>CM077643.1:401094418-401771918 GCA_039707465.1 Rhabdophis nuchalis
TCTTCTTCTTTTTTTCTTCATTGCCTGACTTTTGATGGGAGGTACCTTTCTTTTAGCTGGGGAATGCATTCTTTTCGGGATAAGGCCCTGGGGGCGTCGGAGGTGGAGTGGGGGGGGGGCGGCGCTCGGGAGGGATGACGCAGGAGTTGTCCTAATAAGGACTTGGTTTGGGCCAGGCCCGCCTCTTTTGGACAGGTCACTCGAGGGAGGCGGGCAGTTCCTTTTTTAAACGGGGCGACTGACACCAGCCAAGTCATTTCCTTGATGATCGGTTCAAGCCAGTTCATACAGGAACCCTGGGTGACAAGCGGTGGAGGACTTTTCTGAAGTCAGCCCATGCCAACCAGGGGGCTGCCCCACGTCAGGAAGTTCCAGTCCCCAGCTTCAGGCTTTTCCTTCTTGCGCTCGGCTGGGGTTTTTCAACTAAACTTGCTAAAGCCATTTTTCCCCCCTCCCATCTTTTTTTGACTTTTCTTTTCTTTTCTTGGCTGGTTGAATTTTAACTCCCTTAATTTTTATTTTTTATTTTTTTATTTTTTTTACACCAGCTGGAAAGAGCAGCCCCGCTCTTTTCCGACTTCTGGGTTTTCTCCCTTTTTAGCCTTTCATTGGGTAAGTTCCCCCTCCAATCATGTTTCTTGTGCTCTTTCTTTTTCCCCCCTTCCTCCCGCTTCTCTTCCCCGTCTCCCCCTTCCCCAAATGCCTGGCCCCGCTCGAAAATTGCCCCCCTTCCCCTCCTCCTCCTCCCTGACTCACCCATAGCTCCGTGCCTGGCATCGGGGCATCGCTACAGAAACCGTTTCAAGAACACTTGGAAACTCAGCGGATCAAGCTGCACAGCAGAGCCAACGAGACCCCCCAGGTAAGAAATCTCACCTTGTTCTCCTTTCCTTCAGTGACTTTTGGGTGCCACTTTTTGGCTGGCGTTAAGGAAAATAGCAAAACTTCCCTGAATCGCAGTTAAAGCAGGTTAAAAGCATTAAGTGCCTTGAGAATATCACGACTAGGCGGTGAATAAAAAATTGAGACATCTCTAGATAAAATCTCTGTAATTTCAATCCCGGAAAGATTTCTTTTTTTTTAATTGTTGTTGAAGAATCTTCCCGTATTTCTTCCTTCCTGGCCCGTCCCACCTTAATTCATTGGGGTTGGACTAGAAGACCTACAAGGTCCCTTCCAACTCTGCTATTGTATTGTATTGTATCTCCGAAAGCTGGGCCTTTTGAGAGGAAAAGTGAGCCCGGTCTTAAGAGAACTATAGAAAAGTGGAGTTTTCATTCTTACGTTTGAGTTTGCTGCTCACCGCTGCCCTCCCGCGCGTCTCGAAGGAAAAAGCTTGGAGTTGATAAAGACTTCCTCTCGAATCTCTCCCGTTATTATTCCCCCTTTTGGATGACCCGAGGCTAATTTTCGGAGTCCCAGTTTTATTAAATTGATGCCCGAGGGGACGGAGCAGAACAGCAGCCGGTCCTCAGACGGGGACTTTCACCCAAGAGCGAATAAGAAAACGATGTTAGTTTTTCAACCAGGAATAAATTTAACAGAGTTGGAAGGGAGTTAAATTTTCTTAGATGCAAGTCTTTGAAAACCTTTAGCTGGGATTTCCTGTTCAAGGTTTTGGAAAATAGGAGTTCTGTAGAGACTTTATAAAATGGGTAGAATATAGAATAACAGAGTTGGACGGGACCTTGGAGGTCTTCTAGTCCAACCCCTTAGTCAGGCGGGAAACCCTGCACCACTTCAGACGAAGAGTTATCCAACTTCTTCTTAAAAACTTCCAGTGTTGGAGGAGTCACAATTTCTGGAGGCAAGTTGTTCCTACTGGTTAATTGTTCTCACTGTCAGGAAATTTCTCCTCAGTTCTAAGTTGCTTCTCTCCCAGATTAGTTTCCACCCATTGCTTCTTGTCCTGCCTTCAGGTGCCTTGGAGAATAGCTTGACTCACTTTTCTTTGTGGCAGCCCCTCAAATATTGAAAGACTGCTATCATGTCACACACACCCTAGTCCAGGGGTCTGCAAAGTTGGCTCTTTTAAGACTGGTGGACTTCAACTGGCTGGGGAATTTTGGGAGTTGAAATCCACCAGTCTTAAAAGAGCCAACTTTGCAGACCCCTGGACTAATTTAATTTAATTTATTAAATTTCTATACCGCCCTTCTCCTTTTCGGGACTCAGGGCGGTGTACAGGCAGCAATAAAATCAAAAATGAAATGAAACCTATATTTAAAAATATATTAAATAAAACGCCTGTTCTAAAACCATTAATAAAACCTACTAAAACCATTAAAAAAAATTACGCCAGGCTGGCCGCACGAAATAGATAGGTTCTTCCTATGCAGACTTTCTCACTGATCAATTATAGAAGCCGGTTTAGAGACCCTTCCTCCTTAGGGTGCTCCGCTTAAAAGCCTGCCAGCTGCCAGCTTAAACGGTCGGGATAAATTATTCAGCCTCGTGTGTGCGAGAGAACGCTTTCTGATAGCTCCCACGTTCTTCTTGAGAAACGGAGTAGGCCAAAGCAACTTCCTGGAAAGATGCTGACCCACATATTACTCATCTTCCCACGAAGAGCCACTTCATTCTTTCCAGTAATAGAATTGCTCACCGCTCAGCTGCCTTCCGCGTTGCCTGTTACTGCTAAAAGGTTCTACCACCCGTCCAAAGCTTTGCAACGGGAGTTTCCATTGAACCCAGGACCTTCTCCGGAGGGAGGGGGGGACACGGACTCAGCCGCCCCGAAGAGCTGAGCAGTCCAACAAACCTAGGTTAGAAAGTGGTAGAAGTCATCTACCTCCCGTCAGCCTACAACAAAGATGATTAGGGGACTGGAGATTAAAACATATGTTGCAGGAACTGGGTACGTCTAGTTTAATGGAAAGAAGGACCAGGGGAGACATGATAGCCATCTTCCAATATCTCAGGGGTTGCCACAAAGAAGAGGGAGTCAAACTATTCTCCAAGGCACCTGAGGGCAGGACAAGAAGCAATGGGTGGAAACTAATCAAGGAGAGAAGCAATCTAGAACTAGGGAGAAAGTTAGAACAATGAATCAGTGGAACAGAAGTTGCCTCCAGAAGTTGTGAAGGCCCCAACACTGAAAGTCTTCAAGAAGATGTTGGATAGCCATTTGTCTGAAACAGTATAGGGTTTCCTGCCTAGGCAAGGGGTTTGGACTAGAAGACCTCCAAGGTCCCTTCCAACTCTGCTATTGTATTGTATTAACTCAGATAGTCCTTGACTTACAACAGCTCATTTAGTGACCGCCCAAAGATATCCTGGCACTGAAAAGAGTGACTTAGGACCATTTTTCACCCTTACGACCACTGAAGTATCCCCCATCTGAGCAAAATTCAGACGCTGGACAACTGACTCATATTTATGACGGTCGCATTGTCCCACGATCCCCTTTGGCGACCTTCTGGCAAGTGGAAGCCAGATTCGCCTAACGGCCCTGCCACTTATTTCACCACCGCAGTGATTCACTTACGTAGCGACAGAAATTTGGGGCTCAATTGTGGTCGTAAGTCAAGGGCGACCCACATTTTTGTAGCACGCATGACCCTAATCTTCTCCTCTTTCTCTCTCTCCTTCTCCCTCCCTCCTTCTCTCTCTCTCTCTCTCTCTCTCTCTCTCTCTCTCTCTCTCCCCCTTCCTCTTGACCTCTTTTTTTCCTGCAGGGTGAAAATTGGCTCTCCTGGACGTTTGAGAAATTGGTTATAATTATGGTGTGCTATTTTGTCTTGTCCATTATTAACTCCATGGCCCAAAGTTACGACAAGCGTCTCCAGCAACGCACAAACTCCGAGAGGAAAGCAAAATGAGCCGGGCCAGCAAAGGGGAAGGGATGGAGCCTCCCAACTTCCACTGGAATAACCAGCCTTGCATTTAATCATCATCAACATCATCATCATCATCATTTGCAAAAGAGGGGGACAAGGTTACGGGTGGTGGGAGTGGGCGGGTGGGGGCAGGTAAGGTTGGACTCTCTGGTTTAAGTAACTCTGCCATTCGTCACGGTTCCCATGGGCCACCGCCTCCAGGTTAAAGGTAACAGTTTCGATGTAAATTAATCAATTCGTTTTTAACATGCGTGCTTTTCCCCTCTTCCAAATTCACTACATGGCTGGGATTAGCGTTGGGGTGGGGTGGGGTGGTTTTTTTCCCCCCCTCTCTTTTTTTAAAGAAAAGTTTCAGAACTTTTAGGGTGCCTGCCCATCCATGACATTGAAAAGCTCAGCCTCTTCCCCGACCGGGTGCAAACCATCTCCCTCTTAACCCAGGGATGTCCAAACTTGGGAACTTTAAGACTTGTGGACTTCAACTCCCAGAATTCCCCAGCCAGCATAGCTGGCTGGGGAATTCTGGGAGTTGAAGTCCACAAGTCTTAAAGTTCCCAAGTTTGGACATCCCTGTCTTAATCTGACTGATCTTAAGATTTACCAGCAGCGGGCGGGGCGCTTCTGACACAACATCTGGAAATTCCCCCGTGTGTGTGTCGAGGGAAGGGTGGGGAAATTGCTTGGGTTTTTTTGCTTTTCCTTGGGCCTGTTTAAGAAGGGCATTAAATCAACACCCTCTCAGAATCATTCCAGACTTCCCCTCTTTGGGTTCTTTTAATTTTAAACCTATCCTCAGTTCTTCCCCCTGCGTGTGTGTTCCGGTTAAATCCTCCCCTCTCGGTTTTTTCTTTCTTTTTTAGTTCCTTTTCACGAAGGCTTGGATTTCCCCCAAGAACTCTTTGCTCAGATCAGGGTGGGGATTTTTTATTTTTTTTGGGGGGGGGGGACACCCTGTTCAGTTATCTTTATTTATTTAACTGACCCGGTAAAGCTCCCCGATAACCTGGAGTATCCTTTGCCGTTGGATCTTATCAAAAATGGTTTAACTCTCGCCACGTTTCCAGAGCGGCTGTTTAGGAACTGTGACAGGAAGTTGGTTTGTAAGGTTGCAGGAAAGGTTAACTGGAAATAAACAACATTCAAAGATGCCTCTTCACAGTGCCTCTTTTTGTTTAAAAGTTGTGGGGGGGGGGAAGATTGTGGTTATACGGCATCCAGTTTTGGGCGCCATGATGTAAAAAAAGATGTGGAGACTCTAGAAAGAGTGCAGAGAAGAGCAACAAAGATGATTAGGAGACTGGAGGTTAAAACATATGAAGAACGGTTGCAGGAACTGGGTACGTCTCGTTTAATGAAAAGAAGGACCAGGGGAGACATGATAGCAGTCTTCCAATATCTCAGGGGTTGCCACAAAGAAGAGGGAGTCAAACTATTCTTCAAGGCACCTGAAGGCAGGACAAGAAGCAATGGGTGGAAACTAATCAAGGAGAGAAGCAATCTAGAACTAGGGAGAAAGTGAGAACAATTAATCAGTGGAACAGAAGTTGCCTCCAGAAGTTGTGAATGCCCCAACACTGTTAGGTTTTTAAGAAGAGATTAGACAACCATTTGTCTGAAGTGGTGTAGGGTTTCCTGCCTAAGCAGGGGGTTGGACTAGAAGGCCTTCAAGGTCCCTTCCAACTCTGTTGTTCTATAGTCTATAAAAATGTTCTTTTGCTTCGTTTGAGCACTTGCATGCAAAGTTTTGGAGGAGACAACCTGCATCTAAAGGACCACCGATAGGCAGATTCCAAGGAGGACACTCCCTGTGTTCCTGGAAAGGAGATGTTCCTCATTTCCAAAGCATGGGTAGGAGGGTGTAGCTTGGACCATAAATGGTTGGTGCCCATTTGGGCATCTGATGCACAGAGAAAGCTTCTCCTTCCTGCCACGGCGACGTGGGGCGACATCTCCTTTTTATCGGCGTCGTAACTTTCCCCTCCTTTTTTTTAAGACAAGTCATCTGCCCTGTCCCAACGTGTAGAACATCTGAAGAACTTCTTGTTAGCTGAAGAACATCTTCAGAAGTTTGGCGGGACAGAATTGGACCTGACCGTTCTTTCTAAGTGTGCTCTTCGCTTTGGCTAATCAGAAAGTCAGCAGATGCTTGGTCTCACCCAATTCTACTTTTATGTTGCCTTATGCGAGATCATCAGGCCAGTTGGGTTGTCGGCAGATTGTCCTCTGTTTTGGTCAAAACAAGTGGTACGTCTCCCATCTTCTCCCACTTGTGTGCCCCTCTCCCCCCCACCTGCCTTCCTGTCCAACATTGTGACACCTCCTTGGCGTGTACCTTTCTGTCGGATAGCTTATCAGACTGATGTTGACTGTTCGATGTCATGGCAACAACAGTCGGTAGGCTGTCTGACATTTTGGTATCTTTCATCTCGACTGTGTCCATCCATCTATCCATCCATCCGTCGTCTCCAACCCGTTTGTCCAGCCTGCGGGGGGCTTGCTGCCTTGACATTTGCATTTATTTAAAAAAAAAAAAGTGGACATCCTTGGACATCTCAAACCCTCGGCCATCTTGAGATACATTGGGAGCCGTGTCACTCAAGTTCTTTTGACAGGTAGGTGTCCAGAGGGTGAGAAGAAGGTGGGTGGAATAAGATGTCCCCAAGACACGGTTGAGCAGGGAAGAAAAGGACCTCCGTTAGTATTTAAGGGCTGGATGATTTCATCAGTTAATGAAATTAACCAAATTCTGCCAAACTTCTCTCAACTATGCACAACAGTGCTTGGGACCTACTCACGTCCTCTACGCTTTGTAGGATCTTCTGAGTAGTGTAGGGGAGTGATGGCGAATCTTTTCGGCACCACGCCCAAAGCAGAACGCACATGCATGTATGAGTGCCTGTTTTTTACTCGTTTTCTGAGATGTTTTCCCACCAAAAACAGCCTGGAAAATGGCCTGGTTATTGACCATTTTGGGAGTCAGTTTTTGACGTTTTCCATTTTCTCTGGCACCCACAAAGACCAGAAGAGCAGCTGGCAACGGCGTGCGTGCCCACAGAGAGAGCTCTGCGTGCCACCGATGGCATGCGTGCTACAAGTTCGCCATCACGGATGTAGGGTCTTCCAGTTGAAACAATAGAAAAGAAAATGGACGCGGTATTTCGTGGTCATCCATGACCATATAAGTACATGTCAAAGTCCCCAAATATAACACTTCTTCCATTCTCAAGTTTGCTCATTCTTCCTTTATTCTGCCCAGATTGCCTTGAACGGTCAGTTTCTGACATGTCAGATATTTTTCATTTTGGTTAAATGCCGAAGTATCTGCAGCCCATCGAAGATTTCTCATTAAAGCCCTCTAAGACGCTGAGCTTTTCGATCGCAAAAGTCGGCAGTTTGGCGGTTCGAATCCCTAGCGCCGCGTAACGGAGGGAGCTCCCGTGACTTGTCCCAGCTTCTGCCAACCTAGCAGTTCGAAAGCAGGTTAAAAAAAATGCAAGTAGAAAAATAGGAACCACCTTTGGTGGGAAGGGAACAGCGTTCCATGCGCCTTCGACGTTGAGTCATGCCGGCCACATGACCACGGAGACGTCTTCGGACAGCGCTGGCTCTTCGGCTTTGAAACGGAGATGAGCAGCGCCCCCTAGAGTCGGGAATGACTAGCATACATCTGCGAGGGGAACTTTTACCTTTACTTTTAACAGAATACTTAACAGAATAGACCAGTGTTTCTCAACCTTGGTGACTTTAAGTCCTGGGGACTTCAACTCCCAGAATCCCCCAGCCAGCATAGCTGGCTGGAGGATTCTGGGAGTTGAAGTCCACAGGACTTAAAGTCGCCAAGGTTGAGAAACACTTGAATAGACACTAGGACTTCTGGAATGCATTTTCTTCCAGGTGCCTATTAATTGCTGAAAATCTGTGTTTACCGCCCTGGCTTATAGTCCTGCAAATGCCATGCTGGCTGTGGATGATGGAGATTGTGGAGAGCAGGGTGTAAGAATTGTATAGCACGTCAAATACCATCGAAGCTGCTGTCGCTGATGGGAAGGAAGAAAGAGGAATAACTAATAATTTTTTTATTATTAGCTATCCATCTTTATTTCCCCAATTTTATCAATGCCACCCCCCCCCTTACTTTAAAAAGTACAGAAGTGATGACTTAGAGTAGAGCCATCTTTAGAAAACGATTCGCTTAATCAACCTTGAAACAATCAGATGTTTGTGGGTAGCTAAAATTTGTATTTCTAGAGATAGCTTTTCCCTATGAGGGTTGGGGTTTCACTGCTTTTCTATGCTGGTCGATGGGCCTCCATTCCAATGGAATGCCAGAATCCATGGTGGGAAGAAGAGGAAGAAGAAGAAGAAGGCTTCTGGGTGACTCTGCAAAAATGTAAGAGGATCTGTAGAACTTTATAATGATGCAAATGAAAATGCCTTTGTTGGTGGATCAAATAAAATACAATAAATTGCACGCTTGTTGTAACGAAGTCCTTATTTCCAAAGAATTCTGATTCCGTCAAGAATTTCTCTCCCTCCTCCTTCTTTCTCCCTCTCTCTCCTTCTTTCTCCCTCCCTCCCTCTCTCTCTTTCTTTCTCTCTCTCCCCTCCTTCTTTCTCCCCCCTTTCCTTCTCTCCTCCCTCCTTTTTTCTTCCTCTCTCTCTCTCCTCCCTCCTTCTTTCCTCTCTCTCCTTTCTACCTCCCTCCCTCTCTCTCCTCTCTCCTTCTTACTCTCTCTCCTTTCTCCCTCCCTGTCTTTCTTTCTCTCTCTCCTCTCTCCTTCTTTCTCCCTTCCTCCCTCTCTTTCCTTCTCTCTCCTCCCTCCTTTTTTCTCCCTCTCTCCTCCCTCCTTCTTTCTCCCTCTCTCTCTCCTTTCTACCTCCCTCCCTCTCTCTTCTTCTCTCTCCTTCTTACTCTCTCTCTCTCCTTTCTCCCTCCCTGTCTTTCCTTCTCTCTCTCCTCCCTCCTTCTTTCTCCCCCTCTCTCCTTTCTCCCTCCATCTCTCTCTCCTTTTTCCCTCTCTCTCCTTCTTTCTCCCTCCCTCTCTCTCCATCTATCTCCTTCTTTCTCCCTCTCTCTCTTTCCTTCTGTCTCCCCTCCCTCCCTCCCCCCTCTCTCTCAGAGTCTTCTTCTATTTGGTTATTCAAGCTACTCTAGAGCAGGGGTGAAATCCACTTGTCTTTGCTACCAGTTTGCTCAGACAAACCTCCTCCTTGCATGCACAGGACCATCCGCGCATACGCAGAGTGAGCCTGCAAAGATAAGCAAACTGGGGGGGTGCGGGAAAAATCCACCGCCACACGGTTTAGGACTAGAAGTCCTGCTTTCTATCTAATGTAAATCGCGTGGCACAGCTGATCATCATAAAAACCAGTTTGCCCGAATGGGTAGCATTTGGGGGGGGGGGCTACAGGTTTGGGTGAATGGGTACCATTCTTACTCCTGGTGCAGGCGAATCGATCCGAACCGGGAGCGTTTCACCCCTGCTCTAGAGGTAGCTGTACCGGTTTTGCAGTTATCTCATTTTTAAGGGCTCGCGATTTATCACACCGATAAAGAACAGGGAGTGCCTGGTTTGTTAGTGCTACTGGTGGGAGCAGGGGGGGGGGGGAATCATTAAAACAAAGAGTGCATTGTCACCACCCTCTAAGTGTCCAAACTTGGGGACTTTTAAGACTTGTGGACTTTAACTCCCAGAATTCCCCAGCCAGCCATGCAAGTCTTAAAAGTCTTAAAAGTCCCCAAGTTTGGACATCCCTGCTCTAAGCCAACTCTCTACCATAGCTACAAAAAAACAGCAAAGGCGATTTTAGGGTGCCGACGGTGGAAAGGCGGTTTCCAGATCCCCCAAAGTCCTTGCTCCCATTTATTTTTCCTCGCACCCTTGGAAGGGCGACACAAAACCGTGAAAACTTTTTTCTTCTTCCAGAACGCACAATGGCAAATCGCGGTCTTAACCTACGAGGAAGCAGAATCTGATTTTTTTTAAAAATTTGGGGTGGAGGGGGGGGGAATGTTCTGAAACAAAGAAGGATTTGAGAGATCCTAGAATCCTAGGCCTGGAAGGGACCCTGGGAGGTCTTCTAGTCCAACCCTCTGCTCAAGGCAGGAGACCTTAAACCCACCCAGTCCAAAGGTTCTCCCGTCTATCTTTCAAAAGGAGGAGCATCCACAATTTCTGGAGGGAAACCCTTCCGCCGATTAATCGTTCCCGCTATTGCAAAATTGTTCTCGCGGTCAGGAATCTTCTTCTTCCTTCTGGGTTGGTCCTCACTTTGAGAAGCTTCCACCTGTTGCTTCTTCCTTCTCCTGCCCTCGGGTACTTTGGGGAATAAGAGCCGAGGTGGCGCAGTGGTTAGAGTTGCAGTACTGCAGGAGACTTCAGCGGACTGCTAGCTGCAGTTCAAATCTCATCAGGCTCAAGGTTGAGTCAGCCTTCCATCCTTCCCGAGGTGGGTAAAATGAGGACCCAGATTGTTGGGGGCAAGAGAGTTAGGATATGCAGCCTTATATTGGGTTGACAATATATATGAGCCTATGTTCTTAAGGAGTTATGTAGCTTTAAGAACTGTCTTAGATTCTGATTGGATGTGAGTCTCAGCTCTACCATAAAGCAAGCTCAGAATCACAGCCCGTTCCCTTTTCTGATTCCCTGTGCTGAGGAGCTGTGACTGGAGAAGAAGAAGGAGGATTTGTTTTGAATCACTGTAAGATAAACTCTGTTTGGTGAAGGATTGTTTTGGAAGTTAGTATCACTGGTCGGAAAAAGCATTTTAGTTGCTACATAGTAAAGACTATTTATTTTCTTACTATCACCGTTTTAGAGTTAGTTTGTGGCTACAGCAACATATCTCTTTACTGTCCGGTGAATTACACTATTCCACATTTATTTTCCTAACACTGGTTAAGGGACCAGAGTTGTGACACTCGTTCTGAACCCAGAGTAGCTAACAAAGTGGCTGACTCTAAATGTACAGTAAGGTTCTACATTTAGGCAAGAAAAACAAAATGCTCAGGTACAGTATAGGTAGTACCTTGCTCAATAGTAGCAACTGCGAGAGGAATCTTGGAGGCCTAGTGGACAACCATTTAGATAGGAGCCAGCCGTGGGCAGCAGCTGCCAAAAAAGCCAACACAGTTCTAGGCTGCATAAACAGAGGGAGAGAATCAAGATCACGTGAAGTGTTAATACCACTTTATAAGGCCTTGGTAAGGCCACACTTGGAATACGGCATTCAGTTTTGGTCGTCACGATGTAGAAAAGACGTGGAGACTCTAGAAAGAGTGCAGAGAAGAGCAACAAAGAGGATGAGGGGACTGGAGGCTAAAACATGTGAAGAACAGTTGCAGGAACTGGGTAGGTCTCTAATGAGAAGAAGGACCAGGGGAGACAGGATAGCAGTCTTCCAATATCTCAGGGGTTGCCACAAAGAAGAGGGAGTCCAACTAGTCTCCAAAGCACCTGAGGGCAGAATAAGAAGCAATGGGTGGAAACTAATAAAGGAGAGAAGCAACTTAGAACTGAGGAGAAATTTCCTGACAGTGAGAACAATTAATCAGTGGAACAGAAGTTGCCTCCAGAAGTTGTGAATGCTCCAACACTGGAAGTCTTTAAGAAGATGTTGGATAGCCATTTGTCTGAAATGGTATAGGGCTTCCTGCCTAGGGAGCAAGCGATTCCAAGTTCTAGTCTAAGCATGAAAGCTGATTTGGTGACCTTAGGCCAGGGATGTCCAAACTTGGGAACTTTTAAGACTTGTGGACTTCAACTCCCAGAATTCCCCAGCCAGCTATGCTGGCTGGGGAATTCTGGGAGTTGAAGTCCACAAGTCTTAAAGTTCCCAAGTTTGGACATCCCTGCCTTAGGCCCATCATCAGGCGATTTCGAATTCTAGTCCCACTTTAGGATGAAAGCTGATTGAGTGACCTTGGGCCAATCATCAAGCATTCTAGTCCCACTTTAGGAATGAAAGCTAACTGGGTGACCTTGGGCCAATCATTTGGTGATTCCAAGTTCTAGTCTAAGCATGAAAGCTGATTGGGTGACCTTGGGCCAATCATCAGGGGATTCCGAATTCTAGTCCCACTTTAGGAATGAAAGCTAACTGGGTGACCTTGAGCCAATCACCAGGAGATTCGGAGTTCTAATCCCACTTTAGGAATGGAAGCTGACTGGATATTGTATTTGGGAAGAGTATTAGGTGTGTTCACCACCTTTGAGTTTTTAATAAAAATAATAAAGGGGGGAAGGGGTTAAAAAAAACACCTGAATATTGATGCCGCCTCGGCAAACATTCAGAGCTTCCTGGTTGGCATTGCGCCCCATGGTTTCCACAGAAAGGTGGTTAGTACTTTGTGATAACACCCGATTCTCCGGTTGGTGGGAGCAGAAGAAAGGAAAGGAGGAAATTGCTGCAAATAATCCTCAAGAACAATAAAAGAAGGAGGTGGAAAACCATCGAAGGAGGTAAAGTCCAACCTGGCTGAGTTTTATTACTTCCATGCACGTAGGCAGGAATCTTCCATCCTGTCCATTTTTTTTTCAGATTGTCAAATCGCACATCGTTGAGAGCCCCATTCTGGGTGCTCCCACAAAAATAGTTCCTTGTTACAACAATTTGTGTAGGGGAGGAATTTACCACGGCACCGAAAAAAGAGATTGATGACCATTGTTCACACTTATGATCGTTGCAGTCCTCCCCCCCCCCCATGGTCATGTGTTCAAAATTCAGACTCATGTCAACTCATATTTATGACGGTTGCAGTGTCCCAAGCTCATGCGATGCCCTTTTGCTGGACCTTCTGACCACCAATGGAGAAGCCCGAGTCACTTAACCATTCAAGTAACGGTGCTACTAACTTCCCCCCTGTGGTGATTCAATACAATACAATGCAATAGCAGAGTTGGAAGGGACCTTGGAGGTGTTGTAGTCTGACCACCTGCCTAGGCAGGAGCCCTATGCCATTTCAGACTAATGGCGATCCAACATCTTCTTAAAGACTTCCAGTGTTGGGGCATTCACAACTTCTGGAGGCAAGTAGTTCCACTGATTAATTGTTCTCACTTTCAGGAAATTTCTCCTCAATTCTAAGTTGCTTCTCTCCTTGATTAGTTTCCACCCATTGCTTCTTGTCCTGCCCTCAGGTGCTTTGAAGAATAGCTTGACTCCCTCTTCTTTGGGGCAACCCTTGAGATATTGGAAGACTGCTATCCTGTCTCCCCTGGTCCTTCTTTTCATTAAACTAGACATGCCCAGTTCCTGCAACTGTTCTTCCTATGTTTTAGCCTCCAGTCCCCTAATCATCTTTCTTGCTCTTCTCTGCACTCTTTCTAGAGTCTCCACATCTTTTCTACATCGTGGCGACCAAAACTGAATGCAGTATTCCAAGTGTGGCCTTCCCAAGGCCTTATAAAGTGGTATTAACCCTTCACATGATCTTGATTCTCTCCCTCTGTTGATGCAGCCTAGAACTGTGTTGGCTTTTTTGGCAGCTTCTGCACATTCATTTAGCAACTCTGGCAAGAACAGCCATAACATGGGGCAAACTGGTAGTGGCGTCGGTGGAGTCTCCGCCCACCCGCCCAGATGCTTCTGCGCATGCAGGAGCACGCCTGAACAGATAGCAAAATGGGCAACCCACCACTGCTCGCAACCCATCACAAATGGATTAAGTTCCAGAGTACCTAAACCCTAAAGCAGAGGAATTCTGGGAGTTGAAGTCCACCAGTCTTAAAGTTCCCAAGTTTGGGCACCCCTGCCCTGAAGGAACAAGGAGAAGGAGAAAGGGAGTTTTTTCAAAAGAGAAAGGCTTGGCAAATGCGTGAGCCTTGAGTTGACACATAGTCTGGCTTTTGTGTTCTCCCTTGTCTTACACGCAACCGAAGCACCTTTGCCCTGTTAGATGACTGCTTTCAAAATGCCCTTCAGTGGTGTGTTAGCTCTGAAAGGTCAACAGCTTCCGGAGCACGTCATTGCTCCGATGTCCTCCCGAAGTTTTCCTTCTCGGATTCTCCACGTCACGTCTTGCCTGGTGCTTAAAGGGAACCAGGATCTCAAAAGAGAAGCTTGCCAGCAACTAAACATTGAACATTGAGCACTATCTAACAAAATGAAATTCAAGGGTGAAAAGAGTCAGGTTCTACATTTAGGCAACAAAAATGAAATGCACAGGTACAGTATAGGTGATACCTTGCTCAATAGTAGCAACTGTGAGAGGGATCTTGGAGTCCTGGCAGACAACCAGTTCAATATGAGCCAGCCATGTGCAGCAGCTGCCAAAAAAGCCAACACAGTTCTAGGCTGCATCAACAGAGGGAGAGAATCAAGATCACGTGAAGGGTTAATACCACTTTACAAGGCCTTGGGAAGGCCACACTTGGAATACGGCATCCAGTTTTGGTCGCCACAATGTAGAAAAGATGTGGAGACACTAGAAAGAGTGCAGACAAAAACAACAAAGAGGATCAGGGGACTAGAGACTAAAACATATGAGGAACGGTTGCAGGAACTGGATATGTCTAGTTTAATGAAAAGAAGGACTAGGGGAGACATGACAGCAGTCTTCCAATATTTCAGGGGTTGCCCCAAAGAAGAGGGAGTCAAACTATTCTCCAAGGCACCTGAGGGCAGAACAAGAAGCAATGGGTGGAAACTAATCAAGGAGAGAAGCAACTTAGAACTGAGGAGAAATTTTCTGACAGTTAGAACAATTAACCAATGGAACAGAAGTTGCCTCCAGAAGTTGTGAAGGCCCCAACACTGGAAGTCTTCAAGAAGATGTTGGATAGCCATTGGTCTGAAATGGTATAGGGCTTCCTGCCTAGGCAGGGAGTTGGACTAGATGACCTCCAAGGACCCTTCCAACTCTGCTATTGTACTGTATTGTATAGTATCACCTAATACAGTAATGGCGAACCTATGACACGGGTGCCACAGGTACAACGCGGAACCATTTCTTAGGGCACGCAAGGCATTGCCCTGTCAGCACTAGCACGCATGTGTGCGCTGGCCAGCTGATTTAGGTCTTCTTTTGAGGCCATTTTTCGCTCTCTGGAGGCTTCAGCACGCAAAAAGTAGGGGGTCACACACATAGCATTATGGGTGTGGCACACCCACGCAAGACCCCCCTGCGCTCCCCCCACTTTTGGCACGCGAGCCAAAAAAGGTTAGCCATCACTGATCTAATATCTATGCTAAGAATACAAACGAAACCACTGTGAGAAAAGTCCATGGAGATTCTCGGTCATATCCAGGCCATGGTTTTTCAGGAGGCAACTGGAACTTTCTTGTTTTTTCCCTTGAAGACATTTCGCTTCTAATCCAGGAAGCTTCTCCAGGTCTGACCAGATGGTGGAGAATGGAAGGATTTATACTCCTTGCAGACAGCTGGTCATTTGCATCCTTTTAGAGCAGGGGTGTGAAACTCAAGGCCCACGGGCACGGATCCGGCCTTTGGGGTACTTACCGTATTTTTCAGAGTATAAGATGCACCAGGAGTATAAGACGCACCACGATTTGGAAGAGACAAATTTAAAAAATAAAAAGGTTTTTGTACTCTGCAACCCTCCCAAAAATGCCCCGTTTTTCGAGAAAACGGGCTTGTTTGTTTTTCCAAAAATGCCATGAATAGCCTTTAGGGGGCTTGCAGAGTGCTCCTGGGGGGTTGCCCCCCTCAAAAACGAGCAAAAAATGGTCCGTTTTTCACAAAAACAGGCCTGTTTTTTGTCAAAAAAAGGGCATGCATAGCCTTTAGGAGGCTTATAGAGTGCTCCTGGGGGGCTGGGGGGAAGCAAAATTGAGCAAAAAATGGCCTGTTTTTCACTCATTTCTGCCCAGCCCCCAGGAGCTCTCTGGAAGCCTCCTAAAAGCTCTGCACGGCCATTTTGGTGAAGGGAGCAGGGTTTCAGGAGGCCAAAAATGCTATATTCAGAGTATAAGACGCACCCAGATTTTCAGCCTCTTTTTTGAGGGGGAAAAGGTGCGTCTTATACTCCGAAAAATACGGTAGATCTGGCCCGCAGGGCCATCCTGGAAACAGTGATGGATCAGTCTGCGGTTCCTCTGCCAGTGAAAATGGGGCTCAGGAGGGCCGCGGCCGACCCTCTGGAGCTCCATTTTCGCTGGCAGAGGGTTGCAGGAGGCCGTCGCAGCCAAAAACGGAACACGGGCGGCCCGTTCGCTGGTAGAACGCTTGGGCCCCCACTTCTTTTTTCTTTGAAATTGTTTCACTCCTCATCCAATAAGCTTCTTCAGTTCTAACTGATTCAAAGGGAACGGGAAGGAATTATAACCTTTGCAACTATCTAGTCGGCCGTTCAGGTCACTTGAGGGTTTATCTGTATCCGGAATCAGAGCACAACAGGGTGTGGGGCCTTCTAGGAACTGCCGGAAGGACTGTGTTGTAAACAGGAGAGAGGGGGGTGTCCCTATCCCTCCCCCTCTGCTGAGGGAGGGGCAATTCAGGTTTAGAAAAGAATAGAATGACAGAGTTGGACGGGAGCTTGAAGGTCGTCTAGTCCAGGGGTCTCCAACCTTTGTAACTTTAAGTCTGAAGGACGTCAGCTCCCAGAATTCTCCAGCCAGCAAAGCTGGCTGGAGAAGTCTGGGAGCTGACGTCCTTCAGACTTAAAGTTGCAAAGGTTGGAGACCCCTGCTCTAGTCCAACCCCCTGCGTAGGAATGAAACTTACACCACTTTAGACAAATGGGTTATCCAATATCTTCTGTTTGCATGCACAATCATCTGGGCTAGAAGAGAAGAGAATAAATAGAATAACCGAGTAGGAAGGGACCTTGGAGGTCTTCTAGTCCAACCCCCTGCTCAGGCAGGAAACTCTACACAACTTCAGACAAATGGTTGTCCAACATCTTAAAAGCTTCCAGTGTTGGAGCATTCACAACCTCTGGTGGCAAGCTGTTCCACTCCTTAATTGTTCTCACAGTCAGGAAATTTCTCCTTAGAACTAAGGAGTTGCTTCTCTCCTTGATTAGTTTTCACCCATTGCTTCTTCTCCTGCCCACAGGTGCTTTGGAGAACAGCTTGACTCCAAGGGTGAAATCCAGCAGGTTCTGACAGGTTCTGGAGAACCAGTAGCAGAAATTTTGAGAAGTTCAGAGAACTGGCAAATGTCACCTCTGGCTGGCCCCCGAGTGGGGAGGGAATGGAGATTTTGCAGTAATCTTCCCCTGCCACACCCACCAAGCCGCGCCCACCAAGCCATGCCCACAGAACCAGTAGTAAAACAATTTGAATTTTACCACTGCTTGACTCCCTCTTCTTTGGGGCAACCCTTGAGCTATTGGAAGACTGCTATCATGTCTCCCCTGGTCCTTCTTTTCATTAAACTAGACATACCCAGTTCCTGCAACCGTTCTTCGTGTGTTTGAGCCTCCAGTCCCCTCATCCTCTTGGTTGCTCTTCTCTGCTCTCTTTCCAGAGTCTCATCATCATCTTCACATCGTGGCAACCAAAACAGAAGACATAAATGGCTTCTTTGACCCCTCTTTCAAACCAATAGTCTTCTCCATCCAGAATGTGGGGGCAGGGGAGAATGTAGGATTGTCAGATCTTAAGGAACGTTGCCTCTTTCTCAAGAGGATGTCCACCTGGAACCCAACCTCAGGAAAGAAGCCTCTCTTCCCTTGGGGCCATGAGGTCTCCAGGTCCAGGAAAAAGCCACGTTTCCTGGCCTGAAAGTTCAAGTCTGAATCATTGGCATTGCGCAAGAGGTGGCAATCTCATTGAAACCAACTATCTCTCCATCTTCCGCTCTCTGGAAACCATCTGTAGGCCTTGTATGCAAAACCTGGAACCTTTCAAATGCAAAGCAGCGGCCGTGTCATTAAATGATGAGACGGTTTCTCATTACCAGTTAACAATTAACTCACCTCATTTGTTAATAACAATAGAGAGAGGGAGAAATGCAGTAGGTAGGTAGCAACAAACTCCTGTTAATAACAGGTCGTGGTGAGTTTGCTGGTCACGGCATAAGAGAGTTTTTGGGACAGGCAATCTGGATTTCAGCATGAACATCGATGTGATAGTTTTAATTTGGGATTTGCATATTTATTTATTCAAATTTTTTAGCCATCCATCTCAATCAATGACGCTGGGTGGCTTATTATTAAAAAACTAGCCATTCCCAGCTACGCGTTGCTGTGGCCCAGTCTGATTAAATGGCCAACCAATCTGTGTGTAGATCTACACCTGCACACACAAACACATACACACAATCACCATATAACCCCCAACCTACCTACCTACTGTATTTCTCTCTCTCTATATCCCTCTACCTACCTACCTACTGTATTTCTCCCTCTCTCTCTCTATCCCTCTACCTACCTCCCTACTGCATTTCTCCCTCTCTCTATTCCTCTACCTACCTACCTACCTACTGCATTTCTCCCTCTCTCTATCCCTCTACCTACCTACCTACTACATTTCTCCCTCTCTCTATCCCTCTACCTACCTACCTACTGTATTTCTCCCTCTCTATTCCTCTACCTACCTACCTACTGTATTTCTCCCTCTCTCTCTATCCCTCTACCTACCTCCCTACTGCATTTCTCCCTCTCTATTCCTCTACCTACCTACCTACTGTATTTCTTCCTCTCTATTCCTCTACCTACCTACCTACTGTATTTCTCCCTCCCTCTCTCTATCCCTCTACCTACCTCCCTACTGCATTTCTCCCTCTCTCTATTCTTCTACCTACCTACCTTTCTACTGCATTTCTCCCTCTCTCTATCCTTCTACCTACCTACCTACTGCATTTCTCCCTCTCTCTATCCCTCTACCTACCTACCTACTGTATTTCTCCCTCTCTCTATTCCTCTACCTACCTACCTACTGAATTTCTCCCTCTCTATTCCTCTACCGACCTACCTACTGCATTTCTCCCTCTCTATTCCTCTACCTACCTACTGTATTTCTCCCTCTCTATCCCTCCACCTACCTACCTACTGCATTTCTCCCTCTCTCTATTCCTCTACCTACCTACTGTATTTCTCTCTCTCTATCCCTCTACCTACCTACCTACTGCATTTCTCCCTCTCTCTATTCCTCTACCTACCTACCTACTGCATTTCTCCCTCTCTCTATTCCTCTACCTACCTACCTACCGTATTTCTCCCTCTCTATCCCTCTACCTACCTACCTACTGCATTTCTCTCTCTCTCTATCCCTCTACCTACCTACCTACTGTATTTCTCCCTCTCTCTCTCTATCCCTCTACCTCCCTCCCTACTGCATTTCTCCCTCTCTCTATTCCTCTACCTACCTACCTACCTACTGCATTTCTCCCTCTCTCTATCCCTCTACCTACCTACCTACTGTATTTCTCCCTCTCTCTATCCCTCTACCTACCTACCTACTGTATTTCTCCTTGAATCTTATGGACAGAGTATTTTATGTCATAAAGGATGACATAATACCTGTGGCCCACTGCTCTCTCTGTATCCATCTACCTACCTTTTTTACAATTTTTTACATTTCCATTGCGTGTACCTGGCACAGGTGTGACATCTACACAATCTATATATATCATTGGTGCCATATTTGAAAGGAACGTTGTGTGAAAATTTGGAAGCGATCGATACAGTACTTTTGGAGATTAGCGGTTTTGAACAAACTCATAGTTACATTTTTATTTATATAGATAGATATATACTTCAATTAAAAACAAAGCTTTTTAAAACAATAAAAACATTTTAAATCATTAGAAACAAAAAGTATACAAAATAAATATACATAGCAGCCAAAATACTCAGCCAGTTAACATTATAAGTAGTTCCACGATTTACAGACACAATTCGAGATAAAAATTATGTTACTAAGCAAGGCAGCTGTTAAGTGAGTTCTTGCCCCATTTTATAACCTTCCTTGCCAAAGTTGTTGAGTGAATCACTGCAGATGTCCACTTGCTTGTCAGAAAGTCACAAAAGATGCTCGCGTGATCCTGGGACAATGCAGCCATGGTAAATACACGCCAGTTGCCAAATATCTGAATTTGGATCATGTGACCCTCTGCATGCTTCAATGGTCGTAACTGTGAAAAAGGGTCATAAGTCCCTTTTTGGTGCCGTTGTCACTTTGAAGGGTTGCTAAATGAACGGTTGTAATAGGATAGGGCCTCCAGCCAGCCACTATAATGTGTAAGATCTGTTGATGGTTTAATGCCATATATTAAATCCCATATAACACCTCTCCTGCGTGAGCTGCACTGGCTACCTGTGACCTTTCTGGTGCGTTACAAGGTTTTGATGACCATCTTCAAGGTGCTCCATGGCACGGGGCCTAGTTACCTGCGAGACCGTCTGCTGCCCCATACGTCCCTACGTCTGATTCGTTCCCACAGAGAGGGGCTTCTCCGGGTGCCGTCGGCCGGGCAATGCCGGTTGGCGATGCCCAGGGGAAGGGCCTTCTCTGTGGCGGGCCCAGCCCTCTGGAACGACCTACCTCCCAAACTCCGTGTCATCTCCGACCTCCGCCTGTTCCGCCAGCGCCTAAAAACGCACTTTTTTCATCTAGCCGGCCCGGCATGAACTACCCGACACCAAACTGACTTTTTAGTTGATCAAAGTTTTAATTTGGGGATTTTAATTATGTTTTAGCGCAGAGTTGGGTTTAATAGAGTTTTAATGAGTCTTCGTAGTTTGTATATTTGTATTTTTAATCTTCCTGTGCACCGCCCCGGGTCCCTTGGTGGGAGATGGGCGCGGGATATAAATTTGAAAAATAAATAAATAAATAAATAATGGAGGTGAACCCAGCTGTGAATTTTTAAAGAGACTTCCAGTGTTGGGGCATTCACAACTTCTGGAGGCAAGCTGTTCCAGAGGTTAATTGTTCTAACTGTCAGGAAATGTCTCCTTAGTTCTAAGTTGCTTCTCTCCTTGATTAGTTTCCACCCATTGCTTCTTGTCCTGCCCCCAGGTGCCTTGGAGAATAGTTTGACTCCCTCTTCTTTGTGGCACCCTCTGAGATATCGGAAGACTGCTATCATGTCTCCCCTGGTCCTTCTCTTCATCAAACTAGACATACCCAGTTCCTGCAACCGTTCTTCATATGTTTTAGCCTCCAGTCCCCTAATCATCTTGGTTGCTCTTCTCTGCACTCTTTCTAGAGTCTCCACATCTTTTCTACATCGTGGTGACCAAAACTGTATGCAGTATTCCAAGTGTGGCCTTACCAAGGCACTATACAGTGGCATTAACACTTCACGTGATCTAGATTCTATCCCTCTGTTTATGCAGCCTAGAACTGTGTTGGCTTTTTTGGCAGCTGCTGCACATGGCTGGCTCATATTTAAATGATTGTACACTAGGATTCCAAGATCCCTCTCACAGTTGCTACTATTGAACAAGGTACCACCTACACTGTACCTGTGCATTTTGTTTTTCTTGCCTAAATGATTTAGCTTAGTTTACTTAGTTTAGCTTAGTTCACTTCATTGTCCTTGCACCTTGTCAACGAAATTAAATGCCACCTTCAACATACATTATAACTCTAAAAATAAAAACACAAACACGCGTCTGTTGCAGGCTATCTAATTGAAATTGAAAACCCGACATTGCATTAATATTACACTACACCTGGGATGATGAACCTATGGCACGCGTGCCGCAGGTGGCACGCGAAGCCATTTGTTAGGGCACGCGAGGCGTTGCCCAATGTTAGGAGTACACTCCTAGTGTTGGGTTGGCAATATATATAAGCCATGATGACAAACGGCCTTTGTTACTTTAAATGTTTGAATGTGATTAGCAGCTGTAATTAACTCAGCAATAAGAGGAAGCTAAGAGAGCTCTCTCTCTCTGCTCGCTGTGACTGACTGATTGACTGAACAAGGAAGAATCGTGGATTGCAACTGTAAGCAATTGTTTTTGGGTGAGGGACTGTGTTTGATTCAATATCTACTATCACTGCTTGTGAAGCAGTAGTTTAGTTTTGCATCACAAGTAAAGCTACTTGTTTTTACTATCAGTGTCTGAGACTCTATGCATGTGTCTACTAGCAACGTTTTCTCTAGCTGCACATTCCACTGCACAACTTTCTGTCTTCCAAAGGAGAGATCCCCAACACCCTGTCAGCTCCAGCACGCATGTGTGCACTGGCCAGCTGACTTCAGCTTTCTTTTGAGGCTGTTTTTCACCCTCCGGAGGCTTCCCTGAAGCCTCTGCAGCGTGAAAAACCGGCCCTACAGGCAAACCAGAAGTTCAGGTACGGACTTCTGGTTTGACCGTAGGGCCGTTTTTCGCCCTCCGGAGCCTTCAGGAGGCTTCCCTAAAAGCTCCAGAGGGCAAAAAACAGCCCTACAAGCAAACCAGAAGTTCGGGAACAGTGACTTCCGGTTTGCCTGTAAGGCCGGGGTTTTGTTGCGCCCTAGAAGCTTCAGGTAGCTGAAGTCCTTCAGACTTAAAGTTGCAAAGGTTGGAGACCCCTGCTCTTTGATGACAACACCCAGAAGCTTAAAACTGGCCACTTGCTCCTCTCGGTCTCCATTGCTAACCAAGGGCTGGATGTCTGATCTTTTCCTTCTGGAGTCCACTATACGTTCCTTGGTCTTATTGGTATTAAGGGCAAAACTCATTGTCTCCACTGCCAGTGGTGGGTTTCAAATTTTTTAGAACCTACTCTGTAGGTGTGGCCTATTTTGTGGGCGTGGCTTGGCAGTCATGTGACAGGGTGGGAGTGGCCACCTTTTAAAATGTGGTGAAACTCATTTAACAACGCTCTTGCTTAGCAACCAAAATTTTGGACTCAATTGTGATGATAAATTCTTTCTTTCTTTCTTTCTTTCTTTCTTTCTTTCTTTCTTTCTTTCTTTCTTTCTTTCTTTCTTTCTCTTTCTTTCTTTCCTTCCTTCCTTCCTTTCCTTTCCTTTCCTTCCCGTTGGGTCACTGGCAGCGGCGGGCCACATTTACTTCCAGGTACGCCGGTGGAACCCCCTCTCACCGGTTCTCTAAATTTCACCAACCGGCTCTCGCAAGTAGGTGCGAACCTGCAGAAACCCACCACTGTCTCCGCAACACGAAAGCAACTGAATCTGGGTTTATTGGACAAACCACAATAATGCTGATCCTGATTTGGTGCAAAGGATGAAGCTGCATCGTTGCCGTTGACCGTAGCGGAGAATTATCACGTAAACTTTCAAGCAGAGACGGTATTTATTTTAGTCTGGTTGAGGGATTCTCTTATGCATAAAAAAACCTGCCTTTTAAAAGAAAAAAAAATTCCTTTTCTTCCTGTTCCTTCACCCCAGCCAGAAGGAATTTGCTTTCTTGGGCAATTTCTCCCCACACCCTCTCATCTAGGAGGGGGGAATAAAATAAAGACTGGTGGGAGGAAGTTGTGTAAGAGAAAGGGAGAGGTTGTAAGAGGGAGTGAGTAACAGGAAGAGAGAGTAGGAGGCGAGAACCCAAGAGAGGTCGGTTTTTATGCAAAGGATCCCGAGCAATAAATAAGAATTAAGAGCACAGGGCAGGAGAGTGTTATCTGAAAGCCTGTTATGAGTCACCGAAAAGAGGAAGGACACCTTGCAGGCAGTTGAAGGTGGTAGGAGAAGAAAGGGAAGAAAAGGAGGCCTTTCATGAGGACTAGAAGAATGGTTGAAGATCAACTTTGGTCTGACTTCATTATAATATTATATAATATTTCTCTTCTCCAAAGGGATTTTCCCTCCATCCTCCTTACCTTTCCTTCTTCCTGGGTTTTTTTTTTTTTTGAGGGGGCAGTTTTTTGGAGGAGGGGACTCCCACATCACATGAGCCAGCCGTGTGCGGCAGCTGCCAAAAAAGCCAACGCAGTTCTAGGCTGCCTAAACAGAGGGACAGAATCAAGATCACCTGAAATGTTAATACCACTTTATAAGGCCTTGGGAAGGCCACACTTGGAATACAGCATTCAGTTTTGGTCGCCACGATGTAAAAAGGATGTGGAGACTCTAGAAAGAGAGCAGAGAAGAGCAACCAAGAGGATTAAGGGGATAGAGGCTAAAATATACGACGAACGGTTGCAGGAACTGCGTAGGTCTAGTTTAATGCAAAGAAGGACCAGGGGAGACATGATAGCAGCCTTCCTATAACTCAGGGGCTGCCCCAAAGAAGAAGGAGTCAAGCTATTCTCCAAAGCACCTGAAGGCAGGACAAAAAGCAACGGATGGAAACTAATCAAGTAGAGAAGCAACTTGGAACTGAGGAGAAATTTCCTGACAGTGAGAACAATTAATCAGTGGAACTACTTGCCTCTAGAAGTTGTGAATGCCCCAACACTGGAAGTCTTTAAGATGTTGGATAGCCATTTGTCTGGAATGGTGTAGGGTTTCCTGCCTAAGCAGGGGGTTGGACTAGAAGACCTCCAAGGTCCCTTCCAACTGTCTTATTCTATTCTATTCTATTCCAGATGATTGTACACGCAAACGCAAAGAAGCCACAAGCAGCTGCTAAGAAAACAAAGGGAAACTCAACCTCCCATGGTCTCCTCCAACTCTGTTATTCTCTATTCTGAAATCACTTTTTGCTTTCTAAGAAAACTGTGAAGAGTTTGGTGCACTGGTTAAAGGCATCGGGTTAGAAACCGGGAGACCATGAGTTCTAATCCTGCTTAGGCCAGAAGTCAACTGCCTGATTTTGCACCAGTCCTTCCCACTCAGCCCAAGGAAGGAGGCAATGGCAAACCATTTCTGAAAAAAAAAATATTGGCAAGGAAACTGAAAGGATTTGTCTAGGCAGTGGGCCCTGACTTGAAGTCACCCCCCAAAAATAAAACTTTGGGGTCCATTTCCCATTTGAAAGCTAGACACCTCCTTGACAGTGGTGGGTTTCAAATTTTTTAGAACCTATTCTGTAGGTGTGGCCTATTCTGTGGGCGTGGCTTGGCAGTCATGTGACAGGGTGGGAGTGGCCACCTTTTAAAATGTGGTGAAACTCATTTAACAACGCTCTTGCTTAGCAACCAAAATTTTGGACTCAATTGTGATGATAAATTCTTTCTTTCTTTCTTTCTTTCTTTCTTTCTTTCTTTCTTTCTTTCTTTCTTTCCTTTCTTCCTTCCTTCCTTTCCTTTCCTTTCCTTCCCGTTGAGTCACTGGCAGCGGCGGGCCAGATTTACTTCCAGCTACGCCGGTGGAACCCCCTCTCACCGGTTCTCTAAATTTCACCAACCGGCTCTCGCGAGTAGGTGCGAGCCTGCAGAAACCCACCACTGCTCCTTGACCATCAAAAAGCGTACCGGGGCTGGCACTTGACTTACCACTTTCAAATCTATGATGCTCCAATTCACCTGGGCATGTAAAAGGGGTTGATTGATTGATTTATTAGTTTTTTATACCACCCTACTGCCGAAGGACTCAGGGCGGTTACAATAGGGACTCAGAAGATTACTAGAGTACCTTCCTTAGCAGAAGTAGATGTCCCAAATACAAAGAAAACTAGGAGGAAGTTAGGTGGATAGTGAGGAACCCAGAACAGGAAGTGGTCAAAAAAACCCATGAAGATGGCAGCTGGAATGCATGATGAAACTTCTGGATGGAAAAACAGACTAGAGCTTTGATCTTTTCTTCACCGTCACCTAGTCCAACTCCAACCCCTTCCCCTAGCAGGAGACCATATACAGAGAGTCCTATGACCACAATTTCCATTGCTAAGCAAAACAGTTCTTAAGTGAGTTTGGCCCCAGTCTTAAGTTAAGTCAAGTTAAGTCAATCACTGAAGCTGCTAAAATAGGAAACATGGTTGGGTGAAATTGGCTTCCAGTGCTGTTGTTAAGTTCGAAATTAAATTGAATGGTTGTAAGTTAAGGACCACCTGTATCATTTCAGACAAATGGCTGTCCAACATCTTCTTAAAAACATCCAGGGTTGGAGCATTCACAACTTCTGGAGGCAAGTTGTTCCATTGACTAATTGTTCTAACTGTCAGGAAATTTCTCCTTAATTCTAGGTTGCTTCTCTCCTTGATTAGTTTCCATCCATTGCTTCTTGTCCTGCCCCCAGGTGCCTTGGAGAATAGTTTGATTCCCTCTTCTTTGTGGCAGCCCCTGAGAGATTGGAAGGCTGCTATCATGTCTCCCCTGGTCCTTCTTTTCATTAAACTAGACATGCCCAGTTCCTGCAACCGTTCTTCATATGTTTTAATCTCCAGTCCCCTAATCCTCTTGGTTGCTCTTCTCTGCACTCTTTCCAGAGTCTCCACATCTGTTCTACATCGTGGTGAGCAAAACTGGATGCCGTATTCCAAGTGTGGCCTTCCCAAGGCCTTATAAAGTGGTATTAACCCTTCACGGGATCTTGATTCTCTCCCTCTGTTTAGGCAGCCTAGAACTGGGTTGGCTTTTTTGGCAGCTGCTGCACACTTTTCAATAGTTCCTAGGATATTTCATTCTTCTAAGGAGAGAGGGGTGGGTGCTAATTTCCTACAGAGTTGTGTTTGTCTGAATCAAGTTTGACCCTTGCCGGGTGATGCAATGAGGGGGGCCTGAGTGTGCCACGGGGTGAGCTCCACTGATAGATAATCCTATTATGTCCTGGAGGGAGTCCTGTCTTAATCCCACCACCTTGGAGCTGGAGGCCTTTTGCATTGTGGTAAAGTTAGCCTCAATGGGCACCAAATATTTGCTGGAGGGGGAGGGAGCTGTCTTTAAAAAACACGTTTCTCTTTTTCTCATCCAGGGAAATATAATATTTTGCCTTTTTAAATATTCCTCAAAATATTTTATTTTCCAGGAAAACTGCTGTGGCCTAGAGGTGGATCTCTCGCCCCCCCCAATCAGGAGGTTGTGAGTTCAATCCTAGGTAGAGGCAGATGTTAAGATCTCCTGCTTGGGCAGGGGGGTTGGACTAGATGACCTGCAAGGTCCCTTCCAACTCTTCTTAATCTGTTAACCCTGAAAAGGGAGTAGGTCAAAATCAACTTGTCCAGTACGGTCCTTTCATTTCCACTCCCCGCATACTTTAAACTGATTTTTTTTTCATGCACCCGTTGATTAGCTATCTTCTTTAGGCCTCCCCACCACATCTGAGGTTTGAAAAACAGGCGCGGCTGCATTTCCGACAGACAGACGTCAATCTCCAAACTGATTTCCTCTTCCAGCAACCTAAGTTCGTCACTGAGAATTGTGACTCAGCAGGAATTCAGATTCACTCCCCACTTCCCCCCCCACATACACACCATCTTCCTTTCTTTCCTTACCAGAAGAGTAAACAGCTACTTCAAGGGTGAAAAGGGTAAGGTTCTACATTTAGGCAATAAAAATGAAATGCACAGGTACAGTATAGGTGGTAAAATTTTATTTTATTAAATTTCTATCCCGCACCTTCTCCTATATAAGGACCCAGGGCGGCGCACAGGCAATTAAAAAGAAAACATATATACAAATACATCAATTACTAAAACCCATATTAAACTAGTTACCCTGTGCTAAAAATATTATAAAATCCCTCAAATTAAAATTTATAGCTAATAAAAGTCCATATCGGTACTTGGCTCAATAGCAGTAACTGTGAGAGGGATCTTGGAGTCCTAGTGGACAACCATTGAAATAGGAGCCAGCCGTGGGCAGCAGCTGCCAAAAAAGCCAACACAGTTCTAGGCTGCATCAACAGAGGGAGAAAATCAAGATCACATGAAGGGTTAATACCACTTTATAAGTCTTTGGTAAGGTCACACTTGGAATACGGCATCCAGTTTTGGTCGCCACGGTGTAGAAAAGATGTGGAGACTCTAGAAAGAGTGCAGAGAAGAGCAACAAAGAGGATTGGGGGACTGGAGGCTAAAATATATGAAGAACGGTTGCAACAACTGGGTATGTCTAGTTTAATGAAAAGAAGGGCCAGGGGAGACATGATAGCAGTCTTCCAATATCTCAGGAGTTGCCCCAAAGAAGAGGGAGTCAAGCTATTCTCCAAGGCACCTGAGGGCAGAACAAGAAGCAATGGGTGGAAACTAATCAAGGAGAAAAGCAACTTAGAACTGAGGAGGAATTTCCTGACAGTGAGAACAATTAATCAGTGGGACAGAAGTTGCCTCCAGAAGTTGTGAATGCCCCAACACTGCAAGTCTTTAAGAAGATGTTGGGTAGCCATTTGTCTGAAACAGTATAGGGTTTCCTGCCTAGGCAGGGGGTTGGACTAGAAGACCTCCAAGGTCCCTTCCAACTCTGCTATTGTATGGTATTGTATGGTATGGTATTGTACTCCTGGGTGCAGTTTTGCAGTTGCAAGAAAGATCAGGTAGAACAAAGAGTAGACTGGCTGACCCCTCCCCATTGCATTTTACAGGTGGTCCTTGAGTTACGACCTCAGTTAAGCTCAACATTTCCTTTGCTAAGCCAGTTGTTTAAGTGAATTTTGCCCCATTTTATGACCTTTATTGCCACAGTTGTTAAGTGAATCACTGCCGTTAATAACAACATGGTTATTAAGTGAACCCGGCTTCTCCCATTGCTTGTCAGGAGGTCGCAAAAGGTGGGTCGCATGACCCCGGGACGCTGCAGCCGTCATAAATAGGAACCAGTTGCCAAAGCCTCCGAATTTTGATCACATGAGCCTGGGGCTGCTGCGACGGTCGATAAGTGTGAAAAGTGGTCATCCGTCACTTTTTTCCATGACGTTGTAGCTTTCAACGGTCACGAAATGGTCCTCGACTTACAGTGAAGTTCCCAGAAGATGACGTAATTAATTTACAACCCTTCATTTAGCGACGGTCTCAAGTGGCAACAGACAGTTGAAAAATGTGACTTACAAGTTGTTGATCGGAATAGAGCTATCAACACACTGTTCAGGTAGATCAGTGGGAGTCAACCTGGTCCCTAAAGCCCTCTAGTGGGCATTCCAGCTTTCATGGTGGGCGGTGGGGGTTTTGTCCGATACTGAAGCACTTTCCTTTTTTAAATTTAATTGACTTCCTTACTTTATAAATCCCCATTCCTGTGGAACCGGTGGGCGGTTAGAAAATTTCACTACTAACAGAGATACAAAAGTGGGCGGTAGGTATAAAAAGGTTGACCACCTACCTACCTACCTATCATTGTGTCTGTCTGCCTCTCTCTCTCTCTCTCTCTCTCTCTCTCTCTCTCTCTCTCTCTCTCTCTCTCTCTTTATCTATCTATCTATCTATCTGGAAAAAGGGGGACATAACTAAGGCAAAATATCAGCAAATAGCCCGAGACTGTAAAGATGAAGTGAGGAAAGCTAAGGCTCGCAATGAAGAAAGGCTTGCCAAAAAAGTAAAAAATAACAAAAAAAGCTTCTTCCAACATGTTAAAAATAAGAAAAAAGTTAAGGAAACAATTGGTCCACTGCTGGGAGAAAATGGCAAGAAGATGATAAGCAACAGGGAGAAAGCAGAACTATTTAACTCTTTTTTTGCATCTGTCTTTACACAAAGGGATAAAACAGTCCAACCAATCAAAAACAGCACCACAAAAATCAGATTAGGAACACAAGTTGAAATAGGGAAGAAAATGGTAAGTGAGCACCTGTCTGCCCTGGACGAGTTCAAATCACCAGGACCGGATGGATTACACCCCAGGGTTCTGAAGGAACTGGCAGATGAGATCTCAGAACCACTGAACTATATCTTTCAGAGATCCTGGAGCACCGGGGAACTGCCAGAAGACTGGAAAAGAGCTGATGTGGTTCCCATCTTCAAAAAAGGAAAAAAAAACAGATCCAGGAAACTATAGACCAGAGGTCTCCAACCTTTGCAACTTTAAGTCTGAAGGACTTCAGCTCCCAGAATTCTCCAGCCAGCAAAGCTGGCTGGAGAAGTCTGGGAGCTGAAGTCCTTCAGACTTAAAGTTGCAAAGGTTGGAGACCCCTGATATAGACCCATCAGCCTGACCTCAATACCAGGAAAGATTCTGGAAAAGATAATTAAATAACAAATAAGTGAACACCTAGAAGCAAACAAAGTAATAGCCAAAAGCCAACATGGGTTTGTCAAAAACAGATCATGCCAGACGAATCTAATTGCATTCTTTGACAAAGTGACAAAATCAGTGGACCAGAGGAATGCTGTTGATGTAAGTTACCTGGACTTCAGTAAGGCATTTGATAAAGTAGACCATAACCTACTATTAGATAAAGTAGAAAATTGTGGGTTAGACAGCACCACCACCAAATGGATTCACAACTGGCTGACCAACCGCACTCAACGTGTAGTCCTCAATGGAACTGCATCTACATGGAAGGAAGTATGCAGTGGAGTCCCCCAAGGCTCTGTTTTAGGCCCAGTACTCTTTAACATCTTCATCAACGATTTGGATGAGGGGATAAATGGGGAACTCATCAAATTTGCAGACGACACCAAGCTGGCAGGAATAGCCAACACTCCAGAAGATAGGCTTAAGATACAGAAGGATCTAGACAAACTTGAACATTGGGCACTATCTAATAAAATGAAATTCAATTGTGAAAAAAGTAAGGTCCTACATATAGGCAAGAAAAACCAAATGCACAAGTACAGTATAAATGGTACCTTGCTCAATAGTAGCAACTGTGAGAGGGATCTTGGAATCCTAGTGGACAACCATTTAAATATGAGCCAGCAGTGTGCAGCAGCTGCCAAAAAAGCCAACACAGTTCTAGGCTGCATAAACAGAGGGAGAGAATCTAGATCGCGTGAAGTGTTAATGCCACTGTATGGTGCCTTGGTAAGGCCACACTTGGAATACTGCATACAGTTTTGGTCGTCACGATGTAGAAAAGACGTGGAGACTCTGGAAAGAGTGCAGAGAAGGGCAACCAAGATAATTAGGGGACTGGAGACTAAGACATATGAAGAATGGTTGCAGGAGCTGGGTATGTCTAGCTTGATGAAGAGAAGGACGAGGGGAGACATGATAGCAGTGTTCCGATATCTCAGAGGGTGCCACAAAGAAGAGGGAATCAAACTATTCTCCAAGGCACCTGGGGGCAGGACAAGAAGCAACGGGTGGAAACTAATCAAGGAGAGAAGCAACTTAGAACTAAGGAGAAATTTCCTGACAGTAAGAACAATTAACCTCTGGAACAGCTTGCCTCCAGAAGTTGTGAATGCCCCAACCCTGGAAGTCTTTAAAAAGATGTTGGATAGCCATTTGTCTGAAATGGTATAAGGTTCCTGCCCACGCAGGGGGTTGGACTAGAAGACCTACAAGGTCCCTTCCAACTCTGCTATTGTATTGTATTGAAATATCTATCTATCTATCTATCTCTCAGTGGTAGTCAACCTGGTCCCTACCGCCCACTAGTGGGCGTTCCAGCTTTCATGGTGGGCAGTAGGGGTTTTGTCCGATACTGAAGCACTTTCCTTTTTTTAATATCATTTTATTTTGTTTATTTATTTATTTAATTTGATTTCTAGACTGCCCCCTCTCCCCGAAGGGACTCGGCGCGGTGTACAGGTAAAAATTAAAACTACTAAAATCAAAACAATACATACAAAGTTAAAATCGAATTAAATAATCCCCTGTACAAATTTATAAAAGTTAAAAGTAGTGGGCGTTTCATGGTGGGCGGTAGGGGTTTTGTCCGATACTGAAGTACTTTCCTTTTTTTAATTTCATTGACTTCCCTACTTTATAAATCCCTGTTCCTGTGGAACCGGTGGGCGGTGAGAAAATTTTACTACTAACAGAGGTACAAAAGTGGGTGGTAGGTATAAAAAGGTTGACCACCTACCTACCTACCTACCTACCTACTTACCTATCATTGTGTGTGTGTGTGTGTGTGTGTGTGTGTGTGTGTGTGTCTGTCTGTCTGTCTGTCTGTCTGTCTGTCTGTCTATCTATCTATCTATCTATCTATCTATCTATCTATCTATCTATCTATCTATCTATCTATCTATCTATCTATCTCTCAGTGGTAGTCAACCTGGTCCCTACCGCCCTCTAGTGGGCGTTCCAGCTTTCATGGTCGGCGGTAGAGGTTTTTTGATTTCCAGAGTTTGGGGTACGAACTTAGTAGTACAGGTTGTAGGCTTATCTTCTCAGAGGTTATACCAGTATACAAGGAACAAAAAGGAAAGGGCCAGCGCATAGCAGAGTTTAATGTGTGGCTAAAGGAGTGGTGTAAAAAGGAAGGCTTTGGTCTTATTAGTCATGATGCCTGCAGCTGGTCCAATGATAAACTGTACAAAAGAGATGGTTTGCACCCATCCAAGAAAGGGACTGAGTTACTTGGCACTAAATTCACAGATTTCCTGGCTAAACATTTAAACTGAATAGTGGGGACAGAGAATCAATAGATAAAGAATATTTCTGTCCCCAGCAAACTAAAATTCATAGGGTTATCAGTGCGTGTAACATAGATAATTGTGCAGGTAATATTATCAACACTGCTGTCAAGCAAAACCAAACAATTAACAGTGGGTGCCATACCATGTACATGAACCATACAAGTGGCAAAGAAATAGGGGCAAAGAGAACCATAGTCAGGCATAACACAGGTTTCGTAGACAGAAAACACAGGGTCAATCAAAATGGACTCAAATGTCTATACACCAATGCACAGAGTATGAGGAATAAACAGGGTGAATTAGAAATTCAAGTAAATGAGGGCAGACACGATATTGTTGCCATTACAGAAACTTGGTGGGATGAAACCCACAAATGGAACATACAGCTAGAAGGATTTAAATTATTTAAAAGAAATAGACCAAATAAAAGAGGAGGTGGAGTTGCACTATATATAAGAAATAATTACATCTCTACAGAAATAGAGCACAACAATGATGAGAACTATCTTGAATGTATTTGGGTCAATATTAAAGGTTGGGGGGGGAATGATATTGTCATAGGTCTATACTACAGGCCACCCAACCAAGCAGAGGAAGTGGATGTACTTTTTGCTAACCAGCTAACTAAGGTATGTAGAAAGCACACTGCAATAGTAATGGGAGATTTTAACTACCCCGACATCAATTGGGAAACAAACTCTGCACCAAGTGGAAGATCCAACAGGTTCCTAACAAACCTAGCAGACAACTTTGTTTCCCAAAAGGTAGAGAAGGGAACAAGGGGATCAGCAATATTGGACTTAATTCTCACTAACAGAGAGGAAATGATAGAAGGTGTAGAAGCTACAGGAACTTTGGGGGCAAGCGATCATGAAATACTGGAATTCAACATTATGCAAACAAAAGTAGTTGAACAAAGTCAAACTAGAGTCTTAGACTTCAAGAGAGCTAATTTCAACAAACTCAGAGAGAGCTTGGGAAGGATTCCATGGATGAGAATCCTCAAGGGGAAAACAACTCAAGAAGCTTGGGAAATTTTGAAAAATGAGATTATAAAAGCCCAGTCCAGCGCAATACCAATGAAGAAGAAAAATAACAGTTCCCAAAAGAAACCAGCATGGCTGCATAAAGAACTCTCTGACAAATTGAAAGACAAAAAGGATAAATATAAAAAGTGGAAAAAGGGGGACATAACCAAGGCAAAATATCAGCAAATAGCCCGAGCCTGTAAAGATGAAGTGAGGAAAGCTAAGGCTCACAATGAAGAAAGGCTTGCCAAAAAAGTAAAAAATAACAAAAAAAGCTTCTTCCAACATGTTAAAAATAAGAAAAAAGTTAAGGAAACAATTGGTCCACTGCTGGGAGAAAATGGCAAGAAGATGATAAGCAACAGGGAGAAAGCAGAACTATTTAACTCTTTCTTTGCATCTGTCTTTACACAAAGGGATAAAACAGTCCAATCAATCAAAAACAGCACCACAAATATCAGATTAGGAACACAAGTTGAAATAGAGAAGAAAATGGTAAGTGAGCACCTGTCTGCCCTGGACGAGTTCAAATCACCAGGACCGGATGGATTACACCCCAGGGTTCTGAAGGAACTGGCAGACGAGATCTCAGAACCACTGAACTATATCTTTCAGAGATCCTGGAGCACCGGGGAACTGCCAGAAGACTGGAAAAGAGCAGATGTGGTTCCCATTTTCAAAAAAGGAAAAAAAACAGATCCAGGAAACTATAGACCCATCAGCCTGACCTCAATACCAGGAAAGATTGTGGAAAAGATAATTAAACAACAAATAAGTGAACACCTAGAAGCAAACAAAGTAATAGCCAAAAGCCAACATGGGTTTGTCAAAAATAGATCATGCCAGACAAATCTAATTGCATTCTTTGACAAAGTAACAAAATCAGTGGACCAGAGGAATGCTGTTGATATAATTTACCTGGACTTCAGTAAGGCATTTGATAAAGTAGACCATAACCTACTATTAGATAAAGTAGAAAATTGTGGGTTAGACAGCACCACCACCAAATGGATTCGTAACTGGCTGACCAACCGCACTCAACGTGTAGTCCTCAATGGAACTGCATCTACATGGAAGGAAGTATGCAGTGGAGTCCCCCAAGGCTCTGTTTTAGGCCCAGTACTCTTTAACATCTTCATCAACGATTTGGATGAGGGGATAAATGGGGAACTCATCAAATTCGCAGACGACACCAAGCTGGCAGGAATAGCCAACACTCCAGAAGATAGGCTTAAGATACAGAAGGATCTAGACAAACTTGAACATTGGGCACTGTCTAATAAAATGAAATTCAATTGTGAAAAAAGTAAGGTCCTACATATAGGCAAGAAAAACCAAATGCACAAGTACAGTATAGGTGGTACCTTGCTCAATAGTAGCAACTGTGAGAGGGATCTCGGAATCCTAGTGGACAACCATTTAAATATGAGCCAGCAGTGTGCAGCAGCTGCCAAAAAAGCCAACACAGTTCTAGGCTGCATCAACAGAGGGATAGAATCTAGATCGCGTGAAGTGTTAATGCCACTGTATAGTGCCTTGGTAAGGCCACACTTGGAATACTGCATACAGTTTTGGTCGCCACGATGTAGAAAAGACGTGGAGACTCTGGAAAGAGTGCAAAGAAGAGCAACCAAGATGATTAGAGGACTGGAGACTAAGACATATGAAGAACGGCTGCAGGAACTGGGTATGTCTAGTTTGATGAAGAGAAGGACCAGGGGAGACATGATAGCAGTGTTCCGATATCTCAGAGGGTGCCACAAAGAAGAGGGAGTCAAACTTTTCTCCAAGACACCTGGGGGCAGGACAAGGAGCAATGGGTGGAAACTAACCAAGGAGAGAAGCAACTTAGAACTAAGGAGAAATTTCCTAACAGTAAGAACAATTAACCTCTGGAACAGCTTGCCTCCAGCAGTTGTGAATGCCCCAACCCTGGAAGTCTTTAAAAAGATGTTAGACAGCCATTTGTCTGAAATGGTATAAGATTCCTGCCCATGCAGGGGGTTGGACTAGAAGACCTACAAGGTCCCTTCCAACTCTGCTATTGTATTGTATTGTATTGTATTGTCCAATACTGAAGCACTTTCCTTTTTTTAATTTAATTGACTTCCCTACTTTATAAATCACCATTCCTGTGGAACTGGTGGGCGGCTAGAAAATTTTACCACTAACAGAGATACAAAAGTGGGTGGTTGATATAAAAAGGTTGACTACCCCTGATGTAGATATTAAGTTTGTTTTCTTCTAAGGGGATTACAAGAAAATGTATAGTTATATTTGAAAGAGACAGGACCTGGGTAATATACTGAACTTTGTAGGGAAATGGGAATTTACATACAACAACAGAAAGAAAAAGATGGAAGGAAAGAGAAGTGGAGAGGTGAAGGGAGAGAGGGAAGTGGAGTGGAGGAGGAGAGAGGAGGGGAGACAGGCTGAGGGATGAAGAGAAAGAAGTAGACAGAAGAAGGAGACAGAAGAAGAGGGAAGCAGAGAGGGGAAAGGAGAGAGGGAAGCAGAGAAGGAGAGAGGGAAGGAGAGAGGAGAGGAGGAGAGGAAAAAGGAGAAAGGGAAGGAGAGAAGGGAGAGGAGAGGGAAGTGGAGGAGGGAAAGGAGAGAGGAGGAGAGAGGGAATTGGAAAAGAGGAGGGGAGAGGAGGAGAGGAAAAGAGAGGAGAGGGAAAGAGAGAGGGGAGAGGAGAAAGAGAGGGAAGGAGAGAGAAGCCGAGGGGAGGAGAAGGAAAGAGGGAAGCACAGGGGGGAAAGGAGAGAGGGGAGAGGAGAGGAGGACAGGAAAAGGGAGGAGAGGAAAAGGGAGGAAGGAGAGAAGGGAGAGGAGAGGGAAGCGGAGGGGGGAAAGGAGAGAAGGGAGAGGAGAGGAGAGAGGGAATTGGAAAAGAGCAGAGGAGGAGAGGAAAAGGGAGGAAAGGGAAGGAGAGAGGTGAAAGGAGAAAGAGAGGGAAGGAAAAGGAAATGGAGGAGAGGAGAGGAAAAGAAAAGAGAGAAGGAGAGGGAAGCAGAGGGGAGAAGGGAAGGGAAGGAATGAGAAGGAAAGAGACGGACTGCCATTGTAAAACTGAAAATGTGATGTACTACAAAGGAAAATGTATAATAAAAACATTTTTAAAAACGAGAAGAGAGCCCGAAGGGACCTTGGAGGAAGGCCTTGAAAACGCTCCCCAGGCCTTCCAAATCTTTTGCTATCACCTACCTCACCACGCCCAATTTAATGATTCCTTTTTCCTTAACTGACTATTCTTTGGAAAGGACTTCAGCCAGGGGAAAATCTGGCTCCCGAGGGTCACCTACCTAAGCCAGGTGTGACAATGAGTTGATCAGGTTGGGTCTTCGCACCCTCTGTCTTCGGTTGTCTAATGCAGGGGTCTCCAACCTTTGCAACTTGAAGTCTGAAGGACTTCAGCTCCCAGACTTCTCCAGCCAGCAAAGCTGGCTGGAGAAGTCTGGGAGCTGAAGTCCTTCAGACTTCAAGTTGCAAAGGTTGGAGACCCCTGGTCTAATGAACAAGGTCAAACAAAATCCCTCTTCCTGTTGGCAGGCCAACAAACACCTGCTCTTCAGGTGAAAAAGCCGACAGGACACGAACAGGATGTGAGAAGGTCTAAACCTCCTCCTCCTCCTCCACCACCAGCCATGAAGGCAGCAGATCTGTCCGAGAAAGACAATGCAAACTGTAGGTAGTCCTCAACTTACAACCACTTAGTGACTGGAGTGGTAAAAAAAATGACTTAGAACTGGTCACACAGCAGAATAATAGAGTTGGGAGGGACTTTGGAGGTCATCTCGTCCAACCCCCTGCCTAGGCAGGAAACACTACACCACTTCAGACAAACCTCTTCTTAAAAACCTCTTCTTAAAAACTTGGGAGTGTTGGAGCATTCACAAGTTCTGGAGGCAAGTCCTTCCACTGATTAATTGTTCTCACTGTCAGGAAATTCCTCCTCGGTTCTAAGTTGCTTCTCCCCTTGATTAGTTTCCACCCATTGCTTCTTGTTCTGCCCTCAGGTGCCTTGGAGAATAGCTTGACTCCCTCTTCTTTGTGGCAACCCCTGAGATATTGGAAGGCTGCTATCCTGTCTCCCCTGGTCCTTCTTTTCATTAAACTAGACATACCCAGTTCCTGCAACTCTTCTTCGTATGTTTTAGCCTCCAGTCCCCTAATCACCTTTATTGCTCTTCTCTGCACTCTTTCCAGAGTCTCCATGTCTCTTCTACATTGTGGCCACCAAACTTGGATGCAGAATTCCAAGTGTGGCCTCACCAAGGCTTTATAAAGTAGTGTTAGCACTTACAATAATACAATAGCAGAGTTGGAAGGGACCTCAAAGGTCTTCTAGTCCAACCCCTTGCCCAGGCTTGAAGCCCTATACCATTTCAGACAAATGGCTATCCAACATCTTCTTAAAGACTTCCAATGTTGTGGCATTCACAAGTTCTGGAGGCAACTTCTCTTCCACTGATCAATTGTCCTGTCAGGATATTCCTCCTCAGTTCTAAGTTGCTTCTCTCCTTGATTAGTTTCCACCCATTGCTTCTTGTTCTACCCTCAGTTGCCTTGGAGAATAGCTTTTGGCAACCCCTGTGATATTGGAAGACTGCTATCATGTTTCCCCTAGTCCTTCTTTTCATGAAACTAGACATACCCAGTTCCTGCAACCGTTCTTCATGTTTTAGCCTCCAGTCCCCTAATCCTCTTGGTTGCTCTTCTCTGCACTCTTTCTAGAGTCTCCACGTCTTTTCTACATCGTGGCGACCAAAATTGGATGCCGTATTCCAAGTGTGGCCTTCCCAAGGTCTTCGAAAGTGGCATTAACCCTTCACCTGATCTTGTGGCAAGAAAAATTCCAGGCAAAGAAAATTGCCCAACTTTGGTACAAGCCGTGCTCGACTTACAACACTTCATTTAGTAACTGTCCAAAGTTACAACAGCACTGAAAAAAAGTGACTTACGACTGTTTTTCACCTTTATGACCATTGCAGCATCCCCATGGTCACGTGATCAAAATTTGCATGCGTGGTAACTGATTCATACTTATGACGGTTGCACTGTCCCGGGATCATGCAATCTCCTTTTGCAGCCTTCCGATAAGCAAAATCGACGAGGAAGTCAAGATTCACTTAACAACCGTGTTACTAATATAACAGCTGCAGGGATTCACTTAACAACTACGTCAAGGACGTATTTTCACTCCATGTTTTTTGACTTGAGCAAGAAATGGGGATAGTTATAAATAATCCCTCTAACATGCAGATGTGGTTTATATTGTTCTTTGGGTGATCTGGTGCTTTCCTGGTGGGTTGAGAATCTGGGGTGATTGTTTCCAATTTAGGGCACCTGGTTGGGGAAATCCGTCCCATGCAAAGTGGAGTTCTTGCCTCACAAGCAAGAGGTTGTGAGCTCGATCCTAGGTAGAGGCAGGTGTGGGTTGGACTAGATGACCTGCAAGGTCCCTTCCAACTCTGTTAATGAGAAACAAACAAACCTTGGTGTGGATCTGACGTGCCTTTCATGTACCTTTCAGTCAACTGCCCTTAACCCGACGCTGTTTATTGCCACTGGAAGTGGATCTAAGTAAAATCCAGTTGGTTTTCCAACAAGTAGGATGCTGGTGCCATCTTGTGTCCTATCTGTATACAGCAGTGGTGTCCAAACTTTTTTCAAAGAGGGCCAGATTGGATGAAGTGAACATGGTGGAGGGCCAAACATTTTTCCGAACATTCTTTGAACCATTACAATTAAATGCAAATAAATTATTTTATGCCAAGTTAATTGCAAATTACATACTTTTCATTTCATAACATTAAGATCAACTGACAGTTGAGTTTTCACAATGTATTGAAAATAAATTTTAAAAAAACTTACTTACCTCTTTCTCTCTTTCTTCCTCTCTCTCTCTCCATTTCTCTCGCTCTTTCTCTTTCTTTCTCTCTCTCTCTTTCTTTCTGTCTCTCTTTCTCTCTCTCTTTCGCTCTTTCTTTCTTTCCCTTTCTCTCTCTCTCTTTTTCTCTTTCTTTCTGTCTCTCTTTCTTTCTCTTTCTTTCTCTCTCTTTCTTTCTCTTTCTCTGTCACTCTGTGTGTGTGTCTGTCTGTCTGTCTGTCTCTCACTCACTTAATCAGTCTCTATCTGTCTCTCCCTCCCTCTCTCTGTCTCTCCCTGTCTCTGTGTGTGTCACTCTCTCTGATTCTCTCCCTCCCTCCCTCTCTCTGTATGTCTGTCTCTCCCTCTTTCCCCGTCTGTCTCCGATTCAATCCGATTCCGATTCATTCTCTATCTGTCTCTCTCCGTCTCTCTCCCTCCCTCTCTCCCTCCGTCTCTCTCCCTCCCAGGGAAGCCGGTCGCGCCTCCATCGCTGCACGTTCTAGGGCTGTGTGGCCGGGAGGGAGGTGAACGGAGGTTACGGACGCCTCCTCCCGCAGCGGGCGAGGGAGCAGGCGGGGTGAGCACCCAAGGCTACCGTCATCTTAAGCACCACCGAGGCTGTCGCCCGGCAGGGGCATCAGGCAGGGAAGCCAGTCGCGGCTCCATCGCGGCTCCCTCCGGCAGGCACCACGGCTTACGTTCTGAGGCCGCGCGTCCGTCTTCCCTGCCTGACGCCCCTGCTGGGCGACCTTGTGCTGCACGTTCTGGGGCTGCGTGGCTGGGAGGGAGGTGAACGCGCCAAGCGGACGTTCTGGGGCCGCACGTTCACCTCCCAGCTTCGCAGCCCCAGAACGTGCAGCGATTGAGGCGCGACCGGCTTCCCTGCCTGACGCCACTGCCGGGCGACAGCCTCGGTGGTGCTTAAGATGACGGTAGCCTTGGGTGCTCATCCCGCCTGCTCCCTCGCCCGCTGCGGGAGGAGGCGTCCGTAACCTCCGTCCACCTCCCTCCCAGCCACACAGCCCCAGAGACAGAGGGAGGAAGGGAGGGCCACATTTATACAGAGCAGGGAGGGCTGTTGGAGGGCCGTATTAAACCGACCCCCGGGCCGCAAATGGCCCGTGGGCCGGACTTTGGACATGCCTGGTATACAGGGCACGAGAACAGAAAGCACAATAAGATTTCAAAAGGCAAATTGTGTGAGGACTTCTTCATTTGGTCGGTAGCTTATATGAAAGTAACTTGTCATAAAAATCCCAACAAGACCGACACAGACTTCAGAGGATGATTAGAACTGCAGAAAAAACAATTCCTGACAGCCTGCCGTCCATTGAGGACCTGTGTGCTGCCCGAGTCAAAAAGAGGGCTGGGAAAATATTTACATACCCCTCACATCCTGGACATAAATTGTGTCAACTTCTGCTCTCAAAATGACGCTATAGGGCACTGCACACCAGAAGAACTAGACACAAGGACAATTTTTTCTCCAAATGCAATCACTCTGCTAAACCAATAATTCCCTCTTCACTGTCCAACTATTCTCTAAGGCTGCATTACTATTACGATTAGCCTTCTCATTGTTCCTATCACCCATCTCCTCCCACTTATGACTGCAGGATTGTCACTTTGTGGCTTGTATCCTTACGATTTATATTGATATTGTTTCCTGATTGCTTATTTGTACCCTATGATGATCATTAAGTGCTGCGCCTTATGATTCTTGACGGATGTATCTGGTCTTTTTATGTACACTGAGCATCTGCACCAAAGACAAATTCCTTGTGTGTCCAATCACACTTGGCCAATAAACAATATTCTATTCTATTCACTCTATTCATTGCTATTCTTTTCCATATTTTCTAGTCTAGTCTATTCAATTCCATAATTTCTATTCTATTCTTCCATTCCACTCTATTCTACTCATTGCTATTCTATTCTGTGCTATTCTATTCATTCCATATTCTATTTCTATCCCATTCCATCCTGTATTTTCTATTCTATTCCATTCCATTTTCAATTCATTCCATTCCATATTTTATTTCTATCCCATTCCATCCTGTATTTTCTATTCTATTCCATTCCATTCCATATTTTATTTCTATCCCATTCCATCCTGTATTTTCTATTCTATTCTATTCTATTCCATTCCATATTCTATTTCTATCCCATTCCATCCTGTATTTTCTATTCTATTCTATTCCATTCCATTCCATATTCTATTTATTCCATTCCATATTCTATTTCTACCCCATTCCATCCTGTATTTTCTATTCTATTCTATTCCATTCCATATTCAATTCATTCCATTCCATATTCTATTTCTAGCCCATTCCATCCTGTATTTTCTATTCTATTCTATTCCATATTCAATTCATTCCATTCCATATTCTATCTCTATTCTATTCCATTCCATATTCTATTTCTATTCCATTACATCATGTATTTTCTATTCTATTCCATTCCATTTTCAATTCATTCCATTCCATATTCTATCTCTATTCTATTCCATTCCATATTCTATTTCTATTCCATTCCATCATGTATTTTCTATTCTATTCCATTCCATTTTCAATTCATTCCATTCCATATTCTATTTCTATCCCATTCCATCCTGTATTTTCTATTCCATTCCATTTCATGTAAATATGATGTTTTTCAACTTTGGCAACTTTAAGATGTGTGGACTTCAACTCTCAGAATTACCCAGCCAGGTATGTTATCATAGGGGAACTGTGCTAATATAGGGAATCCTCATGACTACAATTGAGCTCCAAATTTCTGTTAAGTTGAGTTTTGCTCCGTTTTAGGACCTTTCTTTCCACCGTAAATGAATTAGCAGTTGATAAGTTAGTAATCTGGTTGTTAAGTGAATCTGACTTCCCCATTGACTTTGTTGGTCAGAAGGTCACAAAAGAGGAACACATGACCCTGGGACAGGGAAACCGTCATAAATGTGAATCAGTCGCTAAGCGTTTGAATTTTGATCACGTGACCCCGGGGATGCTGCCATGGTGGTGAGAAAAATGTTCAGAAGTCACTTTTTTCCAATGTTGGTCACTAAACAAACTATTGTAAGTTGAGAACTGCCTGTATACAGCAGCCAGAAACCAATGCGTTGTACTTTATAAAGCTTTATGTCTTTTAATAAAATAGAATTTATAAGTCTGAAAATGTGCTATTATATAGCTAAAGAAGTTTGGGTTTATTATGTAAAAACAGCACACTAAGACTTGGTTAACTGACACTGTTGTGTTGCCAAATGCAAGCCAGTTGCCAAGTGCCTCAATTTTTGATCCTATCTATGACCATGGTGATGCTGCGACGATGTGAGAATTGATCATAAGTTGCTTCTTCCAATATCGTAACTTCTAACGGTCATTAAATGAATGATTGTAAATCAAGGACTCCCTGTGTTCCATGTTTCAGACAACTGGTTGTCCAATCTCTTCTTTAAAAGTTCCAGTGGCAAGTTGTTCCACTGATTAATTGTTCTGTCAGGAAATTTCTCCTTAGTTTTAAGTTGCTTCTCTCCTTGATTATAGTAGTTTCCATCTGTTGTTTCTTCTCCTGCCTTCTGGTGCTTCAGAAAATAAGGTGATCCGCCCCTCTTTGTAGAAGTCCATTAGATATTGGGAGACTGCTATCATGTCTCCCCTGGTCCTTCTTTTCATTAAACTAGACCTGCCCAGTTCCTGCAACCGTTCCTCACATGTTTTATCCTCCAGTCCCCTCCATCATCTTTGTGGCTCTTCTCTGCACTCTTTCTAGAGTCTCCACATCTTTTTTACATTGTGGCGACCAAAACTGGATGCCGTATTCCAAGTGTGGCCTTCCCAAGGCCTTATAAAGTGTATTAACACTTCAGGTGATCTTGATTCTCTCCCTCTGTTTATGCAGCCTAGAAATGTGTTGACTTTTTTTGGGCAGCTGCTGCCACGGCTGGCTCATATTTAAACAGTTGTCCACTAGGACTCCAAGATCCCTCTCATAGTTACTACTACTGAGCAAGGTTATCTAACTGTATCTGTGCATTTGTTTTTTGGTACAATAACAATAAAGATTATACTGTAGAATGTAGAACCTCTTTTCACCCTTGAACTTCATTTTGTTAGATAGTGCCCAATGTTGAAGTCTGTCAAGATCCTTCTGTATCTTAAGCCTATCTTCTGGAGGGTTGGCTATTCCTGCCAGCTTGGTGTCGTCTGCAAATTTGATGAGTCCCTCATCTATCCCAATCTATGTTGTCGCTGTGGGAAGAAAAATGAGCATTCACACAGGCAGGTGTCATAAATTAATGGCTATATTCAGTATATAAACATATAAAACCAGGAATGTAGAAAATATGGATGCCGGGGGACGAATAAAGACCTCTCTCCAATCATCGAGGGTGCCTGATGTGATCCGAAGCTGAAGCCCACGATCCCCTTTGTCATGAAGCGTACTTCCTCTGTTGGAAATGTGCAGCTCGCAAGAGAGGCTCCCACAGGTATGGAAGCTGTGGCATTTGTAAGGCACTGCAGAATTGGTGTCCTTCATTGGGACGGGTGCACGGAAAATCGACCTCGTCAGAAGTCTTGGTATTGAGTCCTTATGTGCTTCGGGAAATCAGAGGCTGCCGTAGCTGGCAATCACTTGTTCCAAGGTGGTGAAACAGCCCAAAAAATCATCTTCTTCAATCCCAAATTTTGAATATTGGTGAATGTAAGCCCTGCGTGGAATGAACAAGAGGTTTTGGTGAGCAAGAGCGCCTGTCCCAGTTCAAAGAAAAGACATGGAGACTCTGGAAAGAGTGCAGAGAAGAGCAACCAAGATGATTAGGGAACTGGAGACTAAAACATATGAAGAACGGTTGCAGGAGCTGGGTATGTCTAGTTTGATGAAGAGAAGGACCAGGGGAGACAGGATAGCAGCCTTCCAATATCTCAGGGGTTGCCACAAAGAAGAGGGAGTCAAACTATTCTCCAAGGCAGGACAAGAAGCAATGGGTGGAAACTAATCAAGGAGAGAAGCAACTTAGAACTAAGGAGAAATTTCCTGACAGTGAGAACAATTAACCTCTGGAACAGCTTGCCTCCAGAAGTTGTGAATGCCCTAACCCTGGAAGTCTTTAAAAAGATGTTAGATAGCCATTTGTCTGAAATGGTATAAGGTTCCTGCCCACGCAGGGGGTTGGACTAGAAGACCTACAAGGTCCCTTCCAACTCTGCTATTGTATTATTGTATTATTGTAAATATTCCACAGCTCCGTGAAGGGAAAGTCAATGGGACGTCAATTAATTGCGGGCAAAATATGTTGTATAATATACACTATATTGCCAAAAGAATTCGCACAACTGCCTTTACTCGCATATGAATTTACAGTAAGCAACCTCCCATTCCTAATCTAGAATATGGAGCAAATCTTTATCCCCCCCCCCCCTCCCCGTCCTTCCCTTCTCAGGCCAGGCCAGGCGAGGAGTGAGTGGGAGAGGACGGTTTGGGCCAGGCCAGCCAGTTGTGGGTTCAGCCGACAGGAAGCCACAGCAGGGGGACAAAAGAGCCGTGGATTGCAGAGACCCGTTGCTTCAGCCCACCTGTGCCCCTCCCACCCAGCAACAGCACCTTTATCTTGTTCCCACAGGCGAGGGCTACGCTACTCCTTGCATGTCACACCTCCTGCAAAGTTGCAAGTTGCACAAAGTTGCAAGTTGCACATTTCCATCCCCACCAAGAGCTGCCTGGCCGGCCCCATATTTCAGAGCTGTAGTCACAGGACTGGCCCACTGGTCATCCCAGAGCAGCTCCTTCACCAAGGTGCGCCGCAGACCGCTACAATTTTCTTGCAGACCACTAGTGGTCTATGGGCCACCGGTTGGTGACCTCTGGACTAGATGACCTATAAGTTCCCTTCCAAGTCTGCTAATCTGTATCTGTATAACTACCTGTTGTGGCCCAGCTGGGTCTGGCTGAGCTGATGATGGACTTGGAGAGCAAGGAACCCTAAGAGTGTTCAGAGTCAGAGCAGAAACCAGAGCTGGTTGGCCACCAGGAGGCGCCTGAGACATGGAGCAGTGGGGAGGATCAGAGGCAGTTTGTCCCTGATGCTAGATTGAGAAGGGCTGAGAAACGGAAGCAGCAACTCCGTAGGCAGGCTCACAGGAGATGACTGAGCACCAAGTGGTTGTTGATTGGCCCTTCCCAAGAGAGCTTATAGGTGGGAGGGGACATTTGCAGGAAACAACCGTTTGGAAAGGATCTATGACTGTCTGTGAAATCAAGCCGTGTCTGTGAAGGAGTTTGGAATCTCTGTGTGTGAGAATAGCTGTTGCAGAGCTGTTGGAGAAGGGCGGGATATAAATTTAATAAAATAAATAAATAAATAATAAATAAATAAGCGTGTGACGTAAGTTGTCTGGGCTCTCAGCCAGAGGACTGGTTATCTTGCTCAATTACCAGTGGCCAACAGCCAAGTCTGTGTTTTTGAGTATTTGAAGCCCTCGGACAGAACAGCTACCTATGGTCCAGACATGGAAAGGGAATTTAATTCATTCAACTTACTTGGAAGCGAACATTTTCCAAGCCTTCCCTACGAGGCTGTTGAGTGGCTTGAGCAAAAACTGGCTATTGCTGACCAGAGAGGCCGACTTCTCGTACTTGTTGAAGGCTCTGGGTGTGCTCCAGGTGCTCACAGCCTGTGGAGGAGTGAGCCAGGGAGTGTACAAGGCTGGATCCTGGAAACCCCCTGCAAGGGACAAGAAGGCGACGCATTAGAGCTGAAGATTACAAGCAGTCCTCACTTAGCGGCCACAATGGGGAATAGCAATGTGGTGGCTCACTGAGCAGGAAACAAGCAACAAGCAAAATCAATGGGGAGAGCTGGATTGGCTTAATGACCATGTGATTCACTTAACAACTGTAACGCTGAACGACGGTGGCCAAAAAATAAAAAGTCTCAACACTGGCAGAATTCCCTTCATCAATGCCTTGCTTGGCCATCAAAATCCTGCTCCCAATTGTAGTCGTAAGTCGGGGAACTACATGCACCCCCAATTTGGTCTCCGTTCATTATTTGTAGAAGGGGTCAAGTGGGACAGGTGAGCCAGGAGGAATGGTTGGTTGGCAGCCCCAGAGGAAAAGCCACACCAGTTGTCGCTGCTTCTCGCAACGGCACGCAGTTACCCAGATCTGCACACTCTACATCCTTCCCTCGCAGGGTGACCAAATTGGCAATCGAAGTGTTGAAATTAACTGTCCGATTTGAAGAGGGCTTCTCAGCTGCAGAAACTCTGCTGGTTGGAGGCCGCACCTGCCAGTCAATACCTGGGAAGGTAACGTGAACAGGAAGGTCAAGGTGGTGGTCTATAGGCAGCCAGTACTTTCATCATCTGAATCAAAGGAGGAAGAGGAAGTGTGGGTGTCAGGGTCAGCCATCAGGGCAACCTGAGAGCTCTGAGGGGGAAGAGGGAATGGAGCTGGCAGAGAGAGAGAGGGAGGGAGGGAGGGATTGAAAGAGGAAGAGGAGAGAAAGACAGAGAAAGAGAGTGAAAGAGAGAGACAGAGAGAGGGGGGGTTAGGGAAGGGAAAGAGAGAAAGAGGGAAAGAGGAAAAGGGAGGGAGGGAGAGAGAGATAGAGAGATGGATAGAGGGAGAGGAGGGAGAGAAAGAGAGTGAAAGAGAGAGAGAGAGAGGGAGGGATGGATTGCTAGAGGGAGAGGAGAGAGGAGGGAGAGAAAGAGAGTGAAAGAGAGAGAGAGAGGGAGGGAGGGATTGCTAGAGGGAGAGGAGAGAGAGAAAGACAGAGAGGGAGGGGTTAGGGAAAGAGAGTGAAAGAGAGAGACAGACAGAGAGGGAGGGGTTAGGGAAGAGAAAGAAAGAGAGAGGGAAAGAGAGAGGGAGGGAGAAAGAGGGAAAGGGAGAGGGGAGGGGGAGAGAGTAGAAGCCTGAGCTGTCCATCAGCCCTCAGATGGAGAGTCAACAGCCCCCAGGTCTGGAGATGGTTGATGAGGAAGAGGAGGAACAGCTGGGTCTCTCTGTCTGACACACGGATACACAGAAGGCAGAGGGGAGAGGAGAGCAGTGGAAATCTATGGGCTGGTCCTTGGGATGGAAGAGCCACAGTGGGCAGCTGGACTCGTTAGCTGGTGTAGAGAGAGAAACCTTTTGCCAGGGGTAAAGGAATCTTTGAGTTAACTTCAGAGGGCTTGTCGTGTTTGGGGAGCTGGGTCAGAACAAGTCAAGTCAGGTGACTTAAAGCAGGGGTCCCCAACCTTTGCAACTTTAAGTCTGAAGGACTTCATCTCCCAGACTTCTCCAGCCAGTTTGCTGGCTGGAGAATTCTGGGAGCTGAAGTCCTTCAGACTTAAAGTTGCAAAGGTTGGGGACCCCTGACTTAAAGGGTCCCTGTACGGCATCTTCAATATCTGGAAACAAGGCAGAGCTTTGATCTCACCTTCCTCCATTTTGGCGTTGGCAATGAGCATCTGCCGGAGGTGTTTCAGGAGCCCAGGCCAAGCAAAGGTGGTGTAGGCCAGGGAGCTGTCGGACATTTGAGGGATATTCCGGAGACCCAGCATCTTAAATTCCGGATGGGGAACTAAAGCTTCCATCAGATCCCCTGCAAAAAGAGGAAAGGAGGATTAGCAGTGCGGCTTGAATGATTCTGTGAAGAATTGAGCCTTAAACAGAAAGGTTACACAGATACACGTAGTCCTCGGCTTACGACCACAATGGTGAAAACCGACTCTCTGAATATTCCTGCGGTTTTTCACCTATGTAAAAGTTTGTCACTTTCTCAAAACAATCCTGTGGTCCAATCAGGATACTGTCCTGTTGCTAGGGGGGACTCCAGTCCCCTCTTTCCGAGCACCTGCAGGAATGTCCTTGGTTCTCAAGAGAAAGTATTTTGTTTTGACTACAACACCCCAATTATCTGTATTCCCCCCGCCCTGTCCCTCTTCTCCAATGTGTCAGCACTGAAGTCTCAGAATGGCCTCAGTCAGGCCAGCTTCAGGGTTGACAGACAGAAGATGCCACCAGAAGCTGATTTTTGCTTCTGTTTTATTTTGGGTTTGTGGTGCATCAAGATGAAGCAACAGTGAGAACCACCGATTGGTTCAAAATTGGGAAAGGAGTCTGGCAAGGCTGTATACTGTCACCCTGCCTATTTAACTTATATGCAGAGCCCATCATGAGAAAGGCGGGGCTAGATGGATCAAAAATTGGAGTTAAGATTGCCGGGAGAAATAAGAACAACCTCAGATACGCCGATGATACCACTCTAATGGCAGAAAGTGAAGAGGAACTAAAGAGCCTCTTGATGCGGGTGAAGAAGGAAAGTGCAAAGGTTGGCTTGAAACTCAACATTAAAAAAACGAAGATCATGGCATCCAGCCCTCTCATTTCCTGGCAAATAGATGGGGAAGAAATGGAGGTAGTGACCGATTTTATTTTCCTGGGCTCCAAGATCAGATGGGGACTGCAGCCAAGAAATTAAAAGGCGCTTGCTCCTGGGGAAATGATGTAGGGTTTCCTGCCTAGGCAGGGAGTTGGTCTAGAAGACCTCCAAGGTCCCTTCCAACTCTGCTATTGTATTGTACTGTGTAAGTCAAGGACGACCTGTATTAAAATGAAATAAAATAAATGTTTTTTCCACAAAGTATTGTGTCAGGTTTGGGTGGAAATTAAAAGACAAAAGCTGCTAATATTTTATATTTCTTTTTTTCCATCTCCAGCAGAATTTCACGGAAGATCATTTTTCAGATTTTCCCATAACGCTGAGTCAATTTGAAAACAGAGGGACAGGCCCCAAATGCAAGTTTTAGTTATTGCAGAACACACATGGCCACGAAGAGGCACCTTTTGCAGATTTCTATCCATCATTCTTAAAAACAACTGTAATATCCGGGGGAGGAAAGCGATGCCAGATCTAGACAGCATCCTAAAAAGCAGAGACATCCCCCTGCCAACAAAAGGGTGTCTAGTCAACTGGTTTTCCCAGTTGCAATGGATGGCTGTGAAAGTTGGACCATAAGGAAGGCTGAGCGCCCAAGAATGGAGGCCTTTGAACTCTGGTGCTGGAGAAGACTCCTGCATTCAGTCCCTTGGACTGCAAGGCCATCCAACCAGTCAGTCCTAGAGGAGATCCACCTTAACTGCTCTTTAGATCCTGAAGAGGAAACTCAAAGACCACCTGATGAGAAGGAAGGACTCCCTGGAGAAGAGCCTCATGCTGGGAACGATGGAGGGCAAAAGAAGAAGAAGAAAGGGACGGCAGAGAAGGAGGGGAGCTGGATGGAATCACCAAAGCAGTAGACGTGAGCTTCAATGGACTCCAGAGGATGGGAGAGGACAGGAAGGCCTGGAGGAACGTTGCCCATGGGGTCGCGATGGGTCGGACACGACTTTGCAACTAACAACAACAAAAGATGATTTGGAGGGAAAGTAGGCCAAACCAGCCTTTCTCAATTTTGACAACTTGAAGAGGTGCGGACTTCAACTCCCAGAATTCCCCAGCCAGCTGTGCTGGCTGGGGAATTCTGGGAGTTGAAGTCCACACCTCTTCAAGTTGCCATAGTTGAAAAACTCTGGGCTAGAGAGCTTTCAGAAAGAGCAACTAAATACCTAGAGGTGACCTGCTGTAGTGAGCTGCCCCTTTGGAGTAGGCCGGCTGGAAGACGCTTCCCAACTGATGTGCGATCGCTCGATTGACATCCTGGAAGGAAACCGGCTTGATCTTCATCAGCTGCAGGCAGATCTTATGGACGGCGTCGTTCTCGTGCACCAGGAGGGCGTCCGAGGATTGGTATAAGTGGGACAGCGTCAAGACGGAGTTGTAATTTTGGACAATCACCTTGAAAAGAGGGGAAGAGAATGAACGCGGCTTTAGATAGAGGTAGTCCTTGTCTTATGACCGCCATCGAGCCCCAAATCCCCACTGCTAAGCGAGGAAGTTGCGAAATGAGTTGCGCCTTGTTTTATGACTGGTTTTTCAGAATTGTTAAGTGGATCACACAGTTGCAAAGCAAATCTGGCTTCCCCTGTTACGCATATAATCCTAGTGTTGAGTTGGCAATATATATATATATATATATATATATATATATATATATATATATATATATTTGTTTTCGTAGGTTTTCACGGGTATAGGTATGTAGATTTTGGTTTATTCGGGTCTTTTCCCGTGTAAAATTAAAGGTGTTTTTGCAACGTTTCGATGGGATCACCCCCATCATCATCAGGCTTTGGCTTCTGCCTTTTGCAAAAGGCAGAAGCCAAAGCCTGATGATGATGGGGGTGATCCCATCGAAACGTTGCAAAAACACCTTTAATTTTACACGGGAAAAGACCCGAATAAACCAAAATCTACATATATATATATATATATATATATATGAAGTGGATATATTGTTACAGCTTCCTGTTAGGCCTATGTAAGGGAGGAGACAAATTTGTCATCCTTCTCTGTCCTTCGACTCAACCTAGAGACCATCCAGACAGAGACCTATTAAATTGCTGCTGTCTTTTTAGATATGTGTTAAATTTCTTTAAGGGATGATTAATAATAATTAATTAAGAGACCAGGATGGATCCATTTCGGGCTCCTTAGCCCTCGTCAGCTGGCCATACTTCTCTACAGGGATTTGAACTGGTGCTCTCCAGCATTCGAAGCAGGCTTCTCTATGCCTTGAGCTAAAAAGACAGCAGCAATTTAATAGGTCTCTGTCTGGATGGTCTCTAGGTTGAGTCGAAGGACAGAGAAGGATGACAAATTTGTCTCCTCCCTTACATAGGCCTAACAGGAAGCTGTAACAATATATCCACTTCATCAATAAAGTCCTGTAGAAAGGATGATGTAATCAGGGAAACTGGTTAGCTCAAGGCATAGAGAAGCCTGCTTCGAATGCTGGAGAGCACCAGTTCAAATCCCTGTAGAGAAGTATGGCCAGCTGACGAGGGCTAAGGAGCCCGAAATGGATCCATCCTGGTCTCTTAATTAATTATTATTAATCATCCCTTAAAGAAATTTAACACATATCTAAAAAGACAGCAGCAATTTAATAGGTCTCTGTCTGGATGGTCTCTAGGTTGAGTCGAAGGACAGAGAAGGATGACAAATTTGTCTCCTCCCTTACATAGGCCTAACAGGAAGCTGTAACAATATATCCACTTCATCAATAAAGTCCTGTAGAAAGGATGATGTAATCAGGGAAACTGGTTAGCTCAAGGCATAGAGAAGCCTGCTTCGAATGCTGGAGAGCACCAGTTCAAATCCCTGTAGAGAAGTATGGCCAGCTGACGAGGGCTAAGGAGCCCGAAATGGATCCATCCTGGTCTCTTAATTAATTATTATTAATCATCCCTTAAAGAAATTTAACATATATATATATATATATATATATATATAATATATATAATAATTATTAAATCATCCCTTAAAAAATCTAAAACATATATATATATACATATATATATATATATATATGTTAGATTTTTAAGGGCTGAAAATAAAGAGACCAGGATGGATCCATTTCAGGCTTATTAGCCTTCTTCAGCTGGCCATACTCCTTCTACTGGGATTTGAACTGGTGCTTTCCAGCATATGAGACAGGCTTCTCTATGCCTTGAGCTATCCAGTATCCCTGATATATCAGCCAATTTACAGGACTCCAACTTATCAGCCAATTTACAGGACTCTTAAATGAGAGATAATTATCACAGCTCCTGTTCAGAGGTCCCTAGGCGTTTGGTTCTGTGTATGAGGGTTTTGTCTACAGGGTGGTGATGGGATTGTGCATTTAGGTAGCGGTTGGTGTGTGTTTTTTTCCGGTAGATGGTGTGTCCTAGGGAGCCATTAGGTTTTTTGTAGATTAGGACGTCTAGAAAAGGGAGTTGGTTGTTGGCTTCTATTTCCATGGTGAATTGTATTTTGGGGTGTAGGGACAATTCACCATGGAAATAGAAGCCAACAACCAACTCCCTTTTCTAGACGTCCTAATCTACAAAAAACCTAATGGCTCCCTAGGACACACCATCTACCGGAAAAAAACCACACACCAACCGCTACCTAAATGCACAATCCCATCACCACCCTGCACAGATAAACTCTGTAGACAAAACCCTCATACACAGAACCAAACGCTTAGCTGACAAAGACCATCTGAAAACCGAAATACACTTCCTCACAAATACATTAATATCCAACGGATTCCGAAGAAAAACAATCACCAAACTAATCCAACAAGAAACACCCCACAGGAACCAAGACAAAGAACAGGAAAATGGCATTGCCCTCATCCCATACATTAAAGGTACCACAGACAAAATCAGCAAAATTCTCCACAAGCACAACATCAAGACAGCCTTCAACACCGACCAAAAAATAACCAATATCCTAAGGAACCCAAAAGACAAGATCCAGCTAGAAAACCAAGGAGTCTACAAAATTCCATGTAAAAGCTGCCCTGCCACTTACATAGGACAAACCAACAGAAGGATTAGTGCACGTATTGCTGAACATAAAAATGCTTTAAAAAATCATCTTAATACCTCATCTCTCTATCAACATTTCAAAACTACAGGACATGACATTGACTTTCAAGGAACTAAAATGATCTCCAAGGCGGAACAGCTCAACAGGAGAATAATCAGAGAAGCCATTGAAATAGAGAAACAATCTAGCAGCATGAACAGACGTGATGATACCTCCCGCCTACCAGATATCTGGAAGCCAGCATTGACCAGCAGACGAGCCCCACCCTCCAGCCAAGCCGTTGAAATTCAAAACAAGGAGAAACATACAAATGAGACCAATCAGCATCAATCTACCAGTCACGATGCAACTGCACAGCCAATCAACCCACTCATAACAATAGTCAGCACTCCACCCCCCCCACCAAGATTTAAAGAGGGGCGATGCCTCCGCAGTCACACTCACAGACACAAGCCTGCCTGATGATGACAAGTGAGATCTTGTCGAAACGTTGCAACAACTTTTCTATGCCTTATACACGGGAAAATCCCCGAAGCCAGCTATGCCAGCATATATATATATATGTTTCACAACAACCTGTTATTATTAGGTCCCAATTAGAGGGAGGAGACATACTGCCTCCCCTAATGCCCATCGGCTCATCGCTAGAGACCATCCAGACAGCAGGCCAAGAATTACGTTGTATGAGTGATGAGCCGATGGGCAGTAGGGGAGGCAGTATGTCTCCTCCCTCTAATTGGGGCCTAATAATAACAGGTTGTTGTGAAACAATTACCTATACTAATATACCCTGTCTAAGCTGATGTAATAGGGGAACTGGTTTGGCTTAAGTGTGAGGTTTCTCGCCTTGCATGCAACATAGCCCCGGTTCGAATCCCAGTAAGGGGTATGGTCAGCTGATGAGAGCTAATAAGCTCAAAATAGATCTATCCTGGTCTCTTCTAATTTAATTTATTGATCAGCTCATAAAACTAACACACATATCTAAAATATTATACAACGTAATTCTTGGCCTGCTGTCTGGATGGTCTCTAGCGATGAGCCGATGGGCAGTAGGGGAGGCAGTATGTCTCCTCCCTCTAATTGGGGCCTAATAATAACAGGTTGTTGTGAAACAATTACATAACAATTATATATATACACACACATACATACATACATACACCATGATTGAATTTGGTATCTGTAACTTTAACTGATACAGTGTAATGTAATTGGCTGCTGCTTCCTCAATCAGCCATAAGAGGGAGCCAGAAGCACTGTTAGACGCTGATCATTTGAATGACTCTGAATGTCGTGGTTAGATCAGCAGAGCAAGGAGGATCGTGGATTGAACAACTGTAAGCCAATTGTTTGAGTTATAGACTGTATTTTGATTCAAGACTAACTATCACTTGTTTGTGAAGAAGTAGTATTTTCAGGCTTCCGGTTCCGGCTCCTGCGGCGACGGGCGAGCCTAGCGCTCGCTCGCCGCTTTGTTTCTTCTTCTGCCCCCCAACGGGGGCGAGACTCCTCTTGTTTGAGGGTCTCCCGTAGGGCCGGCTCGTCGGGGGGCGCGCCCCCCACGGCGGTGGAGGAAGCGGCTCCCGGCGCGGCTCAGGTGAGGGAGAACATGCTAGCGGGGGGTTTTCCCTTCGCCCAAGGAAGACGGCGCCATTCACAATTATGAGGAGGGCTGATCGGCTCAGTCAGAAGGACTCCCGAGGCTTCAGCTGCGAGGAGAGAGTGAGTCTTTAAAAAACTTTTTTTTCCTGCTGCCAGCCAGACTGAACGGACTGGGAGGGGGGTGTTTATTTTTAAAAAAACCCCCCTCGGATTTAAGCGGCACGTTAAAATGGCTTCTCTGCAAAGGGAAAGCGGAAACTTTCACTCCGGACGGTCTCTAACAAGGGAAAGTGGAATGTGACTTTTTGCAACATTGTTTCTAGGTCTGGCTGAGTTTTAAAAAATTCTTTTTTTGCTACTCTCTCCCTCTGGCTGAGATGGGCGGTGGAAGTGGCTTCTCTCTGTCCCTGCCTGATTATTTCAACTAAGGAAAATTTCCAGCGTCTCTTTGAAAGCAGGACTCTCTCTGGATTTTTGGAAAAAAAATTTTCTTGATGGATTTGTGATTTCTTCTTTGGAATACCTTCGTTATTACTATTTGCTGACTTGGGAAATTGTGTCTCTTTTGGTTTCTGAATTGTTTGCAACTTCACGGCCCTGAACTGAACTGAGCTCCTGATCTGCCCCACCAGCCCCACCCGGAAAACGCCATCTTGGTGGCAGTGACTCTAACTTTTAACCATGGCACAAGAAGCAGCACTTGTAAATTTGGAACAAAGGATGGCTTCTCTTGAAACCTCTATGCAGACTTTGATATCAGAAATAAAGGCCCAGAGGGCTGAAAATAGTACTTTCAAAAAGGAACTATTGGATACCCGGAAGCAAGTGTTGGAGAATACACAGAAGAATGAAGAATTGGAAGGAGGGTTGGAGGGGGCTAAGGGAGAGATTAAAAATGTTTCTAATGAGGTGGGGGAAATAAATGGGCGTGTGTCTAGGATAGATATGGAAAGAATGACATATTTTTTGAGATTTCAGAATGTTCTTGAGGATTCTGGTGAATGCCTGCCTGATCTTATGAGTACAATTTTAGCAGACTATTTACAAAAACCTAAGGATGAGATCAGGGGGGACATTGACCTAGCCTATAGAATTAATTCTGCATATGCCAGGATGAATGAAGTGCCTAGAGAGATACATGTGAAATTTGTTAGAAGGTCAACCAGAGAGGAAATCCTGAAAGCGCAGAGAGAGAAACCTTTAACTTATCATCGAGAAACGGTCACTATCTTGAAGCAGATCCCTAGAAAAATTAGAGATTCAAGAAGGAAATTTTCCTTCTTGTCTAAAACCTTGTTTGATCACGGGATTTGGTTCAAGTGGATGACACCTGAAGGGATGCTGGTGTTCTGGGAAGGAGGAAGAGTGAGGATTAAAACAGTTGCTGAGGCGGAAGCCTTTCTTAAAAAACATTCCTCTGCCCTGGGGGAAGATCCAGGGGGGACGGAGGGGGCCACGGCTCCGCCTGCGGGGGGCCAGGGAGGAGAGAAAGAAGATACAATAGCCAAAAGACTTAGATCAAAAAAATAACTTTGCCTTGATTTTTTCCTGAACAATTTTGCATAATATTTCTATCCGGACTTTTTGTAAATGTCTGACAGCATGGAAGGGAGAATTTAGGTAAATGTACTTGCTTTCAACTTGTAGTGGTATGGAAAATGTTTTCTATGTTAACTTTTTTAATGTGTATTTTGAGGTCTCGGAAGGTCCGATGACTCTGACGTGAATGCTCTCAAAATTTCTTTGTAACCATTACCTTATCCTGTTAAAAAATGTAAAACCAATAAAACTTTTTCAATATAAAAAGAAGTAGTATTTTCCACCGCAAGTAAAAGTCTGCTTGTTTTTACCATCGGTATCTATGACTAATAGTGTGAATATCTAGCAACAAATCTCTTGCTGCAATTCCGTTGCACATCTCTCAGTCTCCTAACGGAGATATCCTCAACACCCCCCGTTGATTTTTCTTGTCGGAAGCTGGTTGGGAAGGTTAGCAGATAACAGAATAACAGAGTTGGAAGGGACCTTGTAGGTCATCTAGTCCAGTGATGGCGAACCTTTTTCGCCTCGGGTGCCTAAAGCACACACGCTCGCCCTATTGTGCATGCTCGTGTACCCACCCCCATAATTTAATGCCTCCCATGCCGTGCCACTTGAGAATACATGTATGACACAAGCTGCTGTCCAGCGCATGTACACACGACTTTTTGGGAACCTGGAGAGGGCAAAAATGGCCTCCCCCAGAGGCCAGAAAAAGGCCATTTTCTGACTTCCGGTGGGCCCGGTAGGTCCATTTTTCGCCCTCCCAAGGCTCCAGAAGCTTTCTAGGAACATGGGGAGAGCGAAAAAAGGCCCAACACACAAACCGGAAGTTCAGGAATGGACTTCCAGGTTGCCCGTTGGGCCATTTTTCTCCCTCCGGAGGCTTCAGGAGGGCAAAAAATGGCTGAAAACCAAGGCCGAAAATCAGTCTGGCTCATGTGTGCTGGAACTGACATGGCAATGCCTCGTGTGCTCTCAGAAATGGCTTCGTGTGCCACCTGTGGCACCCGTGCCATAGGTTCGCCATCATGGATCTAGTCCAACCCCCCACCCAGGTAGGAGACCGTACACCATTTCAGACAAATGACTGTCCAGTCTCTTCTTAAACTCCTGCAGCGTTGAAGCACCCACAACATCTGGTGGCAAGCTGTTCCACTGGTTAATTGTCCTCACCGTTAAAAAGTTTCTCCTTAGGTCTAAGTTGCTTCTCTCCTTGATTAGTTTCCATCCGTTGCTTCTTATTCTGCCTTCAGGTGCTTTGGAGAATATCCTGACTTTTTGGCAGCCCCTGAGATATTGGAAGACTGCTATCATGTCTCCCCTAGTCCTTCTTTTCTCTAGACTGGTCATACTCAATTCCTGCAACCGTTCTTCATATGTTTTAGTCTCCAGTCCCCTAATCCTCTTTGTTGCTCTTCTCTGCACTTTCCCCCCCCAAAGTCTCAACAACTTTTTCGTAGTATGGTGACCAAAACTGGATGCAGGATTCCAGGTATGGCCTTACTAAGGCTTTATAAAGTGGTATTAACATGTGATTTTGATTCTATGCCTCTTTATACAACAAAGGATTGTATTAGCTTTTTTGAGGTGCTGCCGCAGACTGCTGCTGGCTCTTAGCCAGCACCTCTTACCTGTCTCCCAAGGTCATTCCCCCATATCATGCAAGTCCTCAACTTACAACCATTCATTACAACGGCACTGAACGACCGTCACAGCATTCCCACAACACATGATCAAAATCCAGGTGCTTGGCAACTGCTACGTATTGAAGAAGAGTTACAGTATCCCAGAATCACACGATTCCCATTTATGATCTTGCAAGGTAGCTTCTAACAAGCAAAGGAGAATGCCGGATTCACTTAATGCCTTGGCGATCCACTCAACGACTGATTTGCTTCACAACTGCAGCAAAAAGATCGTATTAAAGGTTGCAACTCCTGTAAATCACCACCTTGCTTAGCAACATAAATGCTCCTCCCAATTGTGGTCCTAAATCAAGGATCACTTGTGTGTATTACTTTTCCCCAAATCCCAGGGAAGTCTCCTCTCTCTCTCTCCCCCCCACCAAATTGTCCCGGCCTGCCAACCTTGCACCAATTCCTGTCTTAGGTTTCTTTGCACCCATAAGCAAGCTAATCTGGCATCCTGTTGTGGCTCGCCAGCAGCAAACAAAGCTGGCAGCAGATTCGGACAGTGAGGAGGTTGGGGAGGAACCTGGGCCCGTCCTGGAGTCTGGGGAAGGCTCTGATGAGGGCTCTGTGTCGGAGGCAGAGAGGGGGAGGGGTGCTCAATCCACCATCCTTCTTGCTCTGCTGACCTAACCACGACATTCAGAGTCTCCATTCAAATGATCAGCATCTAACAATGATTCTGGCTTCCTCTTATGGCTGATTGAGGAAGCAGCAGCCAATTACATTACACTGTATCAGTTAAAGTTGCAGATACCAAATTCAATCATGGCTTATATATAGATTGCCAACCCAACACTAGGATTATATGCGTAACGGGGGAAGCCAGCTTTGCTTTGCAACTGTGTGATCCACTTAACAATTCTGAAAAACTAGTCATAAAACGAGGTGCAACTCATTTCACAATGTCCTCGCTGTCTGACAGTTATCAGCTGCCTTCGGAGTCAGACATCAGTGAGGCAGATGAACAGCTGGAGGGTTTTCCCAGTGTGCACATGTGCAGGGTTGCCAGACGAAGGGAAGAGCTAAGGAACAAGGGCCGACTCAGGAGTAAAGCCACAGGTGAATGGCCCCTCCCAGAGGAAATAAAAGAGGAGCGAAAGGGGAGGGGAGTCCTGTTCCCGTCTTCTTGCCATGTAATTGCTGCTAATGCTTGGTGTTTGGAAGATATCGGCCTGGCAGCTCTCCAAGCCTGATAAGATCTGTGGTTGTAAATTCACCCTTACAATAATACAATAGCAGAGTTGGAAGGGACCTTGGAGGTCATCTAGTCCAACTCCCTGCCTAGGCAGGAAGCCCTATACCGTTTCAGACAAATGGCTATCCAACATCTTCTTGAAGACTTGCAGTGTTGGGGCATTCACAACTTCTGGAGACAAGCTGTTCCCCTTGAAGGACTGTTTGCCAGGACTTTGCTGGATGTGAATGAGCAGAATTCATAGTAACATAATAAAAAAGGGGTTTTTCAATCAATCAATCAATAATTTAATTTGTTGACCGCTCCCTCTCCCCAAAGGGACTCGGAGCGGTGCACAGGGCGAATAAAACAATAAATACACATACACATGATAAAAACAAATTAAATATATCCCTGCGCTAAAAATTACCAATTAAAATACTCAAATCCCTATCTAAAATTATTAACAATCCCATAGACGAGAGACTACCCTAGGCCGGCCAAGCAGAACAAATATGTTTTTAGTTTTAGACGGAAGGAGCGGAGGTCCGTAGTTGTTCTAATGTCGGGGGGAAGGTCGTTCCAGAGGGCTGGGCCCGCCACAGAGAGAGCCCTTCCCCTGGGCATCGCCCGCTGACAAAGTCTAGTGGACGGCACCCGGAGAAGTCCCTCTCTGTGGGAGCGAATCGGCCGTGTGGATGTATGAGGCAGGATCCGATCCTGCAAATAGCTAGGTCCCGAGCCATGGAGCGCTTTGAAGATGATAACTAAAACCCTGAAGCGCACCCGGAAGACGACAGGCAGCCAGTGCAGCTCGCGCAAGAGCGGTGTTACGTGGGTAAACCTTAAGGTTCCCATAATTGCTCGCGCGGCTGCATTCTGGACTAGCTGAAGTCTCCGAGTGCACCTCAAGGGGAGCCCCATGTAGAGAGAGTTTTGTTGAGACAAGGAGTCTGCTTTGTGGTTTGGGGAAGCCTAAATCAGAACATCTACAACGAAGAAGACGTGGGACACTCACCTCCCCGGTTCCGTACGGCCAGATAACATGGTTGAGCAGGAAAGAGTTGGGATAGGTGTCTCTTAGGGCTGCCGTCACAAACGCCCCCAGGCCCGACCCTGTCCCACCAGCCATGCTCATCATCAGCAAGAAGCCACCTAGCCGGTCACACTTCTCTGCTTCCTTCTGAATGAGGCTCATGATCGCGTCTTCGTGTTTCGGGCCGTGGACGCAGTACCTGGCCAGAAATTCAGGAAAGAAAGAGGATGTTCTGATTCAGCTCCCTGAACACGACAAACTGTAGTTAAATAAATGTTCCCTTTATTAGGAGCGCCAGCAGCCCCGGCAAGAAGTTTCTCTCACACAGCAGGCTAACACAGAGCTAGGGTGGAGCTTCACTAGCAGCGGTGGCTCTCTGTCCCAAGGACCAGCCCATAGATTTCCACTGCTCTCCTCTCCTCTGCCTTATGAGCATCCACAGAACTAGGATGGGGCGTCGCTAGCAGAGGTGGCTCTTCTGTCCCAAGGGCCAGCCCATAGATTTCCACTGCTCTCCTCTCTGCCTTATGAGCATCCACAGAACTAGGGTGGGGCGTCGCTAGCAGAGGTGGCTCTTCTGTCCCAAGGGCCAGCCCATAGATTTCCACTGCTCTCCTCTCTGCCTTATGAGCATCCACAGAGCTAGGGTAAGGCTTCGCTAGCAGCAGTGGCTCTTCCGCCCCAAGGGCTGGCCCATAGATTTCCACTGCTCTCCTCTCCTCTGCCTTATGAGCATCCACAGAACTAGGGTGGGGCATCGCTAGCAGCAGTGGCTCTTCCGTCCCAAGGGCCGGCCCATAGATTTCCATTGCTCTCCTCTCCTCTGCACATCCACAGAGCTAGGGTGGGGCTTTGCTAGCAGCAGTGGCTCTTCTGTCCCAAGGGCCGGCTCATAGATTTCCACTGCTCTCCTCTCCTCTGCCTTATTAGCACCCGCGCATCAGGCACTGGACCCAGCTGTTCTCCCTCTTCCTCATCAGCCACCTCCTGACCTGGGGCTGCTGACTCTCTATCTGAGGGATGACAGATGGCCCAGGCTCCGCCTCTCCCTCTCCCTCTCTGCAGCTCCATTCCCTCTTCCCCCTCGGAGCTCTCAGGTTGCCTTCATGTTGATCCTGACTCCCACGCCTCCTCCTCCTTCTCCTCTGAGTCGGCTGCTGGAGGGGTCGGCGGCCAACAGGCTGCATCATAGAATATAGGGACATTGTGCTAGAAACAAACTGCCCGGTTATAGGTGGTCTTTGACTTACATCCATACACGAGCCCAAAATCTCCCTTGCTGATCGAAACAGTGGTCCTTTTGCCCCATTTTACAGCCTTTCTTGCCATGGTCGTTAAGTGAATCGCTGCAACTGTTAAGTTAGTAACCCGGTGGTTAAGTGGATCTCGCTTCCCCATCAACTCTGCTTGTCGGGTGGTTGCCAAAGGGGCTCGCGTAACCCCGGGACACTGCGACCGTTGTAAGTACGTATGAGATGCCAAGCGACCAAATTTTGATTGTGTGGCCATGGGGAGGCTGCAAAGGTCGAACGTGTGAAAAAAACGGTCATAAGCTACTTTTTTCAGCGGTGTTGTAACTTTGAACGGTTACTAAATGAACGGTTGTAAGTCAAGGACTACCTGTATACAAATCAGGGGAGGTCTCCCAAAGCCGCCAAGAAAGCAGAATCAGAATTTATTGAGGCAGCATAGCTGGCAGACTGAACGGAGCCTGGAATTTGAGTCGTAGGTCATGACGGTCATAAGTCAAGGCACCTGTGTAACTGGACCCACTTTTACAGCTATATTTTCCAGCAGTTGTTAAGGGAACGCCATGGTCATTGAGTGAACTTTGTTGAACGTATAAGGAGGTGTAGGGCAGGGGTTCCCAAACTTGGCAACTTTAAGACTTGTGGACTTCAACTCCCAGAATTGGGAACCCCTGGTGTAGGGTTTCCTGCCTGAGCCGGGGGCTGGATTGGAGCAGGGGTCTGCAACCTTAAACACTCAAAGAGTCAATTGGATCCATTTCCCACAGCAAACATTGGGAGCCACAAAACCTAGATGGGCGTGGCCAACTCAATGTCACTCCCTCCCACCCAGTCACATGATCCTCCAGCCACGCCTACCCAGGTTTTGTGGCTCCCTGTGTTTTCTTTTCTGTAGGAAACAGGTACATACCTCTCTCCAGTGGTGGGTTCCAGATCCTGTCGCAACCGGTTTGCTGCGATGGGGCCGGGTGTCCACCAAGGGCACACGTGCTGCGCATGAATGCACACCCACCGCCCAGCAACACTCCAGCTGCTTGGTGGAGCGTCACGCAGGCACTGTACGCTGCATGCGTGTGTGCAAATGGCCTGGTTGGCTTAAATACAGGTAAGGACCGAGGGCAGGCAGGCAGGCCCTCCAAAGTACCATTCCAGTACGGTGGCTGCTGTTCCCAGCAGGCACTGGTATGCCCGTACTGGGGTGTACTGGCCAGAACCCACAGCTCTTTCTTTCTTTCTTTCTTTCTTTCTTTCTTTCTTTCTTTCTTTCTTTCTTTCTTTCTTTCTCTCTCTCTCTCTCTCTCTCTCTCTTTCTTTCTTTCTTTCTTTCTTTCTTTCTTTCTTTCCATTGGTGAGGCCAGCCAATGGTAGGATCACCGGACAGGGAGCCACAGCAGAGGAACTAAAGAGCCACATGCGAATCTGGAGCCACAGATTACCGACACCCGAACTAGAAGACCTCCAAGATCCCTTCCAACTCTATTGTTCTGTTGTCTGACCAGTTAGAAGTCAATTTCCCCCCCGGTTATTAGTTATATGTTATTAGTTATATGTTATTCTGTTGTTTTCAGTTCGTCTTTGCTTAATTGCAACCCAGCAGGATTCTCTCGACAGCTGTGCTTTGAAGAACCAACTGGAGAAATAAATAAAGGGGTTGGTGTTCGTTTGGAAGGCAATCCCACATACCCGTGTGCCCAATTGTTTCCTGATCCTTGTTTCTGACAGAAGGCGGACTGGGGGCCGTATCTCCAATTCCCAGTTCTGGAGGCGAAGGATAACGTCTGGTTGATTACTTTCGGTTCCATGTCGACCAGAACAGACCGTGCGACCATACCTAAGTAGGAAAAAAAAGAGAAAAATGGGGGGGGGGGGGGGGGGAAACAAAAACCTTTTTACAAAACTGTTCTGTCCCACGGGCTGAATCACCCACCACACCGGCTTGGCTGTTTGCCACTGCTTAATTACGAGATAAGCAAATGCTTTCCCTAAGAGCCCAGACAACTCATGTAATCCCAAACACGACTAGAAGGTTCAGGCTTTCTGGAATACTGAAGTTCAATCGGTTGCTTCCTGCAAATGTCCCCTCCCACCGTCTCACCTATAAGCTCTCTTGGGAGGGGTCACTCAGCAACCACCTGGCTCTGAATCATGGCCGGCGAGCCTGCCTCTGATGTAGTTGCTGCCTCTGCCTCTCAGCCCTGCTCACTCTGGCATCATGGACAAACTGCCTTTGATCCTCCCCACTGCTCCATGACCCAGGCGCCTCCTGGTGGCCAACTAGCCTCTCTGAGTCCTGCTCTGATGCTGAGCCCTCCTTCAGGCCTCCCTCCTCCTCCAGAGCAGACACATAGCACTCTTCGCTAGAAGAGTCCATCAGCAGCTCATCCGGAGCCGGCTGGGCCACAACACAAAACTGTATTGGAAAAACAAGAAAGCGTATTTTTCGGAGTATAAGACGCACCTTTTTCCCTCAAAAAAGAGGCTGAAAATCTGGGTGCGTCTTATACAATGAATACAGCATTTTTGGTCTCCCGAAACCCCTCCCCCTTCACCAAAATGGCCATGCAGAGCCTTTAGGAGGCTTCCAGAGTGCTCCTGGGGGCTGGGGAGGGCAGAAATGAGCAGAAACACTCTGGGTTTTGCCCCACCCACCCCTGTTTTAGGGAGGTTTGCAGTGCAAAAACTTTTTTTTTAAATTTAACATAAATATTTAAGAAGAAATTGGATAGCCACTTGTCAGAAATGGTATCCATGATGGTGAGGCACTCTCCATCTCTGTGGGCACACAAGCCGTCATCCCAGTTCAGCTCTGCCGCACATGTGCATGCGCCTCCTGGCGGCTAGCTGGTCTTCAGGCCTCTGCTGTGCATTCGCACACGCGCGCTTTGGGTGCTCGGTCCGGAAAAGGTTAGCCATCACTGGTATAGGGCAGTGGTGGGCAAACTCAGTAGTCAAAAGAGCCAAATATCAACAGTACCACGATTGAAATTTCTTTTGAGAGCCAAAAGGTGTGGCCTGTTTTGTGGGAGTGGCTCAGTGGTCATGTGACCAGGTGGGTGTGGCCAACTTGGAAAATGTGGTGAAACTCACTTAACGATGGTCTTGCTTAGCAACCAAAATTATGGGTTCAATTGTGGTCATACGTTCTTTCTTTCTCTCTCTCTCCCACTTTCTTTTTCTTTCTATTTTTCTTTCTTTCTCTTTCTCTCTCTCTCTGTCTGTCTCTCTGTATCTGTCTCTCTCCTCCCTCCACCCATCTGTCACTCTGTATGTGTGTGTGTGTGTGTGTGTCTCTGTCTGATTCCCTCCCTCCCTCCCTCTTTGTCTGTCTCTCCCTCCCCCTCTGTCTTTCTCTGTCTCTGTCTGTCTGTCAGTCTCTCCCTCCCTCCCCCCCCCCCCCCCCCCCGGGAAGCAGCGTGGGAGCCAGCATGTTGGCTGGGGAGGCTACAGCTGCCTCCTCCCGCAGCAAGCGGGCGGGCGGGGGGAGTACCTGAGGCTGTGGCTACCTTAAGTGCCGCCGAGGCCATCTGGCTGCTTTATGCCCACCTCCCTCCCAGCCTCGTGTGGCGGGCAGCCCCGGAAAGTGCATCACGGTGGCCATCAAAGGGAGCTGGTGGAGACGTGCCCGGCCGTCCTGCCTGCCGTGTGACCTCGGACGGCATGAGCTGGGCGTCGCAGGGCTTGGGGGGCAGCAGCCGCAGCTTATGCAACAGATGGAGTCTGCCCGTGGCTAGGTGGAGGAAGAGCCGCTTGTGGCTCGCGAGCCGCGGTTTGCCAACCACTGGTATAGGGTCTCCTGCTTGAGGGGTTGGACTAGAACACCTCCAAGATCCCTTCCAACTCTGTTATTCTGTATTCTTCTTCAGTCTGGTTTGTCACAGTCCCAATTTTCCCTCGGGGGGGGGGGATTGCCCCAACAACCTTTCAAGAGGGTCAGGACGTTGATGATTTCTTACCTCCATCTTTTTCCTCAAAGAAACGTTCTTTACAAGCTGCCTGGTAAGAGTCATTCTCCTTCTTGGAGCAGAGCCCCTGGGAGCTGTGGAGGTCTCTGCAGATGGTATCAAACACCTCGCGCCCAATCTGGTTGCCACACTGGCCCAGTTGAATGGTTACGATGGACATGCTCAGCCGCCTTTCCCTAAAGAAGAGGAAAACAAGTTTTAATCGCCGTCGTAAAACCTGGAATCTGGCAGCAGCAACTTTATTTATTTACTAGCTGATAACCCGGAGTTGCCTGAGTATTTATTTATTCGAATACGTACATTTGTCCTCAAAAATAATCCCAGACCAAATGTGATTTCTAATGTTGGATTTTCCCCTTGACCAGAGGGAGTTCCCTTGTGGAATACTGTGAAGCTATTACCATGGCAACTGCACTGCATTGTACAGTAGAAGCCATTTTACGGCAGTACAGTAAAAGCCATTTTAAGGCACAACAGGCTGTATCTTAACAGAATACACACTCTGAAGGCTGTTAGGGGTGTCTTACCCACACAGTATTTGTTTCCAGAGAGTAAGTCATCTGTGTACCAAGTTTGGTTGAAATTGCTCAAGGCGTTCCAGAATTAATTGAGGCAACCTTGGAGTACAAATTACAACCAGAGTTGAGCCCAAAATTTATGTTGTTTAGTGAGGTATTTGTTAAGTGAGTTTTGTTTCATTTTTTGTTCTAATTGTTAAGTGAATTTGTTAGGCTATTTATCCTTATGTTGGGTTGACAATATATATCAGCTAGTATTCTTAAAGATTATATGTAGCTTTAAGAACTATGTTGAAGTCTGATTGGCTGTGCTTCTCAGCTCTACCATAAAAGGAAGCTCAGAAACACAGTTCATTCCCCTTTTCGATTCCTTTTGATTCCTGTGCTTACTGTTTGCCGCTGAGAAGCTGAAGATTGGAGACTGAAGAAAGAAGAAGTATTTGTTTTGCATCACTGTAAGATAACTCTGTGTTTGGTGAAGGACTGTTATTGTTTGAGAAGTTAGTATCACTGGTCGGAAGAAGTATTTTAGTTGCTACGAAGTAAAGACTATTTATTTTCTTACTATCACTGTTTTAGTGATAGCGCGAGCTGCACTGGCTACCTGTGGCCTTTTGGGTGCGCTTCAAGGTTTTGACGACCATCTTTAAAGCGCTCCATGGCTCGGGACCTAGTTATATGCAAGACCGTCTCCTGCCCCATACATCCCTTCGTCCAATCCGCTCCCACAGAGAGGGCCTTCTCAGGGTGCCGTCGGCCGGGCAATGCCGGTTGGCGACACCCAGGGGAAGGGCCTTCTCTGTGGCGGGCCCTACCCTTTGGAACGACTTACCCCCTGAACTACGTACCATCTCTGACCTCTGCCTCTTCCGCCAGTGTCTTAAGACACACCTCTTTCATCAAGCCGGCCTAGCGTTACCTCCCGTTGTGACTGCTCCTAGATAGTTTTAATTCGGGGGATTTTAATCGATTTTAACACAGGGTAGGAATTTAATGTTTTTAAATTTTGTATTTTGATATTTGTTATGTTTTAAATTTCCTGTGCGCCGCCCTGGGTCCTTTTAGGTGCGGGGTATAAATCTAAATTTAAAAAAAAATAGAGTTTGTGTGTGGTTAAAGCAACGTATCTCTTTTACTGTCCGGTGTATTACACTATTCCGCATTTATTTTCAAACAGGGCTGTTTGTTACCCCTAACACTGGTTACGGGACCCGAGTTGTAACACTGGTTCTGAACCCAGAGTTGCTAACAGAATTGCTGCAGTTGTTCCGTTTGTTAAGCGAATCTGTCTTCAACATTAACTTGGCTTGTCAGAAGGTTCCAAAAGGGGAACGCATGACCTCGGGACACAGCAATGGTCATAAATATGAACCAGTTGCCAAGCATCTGAATTTTGATCATAAGGTCATGAGGATACTGCAAAGGTCGTAACTGTGAAAAATGGTCATGTCACATTTTTTCCATGCGGCTGTCACTTTTGACGGTCACCAAATAAAGTCGAGGACTACCTGTAAATAGCATAGTGAGTGTTGATTATTTGTTGGGGGTCCTGTGGGGTTCCCGCACACAAACCATTATATTACGGGTAGTCCTCAACTTCCAACTATTCATTTAGTGACCATTTAAAGTTACAAAGACATTGAAAAAAGCGACTTACGACTGTTTTTCACATGCATGTGGGGGCACACATGTATTTGGGGGCACATACGGGGCGGGGTGTGTGTGTGCAAGCATGCATGTGGTCACACACGCATTGCGTTATGGGTGCATGCATGCAACAACCAAAAGGTTAGCCATCACTGCCATACAGTATAATTATTACACTCTCCCAAAATGCATATACATTTAGCATATCAATTTAATTATAAATTAATTTAAATTAATTAATTAATTAAATTATATACCTAATTAACTGACCATCGGACTTGTACCCAACTTTACACCTAGCACCAAATAACAGACAACCGCCATAGATGTTTTGTCTCCCTATTCTTTTAAGTCAAATTCTTACAGACTAGCATGGGCTACTAAATATATTAAACCAAATATTTATGTGGTATTTCACTGAGGGAAAGAAATCAGCCCATTGATTGTTACAGAGAAACAGTCAATACATTATCAGCTATTAGCAAAATGTTTTATGAATTCAATTTTAATAACATTTATTTTGTCAAGCAGGTAGAAGGTAACACAAGTATTATATAAGCATAAACATGATTATGAATTATAATTATATATATGTGTGTGTGTATGTATGTGTTACGTTTGTGCTTATAAATAAAGGGAGACTACTATAGATCTATTTCAAGCTATTTAGCTCTCATCAGCTAGCCATATTGTGTTCAACTGCCTCACATGTAATACTTCCCTGGTTCGAATCCCAGTAAGGGTATGGCTAGCTAGCTGATGAGAGCTAAATAGCTTGAAATAGATCTATACTAGTCTCCCTTTATTTATTTATCAGCACAAACGTAACATACACACATACACTGTTTTCACACACACACACACACACACACATATATATAATTTAATGTAATTAGAAAACCGCACCGCATAAATTCTTAGCTATATTATGAACAACTGACATAGTTAGCCACATATACCCATATTATTTAATATGTACTCACGTTCTACATATATATCGTATATTATAAACATATAAATTATACCACTGCTCCTTTTACCCGCTTCCCTTCCTCCTCCCACAGCGCACGCGCCTAGATTCTCACGCCTCCTTCCACGCTTCCTTTTTTGCGTATCCCCAAGCAACAGCCACGGCTCATTCCGCGCATGCGCCCACCAAGGCCGTCGGCGCCGAGGCGGGAAAATCAGTCTCGGAGAGAGAGAGAGAGAGAGAGAGAGAGAAAGTTATCCAAGAAAGGGCAAGTTGGGCTTGCCTCAGTCGCGAGCTCGACGCATGCGCCCTATCGACGCCGGCGCACTCGAGCGCTGTGTTTTTGGTGGTTTTTTTTAAAGAAACACGCCTTCCAGGCGTCGAAGCAACCGCCGGGCTGTGCTGCGCGCGCGCGTGCGTGTGTGGCGAGTCCAAGAGCGATTCCCCATCCATTGCGCTTGCGCGGATCGAGGCGGACTCGTCCTCTCTAGGCGACGTCGGCCAATTTTGTTTGAGCGGCAAAGCTTGGCTTGGCGCGCGCGCGCTCTCGCGCACGCTTGCTGTCGCGCGCTCCCTCAAGCCGCCCGTTCCGGCACATGCGCGTTGGCTCCGGCGAGCTTGAGGAGGCAGGGCCTGGCTTAGCCCGGGCGATGGCGGCCGTCATGGCGGCGCTGTGGGTGGGTGCCGCGGGCCCATGAGGCGCACTCAGCCTTCACCCGGACGACGCTCCCGGCTCTTGGCAGCGAAGGCGGCTGTCCCGCGCGCGCCGTCCCCGGGGCCATGGCGGGCGTCTTCGACATCGACCTCGACCAGCCCGAAGAGGCGGCCTCGGACGAGGAGCTGGAGGAAGGGGTGAGAGAGAGCGCGCGGCGTGGCCAGGCCGATGGCGGCGTGTGGGGGAGGCCGGGGCCTCAGGGAGGCGACGCGAGGCGAGGGCCGGGGCCCGCCGAGACTGAGAGACTCCTCGGGTCCTGCGGCTCCGTTTTCCCGCCGCTAACCGAGGAGGCTCCTGCCGGCGCTTCTGGCGGGACGTTAAGCGAGGCCCAACTCGGGGTGAGTGGGAACCCCTGAGCGGTCTCGAAGAACCAAGCGGGGGCAGGAGACCACCAGGAGATCTTGTCCCGGGTGGGGCGGTGGGGTTGCATGAGAAGCCTCTCGGAAGAAGGTCGTGGCCGTCGGGGGGGGTCTCAGGCGACGGTCCGGCACCGGGGAGACCCGGGTTCAAGTCCCTCCTCTTCTTCCCAGGGAGATACAGTATGTCACAGAAGTGAGTACACCCCCTCTCGCCTTTTGTAAATATTTAAGTATATCTTGCCAGCAGTTTAGACATGAATGTCTGTGAGTTGCGTTACTTTGAGGGGACAGCACATTTCCACTGTTAATACAAGCTGTATTACTCACTATTTTACATTATAGCCAAGTGTCATTTCTTCAGTGTTGTCACATGGAAAAATATCCTTAAATCTTTACAAAAGGCGAGAGGGTGTACTCACTTCTGTGATATACTGTATATTAGGCCGCTTTCCTCTTCAGCCTACCTCGCAGGGAGGTGGTTTACGGGAGCCAAAGAAACGTCCTGGGTTGCAATGCAAGTCTTGCTTGCCTGCAAATGAAAGAAATGCTGAATGAATTGGAATCAGGATAGAGAGCTTGGAAAGGGACCTTGGAGGTCGACTAGTCCAGCCCCCTGCTCAAGCAGGAGAGCCTATACTATTTCAGATAAGTCTAGTCTCTTCTTAAACACCTCCAGGAATGAAGCACCCACAACTTCTGGTGGCAAGTTGTTCCACTGGTTAATTGTCATCACTGTTAGGAAGTTTCCCCAGGTTGCTTCTCTCTATGATTAGTTTCCATCCATTGTCTTGTCTTCTGGTGCTTTGGAAAATAAGTTGACTCTCTCTTCTCTGTGGCAGCCTCTCAAATACTGGAATATTGCTATCATATCCCCCCTAGTCCTTATTTTCTCTAGACTGGCCAAACCCCAAATCCTGCAACTGTTCTTCATATGTTTTTGTCTCTGGGCCTTTAATTGTTTTAGTTGCTCTTCTTTGCACTTTTTCCAAAGTCTCAACAACTTTTCTATAGTATGGTGAGCAAAACAGATGCAGCATTACAAGTGTAGCCTTACTAAGGCTTTATAAAGCGGCACTAATACTTCAGGTGATTTTAATTCTATGCCTCTGTTTATACAACCAAAGGATTGTATTGGCTGTTTTGGCTGCCGCCATACAATGCTGGCTCATATTTAATCTCAGAGTTACTGTTTTTGAGCCACAGCATTCATCCTGACCTTGCCAACTCAGAACCCTCCTAACTGTAATGAGACTTACAGCCATGCTTATTTATTAAAATTATATGCCAGCATCTCTTACCTGTCTCCCAAGGTCAGTCCCACATATCATTACAGTGAATTTTAGTCTCCAGGCCTTTAATCACCTTAGTTGCTCTTCTCTGCACTTTGGAAAAAGTGGGCCTAAACTGTGACTCAAAGGGGATTTTAAAGAAAAGAAGAATCCTATTAATTTGAAGAAGAGGTCAATTAATTATATTAATTACAGGAGGGCTTTCTTGTGAGATGCTGAAGGGAAGAGCCCAGCTAGGTTCCCAAGGGCATCTCCTGCCTCTTAGCCATCTCTTTTGCATCTGAAGTCCTGTCTGTATAGTTTCTGATGGAGTTTTTTCCTCCTTGAGTTTATCCAGCTCCTCTTTAGAGATGCCCCCAAACTGTGACATATAGAAGGACCCAGGCTTTTGAATCAAAGTAAACATGACGCCTAAAACCATGACATTCAAAAGGGTCCAGGCTTTTGAACATGGTGACTTTTTTAAAAAGTGTCACATTGGCAGATTTATTGCCAATGGTCTGTGGGGCCAGAGCCCGGTGTGTCAGTTGATCATTGCCAGGAGTGTTGACCTCCATCTGCTGCACTGGGATGAAATGGGCTCTCGTCCATGGAAACTGATGCTGCAATAAATTTGGGGCAGCCCAAGCTTGGGCATCTTTTCAGTCAGGCTTACTCTTGAGTAGGTAGAGAGTCCTGTTGTTTTCCTCTACAGGTCCTCATGTGGGACCTCCCTTTGGAATGCAATTCTCCCTAATAACGCTGCTGTAATAAGTGAACCATTGGTGACTATTCAAGCCACTTTAGTAATGTTGCTTCACAGTGGGTAAGTCAGCTACTCCTTATGTAGCGTATTACTCATGTGAGGAGGCAACTTATGCAAACAGACTGTTTGCCTTTAGGCATTCACCTTGGAGGAGGCAACTTCAGTAATCCCATTGAACATCACAGACCTTATTATAAAAAACAACAACAATACAGCCTTGTGGCTTATGATGGAAAAAGATGTTGCCCTTCATAACTCGAATTAGCCTTCTCTAGTCTAAACTTGTGTACTGTCTTTCAGGGATGTGTCTTTGGATAGAAACAGGATTATTAAGGGAGATGTTGGAGAGCCTTTCTTGACACAGATAGTTACAATAATGTATTGGGGTGGAATTTGAAGAGGTTAAGGATGGAAAAGGAGATTGAAGGTTATTTTTGGACAGGTGAAAATTTATACTCTGCTTTTTTAGAATAATGCAGGCAAGTGGTAAAATATCCCCTTATACAAGTAGTCCACAATTGAGCCCAATTTTTCTTTTGGTAAGCAAGACAGTTAAGCGAGTTTTGCCTTACTTTACAAGCTTTCTTGCCCCAATTGTTAAGTGAATCATTGCTGTTCAGTTAGTAACATGGTTGTTAAGTGGCTTCCCTCCCATTGACTTTGCTTGCCAGAAGGTCGCAAAAGGTGATCACATGACTCCAGATTATAAATACATACCAGTTGTCAAGCGTCCAGATTTTGATCACATGACCATCAGAAAGCTACAGTGGTCATAAGTGTGAAAAATGGTCATCAGTCTCTCCTTCAGTGCCATTGTAACTTCGATCACTAAATGGCTGTAAATTGAGGACTACCTGTAATCTCAACATTTTGCTTGAAATAGGATCATTAGTTTTAGGAGATTGAGGAAAGGAAACTACATATTTACATTTTTTGGCCCAAATATCTCTAAAAGCAAGCCTTTAATTACATATACTTAGATTTCTGATAAAGGTTTGGGGTTAGAGCATTTATCTGTAAAGGGACAAAGATTAGCAATTACTTAATTGTGCTACCACAGCATGACAGGCATCTTTTGGAGAGCTGCACTGTGGTTGTTGTTTTTTTTTAAATAACATTTTCTGGTAGCTAAGACTGCAGTTGTAGGGCCATTGCATGTTAATGTCATGTAAATGGGTTGATATTTATGGTTTGCAGGCAGAATACTTTGAAAGGTGCTTTACCGTAATGATATCCAGACTGCTTATGTTCCCTGTTCTTCTAGTGGGAAACTTTGCCTCAGAGATTTTGCAGTTTTTTGCCAATTTCAGTGGTATGCTTTGTAGAAATTGGAGGTGGCTCTCTGCAGATTGGAGGTTGCCGACTTTGACACAAGAGATTCAACATGGTATTAAAGGCCTCTAAACCCAGCGGTCCCCAATCTTTACACCTTGGCGGCACAGCAGGGAAGGCGAGAAGGGAACCAATCTGCACAAGTGCTGACCCGCCATTCACTCGGGGACATACTCACAGCTGCGTGCGCCAGCCTGCCACTTGTGTGGCCTGGTTTCGAACAGGGCCGTGGCCCAGGGATTGGAGACCTCTGCTCTAAACGCTCGCACTTAAGAGTTGGCACTTGATCAAGGCTTAATTGCAAAAGTTGCTTTATGCTCTTTACCAGTGGTATGTAAAAGGTAGAATTGGCTTTTCTCTGCACTGTAGCATAATTTTTCACTCTTGAACATTTTTCACAAATGAAGGCAAATAATGTACATGTCCCAGAATAAGGGTCAGTCATCGGGACCAATGGTTTAGTCTTCTGAACTTTGGTCTCCATGCTGGAGCCCATCCTCAGGGAACGTCTCTTTAGCAGAGTGAAAAATTGTCCTACTTGGCCATCATAATCTTTTGCTCACGTCAGGATTGTATACTTTTTTTTAACTCTTGATCTTGCAGACATAAGTGCTTAGTTATCCAAGATTGATGTAGGCATTGCAGTTTCTACCTTGAGTGAATGTGTAATCTAAGAGTCCTCTTAGATGTAAATACAAACCCGGAACGCAAATATTTGTGCTGAACTTCAGAGTCTCCACATTTTCCCTAGGATAGGGTGAGAGATCTGTATCCTGCCTCTTTTTTTTTTTAAACACGTGGATTCCCAGCTTTATGATTTTGATTTATTTTTAAGAATTATTAGATTGTTGCATTCCTGCTAATAGTTTAATTACTGGAATGTATAGGAATGTTGTGGTGCCAGTAGTCACACAGCAGAATAAACCAAAGTGAAATATTTCTTATATTGAATGAAATCTTAAGAATGCGGTTGGGGAAAATATTGCATACTACCCATTCTGGTTTCTGTGTCTCTAATTAAAAAGTTGCCTAATTTGACTTTAAATGATGCTTGTATTACTTGCTAACCATAGGCTGTGGTGGACTGATCCCAGTCCAAAGACTAGCCCATATAACCGTATGCCGTATTTTTTGGAGTATAAGACACACCTTTTCCCTCTCAAAAAAGAGGGTGAAAATCTGGGTGCATCTTATACACCGAATGCAGAATTTGCCCCCCAAAAAAACTGCCCCCTTCACAAAAATGGATGTGCAGAGGTTTTAGGAGGCCTGCAAAGTTCTCCTGGGGAGGGCAAAAACAAGTGAAAAATGGGCCATTTTTTTTGCTCCCCCCCCCCTCCGGGAACACTCTACAAGCCTCTCAAAGCCTATGCATGCACAAAAAACAAGGCGTGCAGAGGGTTTGGGAGGCCTGCAGAGTGCAATCTAATTTACCTCTTCAAAATCTTGGTGTGTTTTATAGTCCGAAAAATACAGTACTTGCATTGAGGAGTTGATTAATTAAACAAATTTCCTTTTTTATACAGGTAATTCTTGACTTATAACTGCAATTGGGAGCAAAATTTCCACTAAATTGTTAAGCAAGGAGTCTCCCCTGATTTTATGACCTTTTCCCCCACAGTTGTTAAATGAATCACTGTAGTTGTTAAGAGAATCCCATGCCGTTAAACAAATCCAGCTCTCCCTATTGACCTTGCTTGTCGGACGCTGTCTGGGAAGGTCACAAATGGTGATCGCATGACTCTCTGGGACATTCCAATTGTCCAAAAGTACATGTTGGTTGCCAAGCACCCAATTCTTGATCACCTAATTGTAAGGATGCTGCAACGGTCATAAATGAAAGAGCTGGTTGTAAGTCACTTTTTTCTCTGCTGCTGTAACTTTGGTCACTAAACGAATGGCTTTAAGTCAAGAACGACTTTTACTTCCATACAGTTATCACAGTCTCTATGATACAGAAAAAAGTTACTCTGGAGAGGAATGGATATGAGCATTCATTATATGGGTGAATTGCACAAACCTAAGCTTAAATGTTTTATGGTAGCGGACATTCTTCCTGCAATATTTCATTTATATTCACTCCAGTGTGTTGATATCTCTTCTCAGACTCTTTTTTCCAACTATTTATAGGATTTGCACACAGCTGAGTAATAGGACAGTTGCTTGAAAACTGCTGAATCTGTGCAGTCAATCCCCAGGTTTTGGGGCTTTTCTCCAGTGTGCTTGCCATATCTTTCTGCTGACAAGGCTTATTATGTAAATTCAGTCTGCAGGCTTGTGGTGCTATCAGCTTTTAAAACTCGAGTTAATGTATAAACAGATCTTACTGCACTTTCTAAATAATTATTGTTTGCAATGTTGTCGTGACTTTTCTCTCACTGTTTCGTTTTAGGGTCACTTAAGCGAATGTATGGATCACGGAGGAGTCGGCCCATATGACCTGTAAGTCCTGTTCTGACCTAGGCTTCCCAAGAGCTTGAAGCAAACTCCTTGTCCCGACAAAACCACCTTTTATTAATTTACTCTGAATTCTGCTCATTCACATCCAGCAAAGTCTTTCAAGGGAGGATTTACGGTCACAGACCTTATCTGGCTTGGAGAGCTGCCAGGCCGACATCTGCAAAACTTGGCAAGGAGTCTTGGAGAGTCACGAGCCAATTAAACGAACTAATTGTCTCCTGCAAACTCCCCTCCCCTTTCGCTCCTCTTTTATTTCCTCTGGGAGGGGCCATTTAGCATCCAGTAATATAAAATTAAAAAGTTGGCTGGAGGGCGAGCAAGCGCAGGGGGGAGGTGGGGTCAGCTAGTTACTCCGGTAGCCACTTCCAGTGTGGTGCTCCCCTATTGGGTCCAGGTGAGCTGACAGAGCCACGTCTTCAGGTCCTTGCGGAAACAACAGCACGTAGACTTATATACCACTTCATAGTGCTTTACGCTAAGCGGTTTACAGAGTCAGCTTCACAGCCCTCTCTAAGAGGTTTACAGAGTCAGCCTCTTGCCCCCAAAAATCTAGGTCCTCATTTTACCCACCTGGAAGGCTGAGTTTAACCTAGAGCCGGTCAGAATCGAACTCCTGGCAGTGGGTAGTGAGTTTACCTGCTATACTGCGTTCCAACCACTGCACCCCCACGGCTCTTGGTGGAGGACAAGAGAGTGGGGGAGACAGGATGTTCCAAAGGGCTGACAGTACAGCAGAGAGATCCCTTCTGGATCCTGTCAGTCGGAGGTAGGGTTGCCTTGCTAGCCGCCTTTTTAAAAAAGGAAATTGTTGGTTCTCTTTCAGCGGCATGGAGCATTGTGAGAAATTCGAGATTTCGGAAACGAGCGTAAACCGAGGTCCGGAGAAGATCCGGCCAGAGTGCTTTGAGCTGCTCCGGGTTCTTGGCAAAGGGGGCTACGGAAAGGTAAGCAGCCTTCTGGCGAGCTGGAGAATCTCTCCGCTTTTCCTGATGGCCAGTGGAGCCAGCACGTCTTTTCCTCCTGAATGTTTGTTTATTAATTTATTACTGAGTTCACATTTCAAATATAAAACACCGCGTGTAGGTTGTGGTGGCTATGTACATTGGTTTAATAAATAAAACCCCAAACTTGGGCATCTTCTGGAAAGAAGGGAATGGTCCTCCTGGTGCAGTGAGCAAAAATAGTCCCATATTTCTGCTTCAGTTGTTTAATCAGAGCATAAGGACTGGAATTTTTATTTGTCGGGCAGGGACTGTAGCTCAGGGGTCAAACATAGCCTGTATATGCAGGAAAAACAAAGATTCAATACTGAGAATAGGGTGGATATTTTTTTTTAATTTAAATTCCATTTATTTTAATAAAATGCTTTTGGAGTAAAAATCTATCTAAAGATGATTTTCTGTTTAAGATACATTAATAATTTCAGTTATTCAACATGAAATGGAGCTTATGTAGCATGTGGCTACATACTGGGACTGTTGGTGAATCAACAGCAGGTCGAAGGAGCCACTGCGGGACAGTTGCTCTTTAAAAATTGCAATTTATATTGACTTGATTTAAATCATGCCTTTTTTTTTATACTAGTGATTTAAATCATGATTTAAATTGACTTGATTTAAATCAAATCCACCCTGACTGACAATTTCAAAATGGGGCCTGAAAGGTTCCGTGTTTAACTGTGTAGTTCAGTGTTTCTGAACTGTGGACCTCAATACCCAGACTGAGCTGCACCAATAGGTTTTCTACAAATGAGCTGTAGTTTATGGCCCAGCACCTTGCAGCAATCTCTTCTGTATTTTTTCTGCCTTGTTTATACACTGCTTTATGGCAAAGGTTCCTTGGGTAACTTAGAAGATAAAAACAAAAACACAGTTGAACTCGGAGCAGGGGTTAGGAGGGTGACTTTTGGCCTGCTGATTTCATAATATGTGCTTGATGGATGGCATCTGTGTATGCTTATCCTAACCTCCCTCTTTTCATTATGTTTTCAAAAGTTAGAAGTGGTTTCTTTATATCAAGCAATATTTGCCATCAGTTGCCCTGAGCCTTGTTATCAAAAGACCGCTTATAAATTGACCGTATCAATATTTTATTACATCAGAGCGATAGCTTGTACTTGCTGAATGGTGCAAACCCAGGCTTAGAGGAAAACTGGCTTGTTTTTCTGAAAATAAGACAGGGTCTTATTTTCTTTTGACCCCTAAAATAAGCGCTTGGCCTTATTTTCGGGGAGGTCTTATTATTTTTGAAGCGCAGGAGGCGGCGAGTGTGGTCACCTCTTGGCTGCTGCTGTGTTGCGCTGTTGCAGCAGCGCAACATAGCCATTCGTCAGCTGTTTGCCCCCAAGGCCATGCAGGCACTTCCAGCCATGCTTCCCAGGACTCTGTACAACAACAACAACAACAACAACAATAATAATAATGATGATGATTTATTACATTTATAAACCGCCCCCTCTCCCCGAAGGGACTCGGGGCGGTGTACAGGAAAATTAAAAACCATCTAAAAACATACAATACATAACAAGATTAAAATCGAATTAAATTACCCTGTACTAAAATTTTAAGAACAATTAAAATTGCAACCCATTAAAACCAAATAAACAATTCGAAAATACAGACTGGGGCGAGAAGCATAAATTAGGCCAAGCCAGCCTGATGGAACAGATAAGTTTTTAATTTTTGGTGGAAAACACGGAGGTCTGTAGTCGTTCTAATATCCGGGGGTAGGTCGTTCCAGAGGGTCGGGCCCATCACAGAGAAGGCCTTTCCCCTCGACGTCGCCCACTGGCATTGCTTGGTGGACGGCACCCGGAGAAGTCCCTCTGTGTGAGCGAATCGGCCGAAGGGATGTATGGGGCAGGATACGATCCCGCAAATAACTAGGTCCTGTGCCATGGAGCGCTTTAAAGATGATAGTCAACACCTTGAAACGTACCCAAAAGGCCACAGGCAGCCAGTGCAGCTCGCGCAGGAGTGGTGTAACATGGGAGTATCTAGTAGCTCCCATAACTGCCCGCGTGGCCGCGTTCTGGACCAGTTGTAGCCTTCGAGTGCATCTCAAGGGGAGCCCCATGTAGAGAGCATTGCAATAGTCCAGCCGAGACGTCACAAGCGCATGAGTGCTTGTGGTCGGCCTGGCCACGTCACTGGAAATGCTTTACGAGTTGACAGACTGGATGTCCCATCGCCACTGTTGGCTCCTCCCTGTTCTTCGCGAATGGCTTTTAGCGGCCATTAGCATGACAGAAGGGGTGTGGCGGCTAGAGTTGCGGGAGCAGCTGTTAGGTAAGGGCATGTCGGGTGCGTGGGGCATGTTCCCCCCTTCCTTCCCTCTCCAGCCTTGCCTTCTCATGTGTTGTTTACGTGTCAAGCAACCAGAGGAAATGGCAGGGACTGGCTGCACATGCATTTAAATAGTTTCAGGGAGGGTTCATTTTTGGGGGAGGGCTTTTTTTAGCGCATGTGCTCAAAAGCCTGGTTGGCCTTATTATCCGGGGAGGGCTTATTTTTGGGGAAACAGGCTTGCTTAGTGTCATTTAGGGGGTGAACCCTGATCACTTCTTATATTTACTGATTAAAGAAAGCGTCAAAATGTCAGATATTGCAGTGACTTTGAACCTTTTTTTGTTTTATGGGGAAAAAATAGTAATATTGCGTCTTTTCAAAATGCATTGGCAGGTTTTCCAAGTTCGCAAAGTAACGGGGGCAAACACGAGCAAAATCTTTGCCATGAAGGTGCTGAAAAAGGTGAGATGGCTTTGATTACCCAACTGCAGAAGGAAGGGGACTTTGTGTGGGGTGAATGTAGAACAAGGTTTTACTCGCTTGCAGATCTTGAATCCAAGCTCCCTTAAGAGGATCTTGCTGAGAATGTAAATTTACTAAGAAATACAGGTAGTCCTCAACTTACAGCCATTCGTTTAGTGACCATGTAAAATTACAGTGGCACTGAAAAACTGACGTACAACAGTTTCTCACACTTATCACCATTGCAGCGTGTTGTCATGTGATCAAAATTGCCCCATTTGGCAACTGGCTTGTATTTATGACGATTGCCGTTTCCCCGGGGTCAGGTGATGACCTTTTGTGACCTTTGCTTGTGACTAGCAAAGTCAATGAGAAGCCAGATCCCCTTAACAACTGATCCCCTTAATAACTGAGGCAGAAAAGGTTATAAAATGGGTCAAAATTCACTTAATAATTGCCTTGCTTAACAACAGAAATGTTGGGCTCACTTAGGTCGTAGGTTGAAGACTGTCATCCTAACTGAAATAAAGAAGTTTTATACAACCAGCCCTGTGTTTCTGCCTAGTGACTTCAGATTTTAGTATTAACTGGAGAATTAATTTTTACTTGCTTGTAAAGTTTTTTCATCTGCTGTTACGTACTTAAAATTCTTGAACTTTTGCTTAGTTGGTTCACTTATTATACAGATATTTTTAACAGGCACTGCTGTTATTGCTCCTTGTAAGATAGGAGAGCAGCTAGCAGCAGTGCCTACGCTTCTCATTTTGAAATGTCATCCAGTCCGTTGAAACCTACATGACTCTGGATATCTTATAGCTGACCATACAATTAACAAAGGGTTAAATTATATCGTTCTGCGCTCTAGAATCTCTTTTGAAAAAAGGGACGAAGAAGAATGAAGTAAGGAAGAGAAGGCTTGAGAAACTAGGCTTGGTTCAGGGGGTGTTGGTTATTTGAAGTTTGTTGAATTGCATGAAACTGACATCATGTGTGAACCAGATCATCATTACAAGCCATTGGATGGTTTATACTTGGTGACTTTGGACACTGAAGTTGAGTGGGCTGTGAAAATCAACCCAAATAATTTAAAGAGGCTATTTAGCATTTATAATCATCTCTTTAAATCAAGAATCCAAATTAAAGTACAAGAATCTAGGTCAACAACTCATATGTGGACTTCAGCTCCCAGAATTCACCAGGCAGCATGCTGTATCCTTTTTCTACTCTTAACTACAGCTACACCTTGCAATCAGACTACTGCGCCGCCTTCTACTTGCGGCTGTTCTTGAAATCTGTTCAGAAACTTCAATTGGTACCATATGCAGCAACTTTACACACTCCAGTCCCTTCCTTGTTCACAGCAAACCATACTTGACCTCTAAATTGAACAAACCCTGGCTTACACAAAATAGCATTAGAACGCTCACTTCAAAGCATGGTTGGCTGTTTACATATACACACTAGATTTACATTTACCTGGGTTTACAGGTTTTGAGGCAAGCATAGCTTTACCTTCCTCAAAATTAGGAAATGTAGCAGACAAGGAAGAAATCACAATTTAGCTTTTGGGGATGAATTAGTCCATGATGTCTAATACGTTTTGCGAACTTCGATAGTGTGGTAACGCAGTGGTTAGAATGCAGTATTGCAGACTACTTCTGCTGACTGGCGGCTGCCTGCAATTTGGCAATTCAAAACTCACTAGGCTCAAGGTTGACTCAGCCTTCCATCCTTCCGAGGTCGGTAAAATGACGACCCAGATTGTTGGGGGCAATATGTTGAGGGTAAAAGTTCGTTCTCAGACCTTGTGGATTGGTTTCCGAACGTTTCGTTACCAGGCTAGGTAACATCTTCAGTGGAGTTTATATGCTGACTTTGTAAACCACTTAGAGATGGCTGTAATGCACTGTGAAGCGGTATATAGGTCTAACTGCTATTCCTATCAGTGGCTCCAGTTTGGGGGATGGTCACATAAATAGCAGACTTTTGATATAATTACCGTACTTTCCGGAGTATAAGACGTACCGGAGTATAAGACATACCGGAGTATAAGACGCACCGGAGTATAAGACGTACCGGAGTATAAGACGCACCTTAGTTTTTGGGGAGGAAAATAAGGGGGGGGAACTCTGCCTACCAGGTATTCATCTTTATCCCCATAGCACCAGAAAAGCAAGCAAACACAATAGTATAATAAAATGACACTTTTGCCACTTTTTTTCTTTCCCCAGACAGCAGGAAAAATCTTAATAAGCTTAATTAGATGTTTGGGCATTCAGTCAAAAACAATTCATGCCTCCTAAAATGTAACAAAGCTGAATCAACAAACCAGCCCAGCCAGTCCAGTGCTTGCCTGAAGGAAACCATTGAGAAAACTCAGATAGCCAATTGGAAAAATCCCTGCCTTGCCCTTAAAGGGATTATCCTCAAAAGAATAGAAACCATGTAGCCACAGGGACACTCTGCCTTGCCCTTGAGAGGATTATCTCCCCAAAATAGAAACTGGACAAAAGAAGTACCTCTTTTTTTTTTATATATTGAAAAAGTTTTATTGGTTTTACATTTTTTCTGTAGGATAGGGTAAGGGATACAAAGAAGTTTTGAAAGCATTCACGTCGAGGTCGTCGGCTTTTCCGGGACCTCAAAATACATTAATAACAATAAAAAGAAAAACATTTTTCATCAAACTACAAAGTGAAAGCGTGTACATATATCTAAATTCTCAATTCAATACTGTCAGTCCTTTACAAAAAATCCAAATACAAATATCATGCAAAATTGTTCAAAAAGAAAAGTCAAGGCAAAGTTATTTTTTTGATCTAAGTCTCTTGGCAATTGAATCTTCTTTTTCTCCTTCCAGGCCCCCAGTAGGCGGGGCCGTGGCCCCCTCCGTCCCCCCTGGATCTTCCCCCAGGATAGAGGAATGTTTTTTAAGAAAGGCTTCCGCCTCAGCAACTGTTTTAATCCTCACTCTTCCTCCTTCCCAGAACACCAGCATCCCTTCGGGTGTCACTCACTTGAACCAAATCCCATGATCAAATAAAATTTTAGACAAGAAGGAAAATTTCCTCCTTGCTTCTCGAATCTTTCTAGGGATCTGCTTCAAGATAGCAACCTCTTTTTGTTGGTAGATTAATGGACTACCTCTCTGCACTTTCAGGATTTCCTCTCTGGTTGACCTTCTAACAAATTTCACATGTATCTCTCTAGGCACTTCATTTATCCTGGCATATGCTGAGTTAATTCTGTAGGCTAGGTCAATGTCCCCCCTGATCTCATCTTTAGGTTTTTGTAAATAGTCTGCTAAAATTGTGCTCATAAGATCAGGGAGGCATTCACCAGATTCCTCAAGAACGTTCTGAAATCTCAAAAAATATGTCATTCTTTCCATATCTATCCTAGACACATGCCCATTTGTTTCCCCCAACCTCTTTAGTAACATTTTTAATCTCTCCCTTAACCCCCGCCAACCCCCCTTCCAATTCTTCAGTCTTCTGTGTGTTTTCCAGCACTTGCTTCCGTGTGTCCAATAGCTCCTTCTTGAAATTGATGTTTTCTGCCCTCTGGGCTTGAATCTCATGTACCAAAGTTTGTATAACAGTTTCAAGAGAAGCCATCCGTTGTTCTAAACTTGTCAGTGCTGTTTCTTGAGCCATGATTAACTGTTAAAATCAATGCCACCAAAATGGCGTTTTCAGGGTGGGGTTGGTGAGACTAACCGGGAGCCAAAAGTTCTGATCAAGGTTGTAACGTTGTAAAATACAGGAACCAAGAGAGAGACAGTTTTCCAACTCAATAGATGTAATAGCGAAGGTACTCCAGAAAAGAAATCACAAATCCAAAAGAAAAAATTTCTTCATTAAAAACCAGAGATAGTCCAAATTGCAAAGAGACACTGCAAATTTTCCATAAACAAAATAGTCAATCAGGAACAAAGAGAGGCCATTTTCCACCGCCCAGCTCAGAGCCCGCAGGAGAGAGTAGTGAGAGAAATTGTATCAGCCAGACCTAGAAACATTGTTGCAAGCAAGCCGCAATCCACTTTCCCTTAACACAAACAGTCAGGATTGAAAATTTCCGCTCCTCGCCGCGAGGAACCATTTCCAAGTGCCGCTTAGATCCGAGGGTTTTTTTTTTTAAAACAAACACCCCCCTCCCAGTCCTTTCAGCCCGGCTGACAGTAGAAAAAAAAGTTTTTGAACACTCACTCTCCCCTTGCAGCTGAAGCCTCGGGAAGCCTTCCGACATCGACGTTCAGCCCTCTACATAGATGTGAATGGCGCCGCCGTCCTTAGGCGAAGGGAGAACCCCCCCGCAGCATGTTCTCCTTCACCTAGGCCGCGGCAAAAGGGTCGCCTCCCCCACCGCCGTGAGGGGGGGCGTCCCTGCCGAGCCGGCCCTACGGGAGACCCCCAAAAAAGGGGCGTCTCGCCCCCGTGGGGGGGCAGAAAAAGCAACAAAACGGCGAGCGAGCACTAGGCTCGCTCGTCGCCGCTGGAGCCGGAACCGGAAGTCCAAAAGAAGTACCTCTTAAGGCAGTCTTCAAATCTTTGTTTGCTTCTCCCAGCTGGAAGGAACTGGGAAATTTTTCCAACAGTGTGCTGCAATAAAAATATTCAAAGCTTTTTTTTCAACCCATGTTAGCACCTCATTAGGGCTGAAAAAAAGCTTCCAAAAAGCTACATTCGCACCCAAATTTCCACCCTCTTTTAGGGGTGAATCTTCTCAACTAATGGTGCTTGGAATTAAGGTGGAATTCAAGGGAGGTTTGACTTAGTCTACTTGTGACTACGTAGAAATTCTAGGCTGATCCCTCTTTTAACCCCGCCCCAGATTCTACCATTCCCTCTGTTTTTTAGAATGTGAATACTACAATTGTTTTGTCTTCTTTAGGCGATGATTGTGAGGAACGCAAAAGACACCGCTCACACCAAAGCCGAGCGGAATATCTTGGAGGAAGTCAAGCATCCGTTTATCGTCGACTTGATTTATGCCTTTCAGACTGGTGGAAAACTCTACCTCATCCTCGAGTATCTCAGCGGTAAGTGTGAGCGGAGAATCAGAATGTGGATTTTGAGCTCATCAACCGTGGGGGATCCATTTCATCGCTTACATTTCCCTCATCAAACTGATAAGAAAGGCCATAAAATGAGGCCAAGCTCACTGAACAAATGTCTCGCTTAGCAACAGAAATTTTGGGCTCCATTGTGGTTGTAAGTCGAGGACAACCTGTACTATACATAACTGTCCAATGGACCCAATGTCCATTCGTGGCATGGGTCCAGGCTACTTGAGGGACTGTCTCATTCCACTGGGATTGCCCTCCCCACCCATGCTGGCAAAGGAGGCATGGCACAGGCCCCCTGTTGGCCTGGCTGATGGGGTCTAGGAGAAGGACCTTCTCTGCTGTTGCCCCTGCGCTTCGGAACATCTTGCCCTCCAGAGCAGGGTTCTCCAACCTTAGCAACTTTAAGACTTGTGGGCTTCAACTCCCAGAATTGTGAGGAAGTCCACAAATCTTAAAAGTTCCCAAGGTTGGAGACTCCTGCTCCAGAATGAGGTCAGCTCCAACCGTCCGGACTTTATGTAAAAACCTAAAGACTTGGCTCTGCCAATTAGCCATCTTTGAGTTAGGCTGCAATGTTTTGAATAGAATAACAGAGTTGGAAGGGACCTTGGAGGTCTTCTAGTCCAACCCCCCTGCCCAGGCAGAAAACTTTATAGGTTTTATAACTATACCATTTTACACAAATGATTATCAAATCTCTTCTTAAAAACTTCCAGTGTTTGAGTTCGAGTGAGTTTTATTGGTTTTTTTATACCGCCCTACTCCTGAAGGACTCAGGGCGGTGTACAGCCAGAATAAAAACAAATATACAAAAGTTAAAAAAGCTTTTAAAAAACATATTAAACCTTGGCTGAAACGTGGGGAAAAACCCAAACTAACCCTGATTAAAATTAATAAAAATTTGAATTTAAAAATCATGTTTTATGCCAGCCCGGCTTGTTGGAAGAAAAAGGTTTTGAGAGCATGGCGGAAGGTGCTTAAGTCAGGGATAGTTCTTAATTCTGGGGGCAATTCGTTCCAGAGGACAGGTGCTCCCACGGAAAAGGCTCTCCAACTGGGTGTCGCCAGTCGACATTGTCTAGCCGGTGGCACCATGAGGAGACCCTCTTTATGGGAGTGTACTGGCTGGTGGGAGGCTCTTGGTGGCAGAAGGCGATTTCGTAGGTACCCAGGTCCTAAGCCATGGAGCGCTTTAAAAATGGTAACCAACACCTTGAATCGCACCCGGAAAACCACCGGTAGCCAGTGCAGCTCGCGCAGGAGAGGTGTTACATGGGAGCGGCTGCATTCTGGACCAGTTGAAGCCTCCGGGTGCTCTTCAAGGGGAGCCCCATGTAGAGAGCATTGCAGTAGTTGGAGCATTCACAACTTCTGGAGGCAAGTTGTTCCACTGGTGAATTGTTCTAACTATCAGGAAATTCCTCCTTAGTTCTAGGTTGCTTCTCTCCTTGATTAGTTTCCACCCATTGCTTTTTGTCCTACCTGCAGGTGCTTTGGAGAATAGCTTGACTCCTTCTTCTTTGGGGCAGCCCCTGAGATATTGGAAGACTGCTATCATTTGGCTTTGTCTAGTGCTTATTTATGGGTGTTTTTTTAGCTTTGTACAGATTTTATCTTGTATGATTGTAAGTCAGAGTTACCCTGAGATAAGATGGGCGACCAATAAAATTTACAAATAAGTAAATAAATTACAAGGCAGTTTGTGAATCTTAACCCGTGTGTGGTCAGTTCTGTAAACCAAAGGACAAGTTACCTAGAATGCCCCCATGGACTTAGGGCAACTAACCTTCTGTCATGCATCCATCTGCACCCCTCTTGTCTGGTGGCACCTGTCCTATTTTCCTAGTGACAAAACCGAAATTTTACCGGGCTTTTCTCCCGCTTCGATTTTAGGAGGAGAACTCTTCATGCAGTTGGAACGAGAGGGGATATTTATGGAAGACACCGCTTGGTAAGTGACAGAAACGATTCTTCAGCTCCAGCAGGGTAGACTTGAGGCAAGAGCTGAGTGAAGAACATATGAAGCCAGTTGTGGGGCAGAATTGGGGTGGCATATCACACACGCACACTTCCTGCTGAGCTGCGTGTTCCCTTCCTATGCTTCAAAGGGAAGGCCATTTGGGGAGCTGGCTAATTGAGCTATGACTGGGTGTGCCTGAAGACTGATCTTACGATATGTCACAATACGGACATAAATGTCGATCCTGTGTTTCATTTAAACACTTATATAAATACCACTAAATATAGCCATGAAGCCACAGTGGGCCTAAAATAGCTCCTGTTGAAACAAACCTCTGTACAGAAGTTTGCTAAATGCAGACGCGGACAGATTTTTTTTGACCAATACATAAAGGCCGCATATATTACCTAGAATTAAATACGATGTTGCATTCCAGCAGCTTTCCTTCAGTTTTGTGCTAAAAACAATTTTGGGAGGGGAGGGCCCTTAACATTTCATCTGTCTGTTGATCTTGTGGTTTTCACCAGGGTGGGGGGGGAAATCGGATACAGCTGAAGTCTGTCCTTTGGGCTGTCCCAACGTTTGATCAATGATTAACAGGTTGGAATCATGAAACGTTTCTAAAGAAGGAATAATGTGATTTTGGGGCGGTGGGTGAGAAACCACCCATGGATTTCTCTGGCTCCTTAGCAGAAGGAAATGCCATTAAAGAGCGCATGACTGCCATCTCATTGCTACAGTCGATTGGCACTCTATTGGTCAGTTAAAATGGCGCCCATCCTCCGTCACATTAAGAGCTGAGCTGAAGGGGGAAAGAAGGCCTGGGCCACAGGTAGTCCTTGACTTTGACTGGCTGCTTACCGGCCATTCAAAGTTATGATGTACTTACAATCCAGAGTTCCGACGGTCACCTTACCCACCCTGTGCAGTCACATGACTGCCTTTTGGGTGCTTAGCAACGGATCAAATTTAAGGCTTTTTCTTTTTGGCAGCATGGGCCTAATTAATGTCTTTTTTTTTTGTCACAAACTGCTTTTTAATTTTGGTGAAAAATGCCTGTAGTAGGTATGAACTTCCCCCTTAAACCCGATCTGTATTTGCTAGGCATTAAACCAAGTGAAATTCAAAATCAGGATTGGTACCTCTTCTCACATATAATAACAGCGACTAGGATGGCTATTGCGCAGCACTGGAAAGATACCAACCCACCATCAGAGCACCTAATTATAGCCAAAATCTTCAACTGCGCAGAATCAGACAAATTAACATATATTTTAAAAGAGAGACAAAACTCAACCTATGCCCAAAGCTGGAATAAATTGTATGCATGGTACAACAGGAGAATAATGGACACCAATTAGATAGAATACTTGAGAAATAAATGTGAGGAATAAACAAGGTAATAGTAAATTTGAGAAATATATATATATATATATATATATATATCAAATTTACTATTACCTTGTTTATTCCTCACATTTATTTCTCAAGTATTCTATCTAATTGGTGTCCATTATTCTCCTGTATATATATATATATGGGAGAATATTTTACAACTCCTGTTATGAGGCCCCTTTAAGGGAGGAGACAAACTGTCATCCTTCTCTGCCTATTCGGCTCATCCCAGGGGCCATCTTTGGCAGAGAGCCATCTTTGGCAGAGAGTCTGTCTATATATATAGACAGACAGACATCTACGTATAATTGTAAATAATAACTGATAAGTTAGACTGGGACAAACTTAACTCTTAAATTAGGGGACTAGACATATCCCCGGTATGTTTCTTTTTCTTCTTTTTCCTTTTCTTTTTTTTCTTCTTTCTCTTTTGTATGTCTCTCCAGTTACCCCCACCCTATACTTGTGGAATGTTTGATTTTATATTAATAAAGATATTTTTTTAAACATAATGCCTGTAGTCTACAAAGGGATCACTTGGTGACTGAACCATTGACTTAAACCGCTGCAAAAAAGTTCATAAGATTGGGCATGTCACAAAATCACCGCTTAATGACCACAAGTTATTACAAGTCGAGTGCTACCTATAGCTGTGATGGCGAACCTATGGCAAGGGTGACACAGGTGGCACGTGGAACCATTCCTTAGGGCACGCGAGGCATTGCCCTGTCAGCAATAGCGCGCATGTGTGCGCTGGCCAGCTGATTTAGGCCGCCTTTTGAGGCCGTTTTTCACCCTCTGGAGGTTTCAGGGAAGCTCCTGAAGCCTCTGGAGGTGTGGGGGAGGCTGTTCCCCCCCCCAAGGCTCCTAGAAAGCCTCTGGAACTTGGGGAGGGCGAAAAAAAGCACACCAAAAGCAGGGGGTCGTGCATATAGCACTATGGGTGTGGCATACCCACCACGTCCCCTCCCCTGCTTTTGGCACGCAAGCCAAGGTCCTATAGCATCATTATCATCAGTGTTTAATGACCCCATAATCCCTTGTGGGGTGGAGTCTGGGCAACTGAATGGAGCTAGCAGAGTGTTTTACTGGCCAGATGCCCTCCCTGTCGCCAGTGCAGATTTTTGTTGAGCAGATACATTCTCACTGTGCCCAGAGAGAGAGATATCTGCCTCTACATAGGATCAAACTCAACTTCAACGACCTTTGCAGCCAACTTTCCACAAGCAGAGTCAACAGGCGAAGTCAGATTTGTTCAATGGCTGCATGATTCCCTTCACTCTAAGAGCTTCGCTTAACAACCGTGCCAAATACAGAACTGGGCATGACGTGCTTAAAAAAACCCCGCCTCACTTAGCAACGGAAATTTCGGTCCCAATTGTGGTTGTAAATTGAGGACCACCTCTGGCTTGAAATGGAATTATGGATTGTGAGTTCTCCGGGTAGCTTCACAACTAGAATTATGGTTACCGTATTTTCCAGAGTATAAGATGCAACAAGATTTTGAAGTGGCAAATTAAACAAAAAGTTTTTGCACTCTGCAGACCTGGGTCCTCTCGGAGAAGGGCGGGATATAAATTGAATAAAATAAATAAATAAATAAATAAAATAGACCTCCCCCAAACGGCTCATTTTTCGCAAAAACGGGGCTGTTTTTTGTCAAAAAAAGGCATGTATAGCCTTTAGGAGGCTTGTAGAGTGCTCCTGCGGGCTGGGGGGTGGGTGGGTCAGAAATGGGCCATTGTTCACTCATTTCTGCCTTCCCCAGCCCCCAGGAGCCCTCGGGAAGACTCCTAAAGGCTCTGCATGGCCATTTTTGCAAAGGGGCGGGGTTTCAGAAGGCCAAAAATGCTGTATTCAATGTATAAGATGCACCCAGAATTTCTCCCTCTTTTGGGGGGGGGGGGGGGGGGAAAGGTGCGTCTTATAATCTGAAAAATACAGTACTCTTTGTCCTTTGGAGCTATTGCCCCCAAGCAGGGATGGGGAAACTCAGCCTCTCTAGGAGCTGGAATAGTGAATGAGGGTAAAAATAAGCCAAATAAACAACTATAAAACTTGGAAGCTGAGTCCTCTCCTCGTGCCACATTTCATTTCATTTATTCGATTTCTATACCGCCCTATCACCCAAGATGGGACTCAGGGCGGTGCACAGGAACTATAAAATATAAAATACAAATAATACAAACAGTCACAATGGTTAAAACGAGAATTAAATAAAATTTGGCCCGTGCTAAGAACATTAATTAAAACCCAACTAAAATTCTAATATTTTCTTAACCACTTTCTCCTCTTTGGGGATTGCTTCACTTTTCCAATTTTGTGCAAATATAATCCTAGCTGCTGTTATAACACGAATAATCAAATGTACATTTTCTTTACTATAATCCCCCCCCCCCCAAGTTTATTTCTTAATCTAATTTATATGACTGAGCATGATTGACATATTAAAGCCATATGTGTCGCATAGTTACCTGGGTTTCTTTTCTAATTGTGGGGTGTTTTTTTTTTTTTTTTTGCATTGCAGTTTCTACTTGGCTGAAATTTCAATGGCTTTGGGACACCTGCATCAGAAAGGAATCATCTACCGTGACTTAAAGCCAGAAAACATCATGCTGAATCACCAAGGTTAGAAAGACAGTGGCCAAGCCCTTTTTACTTTCTCCCCCCCCCCCCCCCCCCCCAATCATTTTTTCAGAATTATTGGAATCTGGGTATAATTCAGTAGAATAGATTTACCTGCCTGAGAGCCAACACATTGGTTGGGGTTGCCGTTTTCAGCCTTTCCAAATGATGTAAGGCAGGGATCTCCAGCGATGGTAACTGTAAGACTCGTGGACTTTGAAAGAGAAAGCAAAATTATACTGTTTGTACATGTTAAAAAAAACTAGAAATTGGAAAATATGAGAAGAAAAGTAATATGGCTATAATTGGAAACAATGGAAATATAATGTAAAATGAATTATAGGTTTTTTTTGGTGGGAATCTTAAAGTGGGAATTCGGACTCTGTTCACAAAAGACGTTTTATTATGTAACAAAAATAAATAAAAAACTTTTTTAAAAAAAAGACGCGTGGATTTCAACTGCCAGAATTCCCCAGCCAGTTAACTGGCTGGCTGGGGAATTCTGGGAGTTGAAGTCCACAAAGCTTAAAAGTTGCCAGGATTGGAGACCTCTTGTGTAAGGACAACTGTCCAAACCATCTGAATGGACACTCAATAACTGCCTGAATGCACAGTTCGATTTTGAATCCTTGTGAACATGTCTAGTGAATTTAGAGCAGGGTTGGAGAATGCTGGCTGGAGAATTCTGGGAGTTAAAGTCCACAAGTCTTAAAGTTGCCAAGTTTGGGAACCCCTGATTTAGAGCATGATTTTTACTATAGGATGTCTGAAAGCTTTCATGGTCTTTTCTCAGTCTTGGCATCCATGAGATGAGACGCTGATATCTCCCGTTATTGTGATTTTTTTCATTTAAACTGTTTGTCCAGTGAGCATTCAAAATTGCAATGGCCCTGAATTAATAATTTAGAATCTTTGCCTGAAGTTATGCCTCCTCCCCCCTAATCACATGAACTAAATTCAGCTTGTTCATCTCACCTCTGAGCTACCCGGGCTTTGGTTACTGATCATCTAACGTTTAATGACCATAATAGGGTTGTTCTCCCTATTAATGCAAATGACTCTGGGCAGCTCACAAATCAAAACATATATTACAATTAAACTGTAATTAAAAGAAACAATAACTGTAAAAAGTATTAAAAACAGTAAAACAACAACAACAACCATTGAACGGTGATCACGTGGGCACCTCGCTTTACAAGCATCATGTGCAGACTCCATTATGGGTGTAATTCGAGGACTACCTGTATTTTAGCTGCCTAAAAGAAGCAGGAAATGAAAGAAGACACAGAGTTTGTGGCCTGCTAGTAGCAGGGGTGGCCCCCTATTTTGCGGGATATTTGTCCTCAAGATACAGTGGTACCTCGGTTCACGAACTTAATTCGTGAACTGACTCTGTTCGCGATCCGAATTGTTCGTGAAGCGAGGCACAATTTCCCATAGGGTTCAATGTAAATCCGGTTAATCCGTTCCGACCTTGTTTTTTGGTCGTGATTCTTGAACTGACTCTGTTCGCGAACAGAATTGGTCGTGAACAGAGGCACAGTTTCCCATAGGGTTCAATGTAAATCCGGTTAATCCGTTCTGACCTTGTTTTTAAAATGTCCGCGGCTCCGGTTCGTGAAGCGAGGCGGGGTTTGTGAATCCGAGCATTTTTACGAACTTTTCTGTTCGTGATGCGAGGGCGGAGTTCGTGAAGCGAGGCGGAGTTCGTGAAGCGGAGCGTATTTTTACGAACTTTTCCGTTCGTGAACCGAAACGGTGTTCGTGAACCGGGGCACATTTTTTGGGAAATTTTTGGTCGTAATCCGAATTGGTCGTGAACAGAGGCGTTCGTGAACCGAGGTACTACTGTACCTGCTAGGCTCCACTCCTGTCAGGGTTTCGAAAGCCAAGCAATTTCCTGGTCAGAAGCATTTTGTATGTGTTACTGTTTGTGTGTGAAAAATGTATTTTAACTATATATTATCTTTCTGTGATTCTCTCACTTCTTTATTTTTCTTCTTCATTATTTCTTCTCTTCCCCCTCCTTCCAGGTCACGTTAAACTGACTGATTTTGGACTGTGTAAAGAATCTATTCATGATGGAACAGTCACACATACGTTCTGTGGAACAATAGAATACATGTGAGTCCAGCTGATAACGATAGAAAAATGGTACTCAAGGAGAAATATTTATTTTTTTTCCCCTTCAGAAAAAAACTGCTTAGTGGTCAGAGCAAACCATGAATGTTTTCAGTTTAAATTAGGAGAGAACACACACACACAAAATTTCTTGACAAGAAGAAAAAGATCTTTCTCAACTTAGTGTCCTTCAGATGCATTGGACTTTTATTACAAAATATTCATTATTTTGAGAGGAGATTAAATTTCTGTAATCTCCACTCAAAATGACCAAGCCATTTAAGAAGATGTTGGCTAGCCATTTGTCTCCTGAGTGACCCTATGAGATAGAGGTTAGAGTCACAGTGCTTTTTCATACTGAATAGTGGGCTTGAAATAGGATTTAGCACTCTTAATTACTGGAGTCACACTGCTTAACCCTTTTGATAGGATGCGGTTTGCAGCATCCTGCAATCAGGGTGACCGCACATTATGATGATTTTGCCAAAAGCCAGAAATTGCTTCCGGTATTCAGCAAAACTCTGTCATATTAAAAACTGGGCTTCTTTCATGACCGCTGTGCTTGCGTATTGCCATTAAAAAATACAAAATTATTATTATTGTTGTTGTTATTGTTATTGTTGTTGTTGTTATTATTATTATTATTATTATTATTATTATTATTATTATTATTATTATTATTATTATTATTATTATTTCAAATTTATACCCCGCCTTTCTCCTAAAAAAGGAACCAGGGCGGCGCACAGGCGTTATTAAAACCATACAAAAATACATAATTATTAAAAACTATTAAACTTTCCCTGTGCTAAAACTAATAAAACTCTAAAATTTAAAATTATCCCTATAAAAGTCAGAAACGGGGGTTATGCTAGGCCGGCTTGTTGGAATAAATGAGTTTTAAGATGTTGGCGGAAAAGGCAGAGGTCCCCGATGATGCGTAGATCGGGGGGCAGGTCGTTCCAGATGGCTGGGCCCGCCACAGAGAAGGCTCTTCCCCTGGGCGTCGGCAACCGGCATTGCCCGGCCGACGGCACCCGGAGAAGGCCCTCTCTGTGGGAGCGGATCGGTCGAAGGGATGTATGGGGCAGGAGGCGGTCGCGTATATAGCTAGGCCCCGTCAGCTCATCCTATTGACCTGATTTATAGCCTGTTAGGGTCATAGGCAAAGGCTTCCTGTAACTGCAGAGCGAGATGCTGTTTATTTGGTAGGTGATTATGCAATGCCACGAAACTGATCCTCTCCATGAAAACACATACATCGTCTCACATTATAAGCACATGTGCCTGTCTGGTGACTCTACTCATTTGAAAAATCCTCTTCCTGAGGAGTTGTTGATGTCCCTGAGATGACCTTTGCTGCACAATATGTTGAATAAAGGTCATAGAATCACAGGGTTGCAAGGGATCTCAGAGGTCTTCTAGTCTAATCCCCTATCTAAGGCAGAGACCTTATTTATTCCATTCTGGACAGATGGAATCTTTTCTTGAAAACCACCAGTGATGGAAACACCCACAGCTCTGGGAGGCAACTTCTGTTCCATTGATTAATTGTTCCTACTGTCAGGAAATTCCTTCGTTCCAAATTGGATCTCCCTCTGGCAAACTTCCATTGCTTCTTGTCCTACCCTCAGGTGCTTTGAACAGTAAGTCAGCCCCCTCTTCTCTGTGACGGAGAGCCCCTTAAGTAGTGGAAGACCGTATTTAACCTTACCTTTCACACTGTCACCAGCTCAGCTTGACGCTTTACAACAGGGGAGTTGGAACTATGGGCCCTTTATGACTTGAGGACTTGACTGGCTCAGGAATTCTGGGAGTTGAAGTCCACAAGTCATAAAGGGGCTACAGTTCCCCCATCCTTACTTTTACAAGAAGCTGATGCTGCCCCTGAGTCTGTGGATAGAGAGTTGGCAAATCTAGTCACCTAGAAGTTTCAAGGTGTTAGTCACCATCTTTAAAGCGCTCCATGGCACAGGACCTAGTTATTTGCGGGATCGTATCCTGCTCCATACATCCCTTCGGCCGATTCGCTCCCACAGAGAGGGGCTTCTCCGGGTGCCGTCCACTAGGCAATGCCAGCGGGCGACGCCCAGGGGAAGGGCCTTCTCTGTGATGGGCCCGACCCTTTGGAATGACCTACTCCCCGATATCAGAACTACCACGGACCTCCGCCCCTTCCGCCAAAAACTTAAGACCCATCTGTTCCATCAGGCTGGCTTGGCCTAATTTATGCTTCTGGCCCCAGTCTGTAATTTAAATTGTTTTATTTGGTTTTAATGGGATATAGTTTTTAACGTTTTATAAATTTGTACAGGGTTATTTAATTCGATTTTAATTATGTATGTATTGTCATGTTTTTTAGATGTTTTAATTTTTCCTGTACACCGCCCCGAGTCCCTTCGGGGAGAGCGGGCGGTCTAGAAATTTAATAAAATAAATAAAAATAAAATAAATAAGTAAGTAATGGTGATTCACCCCAGGCGAGCAGCTGTAACCAAAGCTACTTATACAATAATACAATAGCAGAGTTGGAAGGGACCTTGGAGGTCATCTAGTCCAACTACCTGCCTAGGCCAGGGGTCTGCAAAGTCGGCTCTTTTAAGACTGGTGGACTTCAACTCCCAGAGTTCCCCAGCCAGCATAGCTATACCATTTCAGACAAATGGCTGTCCAACATCTTCTTAAAAACTTCCAGTGTTGGGGCATTCACAACTTCTGGAGGCAAAGAGTTCCACTGATTAATTGTTCTAACTGTCAGGAAATTTCTCCTCGGTTCTAAGTTGCTTCTCTCCTTGATTAGTTTCCACCCATTGCTTCTTGTTCTGCCCTCAGCTGCTTTGGAGAATAGCTTGACTCCCTCTTCTTTGTGGCAACCCCTGAGATTTTGGAAGACGGCTATCATGTCTCCCCTGGTCCTTCTTCTCATTAAACTAGACATGCCCAGTTCCTGCAACCGTTCTTCATATGTTTTAGTCTCCAGTCCCCTATTACTTAACTGATTTATGACTATCGCACCCAGTGCTGTTGGTGCTGTCCATTTGTGACTCTGCTGTGCTGATCCTTGCTGTTTGCTTTTGATGTCTTTGTAGGGCCCCGGAAATTCTGATGAGGAGTGGGCACAACCGTGCTGTGGACTGGTGGAGTTTGGGGGCACTAATGTATGACATGCTGACTGGAGCAGTAGGTGCACACTTACAACCTGCATGTTTTGTTTGTTGTTTTGGAACACGCTCCCCTGCCCTTAAAGAATTTAACGTGTGGGTTTTCTTCATCTGCCTATGGCTAAGCCTGCGCGGTTAGATTTCCTGGTTTTGAGAGAAATCTCATTTATAGTCTGGTTTATTCAGAAAACAATGGCGAACCTGCCTGTACAGATAGTCTGTGACTTACAACCACAGTGGAGCCTGGAAAATCGATTGTTAAGTCGTTGTATCGTAAGTCGAGGCACTACGTGTTCAAGGCTATTTTTACAATGGCAGTAAAGTGAGTCACTGTGATTAGTAAGCAAATCACATGGTCTTTAATGAATCCTTTCCTCTAAATCAGTGGGAGTCAACCTGGTCCCTACCGCCCTCTAGTGGGCGTTCCAGCTTTCATGGTGGACGGTAGGGGTTTTGTCCAATACTGAAGCACTTTCCTTTTTTTAATTCAATTGACTTCCCTCCTTTATAAATCACCATTACTGTGGAACCGGTGGGCGGTTAGAAAATTTTACTACTAACAGAGTTACAAAAGTGGGCGGTAGGTATAAAAAGGTTGACTACCCCTGCTCTAAATGGCCAGAGGTGTGGGGTTTTTTTGGCCTCCTGAAACCCACCACTGGGCTGCCCCCTGGAAAAGCTGAAGTTCTGGGTTCTAGCACGCATGCACGGCCAACTGTTGGAGATATCTCCTTTAGGAGACAGAAAGTTGTGCAGCGGAATGTGCAGCTAGAGAAAACGTTGCTAGTAGACCCACGGATAGCGTCTCAGACACTGCTAGTAAAAACAAGGAGCTTTACTTGCGATGTAAAACTAAACTACTGCTTCACAAGCAGTGATGGTAGATATTGAATCAAATGCAGTCCTTAACTCACAAACAATTGCTTACAGTTGCAATCCACAATTCTTCCTTATTCAGTCAGTCAGCGAGCAGAGAGAGAGAGAGAGCTCTGCTGGCTTTAATAATAATAATTAATAGTTTAATAGTTTAATTTCTTGACTGCTCCCTCTCCCCATAGGGACTCGGAGCGGTGCACAGGGAAACTAAAACAACAAATATACAATAAATATACAGACATTAAAAACAAATTAAACAATACCTGTGCTAAAATACCCATTTACATACTAAAATTCCCACTTAAACAGCTAAAACCCCATAGAGAGAGACTAACCTAGGCCGGCCAAGCAGAAAAGATATGTTTTTAATTTCAGACGGAAGGAGCGGAAGTCCGTGGTCGTTCTAATGTCGGGGGGAAGGTCATTCCAGAGGGCTGGGCCCGCCTTTTATTGCTGAGTTAATTACAGCTGCTAATTACATTCAAACATTTAAAGTAACAAAGACCATTTGTCGTCATGTCTTATATATATTTCCTACCCAACACTAGGATTATACTCCTAACACCAACAATCAGCTAGCCAGCGTGCATTCTCAGACCGGTTCTCGGCACTGCTGCAAGCAGAAAGGGATCGTGCTCCAGAAAAGCCAAATTTCCAGGTTCTGGAACGCATGCGCACCCTGAACAATCAGCTGGCTTGTGTGCATGCGCACCAGTTTTCAGCACTGTGACATTCGCGAAGGACAGCTGATTATTGCACAAGCATGCGTGCCAGAAACCTGGAAGACAAACAGGGAAGACTGCGCATGATGGGCGACATGGCTTCGTATGCCCCGAGTTTCCCATCAGCGCTTTTCCCATTGGGTTTGCAGTCCAGGAACGTTACTGGTTCCTTAGGCGCTTAACTGCCGATGTTGTAATCAGGGCGTATCAAAAAGTCAAGATAATGGTTGTGACTGTGTGGTCAAATCTCTGCCGTTTCTCATGCGATCGCGCGCATCCATGTCTCTGGAGATTCTCAGCCATCCAAGTCATGGTTGTCCCAAAGGCGCTTTCTCCAAAGGCAACCGGAATTTCTTTTCTTTGTTTTTCCTTGAAGACATCTTGCTTCTCATGCAAGAAGCTTCCTCGGTTCTTAGAAGGACAGTGGGAGAGATGGAAGAATGGGCAGAACTAAGCCTTTCATGTCTCCCCCCCCCCCCCCATCCTGCTAGAAGCGATAAAGTGCTATTTTTATTTCTTAAACAGGTTGTAGATCGAACCCACTTTATAATGGGTTTGATCTACAAAATACCTGCTACCAAATACCTCCCACCGACCAGTTTGCTCCCACAGATTAGGCCTCCTCAGTGTGCCGTCGGCCAAACAATGCCGCCTGGCGACCCCCAGGGGGAGAGCCTTCTCTGTGGCAGCCCCTGCCCTCTGGAACGACCTACCCCCTGACCTACATACGATCACCGACCTGCGCCTCTTCCGTCGGGCTCTGAAAACGCACTTATTCCGTGTGGCCAGCCTGGTTTAATAGCTTTTAATTGGTTATTTTAAATTGGTTTTATTCAACTTGGATTTTAGAACGGGCCCTAATTAATTTAATATTATTTTAAAGTGTGTTATTTATTGATGTTCTTATACGTTTTTATTGATGCCTGTTCACCGCCCTGAGGTCCCGCATGGGAGAAGGGCGGTATACAAATTTAATAAACCATAAACCATAATCGCCAGGTTTGGGAATCAGTTTTTACAGGCCTGCTTAAAAGCCAGGAAGCACAAGCAGAATCTTGTTTTGACAGCGGATGTTACTATGATGTGGTGCCTTTCACTCACAGCTTCTCTGTCCTCCTCTCTTTTTCAGCCCCCTTTTACTGGGGAGAACCGAAAGAAAACGATTGACAAGATTCTCAAGTGTAAACTCAATTTGCCTCCCTACCTCACACAAGAAGCCAGAGACCTGCTTAAAAAGGTGATACTCTTAAGGAGGGTAACCCCAGAGGTTAGGCAGCCCGCAGCCTATGACCACAATTAAGCCCAAATTTTCTGAAGTTAAGCAATAGGGCTGCCAGATGAGTAGTGCCTGATTTTACAGCCTCTTTCGCCATGGTTGTTAAGTGAATCGTGCAGTTGTTAAGTGAATCTGGCTTCCCCCCGTTGACTTGCTTGTCGGAAGCTGCCTGGGAAGGTTACAAATGATGATCACATGATTATAGATACGCTGCAAAAGTCAGCACTTGGCCCTCAGTAAAATATACTTTTCACAACAAATGGAACTGCGGATCTTCCTTGCTTAAAGGCCCAAGCTGGGGCAGGTCTGACAGCAATAAAATAACTTTTACTAAAAGAAAGTCCATTTGGTTTTAAACTATCTTATTTCCTCTCTCCAGCTGCTAAAGAGAAATGCTGCCTCTCGCCTAGGAGCTGGTCCTGGAGACGCTGGAGAAGTTCAGGTACACCCGTTTTGTGATTTTGCTGGAAAATGCCCTCCTTTTCTCTTCCGGCCAGTAAAATAATTTTCAAAAGGGATTGCTTTGTGAGCTAGAATGTCTTGGATGTAAGCCAAGGGTTTGCGTCAGTGGTGGGTTTCAAATTTTTTAGAACCTACTCTGTAGGTGTGGCCTATTTTGTGGGCGTGGCTTGGCAGTCATGTGACAGGGTGGGAGTGGCCACCTTTTAAAATGTGGTGAAACTCATTTAACAACACTCTTGCTTAGCAACCAAAATTTTGGACTCAATTGTGATGATAAATTCTTTTTCTTTCTTTCTTTCTTTCTTTCTTTCTTTCTTTCTTTCTTTCTTTCTTTCTTTCTTTCTTTCTTTCTTTCCTTCCTTCCTTCCTTCCTTCCTTCCTTCCTTCCTTCCTTCCTTCCTTCCTTCCTTCCTTCCTTCCTTCCTTCCTTCCTTTGTTCCTTCCCTTTCCTTTCCTTTCCTTCCCGTTGGGTGGACTGGCAGTGGCAGGCCAGATTTACTTCCAGGTATGCCAGTGGAACCCCCTCTCACCGGTTCTCTAAATTTCACCAACCGGCTCTCGCGAGTAGGTGCGAGCCTGCAGAAACACACCACTGGTTTGCGTATACTTTTGGAGATGTGTCAAGCCATAAACTCAAGCTGATATAATTTTTTAAAAAATTGGGAAACTGCAGAGCTGTCTGTTCTTCGCTCTTGCCTTTTTCCTGGCACGAGGAGGATGGCTGGGGAATGGGTAGAAAGGATGCCAATTGGTCTGGTCACAAATGTCAAATACGTTGGTGAACGCAGACGTGTCAAACTAAAACATCATGGCATGTCACATATGTCATAGGTTCACCATCAGTTCTAAAATAAGCAATTTTGAAGTAACACCTTAGATCACAGGTATGAAATTCGCCACATCACGTTGATGTCATGTGCCGTATCACAACATTTTCCCCTTCGCAGGGCTGGGCGTGGCCTCCGCATCCAGCCTGCGGGTCACCAGTTTGACACCCATGCCTTCAATCAATGTTTCTCAACCTCAACAACCTCCTTTCAGATGTGTGGACTTCCAATTCCCAGAATTCCCCAGCCCGCCAACATGGCGGGCTGGGGGATTCTGGGAGTTAAAGTCCACAAGTCTTAAAAGTTGCCAGAGTTGGATATCCCCAAGGTTAGATATTTCAAGTGCCCCTTTTGGTTCTTTTAAAGTGTGAAAAACGTTGGTATTGCAATTTGGGGCAGTGAAGCGCACACCCTATGCAATTTGGGTAGTCTTGTATTTATTTGTATAAAGAATCAATTTCCCCCACCTGGATTCCTGCCTTTCTTGTAGATAATAGCTATTGTGTCCACTTCAGAGAGAGAAGAGAGTGTAATTTAGAAACAGCAACCATCTATGGAAATGTTTATTGGAGAAATAAAATGCTTTCTTTAACAATGTCCTTTTTTAAAAAAGGTTTCATTGGGGTATAGTAATTAAGATTTTGTTACGGCCCGCCAGTGGAACTGGCAGCAGATTCGGACATTGAGAGGGTTGGGGAGGAACATGGGCGAATCTGGAGTCTGGGGAAGGCTCTGAGAAGGGCTCTGTGTCAGAGGCAGAGATGGAGCCAAGGCTGTCTGGCAGTTATCAGCTGCCTTCAGAGTCAGACATCAGTGAGGCAGACGAACAGCTGGAGCCTGTTCCCAGTGTCCACATGCGCAGAGTTGGCAGAAGAAGGGAACAGCTAAAGAACAGGGATCGACTGCTCTTGCCTGCCCTCCATCCAACTTTTTAATTTTATATTACTGGATGCTAAATGGCCCCTCCCAGAGGAAATAAAAGAGGAGCGAAAGGGGAGTGGAGTTTGCAGGAGACAATTAGTTCGATTAATGGGTTCGTGACTTTCCAAGACTCCTTGCCAAGTTCTGCAGATATCGGCCTGGCAGCTCTCCAAGCCAGATAAGGTCTGTGACTGTAAATCCTCCCTTGAAAGACTTTGCTGGATGTGAATGAGCAGAATTCAGAGTCAATTAATAAAAGGTGGTTTTGTCGGGACAAGGAGTTTGCTTCATACTCTCGGGAAGCCTCGGTCAGAACAGAGTTAAGTACGGCTGGCTGAGGAACTCTGCGAATTGAAGTCCACACTGGCTGAGGTTGAAACAGCCTTAGTTCATTTTATGGAACAGCTATCGCTTTGCCCGGTTTTTATTTGATGCTCTCTCTCTCTTCCCGTTCCTATTCCAAATGAGCGCTGGTAGACCTGTGTGCTTCAGTTTGCATTCTGGTGCAAACCAAGGGCCTCTCATTTGGCTTGTTCTACTCTCCTTGATTGGACACTGACTGATAATCCCTGGGTTTCCTTGTTTTGTTTTTTAGGGTCATCCCTTCTTCAGACACATCAGTTGGGAAGAACTGCTAGCTCGGAAGGTGGAGCCACCTTTCAAACCCTTATTGGTATGTACTTCGGATAATATAATAATAATAATAATAATAAATTGGGATTTATTAACCGCACCCTCTCCCCACAGGGACCCGGGGCGGTGCACAGGCATAATTAAAAACAATATACAATAATACAAATATTTCTTAAAATCGAATTAAATAAATCTACCCGTGCTAAAAACATAAATTAAAAACCCATTTAAAATTTATAATTAAAAGACAGAGAGAACTATTCAAGGCCGGCCAGTCGAAAGAGATGGGTCTTCAATTTTACACGGAAGGAGCGGAGGTCGGTGGTCGTTCTAATATCAGGGGGAAGGTCGTTCCAGAGGGCCGGGCCCGCCACAGAGAGAGCCCTTCCCCTGGGCGTCGCCCGCTGACAAAGTCTAGTGGACGGCACCCGGAGAAGCCCCTCTCTGTGGGAGCGAATCGGTCGTGAGGATGTGTGGGGCAGGATCCGATCTCGCAGATAGCTAGGTCCCGAGCCATGGAGCGCTTTGAAGATGATAACTAACACCTTGAAGCGCACCCGGAAGACGACAGGTAGCCAGTGCAGCTCGCGCAAGAGCGGTGTTACGTGGGCAAACCTAGAGGTGCCCATAATTGCTCGCGCGGCCGCATTCTGAACTAACTGAAGCCTCCGGGTGCACCTCAAGGGGAGCCCCATGTAGAGAGAGTTACAATAGTCCAGTCGGGATGTCACGAGGGCATGAGTGACTGTGCGAAGGGCGTCCCGATCCAATATGCTTGTGATCTTCAGGCAGAAGCCAAATTTTGGAATTAGAGCATGCAATTCCCAACCCAGATGGGGTTTTTGGCCCCGTTTTTTCCCAAAGTTGTCTGAATCAATACCTTGTTTCCCCCAAAATAAGATCTCCCCAGATAATCAGCCCACTCGGGCTTTTGAGCACCTGCGCTAAAACAAGCCCTCCCTGAAAATATTGCAACACAGCAGCAGACGTGATGTGACCCATACATGCCGCCTTCTGTACCTCAAAAATAATAAGACCTCCCTGAAAATAAGGCCAAGCGCTTCTTTCGAGATGGGGGGTGTCAAAAGAAAAGAAGACCCTGTCTTATTTTCAGGGAAACACAATACTCAGAGCTGCATCTGACTTCCCCCACAAGGGAGTTAACCTCTGATTGTTCCTCAGTTTTAAATTTCGGGCTGAAATGCACCCCCCAATTTCAACGTGGGTCTTGCATTTTAGAGGGTCAGGTGATCGTCACTCACAACTTCCCGGCAGAGTCAATGGGAAAAGATTCCCTTAATCCGCACGTGATTTTTCAGTAGCCGCAGTGATTTGCTTTACCACAATGATTTGCTTGGCCAGTAGAGGTCATAAATTAGGCCTGGCTCGCTTAACAATCACCTTGCTTAGCAAGAACCAAACTGCCGATTAATTTTGAGTCACAAGGATTACCTGTACCTACTTTATATCACCTGTACCTACTTCTGGAGGCAACTTCTGTTCCACTGATTAATTGTTCTAACTGTCAGGAAATTTCTCCTCAGTTCTAAGTTGCTTCTCTCCTTGATTAGTTTCCACCCATTGCCTCCTGAGGGAAGAACAAGAACCAATGGGTGGAAACTAATCAAGGAGAGAAGCAACTTAGAACTGAGGAGAAATTTCCTGACAGAACAATTAATCAGTGGAACAGAAGTTGCCTCCAGAAGTTGGGAATGCCCCAACACTGGAAGTCTTTAAGAAGATGTTGGATAGCCATTTGTCTGAAATGGTATAGTGCTTCCTGCCTAAGCAGGGAGTTGGACTAGATGACCTCCAAGGTCCCTTCCAACTCTGCTATTGTATTGTATTGTATAATAATGGCAGTAACTCAGGTTTCATGGTGTCCAGCTAATGATTTATACAATAATTATACAATAGCAGAGTTGGAAGGTACCTTGGAGGTCATCTAGTCCAACTCCCTGCCTAGGCAGGAAGCCCTATACCAGTGATGGCGAACCTATGGCACGGGTGCCACAGGTGGCACGCGGAACCAATTCTTAGGGCACGCGAGGCATTGCCCTGTCAGCACTAGCACACATGTGTTGACTGGCCAGCTGATTTAGGCCTTCTTTTGAGGTCGTTTTTCACCCTCTGGAGGCTTCAGGGAAGCTCCTGAAGCCTCTGGAGGTGGGGGGGGAGGCTGTTTTCACCCTCCCCAGGCTCCTAGAAAGCCTCTGGACCCTGGGGAGGGCGAAAAAAGCACGCCAAAAGCAGGGGGTCGCACAAATAGCATTATGGGTGTGGAACGCCCACGCACGACCCCCCTGCGCTCCCCCCGCTTTTGGCGCGCGAGCCAAAAAAGGTTAGCTATCACTGCCCTATACCATTTCAGACAAATAGCTATCCAACATCTTGAAGACTTGCAGTGTTGGGGACTTGCATGATGGTGCCTGGGAGGGGAGGTCTCCTTGATACCTTGGCCTTGAAGGCATCTCTTCTCAATCCTCTTTTTCTTTGATCCGTGACTCCCTTCCCCCGTCCCCTTGCCTTCGTTTCTCAGCCCAGTTGTCCAAAAAAGAGACCCTCCAGTGGTGGCGGCAGGACTCCAGCAGGACTTCCAAGGTGGTACATCTACGGAACGCTTCCTCCATCCAGAAGCTTTTTTGTCTTCCGCTTAAGGCTGTTGTGCTTGTCTGTTAAACCAGGGGTCTCCAACCATGTCAACTTTAAGACTTGTGAACTTCAACTCCCAGAATTCCTCAGCCAGCTTGGCTGGCTGAGGAATTCTGGGAGTTGAAGTCCACAAGTCTTAAAGTTGACAAGGTTGGAGACCCCTGTGTTAAACTATTAAAAAAAAAAAAAACCAAACAACTCCTCCCTCAACTTTTGTTTTTTTTGCAAAGCAATCCGAAGAAGACGTGAGCCAATTTGATGCAAAATTTACACGTCAGACTCCTGTCGACAGCCCGGATGACTCGACCCTCAGCGAAAGTGCCAACCAAGTTTTCTTGGTAAGTTTAAGTTTGAGGATGAATATCTGTGGAGATTCCCTAGTCAATCCAGGTCATGGCCGTCCCAAAGGTTCTTTTCCCAGAAGGCAACAAGAGCAGTTTCCCTCCTTTGAACACGTTTCGCTTTCCATCCAAGAAGCCACTTCTTCAAACTGGATGAGAAGGAAAACGTTTTCAAGAAAGGGGAGGGGAAAACCAGGAAAGTCCAACCGCCTTTGGAAAAAGCATCTTTGAAACATTTGAGGATGAATCCTGACCTGCCCAAAGTAATCAGGTCTGTTTGATCTCTGGCTCAAATTCTCCCAACACTGGAAGTCTTTTAAGAAGATGTTTATTTATTTATTTATTTTATTTATTTAATTCGATGTGTAAACCTCACCAATCTCCGTCGAGACGGACTCTGGGCGGTGCACAGGACATTAAAAACCTACAATAAATAGATAACAAATATACAAAAGTTAAAAAGAAATTAAATGATAAACCTGTGCTAAAATTACCATTTGCATAGGCTCTATCATCTATGTTGGATAGCCATTTGTCTGAAACGGTATAAGGTTTCCTGCCTAGGCAGGGGGTTGGGCTAGAAGACCTCCAAGGTCCCTTCCAACTCTGCTATTGTATTGTATTGTATCTTGAAACCGAGATTGTTCACCTACCTCGAGTTCAGAGGTGGGTATGACATTTTGTTAACCACCGGTTCGCCCTGCATGCGCCCAGCCTTCCGCCCATGCGCCCAGCCTCAAAAACGTGCAACAGACAAAACTTCCGGGATGCAGATGACCAGCTGTCTGCAAGGAATATAAATCCTTCCACTCCCTATCATCCGGTCAGAGCTGAAGAAGCTTCAAAGGAAAACAAGAAACCAATAAAGGAGAATATTTGCAGCTCAGGGTTGACACGAGGGGTCCATGGTGCACTCTGAGCTTGTTACCTAGTTAGGGTAATGAAATGTCTTCAAGAAAACAAGCTCAAAAGAGCACCAAGGACCCCCCCAAAAACAAAAAGTCCAGTTGCCCCTTGAAAAAAAGCACTAAGGGGAGGCTCTGGAATGGTACAGCCCGCGTATGAGTTGGATTTATTTATTTATTTTATTAAATTTATACCCCGCCCTTCTCCTTGTTAGGACCCAGGGCGGCTGGGCACCGTGCAAAGCTGGCCCACCAGGGCTTATGGCCCTGGGGATGCTGCAACCCTCCTTACCTGTCCTCTAATCCAGGGGCCCCCAACCTTTGCAACTTTGTCTGAAGGACTTCAGCTCCCAGAATTCTCCAGCCAGCAAAGCTGGCTGGAGAATTCTGGGAGCTGAAGTCCTTCAGACTTAAAGTTGCAAAGGTTGGGGACCCCTGCTCTAATCCGTGCCCTTTTGGCTGCCCTGCAGGGAAGAGATGGGTGAGTGGGAGAGTTGCAGTACAGCTGTCAATCATCTGAATTTTAATTGCCTGACCAGGAGGCCCTACAACGGGTGTAACTTCAGGCAGAGCAAGCCCCCCCCCCCCCCGCACCACTGTGATTTCAAGTGGTCGCTGAACAAATTGTTGTAAGTCGAGGATTATCTGTAGCACCAGTAAGGATACAAGATATTGTTTCACAGAGGATGGGAAGGAGTCACAGTTCAGTGGGAAGGCACATTCTTCGCAGCTGGATAGACTAACATGGCAAGTATTGGAAAAGAGACGATGATCCGGGTTCTACCCTGTTTCCCTGAAAATAAGACCTCCCTGGATAATAAGCCCAATCGGACTTTTGAGCGCATGCACTAAAATAAGCCCTCCCCCCAAAATAAGCTCTCCCTGAAAATAATGCAACACAGCAGCAGCCATGAGGTGACCACGCTCACTGTCTCCTGCACCTCAAAAATAATAAGACCTCCCCGAAAATAAGGCCAAGTGCTTATTTCGGGGGGGTGGTCAAAAGAAAGTAAGACCCTGTCTTATTTTCGGGAAAACATGGTAGTTAGCAAATTAATAAGTGGTGGACACGATATACCGCATTTTTCAGAGTATACGATGTTCCGGAGTATAAGACGCACATTAGTTTTTGTGGAGGAAAATAAGGGGGGAACGACTCTGTCTTTGCCTATCAGCATCCATCAGTATTCATCTTCAAGGTGCTAATTATCATCTTCAAGGCGCTCCATGGCTCGGGACCTAGCTATCTGCGGGATCGGATCCTGCCCCATACATCCTCACGGCCGATTCGCTCCCACAGAGAGGGACTTCTCCGGGTGCCGTCCACTAGACTTTGTCAGCGGGCGACGCCCAGGGGAAGGGCTCTCTCTGTGGCGGGCCCGGCCCTCTGGAACGACCTTCCCCCCGATATCAGAACGACCACTGACCTCCGCTCCTTCCGTACGAAATTGAAGACCCATTTCTTTCGACTGGCCGGCCTTGGATAGTCTCTCTGTCTATAGATTTCAAATGTATTTTAATGGGTTTTTAATTATTTTTAGCACGGGATAATATTGTTTAATTGTGTTTTAAAGTATGTATTTTTGTATTTATTGTTTATATTGTTTTTTAGTTCCTTCTGTGCACCGCCCCGGGTCCCTGTGGGGAGAGGGAGCGGTTAATAAATTCGAATTTATTATTTATTTTATTATCTGGCTAGCATCCTTAGCAAACAGCCTGGTCAGCTTCAGCTCATTAGCCTGATTCAGCACAAGCAGCTGATTAGCGGGTGGATCGGCCTCCCAAAATACCCCCAATCAGCTGTTCCCAGAGGTGATCTTTAGCAACAGGTTCGCTGGTTGTGAGCGTTCACTCGCGCTAATGGGGGCTGGCCTGTGGGTGGGGCTACATTCAAGGTATACGATGCACCCAATTATTCACCCTCTTAGGGGGCTAAAGTATGTCTTGTACTCCGAAAAATACAGTATATCTTTTAAATACCGTATTTTTGAGAGTATAAGATGCACCTTCCCCCCCCCCCCAAAAGAGGGAGAAAATTTGGGCGCGTCTTATACACCGAATTTAGCCACACCCACTCCCACCAGAGGTCAAAAATGCGGCGTATGGAGGCAGAGATGGTCTGTTGGAGTCCCTGCAGCCTGGAACAGCTGATTGGGGGTATTCCAGCAGTCAAATCCACCCGCCAATCAGCTGCTCATGCTGAATCAGGCTGCAATAAGTGCTGAAGCTGACCTGGCTGGTCAGAGTTTTCAGCAGCAATCACATCCAGAAATCACAGTACCTGATTCAGCAGGATTCAAAATAATCATAATAATATACAATACATTACCAAAAGCAGGTTTTCCAATGGAGCCATAAATACAAGCAAAACACAAGCAGTTTCACTTTCATTTCTCGGCTAAGTCCGGCTCCTCCCAGTCTCCTTGTTGCTCACCCAGCAAATTTCAGAGTCCAACTAGCCCTCATTGGCTGACTTTGTTGCCCTGCCTATTCATTGGCTGACCTTGTTACCATGTGTCAGCTGAATACCATGGATGCTGGTAGGCAGAGGCAGAATTTTTTTTCTTCTCATTTTCCTCCCCAAAAACTAAGGTGCGTCTTATACTCCGAAAAATACGGTATATTTTTCTGTAGTGTTGCTTGAGTATAAGGAGAGTCCAAAGCAGGGGTCTCCAACCTTTGCAACTTTAAGTCTGAAGGACTTCAGCTCCCAGAATTCTCCAGCCAGCAAAGCCAATTCTGGGAGCTGAAGTCCTTCAGACTTAAAGTTGCAAAGGTTGGAGACCCCTGGTCCAAAGGCAACCCGTAGGGAAGGAGCTTTCCCTCCAGAGCTGGCCCAACAGATCAGCCTGAGTTAGGCAAACTTGGTTGATTCTCCCTCTATGTTGATTCTCCTTGCAATATTGATGGGGGTTGGTTCTTCACGACCTGTTTTGGTTTCCTCACAATGCGGTGCCCTCATTTGAGTTCTTTTTTCGGGGGATGGTCTCCGGCCACCCTCGTTTCCCTTCTCTCCCCCCCCTCCCCTTGCAGGGTTTCACGTATGTGGCTCCCTCCGTACTTGAAAGCGTAAAAGAGAAGTTTTCCTTTGAACCAAAAATCCGGTCACCGCGCAGATTCATTGGCAGCCCTCGGACCCCCATCAGGTACTTGTCTCTTCCCACCGCTGGGTGTTTGGGGAGTGGTAGCATGTGTCTGCTTTTCATGAAAGCTTGAGAGTGTCGGTTTTCCATCGCAATGATTTGCAAACAGGATTCCATGCAATCCTGTCGGTGCCATTAAATGTCAATAAGCCAATAGGTAGAAAGGCCTTCTTTGTAGTTTGATGGCCCTGTTTTCCAGGTTGGGAAATGGATGCTTGTAACGTCTGAATCGTTGGCCTCACCATTAATTTACACATAGTTGGCCCATTTTGGCTTAAGGTGCACTGTAGACACAACTATTGGGCTTAGGTACAAAAGGGTTTGACCTTTTGCCTCTAAAATATTTGGCTTAGCACAGGAGTCCCCGATCTTGGCAACTTCTCCCAGAATTCCCCATCCAACATGGCTGGCTGAGGAATTCTGGGAGCTGCACAAGATGATGAGAAGGAGGGAGAGAGAGGGGGGGTAGATGATAGATAGATAGAAGAGAGGGAGAGAGAAATGGGTAGATATAGATGGATGGATATAGATATAATTATCTATCTACAGATGGGTGAGTGCGTGTGTGTCTGTGTGTTTTCGTAGATTTTCATGGGTGTAGGTGTGCTGCTCTTGTTGTATTCGGGTTTTTTCCCGTGTAAGATTGGGATTGTCTTGGTTTACACCTGAAAAGACACAATCGTGCATGGGAAAAGACTCGAATAGAACAAGACCAGCATAGATAGATAGATAGATAGATAGATAGATAGATAGATAGATAGATAGATAGATAGATAGATAGATAGATAGATAGATAGATAGATAGATAGATAGATAGATAGATAGATAGATAGATAGATAGATAGATGATAGATAGATGATAGATAGATAGAAGTAGAGTAGAGTAGATTAGATTAGATTAGATAGATGATAGATAGGTAGATTAGATGGATGGATGGATGGATGATAGATAGGTAGATTAGATGGATGGATGATAGATAGATAGATAGATAAGATAGATAGATAGATAGATAGATAGATAGATAGATAGATAGATAGATAGATAGATAGATAGATAGATAGATAGATAGATAGATAGATAGATGGATAGATGGATGATAGATTAGATAGATAGATAGATAGATAGATAGATAGATAGATAGATAGATAGATAGATAGATAGATGATAGATAGATTAGATAGATAGATTATATAGATGATAGATAGATGATAGATAGATAGATAGATAGATAGATAGATAGATAGATAGATAGAGATAGATAAACACTATAGATAGATAGATAGATAGATAGATAGATAGATAGATAGATAGATAGATAGATAGATAGATAGATAGAGGCAGACAGACAGACAGACAGACAGACAGACACTGTAGATAGATAGATAGATAGATAGATAGATAGATAGATAGATAGATAGATAGATAGATAGATAGATAGATAGATAGATAGATAGAGACAGGCAGGCAGACAGACAGACAGACAGACACTGTAGATAGATAGATAGATAGATAGATAGATAGATAGATAGATAGATAGATAGATAGATAGATAGATAGATAGATAGATAGATAGATAGATACAGACAGGCAGACACTGTAGATAGATAGATAGATAGATAGATAGATAGATAGATAGATAGATAGATAGATAGATAGATAGATAGGGAAGTGGACAGAGATAGAGGACGCAGTGCTTCAGTGGCTAAGACACTGAGCTTGTCGAGCAGAAAAGTCTGCAGTTCGGCAGTTCAAATCCCTAGCACCGCATAACAGAGTGAGCTCCCGTCCCAGCTTCTACCAACCTAGCAGTGCGGAAGCAGGTAAAAAATGCAAGTAGAAAAATAGGAGCCGCCTTTGGTGGGAAGGGAACAGCATTCTGTGCCCTTTCAGCATTGAGTCATGCCGGCCACATGACCACAGAGACGTCTTCGGACAGCGCTGGCTCTTCAGCTGTGAAATGGAGATGAGCACCGCCCCCTAGAGCCGGGAACGACTAGCACATACATGTGGTGGTGGTGGTGGAACCTTTACCTTTACTATAGATATAAAAAGCTATTTATTTTTGATGAACACTTTTTCACGGCTGCTGCTTCTTCTTCTCTTCCAAAGCCCCGTCAAGTTCTCTCCGGGCGACTTCTGGGGCCGAGGCGGTTCCTCCGGCGTGGCCAATTCTCAGCCGCCCGTGGACTACCCGATGGAGACGGGTGGGATCGAACAGATGGATGTAACCGTCTGCGGAGAAGCCTCAGCTCCGCTTCCCATCCGGCAGTCCAACACCGGCCCGTACAAAAAACAGGCCTTCCCCATCATTTCCAAACGACCAGAGCACTTGCGCATGAACCTATGACATCATCGGCCGCAGCCCTTTCCCCCCCCCCCCCGACACCCGGCTTGAGCGACAGCAGAAGAGAAGGACAGCTCTCTGCCAGGGCAGCCATGCCTCACCGCCGCCCTCCTGCCAAAAGACGAGACCTCTCGTGGCTTTTTTTTTTTCCTTCCCCCTCTCAGTGATGGTATCAAGTTAGTCCTTGCACAGAATAACGGAAAAGAAGAATGGGGGGGGGGGGGGGAAGGATTCGCCTTCCTTCCCTCCCTCCTCCTTTCTCTCTCCCCACCTCCTCATTCCCTCCTTTTTAAATCAATGGTGCATAAAGACAAGACGTGAGCAAATATATATATATATATATATATATATATATATATATATATATATATATATATATATATATATATATATATATATATATATATATATATATATATATATATATATATATATATATATATATATATATATGGTATTACACAACTTAGGCACAGCATCTAACGGATACGCAGCGGGGTCTCTCTTCCGCTCTATCAAAGATTTTTTGGTTTGTTTTGTTTTCAAGTCAGTCGCTTGAAGCTAACGGGATGGAGAGTAGACTCTGGCTCTCCTGCATGGTTGTGCCCGCAGGGAAATCCATGCCCCCTGGGCAAACGTGCAGAATACCAACCTGGCCCATTTCTACCTGAGCATTTAACCCCCATCAAAGTTCCTTTAGGCGGGCGTCCTGCGATTCTAAGAAATTATCGGAGGTCCGATGCTTAACTCCAACCCTTAGGATTCCACGTGCAAAAAAACCCCACAATCTAATCTTTTTTTAAAAAAAGAAAATTTTATATATATATATATATATATACACACGTACATACAGCTGATGCAATAAGGGGAACTGGCTTGGCTTAAGTGCTAGGCTCCTTGCCTGGCATGCAACACAGCCCCGGTTCGAATCCCAGTAAAGGGTATGGCCAGCTGATGAGAGCTAATAAGCTTGAAATAGATCTATCCTGGTCTCTCTCTAATTTAATTTATTGATCAGCTCATAAAACTAACATAAATATACATACATACATACATACATACATACATACATATGTTGGTTTTATGAGCTGATCAATAAATTTAAATTTGAGAGACCAAGATCTATTTCGAGCTTATTAGCTCTCATCTGTTGGCCACACCCCACTGGGATTCGAACCGGGGCTGCAATGCATCCAAGGCAGAAGCCTAGCAATACAGCCTAACTGACTCTACCCATTGCATCAGCTAAGACAGGAGTATTTAGTATAGATAATTGTTTTCACAACTTCCTGTTAGGGCCCCATTAAGGGAGGAGACATACTGTATGTATGTATGTATATATATATATATATATATATATATATATATATATATATATATATATATATATATATATATATATATATATATATATATATATATGTATAAATCTATATTTTTCAACTAGTTTTGTTTCCCTCCCCTTTTAGAAGGGGCGCGTTGTGAAAAAGGATTCCCACAGTTGGAACATTATGGAATTACTGATTTCTCGCAGCAAAGAGAGAGAGAGCAAACTAGCAAGACTTAACATTTCTTACTCTATTTGAAATAATGGTTTTGTAAAAATAATGATAATAATAAATCACTGTTAATTACGTTGCCAAGATTGGTAGGGTAAGAGTTTTACCCTCTTCATCTGGTTTAAATGCATTTTTGTTGATTTTATTTTTTGGGTTTTATTTTATTTTATTTTGTCTTGTCTTGTTTCGTTTTTAAAAAGGATCCCCATCGGGCTGTTGGCTGCGCTAAAACCTTGGCTAGTGCGCGGACTTCCCGTGTTTTAATCTGAGGTCTTGTGTGACGTTTTTCCCGCCCCACCCAAGCTCAGGTTTTGCCCTGTCAGTCTGGAGTTCTGTGGCCGTGTTGAATTCCAACGTGTCTTGTCCTATAATCTCATCATTCGGAACAAGAAATAATCTCTCTTTTATGCTGGTTATATCGTTTGCTCAAGACCCTGGCGCTTGCCAAGGAGGGCTTAAACCTATCACAAAAGCGGCCCAAGGCTTATCTTCCTTTTATTTTTTTAAAATAAAAATAAAAACCTGCACATTTCTATTGCTGTTGCAGCCGATTTGGTCGTGCTCCGAAGAGAATGGCTTTGCCCCATAATCGTGTTCCACAGCTCGTCTGTGGTGGACACCCGTACCACTTCTCTGTCGGGGCAGGGGGGCGCGAGCCGTCCGTTGATTGTATTGAGGGGATAAAAGGAAAAAAAGAGGGAAAAAAGAACACACACCCAAGTATTACGATGGCCTTCGACGAATGTCTTCCAGAGAACTTTTTTTTTTGCAATTTAATTTGAGGAAACGTTCAGAAGATTTTTGCTAATTTATGTTTCTGCGAGTGTTATTGAAGAAGAAAGAAAAAAAAAAGACAAAAACCTGTACACAAAATGAACTATGCCGTCACAGGTAACCAAGAATTAAATAAAGGTAACTTTACCTTAACTTAACTACTTCCTGCCTTAAAGAAAGCATTTCCATGGCTACAGCTGGTGAAAAAGGTGAAGTTTGGTCCACTTTTGGCTTTACTCGTGTAGTGTGGGTGAGTGTGAATTGTTGGGACAGGGTGGGCATCCTTTTGCTTGGTTTCTCCCCCCCCCCCCTTGTTACACCTGGTCAATCTGCAACCACGGCAACTTAAAGGTTTGGTTTTTTGTGATGTTTGTTGTGTTTCTCTCCTTGAGCCATAGGATCTGAGCCATAGCTGTTGTTATGATTTGACTCGAGCCAGAACCTCTTCTGTGGATTCTTCTCCCCAACTGTACTTCCACACCTTGGATCCAAGCCGTTCCAGAAGTCGGGGGCCATGTTGAGGGGGACAGCGGGGGGGGGGGAATGTTGAGCATGGCTTCACCTCTGTTGAGTGTAGAGCAGTCTACCATGGCTTGGATCAAAACTAAAGACGCAATCCTGGGAACGAAAGACCCACCGAAAAGGAGCCGTGATTCTCCTTTAGGTAGCTCTGGAAGCCCCTTCATTTTCTACAACAGTGATGGCGAACCTTTTCGGCTCTGGCTGCCGAAAAGGAAGTTTGTGCACTCGTTGGGGCCGCAAACTGGAAGAGGAGCTTCCCAGGGGACATGCGCGAGCAAGAAAATGAACTTCCGGCAAGCTACTATTCCGGAGACTGGCACGCATGCGTATGTGGCGATCAGCTGGCCGGTGTGCATGCTCCCACCGGAAAATGGAAGACCAACTCTCCTAGTTTCCGGCACGGCCACTCGCACAAAGGCCAACTAATTGTGCGTGCACGCACGCCAGAAACCCGGCAGAGAAACGGGTGATGCGCATGCCAGGCAACATGGCTCTCTGTGTCACTGGACACGCGTGCCAGGCCATAGGTTCGCCATCACAGTTCTAGAACAAGGACCCCCCAGACTTGGCCCCTTTAAGACTTGGGGACTTCACCTCTCAGAATTCCCCAGCCCTCACGACTCGCTGGTGAATTCTGGGACTTGAAGTGGGTCTCCCTAATTGGCCACTTTAAAACCTGGGGACTTTACCTCTCAGAATTCCCCAGCCTGGATGGCTGAGGAATTTTGGGAGTTTGAAGTCCGCCACTCCCAAAATTTGCCAGGTCTGGAGGATACCCTCTCCCCCCCTATCTTAAAGCATGCTGGCTGGGGGATTCTGGGAATTGGAAGTCCACAAGTCTTAAATGTGACCAAGCTTGGGGACTCCTGGAACATGAGATTTCATTCCTGTGGACCAGCAATCAACTAAATTTGGCGTGATGGGCCACTCCAAAAAGAGACCCTTTCCCATGCCCCCCCCTTCCTCCAGCATCAAACAATGTTGTATGAGCAGTGAGACATTTCTGGATGGAGATCGGGGGGTCTTCCATGGGCACCTGCTTCAGATTTAGTGCATGTCAACTAATCACTGCCTTGTTTCCTTTTGCAGACGAATGATAGCCCAATTGGGGAAGGGTCTGAAAGGGGCGAGGAGGGGAGGGAAACTCTGGCTTGTGGTCCTTCAGTCACACGAAGACCGCCATTGCCTGGGTGAGGGGCTGGCTTGCTTTCCCCCTCTTGTCATTTGGAACACCCAGCCCTATTGGCTCTTAGAAACAGCCTTTCCCAACCTTGCTCTCATTTCCAGGGGTGTGAACTTCAACTCCCAGAATTCCACAGCCAACATGAGGGAACCCTTGAGAAGAATTCTCGGGGTGGGAGTCCATATGTACCTGGAAATAGCCGAGCCTTGGAAAAGATGGCTCTGGAGTCCTTCAGTGGGACAGGTAGAACTTTTTCCTTCTCTGAACCATGGAAAAGGTAGTCCTTCCTATGGAGACATCCCCCCCCCCCTCTCCCTCCAGTCTCGTGAAAACGGGATTCGGAGCGATGTAAGATGCTCACATTTCGGGGTTTGGCGGTTCCTTCTCTTGTGGCTGGCTACAATCATCTTGCGTATGTTGCGTGCTGTTGCTTAAGCGGACCTCTCTTAGCTGAGGGATTAGCAGAGTGTTTGATGGAATTGGTGTCATTGGCTATCCAGCTCTGGCAACTTTTTAAGAGTTGTGGACTTCAATTCCCAGAATTCCCCAGCCCGCCAGAATTCTGGGAATTGAAGTCCACAACTCTTAAAAGTTAACCAGAGTTGAACAACCCAAGGTTAGATATTTCTTGGTTCTGTTAAACTGTGAAAAAAACTTTGGAATTGCGATTTGGGACAGTTAAGCGCGCACACTATGCAATTTGGGTGGTCTTGTATTTATTTGTATAAAGAATCAATTCCTCCCCTCCCCCCCAGATTCCTGCCCTTCTTGTAGATAATAGCTATTGTGTCCACTTCAGAGAGGGTGTAATTCTATCGTACGACACAACAAACCCGCAACCATCTATGGAAATGTCTATTGGAGAAATTAAGTGCTTTCTTTAACAATGTCTTAAAAGGAAAAATAATAATAATAAAGGTTTCCATTGGGGTACAGTAATTAAGATTTATTTTATACGATCTGTGCTTTTTTAATTATAATCTTGGGGGGGATTTGCTATTGTTTTGATTTTTTTAAATAGATTTTTGTATCCTTATATAAAGAAGAAATGATGGGTTAATACCTGCTGAAGCTAAAGTATTAAATCTTGATGACTTGAACCATGTTTTCGTTCGGCCAAGAATCAGGGCTGATGGTAGGCTAGAGTTTGCTTTGAGGAAACAGTAAGAAATAATTTGGACAGGTCGCCTTGCCTGACGTCTTAGGGACAGAGCAGAACAAGCGAGGCATTGGATCGCTTGGTTGTCCCTCTGTGGGCATGGAGGCTTCGAGCGGGCTAAGCTTGTTTTGGTGCCATCAGCGGTTGCCGTATTTTTCGGCGTATAAGACGCACCTTTTCCCCTCAAAAAGAGGCTGAAATATATACACTGAATACAGCATTTTTTGCCACCCGAAACTCCGCCACCCCCTTCACCAAAATGGCCGTGCATAGCTTTTAGGAGGCTTATAGAGTGCTCCTGGGGAGGGCAGAAATGAGTGAAAATCGGGGCCCCAGAAGCACTCTATAAGCCTCCTAAAAGGTATACATGCCCTTTTTTTGAACAAAAAACGGGCCTTTTTTGCTCGGTATTGGTCCCACCCCCAGGAGCACTCTACAACCCTCCTAAAGGGTATTCATGCCCTTTTTAGGGGGGAAAAAACGGGCCCGTTTTTGGGAGGTTTGCAGAGTGCAAAACCTTTTTTTTTTTTTTTAAATTGCCTCTTCAAAACCTTGGTGCATCTTATACTCCAAAAAATACGGTAGCTTTCTCCAGACCTTGTGGGTCAGAGTTTCCCTTCTAACCAAGTTCAGACGAACATGTTCAAAGTCTATAGTGTTAATCTTGTTCCTAAGATCCTGGGAGAAAAGTATCCACGCTGTTAAGAGCAGGGTTCCCTAAACCCCCCTGGGCCTTGGCCCGATACTGGGTCGCGGCTTGTTCAGAATGGGCTGCACAAGCGGAAGGCACTAGCACACAAAGAACTTCACGCCTGCCTGCGAGTGCCAGCCGCTGGCATACACGGCGCTGCAGTTGTGCACGCCGGCTACTCATAGAATCATTTCCTCTCCTGCCAGTCCGCAGCGCTGGTGAGGTTGGAGACCCCTGTGGTTAGAGGAATGGTTGGCGTCCCTAGAAGCTCTGTAGATCAGGGGTCTCCAACCTTTGCAACTTTAAGTCTGAAGGACTTCAGCTCCCAGAATTCTCCAGCCAGCTTTGCTGGCTGGAGAATTCTGAGAGCTGAAATCCTTCAGACTTAAAGTTGCAAAGGTTGGAGACCCCTGCTGTAGATGACAATCTTGAGGGAGATGACCTGCACGGCCCCATCCAACTCTCTTAATCTGAATCCTTTCCAGCCTGAGGCCAACCTGCTCCCATCTGGTTTAGCCAACAAGACTGCAGGCGGCTGTCCTTGTCATCGAAAACAGAAAACAGCTTCAAAAACGGCCAAAATCAGGCCGTTTTCAGGCATGTTTTTTGGGGGGATTTTTGCGCCCCGGGCAGCTGGTTTTCGCAGCTCCGGAAAACGCCCCCAAAACTGGAATGCGCGTGCTGACCAACTGGTCTTTGGGTTCCCTGCGCATGCACACGCATGCATGCACATTCCAGTTTGGGCACTTGGTGCTGAAATGTTCGCCATCCCTGATCTAGGGGACTGTTGAGGTCCTTGGTGCTCTCTGAGCCTGGCGGTTTTCTTGCAGATGTTTCACGACCAAACTAGGTAACATCATCAGTGCAAAACCCCACTCCCTCCTAGCGCCGATGATGTTACCTAGCTAGGTCATGAAACGTCTGCAAGAAAACCGCCAGGCTCAGGGAGCAGCCAAGGGAGCCCACAGTCCAATCCTGAGCTACAAACAGTCTCTTCCGCCGGTAACCTAGGCAGATCGGAAGGGCAGCAGCTGTGTGTAAAACTGTAGTTCAGATTGGTGTTTCCTCTGTCCTTCCTGGCTGTAAGGCCGCAAATTTTGTCTAGTAACACCAGCCGTCTGGAAGGAAGGGCCAAGGCTTGTTAACCCCTGTTGAGATAGAAGCTGGATGCATTGATGACAACATGCGAGTGCGTCTTTCGTTGTCTTAAGCCAGGATCTCTCTCTTAAGCTTCTGGAAGAATGAAACGATGCAGGGTTCATTTTAGCTTCTCTTCAGTAATTCAAAGGTCTGCACCCTGGGTACTTTTTAAGGAAGGGAGGGAGGGAGAGACGGGAAGAGCTCAAGCAGAGTGATGCACAATGACAACTTTTCACCTGTACCCTTTTTTTAAAAAAACAACAACCAACCAACCAACCATGGTCCTTCTTGCAAACACTTTAGCTGGCTGTGTTAAACCATCCATTACGAATCCGACTACAGCTGCCTTACAAGGAATGGTATGAGGGTTCTTACCTCATTCTGTACTATTTACTGTAATAAAATATACTTGATTTCAAAACAGATGGGTGTAAATAGCAATTAAATGCAACTTTGGACAAATGGCTGAATAGTGATTGCTTTATTTCTTGCTCTCGAAAGGAGCCACTTGGGTTTCCCAACCAATCTGAGCGGCTCGGCACCAACAGGTGATATGTGAGGCCCCTGAAGGCCAATTTTTGCCCTGTGCAGCTAAATAGGGAAAGGTAGGTGTTACCTTGAAGAGATTCTGACTAAATACTCCAAAGAAATAGACCCGTTATTGACTCTGAATAAGAAAGCACCATATTAAGGGACTCAGTGGCGAAGACGCTGAGCTTGTCGATCTGAAAGGTCGGCAATTCAGCAGTTCGAATCCCTAGTGCCACATAAAGGAGTGAGCTCCCGTGACTTGTCCCAGCTTCTGCCAACCTAGCAGTTCGAAAGCAGGTAAAAAATGCAAGTAGAAAAATAGGAGCCACCTTTGGTGGGAAGGGAACAGCGTTCTGTGCGCTTTTGACGTTTAGTCGTGCCAGCCACATGACCAGGGAGACGTCTTCGGACAGCGCTGGCTCTTTGGCTTTGAAACGGAGATGAGCACCGCCCCCTAGAGTCAAGAACAACTAACACATGCGTACGAGGGGCACCTTTACCTTAAGGGAAGCATGCTTCTGATGAAGTTGGTTTAATTTTGGCTTCCTAGATTTTGATGAATTAAAGTCAATGAACCCAAGTCAATGATGAGTTGTTAGTAACCATACCACAGTAGAATCCATCCATTCAGAATCCAATCGGTATACAGCTGTCCAGAGTCACCTTGTAGGGCAGGGGTCCCGTTCCTCGCTCTCCCCCCCCCCCCCGTGCCTACTGTTTGTGCAAATGGAGCTGTGTGTGGTTGCCACTCACACGAAACTATCCCGCCCCCCTCAATTTACCAACTTCAGAAGGTTAAAAACCCAAGTCAGCCTTGAGCCAGTCAGGATCGAACTCCTGGCAGTGGACAGAATTCGCCTCAGGGTAGATTGGGTATAGAATAAATAGAATAGAATACAATAGAGTTGGAAGGGACCTTGGAGGTCATCTAGTTCAACTCCCTGCTTAGGCAGGAAGCCCTGGCCTATACCATTTCAGACAAATGGCTATCCAACATCTTAAAGACTTGCAGTGTTGGGGCCTTCACAACTTCTGGAGGCAACTTCTGTTTCACTGATTAATTGTTCTCACTGTCAGGAAATTCCTCCTCAGTTCTAAGTTGCTTCTCTCCTTGATTAGTTTCCACCCATTGCTTCTTGTCCTGCCCTTAGGTGCTTTGGAGAATAGCTTGACTCCCTTTTCTTTGTGGCAGCCCCTGAGATATTGGAGGACTGCTAGCATGTCTCCCCTAGTCCTTTTTATTAAATTCACTGTTTAAATCTTGATTTAAATCACTAGTAGAAGGGCTTGATTTAAATCAACTTGATTTGATTTGATAGAATAGAATAGAGTAGATTTTTAACGAGCAACTTATCTATCCCACAGTGGCTCCTCTGACCCACTAGACTAACCGACAGTCCCAATATTGCACAATATACAGCCTCATGCTAAATAACTAAGCTCCATTTCCTGCTGAATGGAGATAATTATTAATGTATCTTAAGTAGAAAACTATCTTTAGATAGATTTATACTCAAAACATTCTTATTAAAATAAATTTGATAATAAAAAAATCCAATTTAAATAAATCCAATTTAAATTTTAAAAATCATTTATTTTTTAAAAAATCGATTTTATCCACCCTGATTAGCTTGCAATACTGCATTCTAACCACTGTGCCACCATATATTAGATTTAGTGTGCTCACCTTATTCCTCAGTCACAAGCAAATTCACGTCATATATATAAATGCAGAAAAAAATGAGTTTATAAACACGTCAAAAGGTTTAACACAAAAAATTGCAGGCTGACCGATTCAAACTGCATTTATTTTCATCAACCATAGGCTACATTTTTTTTTTTTAGAAAAAAGTATCACTAAAATACAGCTTTCCTCTTTAGTAAAAATCTAGCGGCTGACGACAAAATAGAGGCCAAAACCGTTTTGCTCTTTAAAATTCGGACTTAGAAAAAAAGTAGAAGATGTCATCCCCGTTTGCATAATTGAAAATTTTCGAGATTGACGTTCATGGAAAGCCAAAAAACGATTCCATGAGTCTCGCCATGTGACGGCCAGTTAAACAATGGTTAGAAGCATCCCGACCACGGCAAATCCTACGAGGTGGGATTTTGTACCTCGAGAATCTGAAAAAGTTTGCACACACCAAAGGTTAACACTGGAGGCAGTAAAAAGTCTCCCCGTTGCTGATTTGGTAGACTAGTGACTGTAAAAAGAAAACAACAACGATCTTTTGATAACTGAGAAATTTGGGGATTTTCCAGAAGCAGCCTTGAACGGGGTGGTGGTTAATTCCAGGTGGAAAATTAAGGAGGATACGGGGCTGTGATAACTCTGAGCGAATTCCGACACAGTCAAGTGGAGAGGACAAGGCATTGTTATTCCTCCGGTATCCCTTGCTCCTTCCAGCCACGTCCTCTACAAAGGCGCACGCCCGGCGTTCAAATGAGTCCATACTGCGAAGCACACGGCCACTTTATTTTGAGTTTTGCTTTTAATAGAGTTGCAATTGGGGAGAGGTCGCGCCATCGTACCACTGGTTGACGTGAGTGGAGAGGACGGTTCGACAGAGGGGACACGTCTTCTCCCGGTTCAGCCACAGAGCGATGCAGTCGTCGCAAAAGATGTGCTGGGAAGAGAAGGGATGGCTTTGGTTAGAGGAGCGTAAAAACGTTAGGGCAGGGGTGGGCAAACTTTGCAACTTTAAGTCTGAAGGACTTCAGACTTAAAGTTGCAAAGTTTGCCCACCCCTGCATTAGGGGGAATGAGCCAAAAGTGGGTTTTTTGTTTTTTTCAAGAGGCAACTGGACTTTCTGGGTTGTTTTTTCTTTGAAGATATTTTGCTTCTCATCCCAAAAGCTTCTTCGACTCAGCAGAGAAGCAATGGGTGGAAACTAATCAAGGAGAGAAGCAACTTAGAACCGAGGAGAAATTTCCTGACAGTGAGAACAATGAATCAGTGGAACAGAAGTTGCCTACAGAAGTTGTGAATGCCCCAACACTGCAAGTCTTTAAGAAGATGTTGGATAGCCATTGGTCTGAAACGGTATAGGGCAGGGCTAGTCAACCTGGTCCCTACCGCCCACTAGTGGGCATTCCATCTTTCATGGTGGGCAGTAGGGGTTTTGTCCGATACTGAAGCACTTTCCTTTTTTAAATTTAATTGACTTCCCTACTTTATAAATCCCCGTTCCTGTGGAACCGCTGGGCGGTTAGAAAATTTTACTATTAATAGAGATACAAAAGTGGGCGGTAGGTATAAAAAGGTTGATTACCCCTGGTGTTGGGTTTCCTGCCTAGGCAGGGGGTTGGACTACAAGACCGCCAAGATCCCTTCCAACTTTTGCTCTATTCTGTTCTATTCTGTCAGAGATTTGTCAAAAAGATCTGACAACCATTTGTATGTAGGGTTTTCTGCTTGAGCAGGGGGTTGGGCTAGAAGACCTCTAAGGTCCCTTCCATCTGTGCTATTCCATTCCATTCTATTCTGTCAAAGAGATCAGACAACCATTTGTCTGAAATGGTGTAGGGTTTCCTGTTTGAGCAGGCGGTTGGACTAGAAGATCTCCAAGGTCCCTTCCATCTCTTGCTCTATTCTATTCTATTCTGTCAAAGAGATTTGACAACCAATTGTATGTAGGGTTTTCTGCTTGAGCAGGGGTTGGACTAGAAGACCTCCAAGGTCCCTTCCATCTCTTGCTCTATTCTGCTCTATTCTATTCTATTCTATCAAAGAGATTTGTCAAAAAGATCTGACAATCATTTGTATGTAGGGTTTTCTGCTTGAGCAGGGGGTTGGACTAGAAGACCTCTAAGGTCCCTTCCATCTGTGCTATTCCATTCCATTCTATTCTGTCAAAGAGATCAGACAACCATTTGTCTGAAATGGTGTAGGGTTTCCTGTTTGAGCAGGCGGTTGGACTAGAAGATCTCCAAGGTCCCTTCCATCTCTTGCTCTATTCTATTCTATTCTATTCTGTCAAAGAGATTTGACAACCAATTGTATGTAGGGTTTTCTGCTTGAGCAGGGGTTGGACTAGAAGACCTCCAAGGTCCCTTCCATCTCTTGCTCTATTCTGCTCTATTGTATTCTATTCTATTCTATTCTATCAAAGAGATTTATCAAAAAGATCTGACAACCATTTGTATGTAGGGTTTTCTGCTTGAGCAGGGGGTTGGACTAGAAGACCTCCAAGGTCCCTTCCATCTCTTGCTTTGCTCTATTCTATTCTATTCTATTCTATTCTATTCTGTCAAAGAGATCTGACAACCATTTGTATGTAGGGTCTCCTGCTTGAGCAGGTGGTTGGACTAGAAGACCTCCAAGGTCCCTCCCGAATTTGTTGTTTCTGTTCTGTCGAAAACCAATGCTGGGTCACAAAGCCTCTCCGCCATTATTCTGAACTTCCTAGAGGCAGTCCTTGACTTATGACCAGTCACTTAGCAAGTTACAACAGATTCCCCTAAAAGGTGCTCACGACCAAGCTCCGAAGTTACAACAGCTGCCCCCACCCCCGCCCCTGCAGTGACATGACCACAACTCAGGCAGGGTTTGCAACGTCCCACAGTCGCGACCATGATCTATGTTTTTGCCCAACATCGGTGTTTACTTTTGCTTTTCAGCAAAAAAAAACCATAACAAACAATCACACAGCATCCACTGAACAACTATGGTGATTCACTTAACAGCCGTCTTTTTTTAAAAAAAAAAAAGGTGGTGTAAAATTAGCCTGGCCACATGATGATCCACTTTAGGACTGTCACAACTTCTAACTGCAATGAACAGACTCCATCAGAGTTGCAAGCCAAGGGTTACCTTTTTTCAAGAGGCAACTGGACTTTCTCTGTTTTTCTTTGAGGACGTTCCGCTTCTCCTCCAAGAAGCTTCTTCAGTTCTGAATGGATGGTGGGGAATGGAAGGATTTTATATTCCTTGCAGACAGAACTGGTCATTTGCATCCTTTTTAGAGCAGGGGTAGTCAACCTTTGTATACCTACCGCCCACTTTTGTATCTCTGTTAGTAGCAACATTTTCTAACCGCCCACCGGTTCCACAGGAATGGTGATATATAAAGTAGGGAAATCCAAATACAATACAATAGCAGAGTTGGAAGGGATCTTGGAGGTCTTCTAGTCCAACCCCCTGCCTAGGCAGGAAGCCCTACACCTCTTCAGACAAATGGCTCTCCAACATCTTCTTAAAAACTTCCAGTGTTGGGGCCTTCACAACTTCTGGAGGCAATTTCTGTTCCACTGATTCATTGTCCTAACTGTCGGGAAATTTCTCCTGAGTTCTAAGTTGCTTCTCTCCTTGATTAGTTTCCACCCATTGCTTCTTGTTCTACCCTCAGGTGCTTTGGAGAATAGTTTGACTCCCTCTTTTTTGGGGCAGCCCCTGAGATATTGGAACGCTGCTATCATGTCTCCCCTGGTCCTTCTTTTCATTAAACTAATACTTTTTATAAACTAGACATATCTTCTTTTATTATTCGCAAACAGACAACGAATAGTAACAACAATAAAGCATTCGAGAAATCATGACCATTTCAGGGAGGGGCCAGATATTCCTGCCCCACTATGAGAATAGGCGTATCAGGTAAGAACCAACGCCCGTTTCCATCTGCTCCCTCTAGGAGTAAGGCGGTGCAACTACTATCATGTCTCCCCTGGTCCTTCTTTTCATTAAACTAGACATCCCCAGTTCCTGCAACCGTTCTTCATATGTTTTAGTCTCCAGTCCCCTAATCTTCTTTGTTGCTCTTCTCTGCACTCTTTCTAGAGTCTCCACGTCTTTTCTACATCGTGGTGACCAAAACTGTATGCAGTATTCCAAGTGTGGCCTTACCAAGGCCTTATAAAGTGGTATTAACACTTCGCGTGATCTTGATTCTATCCCTCTGTTTATGCAGCCTAGAACTGTGTTGGCTTTTTAGGCAGCTGCTGCACACTGCTGGCTCCTATTTCAATGGTTGTCCACTAGGATTCCAAGATCCCTCTCACAGTTGCTACTATTGAGCAAGGCACCACCTCTACTGTACCTGTGCATTTTGGTTTTTTTGCCTAAATGTAGAACCTGACTCTTTTCGCCATTGAAGTCAATTAAGTTAAAAAATGGAAAGTGCTTCAGTATCGGACAAAACATCTACCACCCACCCTGAAAGCTGGAATGCCCACTAGTGGGAGGTAGGGACCAGGTTGACTACCACTGTTTTAGAGAGTCGTTGAGGCCACTTGGACGTTTGTGTGTGACCTTGGGGTCACCTGAGTAGTGCAAATGGATGTGGAACCTTTTTGGAACTGCTGAAAGGACGGTGTTGTAGACTGGAGATATTCCTTGCAGACCGCTGGTCATTTGAATTCTTTGGAGAGTCCTTGAGGCCACTTGGAGCTTTACTGCATCCTCAGGGTCCAGTTTGAAACAGAGAGTCCATCTAGGTCAAAATTGAGCAGCCCTCCCTCAACAGAGGGGGAGGGATATGACATCATCCATCTCCAGTCCACAACATGGTCCTTTCAACAGTTCCAGGAAGGCTCCACACTTGTTAGCACCACTCAGGTGACCCAGAGGACAGAGATAAACCTCCAGATGGCCTCAACGGCTCTCTAACAGGATGCAAATGACCAGCTGTCTGCAAGGAATATAAATCCTTCCATTCCCCCACCATCCAGTCAGAGCTGAAGAAGCTTTCTTGGAGAAGTGAAACATCTTCCAGGAAAAACCAGGAAGTCCAGTTGCCTCTTGAAAAAGCATCTTTGGGATAACTGTGATCTGGATTGTTAAAGATATCTCCATTAGGAGACCGAAAGTGTGTAGCAGAATGTAGCAAGGTATATGTTGCTAAATATCCACACTATCAGTCACAGACACTGAAGGTAAAACAAGTAGACTTTTACTTGCGTTGGAAAATAAAGTAAGATAGACTTCTTCACAAACAAGAGATAAGTAGTCCTGAATCATATACACCAGGGGTCCCCAACCTTTTTGGCACCAGGGACCGGTTTCATGTAAAAAAAATTCCACGGACCGGTGGGAGCCTCCAGTGGGTGAGTCGAGTCATGTGGGCCGCGCGCGCATTTGGCAGTCATGTGGAACCCAAGGCGGGAACCCGCATCTCGTGGGAATGCGATCCGGGGAGGGTGCCTTGCATGCAACCGGGAGGGAAAGCTGCCAGGGGTCCCGGGCGAAGGATCCTCAGCTGGGGCAGGGAAGGACGGGCTGCGTCCCAAGCAGGAGGGCCTGGCAGCCCCTTCCCCCCCGCAGGGCCGGGTGGTGCCCTGAACTCCCCCTTCTGCCCCATACATCCCTTCGTCCGATCCGCTCCCACAGAGAGGGCCTTCTCAGGGTGCCGTCGGCCGGGCAATGCCGGTTGGCGACACCCAGGGGAAGGGCCTTCTCTGTGGCGGGCCCGGCCCTCTGGAACGACCTACCCCCCGACCTTCGTACCATCTCGGACCTCCGCCTCTTCCGCCAACGCTTGAAGACGTACTTATTCCAACAAGCCGGCCTAGCGTAGCCCCCCGTTTCTGACTATATTTATAAATTTAAAATTTTTAAGGTTTTGAAGGGTTTTAGCACGGGTTTTAGGTTAATTTAATATGCTTTTAAGAGTTTGTATTGTTTTTGTAATGGTTTTTTAATGATGCCTGTGCGCCGCCCTGGGTCCTAACAAGGAGAAGGGCGGGGTATAAATTTGATAAAATAAAAAAAATAAATACAATGCAGGCCATTGCCCCTGTCCTGCCCCTGGGGAGCGCCCCGGCCAGCCGCCAGGATAGCGGAGCGTTTGCTTCACTTTCCTAAGAGTTGCACTACTCTCTCTGCCGCTCACTCTACCCCGGTTACTATCAAGCCACGGACCGGCACCGGTCCGCGGCCCGGGAGTTGGGGACCCCTGATATACACAGTCTATTCCTCAAACGTTGGCTTACAGTTGCTCAACTCACAATTCTCCTCGCTGATCAATACAATACAATACAATACAATAGCAGAGTTGGAAGGGACCTTGTAGGTCTTCTAGTCCAACCCCCTGCATGGGCAGGAACCTTATACCATTTCAGACAAATGGCTGTCTAACATCTTTTTAAAGACTTCCAGGGTTGGGGCATTCACAACTGCTGGAGGCAAGCTGTTCCAGAGGTTAATTGTTCTTACTGTTAGGAAATTTCTCCTTAGTTCTAAGTTGCTTCTCTCCTTGGTTAGTTTCCACCCATTGCTCCTTGTCCTGCCCCCAGGTGCCTTGGAGAAAAGTTTGACTCCCTCTTCTTTGTGGCACCCTCTGAGATATCGGAACACTGCTATCATGTCTCCCCTGGTCCTTCTCTTCATCAAACTAGACATACCCAGCTCCTGCAGCCGTTCTTCATATGTCTTAGTCTCCAGTCCTCTAATCATCTTGGTTGCTCTTCTTTGCACTCTTTCCAGAGTCTCCACGTCTTTTCTACATCGTGGCGACCAAAACTGTATGCAGTATTCCAAGTGTGGCCTTACCAAGGCACTATACAGTGGCATTAACACTTCACGCGATCTAGATTCTATCCCTCTGTTTATGCAGGCTAGAACTGTGTTGGCTTTTTTGGCAGCTGCTGCACACTGCTGGCTCATATTTAAATGGTTGTCCACTAGGATTCCGAGATCCCTCTCACAGTTGCTACTATTGAGCAAGGTACCACCTATACTGTGCTTGTGCATTTGGTTTTTCTTGCCTATATGTAGGACCTTACTTTTTTCACAATTGAATTTCATTTTATTAGACAGTGCCCAATATTCAAGTTTGTCTAGATCCTTCTGTATCTTAAGCCTATCTTCTGGAGTATTGGCTATTCCTGCCAGCTTGGTGTCGTCTGCGAATTTGATGAGTTCCCCATTTATCCCCTCATCCAAATCGTTGATGAAGATGTTAAAGAGTACTGGGCCTAAAACAGAGCCTTGGGGGACTCCACTGCATACTTCCTTCCATGTAGATGCAGTTCCATTGAGGACTACACGTTGAGTGCGGTTGGTCAGCCAGTTACGAATCCATTTGGTGGTGCTGCTGTCTAACCCACAATTTTCTACTTTATCTAATAGTAGGTTATGGTCTACTTTATCAAATGCCTTACTGAAGTCCAGGTAAATTATATCAACAGCATTCCTCTGGTCCACTGATTTTGTTACTTTGTCAAAGAATGCAATTAAATTCGTCTGGCATGATCTGTTTTTGACAAACCCATGTTGGCTTTTGGCTATTACTTTGTTTGCTTCTAGGTGTTCACTTATTTGTTGTTTAATTATCTTTTCCAGAATCTTTCCTGGTATTGAGGTCAGGCTGATGGGTCTATAGTTTCCTGGATCTGTTTTTTTTCCTTTTTTGAAGATGGGAATCACATCTGCTCTTTTCCAGTCTTCTGGCAGTTCCCCGGTGCTCCAGGAGCACCGGGGATAACCGACATACATATATATATATATATATACATACAATATATATATATATATATATTGCCAACCCAACACTAGGATTACATTCCTAACATGGATGATGAAGAATCTCCACAGACCTTAAGAGGCTGAAGATTTCACTCGTTACGGAAGTGCTGTTACAATGAAAACGGTGCGCACGGACCTCAGGGCAGGGTGTGGCTTACAAGGGTTCGACAGGTGAGTGTTACCTGGCAGAGGAGGACAACCGGCTTCTGGAACTCAGCTTGACAAATGGCACAAAGATCATCTGCTTCAGCACGCTGCCTCTTGCTGGCCACCACGCCGTAGCTCTGCAAAGCGACGAAGAAGAGGGTGAAATAATGTCAGAGGCGCTGGAGAACAGAGTGAGTATTTAGGGGTCCTTGGTGCTCTCTGAGCCTGGTTGTTTTCTTCCAGACGCTTCACTACCAAACTAGGTTACATCATCAGCGCAAAACCCCACTCCCTTCTAGCGCTGATGATGTTACCTAGTTTGGGTAAGGAGACATCTGCAAGAAAACCACCAAGCTCTGAGATCACCAAGGTCCCCTCATTACAACTTTGAGCTACAGATATTCTCCTTTAGTTTGGAGAATAGTTTGATATTGAGATATCCCTCAGATGGAGCAAGTCCTTCCAACAATTGCTTTTATGCCTCTTTAAACATCAAAGTACATTTTGAGCAACAGACATGCATTATCTATAACGATGATTTAAAAAACCAAAAATTCTGTCTCAAAAAGAATAGATACCGACTATTCCATTAGTATTATCCTGTAAAATGTGGTACAAAGAACAGCAACCACTGGGGCAGAATGAACGCCAGTTCTCGTGGCGTTCTCGTGGCTCTCTGAGCTTGGTGGTTTGCTTGCAGACAATTCATTACCCAACTAGATAACATCATCAGCGCAAAGGAGTGCGGGGTTTGAAGCCTGTTTAGAGTAGCTTGACCTGATAGTTTTGCTGGATGTGAAGTTTTCCCCTGGGTGATTCCTTGCTTAGGTTTTCTCTTGATCGTTTGTCTGGCATTAATCCCTGCTTATCTGAACATTGGCTGGAGGAGTGTTCCAACCCTTTGAGTTTCTTTCCTCCTAGGTTTTGTCTTTGGAATGGTGTGTAAATGTGGGTTACCTCTATGGGTCTGTTGATGACCGATACCTTCTTCTATCAGTTCTAGTGTTATTCTGTAGCTACCCCACTTCTTCAAGACTAGGGGCTCAGTTGCTTCCAATGTCAGATGTTTACTGGGGTAAGGTGAAAGTCTAAGGTCAGGGATCTCACTCTCCGCCCCGGGGGAAAAAAAATCCCCACTTTCTTTGGGTCTCCCAAATATCTGGCCAGCGACGCCTTCCAAACAGAGAAACAATGTGATATGAATGGATCACTGAATTAACTCTTTTATCTGTTAACTCTTTTATAAATCTGTTATTGAAATAAACGTGGATTTATTTCTGAATTCCTATTAAGCTTGAGAACTCATTCTATTTACAATTACTAGAAGACCTTGGAGGTCTTCTAGTCCAATCCCCCGCCTGGGCGGGAAACCCTATACCGTTTCAGACAAGTGGCTATCCAACATCTTCTTAAAGACTTCCAGTGTTGGGGCATTCACAACTTCTGGAGGCAAGTAGTTCCACTGATTAATTGTTCTCACTGTCAGGAAATTTCTCCTCAGTTCTAAGTTGCTTCTCTCCTTGATTAGTTTCCACCCATTGCTTCTTGTTCTGCCCTCAGGTGCCTTGGAGAATAGTTTGACTCCCTCTTCTTTGTGGCAACCCCTGAGATATTGGAAGACTGCTATCCTGTCTCCCCTGGTCCTTCTTTTCATTAAACTAGACATGCCCAGTTCCTGCAACCGTTCTTCATATGTTTTAGTCTCCAGTCTCCTAATCCTCTTTGTTGCACTTCTCTGCACTCTTTCTAGAGACTCCACATCTTTTCTACATCTTGGCGACCAAGTGTGGTCTTATCAAGGCCCTACAAAGTGGTATTAACACTTCACGGGATCTTGAGCGTTCTCTTGCAGATCATACAGGTTGTCCTCAACTTACAACCATTTGTTTAGTGACCATTGAGTGTTACAAGGTCTTGACGACCATCTTTAAAGGGCTCCATGGCTCGGGGCCTAGTTATATGCGAGACCGTCTCCTGCCCCATACATCCTAAGACCGATATGCTCCCACAGAGAGGGCCTTCTCAGGGTGCCGTCAGCCGGACAATGCCGACTGGCGACACCCAGGGGAAGAGCCTTCTCTGTGGCGGGCCCTGCCCTTTGGAACGACCTACCCCCTGAACTCCGGACCATCACCGACCTCCGCCTCTTTCGCCAATGTCTAAAGACATACTTTTTCCATCAAGCCGGCCTAGCCTAACCTCCCATGGGGACTGTAGAAAAGTTTTAAATTGGGTTTTAATTAATAATTGGTTTTAGCACAGGTTTGGGATTTAATATATATTTTAAATTATTTATGTTCTATTTTTGTATGTTTTTTAAATTTCCTGTGCGCCGCCCTGGGTCCTTTGCGGAGAAGGGCGGGATATAAATGTAATAAAATAAATAAATAAATAAATAAATAAATACAACAGCACTGGAAAAAGTGACTTATGACCCCGTATTTCACACATATGAGCCCATGCAGCATAGTCACATGACCAAAATTCAGATGCTTGGCATTTGACATGTATTTATGACAGTGTCTCACAATCGTACAATATTTTGCAACCTTCTGACAAGCAGTCAATGGGGAAAGCAGATTCACTTAACAATCGTGTTACTAACTTTTAAGAACCACCACGACTCAACTTAACAACTGTGGCAAGAAATGGTCGTAAAACGGGGCAAAGCTCACTTCACAACCATCTAAGCAAAAAAGAAAAAAAGAAAAGAACCTGGGCTCAATTGCAGTCATAAGTCAAGGACTAGCCGTAATTCTCCTTTACAGCAGGGGTCTGCAAAGTTGGCTCTTTTAAGACTGGTGGACTTCAACTCCCAGAATTCCCCAGCCAGCCTGGCTGGCTGGCTGGGGAATTCTGGGAGTTGAAGTCCACCAGTCTTAAAAGAGCCAACTTTGCAGACCCCTGCCTTAGAGCATATAAATTTTACTCACCGGTCGTGTAAAAAATATCCGTAAGACCCTTCTGAAGTTTTTCAGGTGTGTAAAAAAACTCAAAAGCTACAAAGCAAACGAGAGAGAAAAGAATTATGGTCTGCCCTGTAATAATTGTTCCCTTGGTTTTTCAGACTTAAAAGCATTTTTCGGAAGAACTGAAGTTCTTAATCATGCAATTGCCATGTTTCCCCGAAAATACGACGGACTTATTTTCTTTTCATCCCCCATATATGGCCTTGCCTTATTATCATGCGCGCGGGGGGGGGGGGGGGGGTTTGTATTGGTTTTTTTAATAAAGTTTTTAAACTTTTTATACAAAAACAAACAAAACATAAATTTATAACATCCTCATCAGTTATGTCTAGCATGTCGTTTGGTTACAAGATTTTTGTGTTTCAATATTCCAATTACATATATAGTCATTGAATATCGATCCAATATAAATAAATACATCTCTATCCTTATGCATCATATATTCAGTTACCGTTAATATTCCTCCATTTTAGACAGGGGTTATTCCCTTAACATCCTTCATTGTCCATTTATTAACAATATAACTTTACGTATTCACCTATCTCTATTAATTTTAAAATACAAATGGGCAAGAGGTTTCCATCAGTTTATAATTATAATTATAATTCCATCAGTTTATAATTATAATTTTAAATTGTTTTAATTGGATTTTAAATGGGTGAATAGTTTTAGGGAATTTTAGCACAGGGCATCTCGTATTTAATTGGATTTTAGCCTTAAGTCGTATTTATTATTGCTATGTTTTGTATTTTCTGTTTTAACTTCCTATGCACCGCCCTGAGTCCCTTCGGGGAGATAGGCGCGGTTATAAAATAAAATAATAAATAAATAAATAAAACGGCAAAAAGGTTGTAAAAATCAGGCGCGATTCATTTAACAACCGCCTTGCTTAGCAGTGGTCCCCAATCTGTTTTGACCTAGACTTCCTGAGAGCATGTCCTGACAAAACCCCCTTTTATTAATTTGCTGTGAATTCTGCTCATTCACATCCAGCTAAGTCTTTCAAGGGAGGATTTACAGTCACAGACCTTATCTGGCTTGGAGAGCGGCCAGGCCGAGATCTGCAAAACTTGGCAAAGAGTCTCGAAGAGTCATGAACCAATAAAGTGAACTCATGGTCTCCTGCAAACTCCACTCTCCTTTCGCTCCTCTTTTATTTCCTCTGGGCCATTCATTGTCCACCTGTGACTTTATTCCCAAGTCAACCCCTGTTCTTTACTTGTTCCCTTTGTCTGGCAACTCTGCGCTTGGCACACTGGGAACAGGCTCCAGCTGTTCTTCTGGCCCACTGATCTCTGACTCTGAAGGCAGCTGATAACTGTCAGACGGCTCTGGTCCCCTCTCTGCCTCCGACACAGAGCCCTCCCAGAGCCTTCCCCAGAATCCAGGACTGGCCCATCTTCCTCCCCAACCTCCTCTCTGTCCGAATCTGCAGCCAACTCCGCTGTCCTCTGGCGGGCCACAACACAATCATAATCATAAGTTGAGGACCTCTATCATCACCCATTGGGACATTGTTTTGCTTGGTATCCCTTAGTACCCTTTCTAAGTATTAAACCAAGTCTGCTCAGCTTCAGAAACCTCAGATTCAGCCAGGTGCTGCTCCTACTGACTAATCCTCCTGTTTAGTCAGTAAACAGGAGTCCAATCTAGTCCAATCTAGTCCAATCCCCCACCTAGGCGGGAAACCCTATACCGTTTCAGACCAGTGGCTATCCAACATCTTCTTAAAGACTTCCAGCGTTGGGGCATTCACAACTTCTGGAGGCAATTTCTGTTCCACTGATTCATTGTTCTCACTGTCAGGAAATTTCTCCTCAGTTCTAAGTTGCTTCTCTCCTTGATTAGTTTCCACCCATTGCTTCTTGTTCTGCCCTCAGGTGCCTTGGAGAATAGTCTGACTCCCTCTTCTTTGGGGCAACCCCTGAGATATTGGAAGACTGCTATCATGTCTCCCCCAGTCCTTCTTTTCATCAAACTAGACCTACCCAGTTCCTGCAACCGTTCTTCATATGTTTGAGCCTCCAGTCCCCTAATCATCTTTGTTGCTCTTCTCTGCACGCTTTCCCGATTCGCCACATCTTTTCTACATCGTGGCGACCAAAACTGGATGCAAATATTCCAAGTGTGGCCTTCCCAAGGCCTTATCAAGTGGTATTAACACTTCACGTGATCTTGATTCTCTCCCTCTGTTGATGCAGCCTAGAACTGTGTTGGCTTTTTTGGCAGCTGCTGCCCACGGCTGACTCCTATTTAAACGGTTGTCCACTAGGACTCCAAGATCCCCCTCAAGGACTCCCTGTAAGACTGAAAACTCTGCTCCCACTGTGACTCCATTCTTTTTAGGGGAAGACACTCAGAGGGCAACCAATGTTTACCTTTAGGATAAGATACAGCAGAGCCAGCAAGATGCCAAAACTCCACCCGATGCTGCCGTCCGATTCCCTTAAGCCAACCAGATACCGAAACCACACAGGGGCGGGGACCACTTTAGAATAGCTCTGGCAAAGCTCTTCCAACAGCATGTACCAGTAACCCTGTGGAAAGGGAGGGAAAGGCAGCAAAAATGAACATTAGAAGGAACGTTCAACGCATTGCAGGTCGTCCTGGACTTACGACGGTTCATTTAGCGACCGTTCAAAGTGACAACGGCACTTTAAAAAGGGACCTATGAGCGTTCTCCACACTGACAACCAGTGGGACTATGTGAGAGGACAACCCAGGAGCAAGTACGGGAAACAAGAGGTTTGTATTTAAATAGTGGTTTTATCTACAAAGAATATATACATACATGTACTTTAGTCAGACCTCAAACAAACAGCAATCAGCAAATTACAGCACAGAAGCACACCTGAACAGGGCCTCTTCTTATTACAGACTCTTAAAGTGATATCAGCCCAAAAACCTTGCTGACTCATTCCCAGCATTACATCATCGTAGCAGCTGGCCAGCTGTTAAATCTTTACCCTGACGCAACCATTCCAGCAGCCCCATGGTCACGTGATCAAAATTCGGGCGCTTGGCAACTGACTCATACTTATGACGGTTGCAATGTCCTGGGGTCATGGGATCCCCATGTGCAACCTTCTCAGGTGGCTTTTGATCAGAAACGCAATGGGCGAAGCCAGATTTGCTTAACAACCCTATGATTCATTTAACGGCTGCAGTGATGTGCTTAACGACCGTGGCAAAGGAGGTCGTAAAACGGAGCAAAGCTCACTTAGCCAGCTTAGCAAGGGAAATGTGGAGCTCAATCGTGTCCTTCCTGTTTTTACAGCAGGTTGCTAAAGCAGGGGTCTCCAACCTTTGCAACTTTAAGTCTGAAGGACTTCAGCTCCCAGAATTCTCCAGCCAGCTTTGTTGGCTGGAGAATTCTGGGAGCTGAAGTCCTTCAGACTTAAAGTTGCAAAGGTTGGAGACCCCTGTGCTAAAGTATTTTCAAGACCCAAAACTCAAGTCCAGAGCCACATGTCAAAGCGGACTTTTTTGAAATCAGAATTTAAGTCACCGATGGGGGGGGGGGGGATCAAGGTTTCCCCCCCACTGAAATTTTTTTTATCCCCTTTCCAGTGCAAAGTTACGACAGCACTGGAAAAAAAGTATGACCATTTGTCAGAGTTACGACTGTTGCAGTATTCCAACGGTTGTGTGATCAAAATTCAGAAGCTGGGCAACTGGCTCGTATTTATGACGGTTGTAATGTCCTGTGTGTGTGTGTGTGTGTGTGTGTGTGTGTGTGTGTGTGTGTGTGTGTGTGTGTGTGTGTCACGTGATTGCCTTTTTTTTTTTTTAAGTATTTTATTGGTTTTCAAAAATTTTACCAGGGAAAAGGTATAGGGCAGGGGTCTGCAAAGTCGGCTCTTTTAAGACTGGTGGACTTCAACTCCCAGAATTCCCCAGCCACCAGTCTTAAAAGGGCCAACTTTGCAGACCCCTGGTATAGGGTAAAGGTAACATTTTGGTAGCTGCCATTGGTGGTGGCCCTCCCAAAACTTCATAAATTTACAATTTTAGAAGTAAAGGATAAACATCTAAAAAGATTACATTGTATAGTCTATATATTCAATCATCTTTTTTTTGCCATTTTATCTTAAAGTAGTGTTTCAAATAAAATCATTTTTGCAATCTAAGTCTTTTTGCAATTGACTCCTCTTCCCTGTCCCTGGGCGGGGCCGTCGCTCCCTCCGTTCCCCCCCGTCTTCACCTCCCAGCTGGGGGGAATATTTTTATTTTTATTTTTTTTGTTTTGTTTTGACTTGCTTGTTTATTTTGAAAAAAGTTTTATTGAGTTTTAACAATTTTCTGAAGGGTGGGGTAAAGGTTACAGAAACATTTTGAGAACCTTTGCGTCAGAGTCCTTGGCCCATCCCGGGCTACATAATAAAACAATAGTAAACAAATTTATCAAAAAAAAATACTACAAGATAAAGACCAGTGTATACGTATTACATATTACATTTCCAATTCTGAGATGGCAGACATGTACAAACATCCTGGTATAAAAAAGAATAGAAAGAAAAGTTAATAAGAAAACAGAAAAGCAAGCAAAATCATTTTTTTGATCTAAGTCTTTTGGCAATTGTATCTTCTTTTTCTCCTGCTTGGTCCCCCGTGGACGAAGCCGTGGCCCCCTCCTCCGCCCCCCCTGGATCTTCACCCAGGACAGAGGAATGTTTTTTAATAAAGGCTTCCGCCTCAGCAACTGTTTTAATTCTCACTCTTCCTCCTTCCCAGAACACCAGCATCCCCTCGGGCATCACCCACTTGAACCAAATCCCGTGGTCAAACAATGTTTTAGATAAGAAGGAAAATTTCCTTCTCATTTCTCTGATTTTTTTTGGGACCTGCTTCAAGATAGCGACAACCTTTTGTTGGTAAATTAGGGGACCCCCTCTCTGCGCCCTCAAAATTCCCTCTCTGGTTGACCTTCTGACAAATTTAATGTGAATCTCTCTGGGTACTTCATTTATCCTGGCATATGCAGAGTTTATTCTGTAGACTAGGTCAATGTCCCCCCTGATCTCATCTTTAGGTTTATGTAAATAGTCTGCTAAAATTGTGCTCATGAGTTCAGGCAAGCATTCACCAGATTCTTCAGAAATGTTCTGAAATCTTAAAAAATATGACATCCTTTCGAAGTCCATCCTAGACATATGCCCAGTTAATTGGGGGAATATTTTTTTAATAAAAGCCTCCGCCTCACTTAGTGTTTTGATTTTTACTCTGCCTCCCTCCCAGAAGATCAGCATTCCCTCTGGTAGTAACCACTTGAACCATATTCCCTTTTTATATAATTTCTTAGACAAGAAGGAATACTTCCTCCTTATTTCTCTAATTTTTTTCGGAAACGTGATCGCCTTCTGAGACCTTCTGGTGAGCCACGGAAAAGCCAGATTCACTTAACAACCATAATAAATGCATGATCCACTTGACGACTGTGGCAAGAACAGTCATAAAACGGGGCAAAGCTTCCTTACAAACGTTCTCACTTAGCAACAGACATTTTGGACTCAATAGTGGTCGTAAGTCAAGGACTCACCTGCGTGGCCCCTCTCAAATGCACCCCTCAGTTTCAACTCAATTATTCTTGGCAATGTTAAGGCAGCCACACCTAGTCTCACCAAAAGCAGCACAACTGTTGTGGCCCACCAGCGGAGGTGTTGGCAGAATTGGACAATGGGGAGGTTGGGGAGGAACCTGGGCCAGTCCTGGAGTCTGGGGAAGGCTCTGAGGAGGGCTCTGAGGAGGGAGGCAGATGGGGGGCCAGGGTCGTCTGACAGTTGTCAGCTGCCTTCAGAGTCAGATATCAATGAGGCAGATGAACAGCTGGAGCCTGTTCCCAATGTGTGCATGCGCACAGTTGCCAGACGAAGGGAACAGCTGAGGAACAGGGGTCGGCTTGGGAGTATGGCCACATGTGGACAATGAATGGCCCCTCCCAGAGGAAATAAAAGAAGAGCGAAAGGGGAGTGGAGTTTGCAGGAGACACTTAGTTCGCTTCATTGGTTCGTGACTCTCCCAGACTCCTTGCCTAAGTTCTGCAGATCTCGGCCTGGCAGCTCTCCAAGCCAGATAAGGTCTGTGACCGTAAATCCTCCCTTGAAAGACTTTGCTGGAATGTGAATGAGCAGAATTCAGAGTCAATTCATAAAAGGGGGTTTTGTCGGGAAAAGGAGTTTGCTTCAGGCTCTCGGGAAGCCTCGGTCAGAACAGCACCATGTTGGAGAAACAGGAAGTGTCCTTCTGGGCTGCTTCTTGTAGATAATAGCTATTGTGTCCACTTCAGAGAGAGAGTGTAATTTAGAAACAGCAACCATCTATGGAAATGTTTATTGGAGAAATAAAATGCTTTCTTTAACAATGTCCTTTTTTAAAAAAAGGTTTCATTGGGGTATAGTAATTAAGATTTTGTTACGGCCCGCTAGTGGAACTGGCAGCAGATTCGGACATTGAGGGGGTTGAGGAGGAACATGGGCGAATCTGGAGTCTGGGGAAGGCTCTGAGAAGGGCTCTGTGTCAGAGGCAGAGATGGAGCCAAGGCCGTCTGGCAGTGATCAGCTGCCTTCAGAGTCAGACATCAGTGAGGCAGACGAACAGCCTGTTCCCAGTGTCCGCATGCGCAGGGTTGGCAGAAGAAGGGAACAGCTAAAGAACAGGGATCGACTGCGTTTGCCTGCCCTCCATCCAACTTTTTAATTTTATATTACTGGATGCTAAATGGCCCCTCCCAGAGGGAATAAAAGAGGAGCGAAAGGGGAGTGGAGTTTGCAGGAGACAATTAGTTCGATTAATGGGTTCGTGACTTTCCAAGACTCCTTGCCAAGTTCTGCAGATATCAGCCTGGCAGCTCTCCAAGCCAGATAAGATCTGTGACCGTAAATCCTCCCTTGAAAGACTTTGCTGGAAGTGAAGGAGCAGAATTCACAGGGAATTCAGTAAAAGGGGTTTTTTGTCGGGACCAGGAGCCTGCTTCGTGGTTTGGGGAAGCCTCGGTCAGAACAAGGACAAGCTCAAATCCAGATCCAATGAAAAAAGAGCGTCTTTTTTTGTTTTGTTTTTGTTTATAGAAACAAAATAATTGAATGTATGAAATTTTAGATTATGAAATTTGCGATTTGAAATGTATGTACCTCTTCCTATTTTCTTTATTCTTTAATGGAATTGATATTATTTTGTTTTCGAATTTATACCCCGCCCTTCTCCTTGTTAGGACCCAGGGCGGCGCACAGGCATTATTAAAAAACCGTAACAAAAGACAATATACATTATTAAAAACATATTAAATTAAATTAAATCCCGTGCTAAAAACCCATTTCAAACCTTGAAAATTAAAATTTGTAGATAAAAGTCAGAAACGGGGGGCTCTGCGAAGACTCGGAGGTGGTCACCAGCACCGATATGGAAGCTCTAAAATATTGTTAAAAATACCCTATTTACCCCTTTCCTTTTATGAAATTGTAAAACCAATAAAATTACTTTACAAAAAGAAAAAAAGAAAAAAGAGCGGCGTCTTTACCTTGGATTTAAGAGACATGATAAAACAAGGCAGCAGGAGAACGGCGCATTTCAAGCTCATGAAGACAAACTTCAAAACGAAATCGGTGACGCCCACAATCCACAGCACCTCCCAGAAGTTCAGAAAATCCACCGTCGGACTCAAGAGGATCAAGCTTGGGAAGAGAAACCATAAAAAGAGCAGAGGATTAGGGCAGGGATGTCCAAACTTGGGAACTTTAAGACTTGTGGACTTCAACTCCCAGAATTCCCCAGCCAGCTATGCTGGCTGGGGAATTCTGGGAGTTGAAGTCCACAAGTCTTAAAGTTCCCAAGTTTGGACATCCCTGGATTAGGGTAACCGGGATACAAAAACCAACCTGGGAAAGAGGTTCAAGGGACACGGCCAGAAAAAGATGGACAACGGAAGAATCCAAACGGAGGGGGGGACGGGACTATTTCAACAGGTAGTCCTTGATTTGCAACTGTTCATTTAGTGGCTGTCGGAAAATTGTCTTGTAATCCCCCCCTCCCCCAGATTATTATTCACCTTTGGCATTTTGTTGGCTTCGTCATACACAGGGAGTCCTCGACTTACAACATTTCATTTAGTGACCACTGAAAAAACTGACTTATGGCCATTTATAGTTAGTTATAGTTATAGTTTATTAAATTTATATACCGCACCCTTTCCCCGAAGGGACTCGGGGCGGTGCACAGGCAATTTAAAAACATATATAAATATAACAAAATTCAAAATATAAAACCAGATTAAATTAACCCTGTGCTAAAAAATTTAAATATATTAAAACAATGTCCCTAAAAACCAATTTAAAACAATTTAAGTGCAGACTATAGGCTGGGTGATGTAAGTTAGGCCAGGCCAGCCTGTTGGAAAAAATAGGTTTCAGGTTCTGGTGGAAGGAGCTGAGTGTCACACTTACAACCCTTGCAGCATCCCTGTGGTCACCTGATCAAAATTCAGACGCTTGGCAACTGACTCGTATTTATGACGCTTGTCGTGTCCTGGGGTCAAGTCATTGCCCCCTTGGTTAAGCAAAATTCACTGATCAATGGTCTTGCTTAGCGAGATCAAGTATGGTAATTGCCAAGCATCTAAAATGTAATCTCATAAGGTGGAGGGGGGGGGGGGAACAGAAGGATGATGATCCTCTTTTAACAACTCCATAATCCCTTGGAGGGTGGAGTCTGGGTAACTTGCCAGGAGAAGGGCGGGGTATAAATTTGAAAATAAATAAATAAATAAAATAAACTGAATGGAGCTAAGTGTTTGACTGGCCGGATGCTTGCCTGTTGCCAGGGCGGAGTTTTGTTCAGCAGATAAATATTATCATCGTGCCCAGAGAGAGAAATATCTGCCTCTACCTAGGATCGAACTCACAGCCTCCTGATCGTGAGGTGAGAGCTCTACCTCTAGGCCACCGCACCACCCTGGGTATTTATAGATGTCGAAGCATTTGTCTGACAGGGAGCCATTGAGAGGGACCTATCTTCCCCCTACTCCCATGCCCATCATCCCTGCCCCTTCTCCCTCCTATTCACTCCTCTTTCCTGCCCTGTCTACGATCCTGGTACTTTGCCCCAAATCCATCACGCGCTTCCCCATTGGTCCACCGGAGGGCGAAAGCTTTAGTTTACTTCAGTGGTGTCCAAACTTTTTTCAAAGAGGGCCAGATTGGATGAAGTGAACATGGTGGAGGGCCGAACATTTTTCCGAACATTCTTTGAACCATTACAATTAAATGCAAATAAATTATTTTATGCCAAGTTAATTGCAAATGACATACTTTTCATTTCATAACATTAAGATCAACTCACAGTTGAGTTTTCACAATGTATTGAAAATAAATTTTTAAAAAACTTACCTATCTCTTTCTCTCTTTCTTCCTCTCTCTTTTTCTCTTTCTTTCTGTCTCTCTTTCTTTCTCTCTCTCTCTCTCTTTCTTCCTCTCTCTCTCTCTCTCCATTTCTCTCTCTCTCTTTCTTTCTCTCTTTTTCTCTTTCTTTCTGTCTCCCTTTCTCTCTCACTCTCTCTCTCTTTCTCTTTCTTCCTCTCTCTCTCCATTTCTCTTTCTTTCTCTCTCTCTTTCTCTTTCTGTCTCTCTTTCTCTCTCTCTCTCTTTCACTCTTTCTTTCTTTCCCTTTTTCTCTCTTTCTCTTCCTTTCTCTCTCTCTTTTTCTCTTTCTTTCTGTCTCTTTCTTTCTCTTTCTCTTTCTTTCTTTCTTTCTTTCTTTCTTTCTCTGTTTCTCTTTCTCTCTTTCTCTCTGTCACTCTGTGGGTGTGTCTGTCTGTCTGTCTGTCTGTCTCTCACTCACTTAATCAGTCTCTATCTGTCTCTCCCTCCCTCTCCCTGTCTCTGTGTGTGTCACTCTCTCTGATTCTCTCCCTCCCTCCCTCTCTCTGTATGTCTGTCTCTCCCTCTTTCCCCGTCTGTCTCCGATTCAATCCCTCCCTGTGTCATTCTCTATCTGTGTCTCTCTCCTTCTCTCTCCCTCCCTCTTTCTCTCTGTCTCTGTCTGTCTCTCTATCTTTCCCTCCCTCCCCTTCTGTCTCTCTCTGTGTCTGTCAGTCACTCCCTCTCTCCCCTCTCCTCCCCTCCCCCACCCCGGGAAGCAGCAGAAGGGCCGGTATGCCGGAGGTTACGGACGCCTCCTCCTTAAGCACCACCGAGGCTGTCGCCCGGCAGGGGCGTCAGGCAGGGAAGCCGGTCGTGTCTCCATCGCGGCTCCCTCCGGCAGGCACCACGGCTTACGTTCTGAGGCCGCGCGTCCGGCTTCCCTGCCTGACGCCCCTGCCGGGCGACCTTGTGCGAGCACCCAAGGCTACCGTCATCTTAAGCACCACCGAGGCTGTCACCCGGCAGGTCGCCCGGCAGGGGCGTCAGGCAGGGAAGCCGGTCGCGGCTCCATCGCGGCTCCCTCCTGCAGGCACCAAGCCGGAGGGAGCCGCGATGGAGCCGCGACCGGCTTCCCTGCCTGACGCCCCTGCCGGGCGACCTGCCGGGCGACCTTGTGCGAGCATCCAAGGCTACCGTCATCTTAAGCACCACCGAGGCTGTCGCCCGGCAGGTCGCCCGGCAGGTCGCCCGGCAGGGGCGTCAGGCAGGGAAGCCGGTCGCGGCTCCATCGCGGCTCCCTCCTGCAGGCACCAAGCGCACGTTCTGGGGCCGTGCGTCCACCTCCCTCCCAGCCACACAGCCCCAGAGACAGAGGGAGGAAGGGAGGGCCACATTTACACAGAGCAGGGAGGGCTGTTGGAGGGCCATATTAAACCGACCCCTGGGCCGCAAATGGCCATTATTGCCATTGCACACAGTACAACCAGATTTCATTCCTTTCCAGAGGAAGCTGCGAAGGAACTGACATCACAAACAATGGCCGCTCTATGCTCCCGTACTCGCTCACCTCGATGGCCCAGGCATTCCAGAGTTATGCTGGAACACACATGCACACACAAACGCACACGTGCACACACACACCCCAGGAGTGTCTTAACCCCCTAGTATTTGTTTTGAGAGGATAAGTCATCTGCGTACCACGTTTGGGTGAAATTGCTCGAGGTGCTCCAGAGTTATGCTGGAACATACATATATACAATAATAAATTAAAATAATTTTAAAAAATAAAATAAAAAATATAATATAAGAAGAAGAAGATCAGATAAGAAGAGGAGGAGGAGGAGGAGGAAAGCAGCAATAAAGGTGATTAGGGGACTGGAGACTAAAACATATGAAGAACAGTTGCAGGAACTGGGTATGTCTAGTTTAATGAAAAGAAGGACCAGGGGAGACATGATAGCAGTCTTCCAATATCTCAGTGGACAACCATTTAGATATGAGCCAGCCGTGGGCAGCAGCTACCAAAAAAGCCAACACAGTTCTAGACTGCATAAATAGAGGGAGAGAATCAAGATCAAGTGAATGGTTAATACCACTTTATTAGGCCTTGGGAAGGCCACACTTGGAATATTTGCATCCCGTTTTGGTTGCCATGATGTAGAAAAGATGTGGAGACTCTAGAAAGAGTGCAGAGAAGAGCAACAAAGAGGATGAGGGGACTGGAGGCTCAAACATATGAAGAATGGTTGCAGGAACTGGGTATGTCTAGTTTAATGAAAAGAAGGACTAGGGGAGACATGATAGCAGTCTTCCAATATCTCAGGGGCTGCCCCAAAGAAGAGGGAGTCAAGCTATTCTCCAAGGCACCTGAGGGCAGGACAAGAAGCAATGGGTGGAAACTAATCAAGGAGAGAAGCAACTTAGAACTGAGGAGAAATTTCCTGACAGTGAGGACAATGAATCAGTGGAACAGAAGTTGCCTCCAGAAGTTGTGAATGCCCCAACACTGGAAGTCTTTAAGAAGATGTTGGATAGCCATTTGTCTGAAACAATATAGGGTTTCCTGCCTAGGCAGGGGGTTGGACTAGAAGACCTCCAAGGTCCCTTCCAACTCTGCTATTGTATTATTGTGTATATAATAATAAACTAAAAAAATAAAATAAAATAAATATAATATATTAATAAGATCAGATAAGATAGGAGGAGGAGAAAATGGAAGAAGATAGAAGAAAATAGAATAAAGATAAACAAACATTATTTTAATTGTTGCCATTCACATTTCATTCTTTCCCTCCTTTTTGCATCCTTCCTTTAATGGTTCTATTCCTCCCTTTCTTTGATATTAATGTAACTCTTGTCCCGCAGCGAGTTGGCCATGGTGAGTTGTCATAGATCCCCCTACATTTGGGGAAAGAGTCTGTCATAAGTCCGAGGACTTCCTGTACCAATACGGGGAACTGAGTTGAGTTACCTGTAATGAAGCGACTGAGAGTAGAAGGTGTAATAGATGAAAACAGATGATCCCGTCAGGAACAATAGCAACCACACACACCGTAGCCTGGAGCACCTTTCCTGCAAGAGAAGAAGTTTAGGAAACATTGGTTAATAATAATAATAAACTTAATTTATAGACCGCTCCCTCTCCCCGAAGGGACTTGGGGTCGTGCACAGGGGAGTTAAAAACGTACAAACATAGATACATCATAAATATATAAAATCAAATTAAACAATTTATCCCTGCACTAAAAAGCTAAAATCCTAAAAACTAACCCCTTAAAAACCCAATTAAAACAATTTAGATGATCAGACTAAAAAGGCTGGAAGGTAGGTTAGGCCTGGCCGGCCTGTTGGAAAAGATAAGTCTTGAGCTTTTGTCGGAAGGCGCGGAGGTCCGTGGTTGTTCTGAGGTCAGGGGGTAGATCGTTCCATAGAGCTGGGCCCACCACAGAGAAGGCCCTTACCCTGGGCGTCGCCCGCTGGCATTGCCTAGTGGACAGCACCCGGAGAAGTCCCTCTCTGTGGGAGCGGATCGGCCGCAGGGATGTATGGGGTAGGATGCGATTGGTAGTAGCCTCACAGGGCTAAACCAAGATGCAGAGGGAGTCACGTGATTCCATTGGACCGGGATGGTATAAGGACCCCTGCCTTGAGCAGGGGGTTGGACTAGAAGACCTCCAAGGTCCCTTCCAATTCTGTTATGGTGTTCCTAAATAAACCATTTCAATAAAATTCTGAGCTCCACAATAACAAAATATTGATCTGAAACCTGAATTATGGGGGGGCGGGAGGGGGGGGGGAAGAGACACTTTACCAGAAACTTACAGTAAAGAAAATGTATATTTGATAATTCACTTAATTTATTTTTATTTATTTTATTTTATTTTATTAAATTTGTATAACCGCGCCTCTCTCCCCGAAGGGACTCAGGGCGGTGCACAGGAAGTTAAAACAGAAAATACAAAACATAGCAATAATAAATACGACTTAAGGCTAAAATCCAATTAAATACGAGATGCCCTGTGCTAAAATTCCCTAAAACTATTCACCCATTTAAAATCCAATTAAAAACAATTTTATATCCAGTCTATAAACGTGATTGTGCGGATTAGGCCAGGCCGGCAAGATGGAAGAAATATGTCTTCAGATGTTGGCAGAAGGAGCGGAGGTCCGTGATGGTCCTAAGTTCGGGGGGTAGGTCGTTCCAGAGGGTTGGGCCCTTCCCCTAGGTGTAGCTGGGATTGTATTTGCACAAAATACAATCTGCAGCTGGGATTGTATTTGCACAAAATTGGACAAATGGATGAGCATGTGATTAGGATAATATTAGAATGGGCAGAAATGAATAGGTTAACCCTTGAAATTAAAGAGGGGGAACAATCTATTATAACCTATGGCAATTATTCTATGAATGGTTAGAGAATAAATGTGAAAAGTGGAAAATAGCAGAGGAGTGAAATAGAGAAAATGTTAAATAAGTTAAGAAGAGCATTGTTATAGTATTAGGAAAGGTATATATTAAAATTAGCATTGTTAAGAATAGATAAAATAATATATATATGTATTATTAATTAATAATAAAAACTAATAAATACGGCTGTAAATTGTAATTGTATAAAATATTGGCACAAAATATTTGTACCCAGACGACACACTGTTGAATGGATGGGTCAAACAAAATTAAAAACAGCAAATTTATGTATTTATTTTATTCTTTTTACTAATAGCTCAAGGCAGCAAGCATATCCAACACACCTTCCTCCTCTGATATTCCCCACAACAACTGATTCAACTTCACCCAGCTGGCCTTCACGCCTAAGGCGGGACTAGAACTCAGGGCCTCCCGCTTTCTAGCCTATGACCTTAACCAGGGGTCTGCAAAGTCGGCTCTTTTAAGACTGGTGGACTTCAACTCCCAGAGTTCCCCAGCCAGCTATGCTCTGGGAGTTGAAGTCCGCCAGTCTTAAAAGAGCCGACTTTGCAGACCCCTGACCTTAACCATTAGAAGAATCTGACTCTCCCTATTTCCTATGTAAAACTAGTTTATTGAAATAAAGGTAGTCTTTGACTTACGACCACAACTGAGCCCAAAATTTATGTTGCTAAACATGACAGATGTTAAGTGAGTGTTCCCATTTTACGACCTCCCTTACCACCGTTAACGCGGATCATTGACGTTGAGTGACACAATTGTGAAGTCAATGTGGCTCCTTCATTCTCAGAAGGTCACAAAAGCTAATTACGTGAGCCCGGAACACTGCAACCGTCATAAATGTGGGACAGTTGCCGAGGGTCTGAATTTCGATCATCTGACCGTGGGGGATGCTGCAACGGTGGTAAAGTGAAACGGTCCTCATTCCAGAGCCGTTGCAACTTTGAACTGTCAACAAACGAACGGTTGTATGTCAAGGGCTACCTGTAATCCAGGGGCCTGCATGCATTTCATTTGAAATTTCTCAATGGGCTTGTCTAAAATGTCCCAGGTCAATATTTAACATTGTCCTTAAAGATAAAGGTTCCCCTTGCACATATGTGCCAGTCGTTCCCGACTCTAGAGGGCGGTGCTCATCTCCGTTTCAAAGCCGAAGAGCCAGCGCTGTCCGAAGACGTCTCCGTGGTCATGTGGCCGGCATGACTCAACACCGAAGGCGCACGGAACGCTGTTCCCTTCCCACCAAAGGTGGTTCCTATTTTTCTACTGGCATTTTTTACACGCTTTCAAACTGCTAGGTTGGCAGAAGCTGGGACAAGGAACGGGAGCTCACTCCGTTATGCAGTGCTAGGGATTCGAACCGCCAAACTGTCGACCTTTCTGATCGACAAGCTCAGCGCCTTAGCCACTGAGTCTCTCTTGTCCTTAAAAGGAAGCAATAAAAAATAAATAAATCTATGCTATTTTAAAGCCTGGTAGAACACAAGTCAAAGCCAACACTCTCTCTTTCTGTCGAGAATTAGTACCCATCTCTGGAGTAAAAATGAAGCTTTAAAAATACTTACAACCGTGCTGGAGGAATCGATACTTACTCTTAGGAAAACCTGATCTACAATGGCTTTGTTTGCATACATAAAAGTTGTAAGCAGCCCAATTCCCAGAGATATGCCTGTTAGGAAAAAAGGGTCAATTATACAAACAAAAAAAGGGGGGAAAAAGAAAGAAAGAAAAAAGAACAAAAGAAAAAAAACAAAAAGGCAACAAGCCCTGGTTTCTTTCAAACAAATGGCAAAATTAAGCGAGAATTACATAAAGCTCTTTTAAACAAGGCGATAAATATAGCTGGCCTTTTTATACACAGGGGCACCACAGCCCTAAAGTCCAACAAGATCGTACACAAATTAATTTATCTGTGAGAATCCCAATGATCAATTACCGTATTTTTCGGAGTATAAGACGCTCTGGAGTATAAGACGCACCTAGATTTTGGGGAAGAAAACAAGGGAAAAATATCTGCCTCTGCCTTCCAGCAATTTGCCTCCTTGCAGCAAACAGCAAACAGTACAGACAATATACACTGTTTGCAGTGTTATATTTCGGACTATACTTGTACAGATGCTGTTAAATTTGATGTGCTTTCTGGAAATATACATTATTCTCTGCTATTTAAAAGAAGATACAATAGCACTGGGCCTCCGCAGATCGAGCATTTATTTTAAAAAGCTTCTTCGTGTTGTTAATTTGTCTAGAATAATAATAAAGCAGTCTTTAAAAATTAAGTCTAATAATTTGAACATTCTATAGGCATTTATAGCTATTGACTCACCTCCTTGCAGCAAACAGCCTGATTAGCAGAAGGAAAGAAAAAAATCTGCCTCCTAGAAATTTGCCACCTGGAGCAAACAGCAGGTTTCACTATCAATTTCTCCCGATTATCAGCTGTTACAGGCTGCAGGGATTGCTGTAGCTTATTGAAGCCTCACAAGCCCCCATTTGCTGCAAAGAGGTAAACTGCTGGGAGGCAGAGGCCAAAGAGTTGGGGCCGGTGGGTGGGGCGACATTCAGTGTATAAGATGCACCCAAATTTCCACCCTCTTTTAAGGGAGGAAAAGGTGCATCTTATACTCTGAAAAATATGGTAATAAAGACGATTTTTGTGGCTCTTACAACAAAATAAAATAAACCGATCAAAAAAGAGAATATTTGTAGCTCAGGGTTGAAATGAGGGGTCCCGGGTGCGGTCTGTGCTTGGTTGTTTTCTTGCAGGCATTTCTTTATCCAACTATGTAACATCATCAGTGCTAGAGGGGAGTGGGGTTTGCGAGGAGGAGGATGACCCTGTGTGTGTGTGTCCTGGGTGCTCTCTGTACTTGGTCGACGTCAATCATCACACCCAGCCCCACTTCCCAGCCACTCACCTCAAAGGCCACAACAAGGTACAATTTCCCTCTCTTATTAACTACTACTAAACATCCAAATGCCCCTCAAAACAGCCCGAAAAGGCCCCCCAAAGTAGCTTGAAAAATGACCCAATAAATGGCCCGAAAAATGATCAACAACGGCCTGAAAAACGGGCGGGGGTAAGGCCAGCCAGTGGTGGGATTAGCCGGTTCACTGAACTGGGTATAATTTTTACAACCGGTTCACTCGAACTGATCTGAACCGGCTGAATCCCACTATTGTTAAACATGTGTGGACTTCAAGTCTCAGAATTCTCCAGCCAGCTGGCTGGAGAATTCTAGGACTTGACGTCCACAAATCTTAAAGCTCCTAACCCCTTCCCCTCCCCTGCTGGCCTGCAGAGAAATACAATGCTGATCCGGCCCGCGAAGAAAGCCAGTTTGACTCCCCTCCGATCTACACCCTAACTTTGAGCTGAGAGCCCCTGTGTATATGGCAACCAAAGGACAAATATTTTTTTTTAAAGAATCCTATATTCTCATTAGCAATTTTTGGGGCCACTGGAGGGACAGAACATAAAACAGAGGGATAAAGGGCAGGAATAGCATTAAAAAGATGGATCTCCTTGTTCCCTTTAAAATGGGGAAACTGGACTTCAAGATGAAGCTAAGTACCGAAAAATCCAAATATGGGAAGTGTTAGGATATTTAGCCTTATATTGGGTTGACAATATATATGAGCCTATGTTCTTAAGAAGTTATGTAGCTTTAAGAACTAAGTATAATTTGATTGGCTGTAATTATACAGCTCTACTATAAAGGAAGCTCAGGAACGCAACTCATTCCCTGATCGTTTCCCTGTTCGATTCCTTGTGATCCTGTGCTGAAGCTGTGAAGAAGAAGGAGGATTGTTTTGCATCACTGTGAGATACTGTATCTGTGTTTGGTGTAGGGCTGTTATCATTGTTTGAAGAGTTAGTCGGAAGAAGCATTTTTAGTTGCTACAAAGTAAAGACTATTTATTTTCTTACTATCACTGTTTTAGAGTTTGTTTGTGGTTTACAGCAACGTATCTCGTTACTGTCCGGTGAATTACACTATTCCGCATGTATTAGCTAACATTGGTAAAGGAACCAGAGTTGTGACACTGGTTCTGAACCCAGAGTTGCTAACAGGAAGTTATGCCCCAAACAGGGGACTGGAAGCCATCTGCTCCTCCTTTTACTGGGGGAACTGAAAATAGAAAAAAACGAGTAGCCCTCAATTTGTGACCATGATTGAGCCCCAAATTTATGTTGCTAAGTGGGAAATGTGTCAAGTGAGCTTTTCTCTCCACGTTTGTTAAGTGAATCGTCGCAAGTTCCTAAATTAGTAACACGGTTGTTAAGTGAATCTTAAGTGAATTTTGCTATCTTTCTTGCCACAGTCGTTAAGTGAATCACAACAGTGGATAAACTAGTAACCCCGTTGTTTAGTGAATCTGACTTTGCTTGTCAGGTCACAAAAGGGGATCGCATGACCTCTGGACACTGCAACCGTCATAAATGTCAGTCATTGGCCAAGGATCCGGATTTTGATCACGTAACCATGGGGATGCTGCAACGGTCATAAATGTGAACAATGGTCCTAAGTCCCTTTTTTTCAGTGCCGTTGTAAGTGAACCGTTGTTAAGTCGAGGACTACCTGTACATAAAAAAAATCAAAAGTAATTGTGTTTCTTGCTGCAGGTAGTCCTTAACTTATAAACATTTGTTTAGTGACCGTTCAAAGTTCAAATGGCAATGAACAAAGTGACTTCATATTTACACCCGTTGTAGTAGCCCCAAGATCATGTGATCAAAATTCAGATGCTTAGCAACTGGCAGGTATCCCGATGGGGAACTCAACAACTCTGCAGACGACAGCAAGCTGGCAGCAAGAGCCAACCCTCTAGAAGATAGGCTTAAGATACAGAAGGATCTTGACAGACTTGAACATTGGGCACTATCTAACAAAATGAAATTCAATGGTGAAGAGAGTCAGGTTCTACATTTAGGCAAGGAAAACAAAATGCACAGGTACAGGATAGGTGGTACCTTGCTCAATAGCAGCAACTGTGAAAGGGATCTTGGAGTCCTAGTGGACAACCATTTAAATATGAGCCAGCAATGGGAAGCAGCTGCCAAAAAAGCCAACACAGTTCTAGGCTGCATCAACAGAGGGAGAGAATCAAGATCACATGAAGGGTTAATACCACTTTATAAGGCCTTGGGAAGGCCACACTTGGAATACGGCATCCACTTTTGATCACCACGATGTAGAAAAAATGTGGAGACTCTAGAAAGAGTGCAGAGAAGAGCAAGAAAGAAGATTAGGGGACTGGAGACTAAAACATATGAAGAACGGTTGCAGGAACTGGGTTTAATGAAAAGAAGGAATAGGGGAGACATGATAGCAGTCTTCCGATATCGCAGGGGCTGCCCCAAAGAAGAGGGAGTCAAGCTATTCTGCAAAGCACCTGAAGGCAGGACAAGAAGCAACTGGTGGAAAACTAATCAAGGAGAGAAGCAATTTAGAACTAAGGAGGAATTTCCTGACAGTGAGAACAATTAACCAATGGAACTACTGGCCTCCAGAAGTTGCTCCAAAGCTGAAGGTTTTTAAGAAGAGAGTGGATAGGCATTTGTCTGAAAGGGTACAAGGTTTCCTGCCTAAGCAGGGGGTTGGACTAGGAGACGTCTAGGATCCCTTCCAACCTCTGTTATTCCATCCTATTTATCAATCTTGCAGTCTCCCTGGGGTCATGTCAGTGGTGGGTTTCAAATCTTTTTAGAACCTACTCTGTAGGTGTGGCCTATTTTGTGGGCGTGGCTTGGCAGTCATGTGACAGGGTGGGAGTGGCCACCTTTTAAAATGTGGTGAAACTCATTTAACAACGCTCTTGCTTAGCAACCAAAATTTTGGACTCAATTGTGATGATAAATTCTTTCTTTCTTTCTTTCTTTCTTTCTTTCTTTCTTTCTTTCTTTCTTTCTTTCTTTCTTTCTTTCTCTCTCTCTCTCTCTCTCTCTCTCTCTCTCTCTCTTTCCTTTCCTTTCCTTTCCTTCCCGTTGGGTCACTGGCAGCGGCGGGCCAGATTTACTTCCAGGTACGCCGGTGGAACCTCCTCTCACCGGTTCTCTAAATTTCACCAACCGGCTCTCGCAAGTAGGTGCAAGCCTGCAGAAACCCACCACTGGGTCATGTGATCCCCATTTTTAACCTGCCCAGCTGGCGTTTCATAAGCCAAGTCAATGGGGAAAAATAGATTCCCTTAACGCCTGCATGATTTGTCCCTTAACAGATGCAATGATTCCCTTAACAACTCTGGCAAAACAGGTCATAAAATGAGGCACAATTGACTTCGCAACTGCCCCGCTTAGCAACAGAAATGTTGGGCTCAATTCTGGTTGTAAGTTGAGGACTACTTGTAAATCCCATCCGCCCCAATATTAGGAAAGTACATTGACTGGATAAAGGCAGTTCAGAGCAACTGGCATTAGATGGTTTAGTCTGAAACAGGTTTAGTGGTAGCAGTATGATAATTCAGGTTTAAAGGTGAAGGTTCCCCTCGCACATACATGCTAGTCGTTCCCGGCTCTAGGGGGCGGTGCTCATCTCCGTTTCAAAGCCAAAGAGCCAGCGCTGTCCGAAGACGTCTCTGTGGTCATGTGGCTGGCATGATTCAACGCCGAAGGCGCATGGAACGCTGTTCCCTTCCCACCAAAGGTGGCTCCTATTTTTCTACTTGCATTTTTTACCTGCTTTCGAACTGCTACGTTGGCAGAAGCTGGGACAAGTAACGGGAGCTCACTCTGTTATGTGGGATTCGAACCGCCGAACTGCTGACCTTTTTGATCGACAAGTTCAAGCGTCTTAGCCACTGAGCCACCGCGTCCCTTCTAATTCAGGTTTACGCACAACACTAGAACTAGGGGGCCCTCCATGAAACTTTTGATAGCTAGACCTCAAACAAATAAGAGGAAGGACTTTTCCACCCAGAGGATCCCTGGTCTATGGAACTCCCTGCCAGAAGAAGTGGTGACAGCTGTCAGCCTCGACACCTTTAAGAAAGGATGAGAGGAGTTCATGGAGAACAAGGGTATCCATGGCTATCATGATGGATGCCTAAGGACACCCTCCGGGATGGAGAGATAGGCAGGATATCTCTCAAGGCCATTTGCAGGGAATCCTAAGCAGGTGAAGACATCTGCTTGGGAAGACCCTGAAGCAAATGGGGAGCCACTGTGGGAGACAGAAGGCTGGACTGGGTGGGCTGTGGCCTGTTCCAGCAAGGCTGTCCTTATGTTCTTATGTTTTGACAATTAATCAGTGGAACAGCTTGCCTCCAGAAGTTGTGAATGCCCCAACACTGCAAGTCTTTAAGAAGATGTTGGATAGCCATTTGTCTGAAATGGTATAGGGCTTCCTACCTAGGCAGGGAGTTGGACTAGATGACCTCCAAGGTCCCTTCCAACTTTGCTATTGTATTGTATTGTATATAGGTCGTCGTTTCTCCACCCTTGACTTTATTTTATTTTTTCATGGTGGTTGTTAAGCAAACACAATGGTCATAAAGTAAATCCACGGTCATCAAAGAGTTTTTTTTTTGCCGGAAACCAGGAGGAAATCCTGGTTTTTGGCAAGCAGTGTCAATTGTGGTCACCTGACTGCAGGATCCTGCAAACGAGGAATGGGCCTTAAGCACCCAAAATGCAACCAAAGCCCGTGAATCTAGGGGGGTCCATCGTAACGTCAGTCACTAAGCAGTCGGTTATAAGTCAAGGACTACCTAGACTGAGGATCTTTTAAAGCAGGGGTTCCCAAACTTGGCAACTTTAAGACTTGTGGACTTCAACTCCCAGAATTCTCCAGCCAGCATTGACGGCCACATGACCACAGAGACGTCTTCGGACAGCGCTGGCTCTTCGGCTTTGAAGTCCACAAGTCTTAAAGTTGCCAAGTTTGGGAACCCCTGTATTTAAAGGTTAAAAAAGTGTTTATTCCATTTTGCGGACTATAAGACGCACCAAGATTTTGAAGAGGTAAATAATTTTTTTTTAAAAGGTTTCTGCACTCTGGAGGCCTCCCAAGCCCTCTGCACGCCTCATTTGTTGTGAAAAATGTTGCATGCAGAGAGTTTGAGGCCTGCAAAGTGCTCCTGAGGGCTGGGAGGGGGCGAGGGGGCAAAAACAAGCAAAAAAACCAGGCCCGTTTTTTGCTTGTTTTTGCCCTCCCCAACCCCCAAAAGCACTTTGCAAGCCGGCCAAACCCTCTGCCTGTCCATTTTTGCTAAGGGGGCAGCGTTTCCGGAGGCCAAAAACGCTGTACTCGGTGTATAAGACGCACCAAGATTTTCACCCTCTTTTTGGGGGGGGGGGGGGGGGGAGAAGGTGTGTCTTATACTCTGAAAAATACGGTAAATCCATGTCTAATGGATTAGCAAGTTACTGGCCTTTGGGGTTGAAACAACATGATTTGAAGCATTAGGGCGGTCTCAAAATCCCCATATCATATAACCAAATTATGAAAATCAAAGGGGAGAGGAGATGGAAACTGAATTGGCATCTTTCCTTTATACAGGATGTCGAATTTTGCTGAGCTTCCCACTGGATTTTATTCTTTTTAGGGTCCATAACCTCCGATCTTGAAGTCCAGAAGGATCCACATCCAACTCATTCATGACTTTCAAATAACACTTAACCCCCACCCACCAAAAAAAAACACTTAGGTATTTCCAAAACACCAGTCGGCGGATACGCTACCAATGATATGTTGCACGAGGATTTTGATGGACAAAATCAAGATGTACGGGATGCTCTTGTGCAGCCACTGAAGGAGGTATTTGAGTTCCGAGAGAGAACTGTCTCTTTGTTCCTCCGCGGACGAACCCCCCGCATGACCGCTTCTGGTTTCGCCGGGCATCTGGCCGTGCGGCCGGCTCGGAGTCCCCAACCGCGAATGTTGCCGGGAGCCACCGTTGGCCTCTGGCTCCCCGACCGCCGAGGTCATTTGGATGTGAACGTCCCCTCCGTGCTGGCAAGGTTCTTCTCCTGGAGGCCGCGTGGCGTGAGGGACCTGGCAGGGGGCGCTGTGACTGTGGCCGTTGTTGAGTCCGCTGTGCCGAACGTTCGAATTGGACTGCATGGTACAGAACGGGCAGTGACCTGCTTCCACGTGTTGGGTTGCGATGTGATGATTCCTAACAGGAAGAAAGAAACGAAATGGTCAGGCACCGTTTTCAGTCGCGATGGAGAACCGATAACGGAAATTTTGAGTACCGTATTTTTCAGAGTATAAGACGCACCGAGGTTTTGAAGAGGCAATTTAAAAAAAAAAAAGGTTTTGCACTCTGCAAACCTCCCAAAAATGACCCTTTTTTCTTTCCCAAAAAAGGCTTGTAGAATGCTCCGGGCGGGGGGGGGGGGGGTTTGCAAGCAAAAAGCAGCCTGTTTTTCATCAAAAAAAATGCATGCATAGCCTTTAGGAGGCTTATAGAGAACTCCTGGGGGTTGCGGGGGGAGGGGGGGCAAAATTGAGCAAACAACGACGCATTTTACACTCATTTCTGCCTTCCCCAGCGTCCAGGAGCTTTCTGAAAGCCTTCTACAGGCTGTGCACGCCCATTTTCGTGAAGGGGGAGGGGTTTCGGGAGGCAAAAAATGCTGTATTCAGTGTATAAGACGCACCCAGATTTTCAGCCTCTTTTTTGAGGGAAAAGGGTGCGTCTTATACTCCAAAAAATACGGTAGTTCGGAGAACCAGCAAATAGGCTGGCCCCGCCCCTGCTGCCTCCCAACTGATCTTCTTTTGTTGACCTGAACAGGAGAAGGGAGCTGGAAAGCAGGTTAGTGGGGTGGGGAGGGAATGGGGATTTTGCAATATCCTTGCCACGCCACGCCCACAAAGCCACGCCCACAGAACCGGTTGTAAAAAATTTTTGAATCACACCACTGTTTTAGATGCCAAGCAACCCAGTTCATATTTATGACCTGTGTTGTGTCCCAGGATCATGCGATCCCTTTTTATGACCTTCTGACAAGTAACGTCCATGGGGAAGCCATGTTCCTAACTTTTAACAACTGCAGTGATTCACTTCACAACCGTGACGAGAAAAGTCGTAAACCAGGGCAAAACTCCCTTCCCAAAGGTCTCGCTTAACAGCAGAAAATGAAGTCCATTGTGGTCGTAAGTCAAGGACTGCCTGTGTGAAAACCATCGCCTGAAAATTGGCAGGTGGTAGCCTATTAACCAAGAGAATTCTTGCCGTTCTCTAACCTGGGTTTTCATACGGGACTTTAATTCTTATGGTTCAATTGATTGGACCTTGCAACCCCCCAAGCAACTTTTACCAGCTGGGGCCTCGGCTTTTAATGTGAAGATAAAACTCTGGAAATTGCCTGAAGCCCATTAAACAGCGTTTCGTTTTGGTGTTTACCACCTTTTAATTAGGATCTTTACCTACAGATATTTACATACTGTTGAAGCAACGATTCTGGAGAGCAGCCAAAGTTGGCAAGGACGCAAGTTCACTCCCCTTAAGTGGCCATAAAGGACATTAAGTGACAATACCGCAGTTGGCTGGTCCTCTCTCACAGTTATTCAGAGCCGAAAAAAGGAGGGGAGATGAATTCCTTGGAAGAAAGGCATAAAAGGAAGGCTAAATATGTAAATAAGCAAACAAGGGCAACAGGCTAGTGCAGGGGTCAGCAAATTGCAGCTCTGGAGCCGCATGTGGCTCTTTCATCCCTCTGCTGTGGCTCCCTGCTGCTCAAAATATGTCTCACAACTGCCAATTTATTGAGCTTTTTCAACCCCTGCAGGTTTTGTGGCTCCCGGTGTTTTCTTTTCTGTGGGAAACGGATCCAAATGGCTCTTTGAGTGTTTTAAGTTTGCTGTGCTGGCGAACCTATGGCAGGCGTGGCGGAAGTGGCACGCAGAGCCATCTCTCTGGGCACACGAGCTGTCGCCCGTTGCTCTTTTGAGTTTCGGCATGCCGGCTAGCCGGTCTTCAGGGAGCGCGGAAACCAGAAGAGCTGCTGCTTGGGGCGCACCTGTGCCAAGAAAATGATCTTGCGGTTTTCAGTGCGCCAGCTGGTCTTTGCCCGTGCACGCGAGCCAGAAACCAGAAGATCATCTTCCTGTGGCACATACGCACACCGGGCGGCTGCTCTTCTGGTTTCTGGCACGCGCACTCCCGTTTCAGCACTTGGTGCCGAAAAGATTCGCCAACACTGGGCTAGTTTTGTTTTTGTAAATCTTAAGATTTCCTGGGGAAGAGGGGGGAAAGGACAAACAAGATGTTGACAAGAGAGCAAAATCATAGACTCACACGGCTGGAAGGGATCGTGGAGGTCTTCTAGCCCAGTTCAAGAAGGAGAACATTTCCTTCTTGTCTAAAACATTGTTTGATCACGGGATTTGGTTCAAGTGGGTGACACCCGAAGGGATGCTGGTGTTCTGGGCAGGAGGAAGAGTGAGGATTAAAACAGTTGCTGAGGCGGAAGCCTTTCTTAAAAACATTCCTCTATCCTGGGGGAAGATCCAGGGGGGACGGAGGGGGCCACGGCCCCGCCCACTGGGGGCCAGGGAGGAGAAAAAGAAGATACAATTGCCAAGAGACTTAGATCGAAAAAATAACTTTGCCTTGATTTTTCTGATTAATTTTGCATAATATTTGTATTTGGATTTTTTGTAAATGTCTGACAGCATAGAACTGAGAATTTAGGTATATGTACTTGCTTTCACTTTGTAGTGTTATGGAAAATGTTGTTTTTTTATTGTTATCAATGTATTTTGAGGTCCCGGAAGGGCCGACGACTTTGACGTGAATGCTCTCAAAATTTCTTTGTATCCCTTACCCCACCCTACAGAAAAAATGTAAAACCAATAAAACTTTTTCAATGTTAAAAAAAAAAGGAGAACATATCATTTTAGATAAGTGACTGTCTAGACACTTCTTAAAAACATCCGGTGATGGAGCGCTCACAATTTCTGGAGGCAAGCTGTTCCACTGGTTAATTGTCCTCACTGTTAGGAAGTTCTCCTTAATTCTAAGTTGCTTCTCCCCTTCATTAGTTTCCAACCATTATTTCTTCTCTTGCCTTCTGGTGCTCTGAAAAATAAATTGACCCCCTCCTCTTTATAGCAGCACATCGAAGACTGGAAGACTACTATAATGTCGCCCCATTTCTTCTTTTCTTTAGACTAGCCGAACCCAAATCCTGCAGCTGTTCTTCATATGTTTTATCCTCCAGGCCTTTGATCATCTTAGTTACTCTTCTCTGAACTTTTTCCAAAGTCTCAACATCATTTTTGTAGTATGGTGACCAAAATTGGTTGCAGTATTCCAGGTGTGGTCTTTGTTGCTGTTAGTTGAGAAGTCCTGTCTGACCCATCGCGACCCCATGGACAACGTTCCTCCAGGCCTTCCTGTCCTCTACCATCCTCTGGAGTCCATTGAAGGTCACACCAACTGCTTCAGTGACTCCATCCAGCCCCCTCCTTCTCTGCCGTCCCCTTCTTCTTCTTTTGCCCTCCATTCCCAGCATGAGGCTCTTCTCCAGGGAGTCCTTCCTTCTCACTAGCTGGCCAAAGCCTTTGAGTTTCCTCTTCAGGATCTGGCCTTCTAAAGAGCAATCAGGGTGGATCTCCTCTAGGACTGACCGGTTGGATGGCCTTGCAGTCCACGGGACTCAGTGCAGGAGTCTTCTCCAGCACCAGCATTCAAAGGCCTCCATTCTTTGGCGCTCAGCCTTCCTTATGGTCCAACTTTCACATCCATACATTGCAACTGGGAATGTATGGCTGTGAAAGTTGGATCATAAGAAAGATGTGGTCTTACTAGGGTCTTACAAAGCGGTAGTAATACTTCACATGATCCCGAGTCACCCCATGATTGTATTAACTTTTTTTGGCTGCTGCTATACACTACCGGTTCTCATTGTATCCTGGACAAACGGGTGTCTGATCATTTTCTGAATGATCCTGTTCACACTATAAGCCAAACTATGTGATATGGCTTTAATTAGGGTTCATTTAATTAGCCACAACTGGGTGAATTCACACAGCACACCAAGATGTCAATTAATGTTTATAAACCACAATCAGCAAGCCCTGACATGTTGGGAAGGGGGAACAAGCCACCATGATAATAAATGAGGCATCCTTTCAACCAAGATCAGACAAATTCCTGGCGAATATAATGAACAAAATCAAATTTCCAGGCTCTGCATGCAGAGTGTAGGCCAGGGGTCTGCAAAGTCAGCTCTTTTAAGACGGGTGGACTTCAACTCCCAGAATTCCCCAGCCAGCTCTGCTTAAAAGAGCCGTCTTAAAAGAGCCGACTTTGCAGACCCCTGGTGTAGGCGATTTGGAGCTATCCAGACGTTTTGGACTACAATTCCCATGATTTCGAGGCAAATGAAAAATATGGCATTTCGTAAGTTGGGAGGTAGCCAGCCAGTGACCTCTTTACCTTCCCCACCAAATGAGGGGGTGAGGACATTAGTCTTATTTTAGGAAGGCAGATGGTACTGATAGCCCTCAATTTATGACCACAAGTGAGCCGAAAATTTCCATCGCTAAGCAAGACAGTTGTTATGTGCATTTTGCCCCATTTTATGACATGTTTATTCGTATTCATTTCTTTCGTTCATGCCCATGTTTATATTTATACCTGCTGTCTTGTACATGTTTGACAATCTAATAAATACAAATAAATATCCCCCCCACCGAAATTGCATTGCAAAGCATAATTTCCTCTTGTTTGAGCAGGGGGTTGGACTAGAAGACCGCGAAGGTCCCTTCCGATTCTGTTACTCTGCTAGTTGTTAAGTGAATCCTTGCAGTTGTTCAGTTAGTAACACGGTTGTTATGTGAATCTGGTTTCCCCATTGAGTTTGCTTGGCAGGCAGGTCACCAAAAGGTGATCCCATGACCCCAGGATATTGCAACCATCATAAATACATGCTGGTCACCAACCGTCTGAATTTTAATCATGCGACAACAGGGACAAAGCAACAATCGTAATTGTGATAAACAGTCGTAAGTCACCCAAAGCTGCTTTTTTTTCAAGTGGCAACTGGAGGCTTCTGGTTTTTCTTTGAAGATTACAATACAATACAATACAATAGCAGAGTTGGAAGGGACCTTGTAGGTCTTCTAGTCCAACCCCCTGCGTGGGCAGGAACCTTATACCATTTCAGACAAATGGCTATCTAACATCTTTTTAAAGACTTCCAGGGTTGGGGCATTCACAACTTCTGGAGGCAAGCTGTTCCAGAGGTTAATTGTTCTAACTGTCAGGAAATTTCTCCTTAGTTCTAAGTTGCTTCTCTCCTTGATTAGTTTCCACCCATTGCTTCTTGTCTTGCCCCCAGGTGCCTTGGAGAATAGTTTGGCTCCCTCTTCTTTGGGGCACCCTCTGAGATATCGGAACACTGCTATCATGTCTCCCCTGGTCCTTCTCTTCATCAAACTAGACGTACCCAGCTCCTGCAACCGTTCTTCATATGTTTTAGTCTCCAGTTCCCTAATCATCTTGGTTGCTCTTCTCTGCACTCTTTCCAGAGTCTCCATGTCTTTTCTACATCGTGGCGACCAAAACTTTATGCAGTATTCCAAGTGTGGCCTTACCAAGGCACTATACAGTGGCATTAACACTTCACGTGATCTAGATTCTATCCCTCTGTTGATGCAGCCTAGAACTGTGTTGGCTTTTTTGGCAGCTGCTGCACACTGCTGGCTCATATTTAAATGGTTGTTACCTTAAATGGTTAAATTAAATGGTTAAATGGTTAGTTACCTGCTAACACAGATAAACCTCCAGGTGGCCTTAATGACTCTCTAAAAGAATGCAAAAGACCAGCTCTCTGCAAGGAGTATAAATCCTTCCATTCCCCACCATCCAGTCAGAGCTGAAGAAGTTTTTTGGAGGAGAAGCAAAACGTCTTCAAGGAAAAACCCAGAATGTATGGTTGCCTCTTGAAAAAAAAACACCTTTGGGACAACCCTGACCTGGATATGACTGAGATTCTCATAGACACTTTTTCAGTCTCATCGTAATTTCAAACATTCACTAAACGAATGGTTGTAAGCCGAGGACTTTCTGTATTCAGCCCAGTTCTACACAATCAACAATGCACTGCAGGAGAAGGAAATGAAACTAAATCGTTTTTGGAGAAAAGGGATTAATCCCTGCCCTCACTGTGACAAACAGAACACTCAATAATAGTAATTCTCTGTATCCCCGTCAGGGCTGGGACTCAGTCTCCAATCCTGTTTGAAAGGCAGGGCATGACTGGGGCAACCAGAGCGGCAGGAACTACAGTATCCTTGAGCATGGGCAGAGCCCAGACAGGTCCTGGCCACAAAATTCCTCTTCCCAAAAACACCATGTTGGGCTGATGTTTCTCTTCCAGGCCTTGAAGGCAAGTTAATGAACTAGAAAACCAAATCAAATAAAAAGCCAGGCCTCATGGAGGCCACTTCCTGGTCATTTCAAGGACACGTTAATGGGTGGTGAGCGGGTGGCTGATGACTTCCATGAGGACTAGGTGATTTCCCGGTTTCGACCAGTGTTTCCCAGCCTTGGCCTCTTTAAGAAAAGTGAAGTTCAACTCCCAGGATCCCCTAGAAGCAAGCTTCAAGATGGGTGGACTACAACTCCCAGAATTCCCCCGCCAGCCTGCATTAAGATGGACTACAACTCCCAGAATTCCCCAGCCAGCATACTTTAAAATGGGTGTACTACAACTCCCACAATTCCCCAGCCACTCAGCTTTAAGATGGGTGGACTACAACTCCCACAATTCTCCAGCCACCCAACTTTAAGATGGGTGGACTTCAACTCCCAGAATTCCCCAGCCAGCAGGCTTTAAGATGGGTGGACTACAACTCCCACAATTCCCCAGCCACCCAACTTTAAGATGGGTGGACTTCAACTCCCAGAATTCCCCAGCCAGCAGGCTTTAAGATGGGTGGACTACAACTCCCAGAATTTCCCATGCTTTAAGGGTGGCTGTGGAACTCTGGGAGTTGAAGTCCACCGTCTTAAAGGAGCCACAAGGGGAAAACCTAGGTTTAGGTTACAGAGGGATTACCTGGTGGCCTCCCATCCGTCCGCTCTGTCCTAGCTTCCGCGATAGCAGTCCAGTCTCAGCTCTTTCCCCCCCCCCTTCTCGCTCTCCCGCCTAGGGGGTGATGGGAGTTGTAGTCTCCAAGCGGCCGGGATGAGGGACGCGGGGGTGGAAGCCGAGGCCTCGGACTGTTAAGAGATTGCTGCTTTCCCGTCCTCCCCGTCCCCGTCCCCGCCACCCACCTCTCATAGCGGGCCGGAGTTTCATGGTGAGGCCTGTCCGGGAGGCCCGGGCCTCGCCTCCACCGCCATGACAGCCGCGGGGGCGGCCGACCAAGCGCCAGTCTCCGACGGAGCCACCGACCGAGCGAGGAAGCGAGCGACGATCAGCTGCCTCCGACTACCGGCTCCGTGGAGAAAGAGGAGTGGCCACGCCGGCCGGAGGAGGAGGAGGAGGCGGAGGGAAGCAGGCCTTAGAAAAGTGGTCGCCACGGCAACAGGGGCGGTGCTGCGGACGGGACGGGGCCTGAGGCGTCGCCGTGGAGTGGAGCTAGGGACGTCGCCGCGGAATGGCGACGCTGAGAGAAAGTATTGCCGCGGGGGGCGGAGCTAGGAACGTCGCTGCGGAGGGGGCGGAGTTAGGGGCGTAGCCGCGGAAGGGCGGCGCTGGGACAAGGTATTGCCGCGGGGGGCGGAGCTAAGGACGTCATCGCGGGGGGGGGCGGAGGTATGGACGTCGCTGCGGGGGGCGGAGCTGCGGGGGGCGGAGCTAAGGGCGTCATTAGGGAAAGGCGGGGTTGGGGCGGGGCTTGAGTCTTTCTCCCCTGTTGCTGCTTGAGCCTCGTTGGGGAAAGTTAATGTCTTAATTAATTATTAACTAATTAATGATCCCCAGAGACCTTATAAGTTCATCAGTACAGGTTGTCCTTGGCTGACAACTGTTACGTTTAGTGACTGTTCAAATATAACACTATTGGGAAAAAAACGACCCCAAATCATAAAATCATCCCCTGTCAAGGGATGACCCGCTTAAGGACGGTCGCGATTTATGACCATAATTCCAGGTTTATTTTGTCATAAATCAAGGATTACCTGGATCTCGGCAGCTAAATTTGTGATGGCTAACTCAAGGTTGAGCCATCCTTCCATCCTTCTGAAGTCGTTCAAATGAGGACCCAGATTGTTGGGGGCAATATAGCTCACTCTGTAAACTGCTTAGAGGGGGCTGTAAGAGCACTATGAAGCGGTATATAAGTCTAAGTGCTAAGTGCTAACAAGTATGATTAGATTAGATTAGATTTATTTAACTTATATACCGCTCCCTTTCCCAAAAAGGGACTTGGGGCGGTGCACAGGAAATTAAAAAAGCATATAAAAACATGACAATATATAAAATTTAAAATCAAATTAAATTATTCACCCTGTGCTAAAATTTACAATAAATTAAGCTATTACCCTTAAAAAACCAATTAAAACAATTTGATGTCAGGCTAAAGGCTAGGTAGAGTTAGGCCAGGCCGGCCTGTTGGAAAAGGTAGGTCTTGAGTTTCTGGTGGAAAGAACGGAGGTCCGTGGTCATTCTGAGTTCGGGAGGTAGGTCGTTCCAGAGGGTTGGGCCCGCCACAGAGAAGGCCCTTCCCCTGGGCATCGCCTGCTGGCATTGCCTAGTGGACGGCACCTGGAGAAGTCCCTCTCTGTGGGAGCGAATAGGCCGCAGGGATGTATGGGGTAGGATGCGATCCAGTAGATGATAACTAGGTCCCGTGCCATGGAGCGCTTTAAAGATGATGATCAGCACCTTGAAGCGCACCCGAAAGGCCACAGGCAGCCAGTGCAGCTCACGCAAGAGCGGTGTTACATGGGAGCACCTAGAGGCTCCCATAATTGCTCGCGCGGCTGCATTCTGGACTAACTGTAGTCTTCGGGTACACCTCAAGGGGAGCCCCATGTAGAGAACATTGCAGTAGTCTAGACGGGATGTCACGAGCGCATGAATGACTGTGCAAAGGGAGTCCCGGTCCAATAACGGCCGCAACTGATGGACCAGGCGAACCTGGTAAAACGCCCCCCTGGCCACGGCCGTCAAATGGTCTTCTAACGACAGCCTGGTATCCAGGAGGACGCCTAAGTTGCGAGCCCTATCCACGGGGGCTAGGTGTTCGCCCCCTATGGCCAGTGATGGCATCAACTGGTTGTACCGGGACGCCGGAAACGACAGCCACTCGGTCTTGGACGGGTTGAGTCTGAGTCTGTTCCTTCCCATCCAGATCCGCACGGCTTCCAGACACCAGGACATCACTTCGACGGCATCGTTGGAGTGGTTTGGGGTAGATATGTACAGCTGAGTGTCATCAGCGTACAGATGGTACTCTACCCCAAAACCACGGATGATCTTGCCCAGCGGCTTCATATATGTGTTGAACAGGAGCGGCGAGCGGACCGACCCCTAACTTTAAAGATAGTTGTCAAAACCTTGAAGCGCACTCGAAAAACCACAGGAAGCCAATGCAGCTCGCGCAGGATCGGTGTTATGTGGGAGCATCTAGTGGCTCCCATAATCACCCGCGCGGCTGCGTTTTGGACTAGCTGTAGCTTTCGAGTGCATCTCAAGGGAAGCCCCATGTAGAGAGCATTACAGTAGTCGAGTCGGGACGTCACGAGAGCTTGAGTGACTGTACGAAGGGCAGCCCGGTCCAGTAAGGGGCGCAATTGGCGCATCAAGCGTACCTGATGAAACGCCCCCCTGGCCACGGCCGCCACATGGTCCTCCATGGACAGCCGGGAATCCAGGAGGACACCCAAATTGCGCACCCTCTCCACGGGGGCCAGTGTTTCGCCCCCAATTGTTGGAGTAATCTGGCTGAACCGGGGTGCCGGAAACCACAGCCACTCATTTCATTCATTTCATTTTCATTTTATTACATTTATATCCCGCCCTTCTCCACAGAGGACCCAGGGCGGCGCACAGGAAATTTAAAAAAACATACACAATAGAAGATAGACAAATAATTTAAAATATATATTAAATAATCCCCAATCCTGTGCTAAAAACCAATTATTAAAAACCCAATTTAAAACTTTTCTAAAAGTCCCCATGGGAGGTTAGGCTAGGCCGGCTTGATGGAAAAAATATGTCTTTAAACATTTGCGGAAGAGGCGGAGGTCGGTGATGGTCCGGAGTTCAGGGGGTAGGTCGTTCCAAAGGGCAGGGCCCGCCACAGAGAAGGCTCTTCCCCTGGGTGTCGCCAGTCGGCATTGTCCGGCCGACGGCACCCTGAGAAGGCCCTCTCTGTGGGAGCGGATCGGTCTAAGGGATGTATGGGGCAGGAGACGGTCTCGCATATAACTAGGCCCCGAGCCATGGAGACTCAGTCTTGGCAGGGTTGAGCTTGAGTTTGTTACCACCCATCCAGATCCGTACGGCCTCCAAACACCGGGACAGCACTTCGGCTGCATCGTTGGGGTGGTTTGGGGTGGATATGTACAGCTGGGTGTCATCAGCGTACAGGTGGTACTCTACCCCAAAACCACGGATGATCTTGCCCAGCGGCTTCATATATGTGTTGAACAGGAGCGGCGAGCGGACCGACCCCTGAGGCACCCCACAAGTGAGTGGTCTCGAGGTCGACCTCTGCCCTCCTGCCAACACAAATTGCGATCGACCGGAGAGGTAGGAGGAGAACCACCGTAAAACGGTGCCCCTCACCCCCAACCCCTCCAGTCGATGCAATAGGATACCATGGTCGATGGTATCGAAAGCCGCCGAGAGGTCTAATAGGACCAGGATGGAGGAACAACCCCCATCTCTGGCCCTCCAGAGATCATCTACCAACGCGACCAATGCCGTCTCGGTGCTGTGACCGGGCCGGAAGCCGGACTGGCTAGGTGATGGGGAAACTGTTGTGCCACCACACACTCTACAACCTTCGCCAGAAACTGAAGGTTGGAGACCGGACGATAATTTTCCAACAATGCTGGGTCCAGGGAAGGCTTCTTGAGGAGGGGCCTCACCACCGCCTCTTTCAAGACGGTCGGCAAGAACCCCTCACCCAAAGAAGCATTCACAACTTCCTGGAGCCAGCCTCGTGTAACCTTCCAGGATGCCAGTACAAGCCAGGAGGGACACGGGTCCAATAAACATGTGGTAGCTCTCAGTCGCCCACGTAACCTGTCCATATCGTCGGAAGTAACAGAGTCAAACTCCTCCCACAAAGATGTCTCAAGACCTGCGTCCGATAATCCCACCAGACCACATTCGGTGGAGGCCAGTTCGCTCCGGATCTGAGCGATTTTATCCTGCAGATACTCTCCAAACTCCTCTGCTCTACCCTGCAGCGGGGCTTCTCGCTGCCTCTGTTGAAGGAGGGAGCGGGTCACCCTGAACAGGGCGGCAGGGCGGTTATCTGCGGATGCGATAAGAGTGGCACAATAATGACGTTTGGCCACCCTTATCGCCACAAGGTAAGTCCAGGTCGTAAAATGAGGCAAAGCTCATTTAACAACTGCCTGGCTTTGAATGGAAACATTGGCCTGAATTGTGGTTGTACGTCAAGGATGACCTGTTATTCCCTCTTGCTATTTTTCCCCACAACAACACAGCTTTTCACTGAGACAGATAAACAGTTGAATCTATTGGATTCTGGATCCTTTGCCCCATCACTGATGTTTGTTGCTGTTGTTAGTTGAGAAGTCATGTTCGACCCATCGCGACCCCATGGACAACGTTCCTCCAGGCCTTCCTGTCCTCTCCCATCCTCTGGAGTCCATTGAAGCTCACGCCGATTGCTTCAGTGACTCCATCCAGCCACCTCCTTCTCTGCCGTCCCCTTCTTCTTCTTTTGCCCTCCATCTTTCCTAGAATTGGGCTCTACCTTCTCAGTAGGTGGCCAAAGTCTTTGAGTTTCCTCTTTGGGATCTGGCCTTCTAGAGAGCAATGAGGGTGGATCTCCTCTAGAACTGACTGGTTGGATGGCCTTGCAGTCCAAGGGACTCCATGCAGGAGTCTTCTCCAGAACCAGAGTTCAAAGGGCTCCATTCTTTGGCGCTCAGCCTTTCTTATGGTCCAACCTTCACAGCCATCCGCTGCAACTGAGAAAACCACAGCCTTGACTAGACACTTTTTTCGGCAAACAATTTTTATTGGTTTTAAAGTATTTGTGGGAAAAGGGTTGTAGGGTTAAAATAACATTTTAGAGGCTTCCATGCCGGAGGTGGTGGTCCTCCCAAAACTTCATCCAAATACAATATTTTTTAAAGAAAGCAAAGGGCAAGCATACATATATGTTACATTGTATAATTCGTACATTCAATACAATACAATGCAATAGCAGAGTTGGAAGGGACCTTGTAGGTCTTCTAGTTCAACCCCCTGCGTGGGCAGGAACCTTATACCATTTCAGACAAATGGCTATCTAACATCTTCTTAAAGACTTCCAGGGTTGGGGCATTCACAACTTCTGGAGGCAAGCTGTTCCAGAGGTTAATTGTTCTAACTGTCAGGAAATTTATCCTCAGTTCTAAGTTGCTTCTCTCCTTGATTAGTTTCCACCCATTGCTTCTTGTCCTGCCCCCAGGTGCCTTGGAGAATAGTTTGACTCCCTCTTCTTTGGGGCAACCCCTGAGATATTGGAAGACTTCTATCATATCTCCCCTGGTCCTTCTCTTCATCAAACTAGACATACCCAGTTCCTGCAACCGTTCTTCATATGTTTTAGTCTCCAGTCCCCTAATCCTCTTTGTGGCTCTTCTCTGCACTCTTTCCAGAATCTCTACGTCTTTTCTACATCGTGGCGACCAAAACTGTATGCAGTATTCCAAGTGTGGCCTTACCAAGGCACTATACAGTGGCATTAACACTTCACGTGATCTTGATTCTATCCCTCTGTTTATGCAGCCTAGAACTGTGTTGGCTTTTTTGGCAGCTGCTGCACACTGCTTGCTCATATTTAAATGGTTGTCCACTAGGATTCCAAGATCCCTCTCACAGTTGCTACTATTGAGCAAGGTACCACCTATACTGTACCTGTGCATTTTGTTTTTGTTGCCTAAATGTAGAACCTTGCTTTTTTCACAATTGAATTTCATTTTATTAGATCGTGCCCAGTGTTCAATCATGTTTTTCATCGCCATCTAATACAACTATCACAGTAAAATTTCAAATAAAATCATTTTTGAGATCTAAGTCTTTTTGCTATTGATTATTCTTCTCCCTTCCCATCGACGGGCGGAGCCACGCCCCCCCCCCGTTCCCTCTTCTTCATCTACTAGGAGTGAGGAATCCTTTTGAAGAAAGGCCTCCGCTTCTCTTAATGTTTTAAGTCTAATTCTGCCTCCTTCCCAAAAGACCAACATTCCTTCTGGCAGCAACCATTTGAACCAAACTCCTTTTTTATATAATTTTTTGGATAAGAAGGAATATTTCCGTCTTATCTCTCTAATTTTTTTGGGAATTTGTTTCAGAATAGCAACTTCTTTTTCCTGATATTTCAGAGGTCCTCCCCGCTGGGCCCTCAATATCTCATCCCTTGTGGATCTCCTTTAAAATTTAATATGGACTTCCCTTGGTACATCATTTATTCTAGCGTATGCTGAGTTAATTCTATAAACCAGGTCCATATCCCACCAGAGTTGTTCTTTTTGACTAGACACTTTTGTGGGCAGGGGGATATCTCTGCTTTTTAGGATGCTGTCTAGATTTGCCATCGCTTTCCTCCCCAGGATATTACAGTTGTTTTTAAGAACGATGGATAGAAATCTGCAAAACTTGCCTCTTCCTTGCCATGTGTGTTCTGCAATAACTAAAACTTGCATTTGGGGCCTGTCCTGCTGTTTTCAAATTGACTCAGCTTTATGGGAAAATCTGAAAAATGATCTTCTGTGAAATTCTGCTGGAGATGGAAAAGAAGAAATATAAAATATTAGCAGCCTTTGTCTTTTAATTGCTACCCAAACCTTACAGAATACTTAGTGGAAAAAACATTTATTTCATTTTAAGACAGGTCGTCCTTGACTTACACAATGGAATACGATAGCAGAGTTGGAAGCGACCTTGGAGGTCTTCTAGTCCAACCCCCTGCCTAGGCAGGAAACCCTACATCATCTCAGACAAACGACTAACATCTTCTTAAAGACTTCCAGTGATGGAGTACCCACAACTTCTGGAGGCAACTTCTGTCCCACTGATTAATTGTTCTCACTGTCAGGAAATTTCTCCTCAGTTCTAAGTTGCTTCTCTCCTTGATTAGTTTCCACCCATTGTTTCTTGTTCTGCCCTCAGGTGCTTTGGAGAATAGCTTGACTCCCTCTTCTTTGGGGCAACCCCTGAGATATTGGAAGACTGCTATCATGTCACCCCTGGTCCTTTTCATTAAACTCGACATACCCAATTCCTGCAACCATTCTTCATTTGCTTTAGCCTCCAGTCCCCTAACATAATGTAGAGTAGAGTAGAGTAGAGTAGAGTAGAGTAGAACATAATATTGAGTAGAGTAGAGTAGGGTACGGTAGAGTAGAGTAGAGTAGAATAGAATGTAATATTGAGTAGAGTAGAGTAGAACATAATATTGAGTAGAGTAGAGTAGAACATAATATTGAGTAGAGTAGGGTACGGTAGAGTAGAATAGAATAGAATGTAATATTGAGTAGGGTAGAGTAGAGTAGAGTACAACATAATATTGAGTAGAGTAGAGTAGAGTAGAGTACAACATAATATTGAGTAGAGTAGAGTAGAGTACAACATAATATTGGGTAGAGTAGAGTAGAGTAGAACATAATATCGAGTAGAGTAGGGTACGGTAGAGTAGAATAGAATGTAATATTGAGTAGAGTAGAGTAGAGTAGAGTAGAACATAATATTGAGTAGTGTAAAGTAGGGTAGAGTAGAACATAATATTGAGTAGAGTAGAACATAATATTGAGTAGAGTAGAATAGAATAGAATGTAATATTGAGTAGGGTAGAGTAGAGTACAACATAATATTGAGTAGAGTAGAATAGAATAGAATAGAATAGAATAGAATGTAATATTGAGTAGAGTAGAGTAGAATAGAATAGAATGTAATATTGAGTAGAGTAGAGTAGAGTAGAACATAATATTGAGTAGAGTAGAATAGAATAGAATGTAATATTGAGTAGGGTAGAGTAGAGTACAACATAATATTGAGTAGAGTAGAGTAGAGTAGAGTAGAACATAATATTGAGTAGAGTAGAGTAGAACATAATAGAAGCAGACAAATGGTTGTCCAATCTCTTCTTAAAAACTTCCAGTGTTCGGGCATTCACAACTTCTGAAAGCAACTTCTGTTCCACTGATTAATTGTTCTAACTGTCAGGAAATTTCTCCTCAGTTCTAAGTTGCTTCTCTCCTTGATTAGTTTCCACCCATTGCTTCTTGTTCTGCACTCAAGTGCTTTGGAGAATAGCTTGGCTCCCTCTTCTTTGTGGCAGCCCCTGAGATATTGGAAGACTGCTATCATGACACCCCTGCTCCTTCTTTTCATTAAACTAGATCTACCCAGTTCCTGCAACCATTCTTCATATGTTTTAGCCTCCAGTCCCCTAATCCTCTTTGTTGCTCTTCTCTGCACTCTTTCTAGAGTCTCCACAACTTCTTTACATCGTTGCGACCAAAACTGAATGCAGTATTAACAGCCACACAATTCACTTAGCGACCCCAGTGAAGTGCTTATAACTGTGACACTGTAGCTATCATAAATATGAGCCAGTTACCAAGCATCCTAATTTTGATCACATGACTATAGTGAAGCTGCAGTGGTCGTAAGTGTGAAAAATTGTCATGTCATTTTTACAGTGCCTTTGTAATTTTGAACAGTCACTGAATAAACTGTTGTAAGGCGAGGACTATGTCAAGGATCAGCTATACAACATCCTTGCACATGGTGGAAACACCTAAAATCTGCAAATCTGTGCCCCAGAGGATGGCTGATTGACACCTGCCACAGTTGTGCTTTTTTTTTGCATGCCCATTAACATAACAAAAATGCTCTAATTTTCCATCTTTATAATGCCTTGGTAAAACCACTCTTGGAATACCATGATATAAAATGATGTGGAGACTCTAGAAAGAGTGCAGAGAAGAGCCAGAAAGAGGATGAGGGGACTGGAGGCCAAAACATAGGAAGAACGGTTGCAGGAACTGGGTAGGTCTAGTTTAATGAAAAGAAGGACCAGGGGAGTCATGATAGCAGTCTTCCAATATCTCAGGGGTTGCCACAAAGAAGAGGGAGTCAAGCTATTCTCCAAGGCACCTGAGGGCAGAACAAGAAGCAATGGGTGGAAACTAATCAAGGAGAGAAGCAACTTAGAACGGAGGAGAAATTTCCTGACAGTGAGAACAATTAGTCAGTGGAACAACTTGCCTCCAGAAGTTGTGAATGCCCCAACTCTGGATGTTTTTAAGATGATGTTGGACAGCCATTTGTCTGAAGTGGTAGAGGGTTTCCTGCTTCTATTCTACCCTACTCTACCCTACCCTACCCTACCCTACTCTACTCTACCCTACTCTACTCTACTCTACCCTACTCTACTCAATATTATGTTCTACTCTACTCAATATTACATTCTATTCTACTCTACCGTACCCTACTCTACTCTACTCAATATTATGTTCTACTCTACTCTACTCTACTCTACTCTAATCTACTCAATATTATGTTCTACTCTACTCTACTCAATATTATGTTCTACTCTACTCTACTCTACTCTACTCAATATTATGTTTACTCTACTCAATATTACATTCTATTCTATTCTACTCTACCGTACTCTACCCTACTCAATATTATGTTCTACTCTACTCTATCCTACTCTACTCTACTCTACTCAATATTATGTTCTACTCTACTCTACTCAATATTATTTTCTACTTTACTCTACTCTACTCAATATTATGTTCTACTCTACCCTACTCTACTCAATATTATGTTCTACTCTACTCTACTCTACTCAATATTATGTTCTACTCTACTCTACTCTACTCTACTCAATATTATGTTCTACTCTACTCAATATTACATTCTATTCTACTCTACTGTACCCTACCCTACTCAATATTATGTTCTACTCTACTCTACTCTACTCTACATTATGTTCTGTTCTGTTCTGCTCTGCTCTGTTCAATATTCTGTTCTCTTCTTGATGTTTCCCCATTTGTTTCTGAAATAGACCTGCAGGAGCAACTTATAAACACAAGGGGGAGCACCTGTACCTCAGGCTGCCACAGCCACCCTTTTGATTGATGATAAGAATTGCGAATTCCCATCCGGAATTGCTATAAGAGAAAGGAGCAATTTTGGTTTGTCTCTTCCTTTGTTTGTTCCCTCCAGCCTTCGCCCAAAACCCCTCACCAAGTCGGAATTTCTGCTCCCTCCGACCTGCACAAAAAGACCCCGAAGGGGGAGACTCTCTGTAGCAACACAAGCGTTCATGGCACATATCTGTCCCAGGGGCCGTAGTTTTTTTTTCCATAATTTTTTTTTTTTTTATCATATTGAAAAAGTTTTATTGGTTTTTACCATTTTCAAAAAGGGTAGGGTAAGGGATACAGAAACATATTAAGAACTTTCGCGTCGGGATCATTGGCCCTTCTAGGGCTTCATAATAAAACATTAAAATAATACAATACAATACAATACAATACAATACAATACAATACAATACAATACAATACAATACAATAGCAGAGTTGGAAGGGACCTTGTAGGTCTTCTAGTCCAACCCCCTGCGTGGGCAGGAACCTTATACCATTTCAGACAAATGGCTAAATAACATCTTTTTAAAGACTTCCAGGGTTGGGGCATTCACAACTGCTGGAGGCAAGCTGTTCCAGAGGTTAATTGTTCTTACTGTCAGGAAATTTCTCCTTAATTCTAAGTTGCTTCTCTCCTTGGTTAGTTTCCACCCATTGCTTCTTGTCCTGCCCCCAGGTGCCTTGGAGAAAAGTTTGACTCCCTCTTCTTTGTGGCACCCTCTGAGATATCGGAACACTGCTATCATGTCTCCCCTGGTCCTTCTCTTCATCAAACTAGACATACCCAGCTCCTGCAGCCGTTCTTCATATGTCTTAGTCTCCAGTCCTCTAATCATCTTGGTTGCTCTTCTCTGCACTCTTTCCAGAGTCTCCACGTCTTTTCTACATCGTGGCGACCAAAACTGTATGCAGTATTCCAAGTGTGGCCTTACCAAGGCACTATACAGTGGCATTAACACTTCACGTGATCTAGATTCTATCCCTCTGTTGATGCAGCCTAGAACTGTGTTGGCTTTTTTGGCAGCTGCTGCACACTGCTGGCTCATATTTAAATGGTTGTCCACTAGGATTCCAAGATCCCTCTCACAGTTGCTACTATTGAGCAAGGTACCACCTATACTGTACTTGTGCATTTGGTTTTTCTTGCCTATATGTAGGACCTTACTTTTTTCACAATTGAATTTCATTTTATTAGACAGTGCCCAATGTTCAAGTTTAACAAAAATAACATTTTTCCAAAAGTACTACAAGGTGAAAATAAGTACAAGATTCCTAAATTCTCCATTCTATGCTAGCAGTCATGTGCAAACATCCAGACATAAGGTTATACAATATTAATAATAATTTTAAAAGCAAAGTTATTTTTTTGATCTAAGTCTCTTGGCAATTGTATCTTCTTTTTCTCCTCCCTGGCCCCCAGCGGGCGGGGCCGTGGCCCCCTCCGTCCCCCCTGGATCTTCCCCCAGGGCAGAGGAATGTTTTTTAAGAAAGGCTTCCGCCTCAGCAACTGTTTTAATCCTTACTCTTCCTTCATCCCAGAACTTTTTTTTATTTTCAACATAAAAACAAGTAAAAACATTATTCATCTTAAACTTTATACAACATGTCGTTCGGTCATAAGTACTTAAAATTACTTTGTGCATCAACACTTTAAATTACAAACATACTTTTTCAATTTTTCTTCCAATAGATATATATCAGCTCATCATCCACCTAATAACAGTATTATTTATCAAATCCATTTTTTTCCTTGTAATTGCTCGGTATATAAAAATAATATGTGACAGCCGTGGCCAGGGGGGCTTTTTACCAGGTCCGCCTGGTCCACCAGTTGCGCCCCTTACTGAACCGGGATGCCCTTCGCACAGTCACTCAAGCACTTGTGACATCCTGGCTGGACTACTGCAACGCTCTCTACATGGGGCTTCCCTTGAGGTGCACCCGAAGGTTGCAGCTGGTGCAGAATGCGGCCGCGCAGGGGATTATGGGAGCCTCACGGCATTCCCATGTAACACCGCTCCTGCGCGAGCTGCACTGGCTGCCTGTGGCCTTTCGGGTGCGCTTCAAGGTGTTGATAAGCTCTTTAAAGCGCTCCATGGCTCGGGACCTAGTTATGTGCAAGACCGTCTCCTGCCTCATACATCCCTTCGACCGGTTCGCTTCCATAGGGTGGGCCTTCTCCGGGTGCCGTCGGCTGAGCAATGCCGGTTGGCGACCCCCAGGGGAAGGGCCTTCTCTGTGGCGGGGCCAGCCCTCTGGAACGACCTTCCCCCTGAACTCCGGACCATCTCGGACCTCCATCTCTTCCGCCAGTGGTTAAAGATACACCTTTTCCATCTAGCCGACTTAGCCTAGCCTTTGGACCCATTGTATACAGGCTGTGTTAAATTATGTGAGGTTTTAATTAGGGGATTTTATTAAATTTTTAGCACAGGACTTATCAAATTTAATTACAATACAATACAATACAATACAATACAATACAATACAATACAATACAATAGCAGAGTTGGAAGGGACCTTGGAGGTCATCTAGTCCAACTCCCTGCCTAGGCAGGAAACCCTACACCATTTCAGACAAATGGCTATCCAACATCTTGAAAACTTGCAGTGTTGGGGCATTCACAACTTCTGGAGACAAGCTGTTCCACTGATTAATTGTCCTAACTGTCAGGAAATTTCTCCTTAGTTCTAAGTTGCTTCTCTCCTTGATTAGTTTCCACCCATTGCTTCTTGTCCTGCCCCCAGGTGCCTTGGAGAATAGTTTGACTCCCTCTTCTTTGGGGCAACCCCTGAGATATCGGAAGACTGCTATCATGTCTCCCCTAGTCCTTCTTTTCATTAAACGAGACATACCTAGTTCCTGCAACCGTTCTTCATGTTTTAGTCTCCAGTCCCCTAATCATCTTGGTTGCTCTTCTCTGCACTCTTTCCAGAGTCTCCACGTCTTTTCTACATCGTGGCAACCAAATAAATTAGTTTTTATTGTAATATATTCAGTATGGTTATGTATATGTATTTATATTTATAATTGTTTTAACTTCCTGTGCACCGCCCTGAGTCCCTTCGGGGAGATAGGCTGCGGTTTATAAGTCTAAATAAATTAAATTAAATTAAATTAATAATAAAAATTTTTTTCACATAAATTCCTGTTTTGTAACATTATTCTCCAATGTCTCTAGAAACTACTTTTCTTCTATAAAGTACATACCCATATAGTGTTTCCTTCTTCTAAAACCAAGAGTTTATCCAAATTTTCCGTTATCTATGTATCTCATTGTTAATCTACTCAAAATACAAAATATCTTTCTAGAGTAACGTAATCTCGATTTATTACAATCCTTCAAATTTTTTCCCCCCAGCCATTGGTAAAACATATTCCATACTTTATAAAATTGTTCATTCTCTTGCTCTTCAATTTCGAACGTCAATTTACTCATTTCTGCACATTCCATAATCTATCCAGGGGCCGTAGTTTGAGGACCCCTGAGTTAGTGCAATATAAAGCCCCCCCAAACTTAGAACTACTACGGACCTCCGCTCCTTCCGCCAAAAGATAAAGATCTATTTTTTCTATCAGACCAGCCTGGCCTAATCTACCTCACCTAGCCTGCAGTCTGAAGTCTAAATTGCTTTAATCGGGATTTTAAGGAGAAATAATTTTAAGATTTTAAGATTTTAGCACAGGGCGATAGTTATTTAATTTGGGTTTTAAATATTTATAATTGTTATGTTTATATGTTTTTTAATTTCCTGTGCACCGCCCCGAGTCCCTTCGGGGAGAGAGTGCGGTTTATAAATTTAATAAATAAATAAATAAAATAAATAATAAAAAATGCAAATAATTTTTCTGTGGACCACCAAAATTTTCTCACGGACCCCCCCCCCCCAGTTGCTGACCGCTGATCTCGGGAGACGCTCAGTCCTCCAGCTCATGGTTGTCCTAAAGGTGCTTTTTTCAAAAGGCGACTGGGCTTTCTTTGTTTTTCCTTGAAGACATTTCACTTCTCCATCAAGAAGCTTCTTCGCTTCCAAATGAATGGTGGGGAGTAGAAGAAGAACTGAGGAAGATGCTTCTTGGATGGAGAAGTGAAACATCTTGTTTCACGTGAAGTGTTAATGCCACTGTATGGTGCCTTGGTAAGGCCACACTTGGAATACTGCATACAGTTTTGGTCGCCACGATGTAGAAAAGACGTGGAAACTCTGGAAAGAGTGCCGAGAAGAGCAACCAAGAGGATTAGGGGACTGGAGGCTAAAACATATGAAGAACGGTTGCAGGAACTGGGTATATCTAGTTTGATGAAGAGAAGGACCAGGGGAGACATGAGAGCAGTCTTCCGATATCTCAGGGGTTGCCACAAAGAAGAGGGAGTCAAACTATTCTCCAAGGCACCTGGGGGCAGGACAAGAAGCAATGGGTGGAAACTAATCAAGGAGAGAAGCAACTTAGAACTAAGGAGAAATTTCCTGACAGTTAGAACAATTAACCTCTGGAACAGAAGTTGCCTCCAGAAGTTGTGAATGCCCCAACCCTGGAAGTCTTTAAGAAGATGTTGGATAGCCATTTGTCTGAAATGGTATAGGGTTCCTGCCCACGCAGGGGGTTGGACTAGAAGACCTACAAGGTCCCTTCCAACTCTGCTATTGTATTGTATTATTGTATCTTCAAGGAAAAAACAAAAAAGGTCCAGTTTCCTTTTTTGGGGGGGGGGGGACATTTTGGGACACCCTCTTGATTTTGGTTTGGTCAGCGGAAACTTGAGCAGATTTTCAAGATTTTGTTGCTTTATTGTTGTTGCTTTCAACAATTCCATTGTTGATATTCCAGTTGCATTTCTGACACCCTGCCTGTTTTTTGTGTTGGCCATCCTTGAAAGTCTAATATGAACTCATCTGAAAGCAGACTAGAATCATACAGCTGGAAGGGACCTTGGAGGTCTTCTAGTCCAGAGCCCTGCTCAAGCCGGAGATCCTATACCAGGGATGGCGAACCTATGGCACCTTTAAGAAAATGCTGGATAGCCATTTGCCTGAAACGGTATAAGGTTTCCTGCCTAGGCAGGGGGTTGGACTAGAAGACCTCCAAGGTCCCTTCCAACTCTGCTATTGTATTGTATTATTCTCTTACTCCAGTCCCGCTAAGAGAGTAGAAGATCAGCCAGTTTTTTAACTTCTTCTACCTAGCTGGGGCTTCTAAGCTTGCCCTCTTTGGGTCAAGCTTAGTCGGCACCAGTGGTGGGTTCCTTAGTCGGACCAGTTTGGCCGAACTGGTAGTGGTTTGGAGGCCTGGCTTACTGGAACCGGCAGCGACCCAGGCCTGCCACGGCCACAAACGCGTTCTCCGGGCGGTGCCATCTTGGTTTTCAGTTCCGCGCATGCCAGAACAATTTTTATTGCACGCCCTTGAGCAAACCGGAAGTAGCGCCTACCGGAACCCAACTGCTGGTCGGCGCCTTGCCTAACGATCTGGATTTTTCGCACCCTTGAACTCCACACTTCCCCCCCTCCTTTTTAAAAAATTATTTTTATTAATACATTTTATTTACAAAGATATAAAATGCACTCACACAAAACTTAGGCATACACTACAATGACACCATACAATACGAACAGGAACTTCCTGTTCTTTCTAATAGCAGTTGTCAATCGAAGCTGCTCATCTTATATTGTTTCCCCTTCTGTTATATTTCATTTGGATTTCACCCTTCTAAACCCTCTTATTTTACTCATAACTCCTGTTTTTAAAGTTTTTCTACATTCCTTCATTAGTTCTTGTTTCTTTCCTCCATCCACCTATACCATTTATCCCTCGGGTCTCCAACCTTTGCAAAGCTGGCTGGAGAAGTCTGGGAGCTGAAGTCCTTCAGACTTTAAGTTGCAAAGGTTGGAGACCCCTGATTTATCCCATATCTGATAGAATTCTGATTCTTCTTTCCCCCGGATTTCTTTAGTTCATTTGTCCATTTCAGCACAGTCCATAACCTTTCTTATTATTTCATCTTCGCTTGGAATTAGTTTATTTTTCCATTTCTGGGCAAAAGCAATCCTTGCCGCCGTAATTATATGTATGATTAAATACTGGATTTCTTTTTTATAGTTCGCAGACACTATTCCTAATAGGAAGACTTCCGGTTTCCATTCTATTTTAACTCCTGTTATTGCCTCCAGCCAATTTTTGATCCTTTTCCAAAAAATTTTAGTCTCCTTACAGATCCACCATAGGTGGTAATATGTTCCATGTATTGATTCACATTTCCAGCAAACCTTTTATTATTCCTCAAAATGTCCTTTTTTCCCTTCCGACCTCCCTCCCTCCCTTGGCAGATGCTCTCGTGCTGATGAGAAGACCCCAGTTCCATTTCCCTTGCAGGCAAGCCCTTCATGGGCTAAAGAAGTCCCATCTCTCCTGCTGGGATCTAATTATCTGATTTCCCCCTGCTTACATTTGCATCTTATTAATAGCAAGCCCTAGGCTCCAGATTCCCAGCACCCAACATCTTTTGACAAAAACCTCTGCCGATTTGCAACGCCTTCGTATTGTTGGAAGAAATGTCCATCTGGGTTCAGTTCCAAGTGGGGGAAAAGACACTGGATTCATGGAAGTTGCTTGGAAAGATGGTTTTAATGGTGGATAGGACCGCATGGCTTGAGGTCCTGGTCATAAAAGGCACATGGGAGAGAGGGAGAGGGGGAGAGAGGGAGAGAGGGAGAGGGAGAGAGAGAGGGAGAGGGAGAGAGGGAGAGGGAGAGAGAGAGAGGGAGATGGAGAGGGAGAGAGAGAGATGGAGAGGGAGAGAGGGAGAGGGAGAGAGAGAGATGGAGATGGAGAGGGAGAGGGAGAGGGAGAGAGAGAGATGGAGAGGGAATGGGAGATGGAGAGGGAGATAGAGAGAGAGAGATGGAGAGGGAGAGAGAGAGGGGGAGATGGAGAGGGAGAGAGGGGGGAGATGGAGAGGGGGAGAGAGGGAGAGGGAGATGGAGAGGGAGGGAGAGGGAGGGGGAGAGGGAGAGAGAGAGAGAGACCCTCTGTCGGGATTTAAATTTGAGCTTGTATTCTGATTGGTTGTCAGACTCCCATGGGCCGATGCAAGGGCAACTCTGTAGACTGTCCTGAGTCCCAAGCTTGGTTGACTCTCACTGGTTGATGATGTCATGAAAGGGCTTTGGGATTCCTATTATGGCTCTTCCTGAAGGAGGTAGAACTTTGTTACGTAGAGTAGACTGGCTCAGGCCTTAATGGTCCATTGACAAAGGTGATGGTGGTGGTGGGTGAGTTTCTGACTCCCTTTTACGGGAAATATTCTGGCCTTTTAATATTCCCTAAAATATCTCATTTTCCTAGGAGAGGGCTGGGTGCTAACTTCCTAACATTAGTTTTTCCAGCTTCTTACAGGGCGTCCTCGATTTATGACCCTCTGAAGTTACAATGGCTCTGACACAAGTGCAACCGTTCCTCGCCTTATCCCTCGACGTATGACCAGAATTGAGCCCAACCTTTCTGTTGCTCGGCGAGACATTTATTAAGTGAGCTTTGCCCCGTTTTACGCCTTTTTCTGCTTTTTGTTAAGTGAACCACCTCAATTATTCAATGATTAAACTGGTTGTTAAGGGAATCCGGCTTCCCCATTGACATTGCTTGTCAGAAGGGCGCAAAAAATTGATCACATGACCCTGGGATATGGCAACTGTCATAAAAATGAGTCAGTTGCCAAGCCTCTGAATTTGGATCATGTGACCATGGGGGGGAGGTGTTACTGCAATGGTCATAAATGTGAACAGCAGTCATAAGTCACTTTTTTCCACTGCTGTTTTAATTTTGAAAGTTTGTGAACCGGTAAGGAAGGCAAGTGAATAGCATCCCTGCAGCAGTGGGATTCAATACAATACAATACAATAGCAGAGTTGGAAGGGACCTTGGAGGTCATCTAGTCCAACTCTCCGCCTAGGCAGGAAACCCTATACCGTTTCAGACAAATGGCTATCCAACATCTTGAAAACTTGCAGTGTTGGGGCATTCACAACTTCTGGAGGCAACTTCTGTTCCACTGATTCATTGTTCTAACTGTCAGGAAATTTCTCCTAAGTTGCTTCTCTCCTTGATTAGTTTCCACCCATTGCTTCTTGTTCTGCCCTCAGTTGCCTTGGAGAATAGCTTGATTCCCTCTTCTTTGTGGCAGTCCCTGAGATATTGGAAGACTGCTATCGTGTCTCCCCTAATTCTTCTTTTCATAAAACTAGACATGCCCAGTTCCTGCAACCGTTCTTCATATGTTTTAGTCTCCAGTCCCCTAATCCTCTTTGTTGCTCTTCTCTGCACTCTTTCTAGAGTCTCCACATCCTGTCTACATCGTGGTGACCAAAACTGAATGCAGTATTCCAAGCATGGCCTTACCAAGGCCTTATAAAGTGGTATTAACACTTCAGGTGATCTTGATTCTATCCCTCTGTTTATGCAGCCTAGAACTGTGTTGGCTTTTTTGGCAGCTGCTGCCCATGGCTGGCTCATAAATATCTAAATACTTGTCCACTAGGACTCCAAGATCCCTCTCACAGTTACTGCTATTGAGCAAGGTACCACCTATACTGTACCTGTGCATTTCATTTTTGTTGCCTAAATGTAGAACCTTACTTTTTTCACAATTGAATTTCATTTTGTTAGATAGTGCCCAATGTTCGTCTGTCAAGATCCTTCTGTCTCTTAAGCCTATCTTCTGGAGGGTTGGCTATTCCTGCCAGCTTGGTGTAATCTGCAAATTTGATGAGTTCCCCATTTATTCCCTCGTCCAAATCATTGATGAAGATGTTGAAGAGTCCTGGGCCTAAAACAGAGCCTTGGGGGACTCCACTGCATACTTCCTTCCATGTAGATGCAGTTCCATTGAGGACTACACGTTGAGTGCGGTTGGTCAGCCAGTTACGAATCCATTTGGTGGTGCTGCTGTCTAACCCACATTCTTCTACTTTATCTAATAGTATGTTATGGTCTACCTTGTCAAATGCCTTATTGAAGTCCAAGTAAACTATATCGACAGCATTCCTCTGGTCCACTAATTTTGTCAAGAGGTTGGTTATCCAACCTCTTCTTAAAAACTTCCAGTGTTGGAACATTCACAACTTCTGGAGGCAAGTTGTTCCACTGATCAATTGTTCTAATTACGAACTAGTCAGAACCAGCCAGTGGTGGGTTATGATCGGTACGCCTTGGTATGGGCATACTGGTATCTACTGGGAGCACCAGGTACCGTTCCAGTACGGTGCTCTGGAGGGCCCATCTGCCCGCCCGTGCTCCTTACGGGTATTTGAGCTGTTCAGGCTTACATGCATGGAGTGTACGCCGCCTGTGCAATGCTTCGCCAAGTACTTGCAATGCTTCGCCAAGTACTTGCAATGCTTCGCCAAGCACCGGAGGCGCGGCAGGCGTTGCCGGTGGTAAGTATGCATGCACTTGCTGCACGCGTGTGCGTGCATGCTGCGTGCATTCCTGTGATGGACGCCCGGCCCCGTTCCACCATACCGGTTGCAATGGGATCCGGAACCCACCACTGGATCCGGTGAATACCACCTCTGCACCCTTGGCCAGAATTGACAAGTTGAAAAAAACCACCACATACACCTTGACTGATTTATTTGGCCAACCTTTATGACGCCTGGGTTAAACTGTCTCTTTGTGGTCGGTTCAACATCTTCAAAACTTAATCAATGTTGCAAGGTTGCAGCTGCCAAAAAACCCAACACAGTTCTAGGCTGCATCAACAGAGGGAGAGAATCAAGATCACGTAAAGGGTTAATACCACTTTATAAGGCCTTGGGAAGGCCACACTTGGAATACGGCATTCAATTTTGATTGCCATGATGTAGAAAAGATGCAGAGACTTTAGAAAGAGTGCAGAGAAGAGCAACAAAAATGATTAAGGGACTGGAGATTAAAACACATGAAGAACGGTTGCAGGAACTGGGCACGTCTAGTTTAATGAAAAGAAGGACTAGGGGAGACATGATAGCATCTTCCAATATCTCAGGGGTTGCCACAAAGAAGAGGGAGTCAAACTATTCTCCAAAGCACCTGAGGGCAGGACAAGAAGCAATGGGTGGAAACTAATCCAGGAGAGAAGCAACCTAGAACTGAGAAGAAATTTCCTGATTATGAGAACAATGAATCCAGTGGAACAGAAGTTGCCTCCAGAAGTTGTGAATGCCCCAACACTGGAAGCCTTTGAGAAGATGTTGGATAGCCATTGGTCTGAAACGTTATAGGGATTCCTGCGTAAGCAAGGGGTTGAACTAAAAGATCTCCAAGGTCCCTTCTAACTCTGCTATTGTATTGTATTGTATTGTATTGTATTGTATTGTATTGTATTGTATTGTATTGTATTGTATTGTATTGTATTGTATTGTATTGTATTGTATTGTATTGTATTGGTATTGGTATTGGTATTGGTATTGGTATTGGTATTGGTATTGTATTTGTATTGTATTGTATTGTATTGTATTTGTATTTGTATTTGTATTTGTATTCACAGCATGAGATGGAAAACACCAGTGGGGGGAAAAGTCGCAGACTCCTTGGCCTAAAATAAACCTTGGATGGGTTTTTGGGGGTTAGGCAAACCGCCAACCATCCTTGGAATCCGTTCTCTAAGGCCCCGGGCCAATTTCTCATGTCCAGAAGAGCAGTTGTTGGGTTTAATTTTCTTAATTGATCTATCTGGTTGTTTTTTTTGCTGCTGGATGCTATTTATATCTCACTGAGTGGTGCTCAGAGTGGAGAGAACTGGACCTCGTAGTCACTCTTGCCTGCATAATACAATACAATACAATACAATAGCAGAGTGGCCAAACGTGAGTATTGTGCCACCTTTATTGCATCCTCAGATAACCACCCTGCCGCCCTGTTTGGGGTGACCCGCTCCCTCCTTCCCCAGAGGCCGCGGGAAGCCCCTCTGCAGGGACGAGCAGAGGAATTTGGGATTTATCTGCAGGAGAAAATCACTCGGATTCGGAATGAGTTACCCTCCATCGAGAGTGGTCCAGTCGAATTGTCCGAGGTTGGTCTTGAGGCACCATTCTGGGAGGAGTTTGACTTTGTTACTACCGAGGATATGGACAGGTTGTCAAAGAGACTTAGAGCTACCACATGTTTATTGGACCCGTGTCCCTCCTGGCTTGTACTGGCATCCTGGGAGACGACACGAGGCTGGCTCCAGGGCATTGTCAACGCATCTTTGAGTGAGGGGTCCCTGCCTGCCGTCTTGAAAGAGGCGGTGGTAAGGCCCCTCCTCAAGAAGCCATTCCTGGACCCAGCATTATTAGAGAACTTCCGTCCTGTCTCCAACCTTCACTTTTTAGTGAAGGTTGTTGAGAGTGTGGTGGCCCAACAGTTTCCGCGACACCTGGAGGAAGTTGATTATCTAGACCCGCGCCAGTCCGGCTTCCGACCCGGTCACAGCACTGAGACGGCATTGGTCGCGTCTGTTGATGATCTCTGGAGGGTGCGAGATAGAGGATATTCCTCTATCCTAGTCCTGTTAGACCTCTCAGCGGCTTTTGATACCATCGACCATGGTATCCTATTGCACCGACTGGGGGGGGGTTGGGACTGGGAGGCACTGTTTTGCAGTGGTTCTCGTCCTACCTCTCTGGTCGGTCGCAATATGTGTTGGCAGGGAGGCAGAGGTCGGCCTCGAGGCCCCTCGTATGCGGGGTTTCTCAGGGGTCGATCCTCTCGCCCCTTCTATTCAACACATATATGAAGCCGCTGGGTGAGATCATCCGTGGTTTTGGGGTGGGATATCATCTGTACGCTGATGATACTCAGCTGTACATTTCCACCCCAGACCACCCCAACGATGCCGTTGAGGTGATGTCCCGGTGTTTGGAAGCCGTACGGATCTGGATGGGTAGTAACAAACTCAAGCTCAACCCGTCCAAGACTGAGTGGCTGTGGTTTCCGGCACCCCGATTCAGCCAGATTACTCCAACTCTGGCCATTGGGGGCGAAACACCGGCCCCCGTGGAGAGGGCGCGCAATTTGGGTGTCCTCCTGGATTCCCGGCTGTCCATGGAAGACCATGTGGCGGCCGTGGCCAGGGGGGTGTTTCATCAGGTACGCCTGATGCGCCAATTGTGCCCCTTACTGGACCGGGCTGCCCTTCGCACAGTCACTCAGGCCCACGTGACATCCCGACTTGACTACTGCAATGCTCTCTACATGGGGCTTCCCTTGAGGTGCACTCGAAAGCTACAGTTAGTGCAGAATGCAGCCGCGCGGGTGATTACGGGAGCCTCTAGATGCTCCCATATAACACCGATCCTGCGCGAGCTGCACTGGCTTCCTGTGGTCTTTCGGCTGCGCTTCAAGGTCTTGACGACCATCTTCAAAGCGCTCCATGGCTCGGGACCTAGTTACATGCGAGACCGTCTCCTGCCCCATACATCCCTTAGACCGATATGCTCCCACAGAGAGGGCCTTCTCCGGGTGCCGTCGGTCGGACAATGCCGGCTGGCGACACCCAGGGGAAGGGCCTTCTCTGTGGCGGGCCCTGCCCTGTGGAACGACATACCCCCTGAACTCCGTACCATCACCGACCTCCGCCTCTTCCGCCAGTGTCTAAAAACACACCTGTTTCATCAAGCCGGCCTAACATAGCCTCCGCTGTGACTAGTATTAGATAGTTTTAAAATGGGGGATTTTAATTGGTTTTAGCGCAGGTTTTGATATTTAATAGGTTTTAAATTTGTGTATTTTGTATTACTTTTGTATGTTATTTTAAATTCCTGTGCGCCGCCCTGGGTCCTTTTGGAGAAGGGCGGGATACAAATTGAATAAAATAAATAAATAAATAAGAGTTGGAAGGGACCTTGGAGGTCATCTAGTCCAACCCCCTGCCTAGGCAGGAAACCCTATACCATTTCAGACAAATGGCTATACAACAACTTCTTAAAGACTTGCAGTGTTGGGGCTTTCACAACTTCTGGAGGCAAGCGGTTACATTGATTAATTGTTCTCACTGTCAGGAAATTAGTTTCCACCCATTGCTTCTTGTTCTTCCCTCAGGTGCTTTGGAGAATAGTTTGACTCCCTCTTCTTTGTGGCAACCCCTGAGATATTGGAACATGGCTATCATGTCTCCCCTGGTCCTTCTTTTCATTAAACTAGTCATACCCAGTTCCTGCAACCGTTCTTCATATGTTTTAGTCTCCAGTCCCCTAATCCTCTTTGTTGCTCTTCTCTGCACTCTTTCTAGAGTCTCCACGTCTTTTCTACATCGTAGTGACCAAAACTGAATGCAGAATAAAGTCGACGTTTTCTGCCAGTGGTGAGATTCAAATAATTTAACCACCGGTTCTCTGCCCTAATGACCGACTGGGTGGGCGTGGCCATGGTGGGTGTGGCTTAGGGGATAGGACAGGAAGCACTCGGCCTCCTGCACACCCCTGGGAGTAAAATTGGGGGGGGGGCTCCATCCGCACCACATTTTGGGCAGTGGTGGGTTCCGGATCCCGTTCCAATCGGTACACTTGGGACAGGCCTTGTGGCATCCACATGGACATGTGCAGTATGCACACACATGTGCGCAGCACACACACATGCGTTGTACCGTCCAGTGACGCCTCTGTGAGCCTCCGCGAGCCTCCAGCTGCTGAGTGGAGCGTCACGAAGGTGTTGTATGTGCCGTGCATGGAAGTCCCAAAGACTTTAAAGACAGGAAAGGTGCGTGGGCGGGTGGGCGGCCCCTCCAGAGCACTGTATTGGAATGGTACCTACCGTATTTTTTGGAGTATGAGATGCACTGGAATATAAGACACACCCAGGTTTTAAAGAGGCAATTCTTTTTTTAAAGGTAGGTAGGTAGATAGAGGGAGAGAGAGGGAGAGAGAGAGAGAGAAATACAGTAGGTAGGTAGGGAGAGAGAGAGAGTAGTTAGGTAGGTAGGTAGGTAGGTAGAGGGGGAGAGAGAGAGAGAAATACAGTAAGGTAGGTAGGGATACAGAGTGTGTAGTTAGGTAGGTAGGTAGATAAAAGGATAGGGAGAGAGAGAGAAATACAGTAGGTAGGTAAGTAGGGAGAGATAGTGTGTGTAGATAGATAAGTAGGTAGAGGGATAGAGAGAGAAATAGAGAGAGAGAGAAATACAGTAGATAGATAGGGGGAGAGAAAAAGTCGGTAGATAAGTAGATAGTGGGGAGAGAGAGAGAAATACAGTAGGTAGGTAGTGAGAGAGAGAGTGTAGATAGGTAGGTAGGTAGAGGGATAGAGAGAGAAATAGAGAGAAATAGAGAGAAATACAGTAGATAGGTGGAGTAGACAGAGAGTAGGTAGATAGGTAGATAGAGGGGAGAGAGAGAGAAATACAGAAGGTAGGTAGGGAGAGAGAGAGTGTAGATAGGTAGGTAGAGGGATAGAGAGAGAAAAATAGAGAAATAGAGAGAGAGAGAAATACAGTAGATAGGTAGGGTGAGAGAGAGAGAGTAGGTAGTTAGGTAGATGTTTCTAGGTGTATTTACCCACGTGCTGGAGAAGGAAATCGCTGACCACCATTGGAACAAATCTTTGTTTCTGCAGGCACAGTACTTGACCAACGTAATTCTCATCAATCACTCTAACTCAACAGCTTTCTGAAAAGGAAAAAAAAACCTTTTTGCGCTGTGCAAACCTCCCCCAAACGGCCCGTTTTTCGCAAAAATGGGCCCATTTTTTTCCAAATAAAAGGCATGAATAGCCTTGGGGGTCTTGCAGAGTGCTCCTGGGGTTTGGGGGGGCCAAAATGAGGAAAAACGGCCCATTTTTTCATGACAACGGCCCATTTTTTGTCAAAAAATAGCATACATAGCCTTATGGAGGCTTATAAAGTGTTGCTGGGGGCTGTGGGGGAGCAAAAACACCCTGTTTTTTGCTCATTTCTGCTCTCCCCAGCCCCCAGGAGCTCTCTGGAAGCCTCCATAAGGGTATGTGCGTGGCCATTTTGGTGAAGGGTGGGGTTTCAGGAGGCAAGAAATGCTGTATTCGGTGTATAAGATGCACCCAGATTTTCGGCCTCTTTTTAGAGGAAAAAAGGTGCATCTTATACTCCGAAAAATATGGTAGTGCTCCGGGCATGCTCCGGTATGCCCATACCAGGGCATACTGCCTGCAACCCACCACTCATTTTGGGTCTAGTATAAGGTGACCAGACATCCCACTTTTGGCGGGACAGGCCCGCATTTCAAGCATCTGCCCCGCGTCCCGCCTCCTCTTAAAAATATCCCGCTTTTTGGCGGCAAGGGCTGGGCAGGCGGCAGGCGCTCTGCACGTGCTCAGAGGCGCGGGGCATGGGCAGGAAGCGGCGGGCTGGTGGGCAGGTGGAAGGGAAGGGCCGGCGAGGGAGGAGCCAGGCCCAGGCAGGCAGCAGGCGTCGGAAGAGGAGGTCAGCCTGCGGGATGCGCTGAGGTCAGCCATGCCGCGATGCGCTGAGAGCAGCCGGACGGAAGCCCCACCGCCTATGCCTCCTCGCCCGGCTCGTCCCGGCTGCCCATGTGCGGGCTCCGGCAGGCTGTCCTCCTCTTCCGCCGCCTGCTGCCTGCCTGGGCCTGGCTCCTCCCTCGCCGGCCCTCCCCTTCCACCTGCCTGCCGCTTCCTGGCCCCGCCTCATGCCTCTGAGCACGTGCAGAGTGCCCGCTGCCCGCCCAGCCCTGCTCTGCCGCCCCACCAGATGCCTACCTGCAGGTGCCCTGCTCGGGGGGGGGGGGGGGAGGGAGAAAGGGGGTCGACCTGCGCGCCCCCCGGCCAGCGAGGGAAGTGGGTGGCGAGGCTGCGGGGCTGGGAAAGGCCGCTGCACCTCCCCCCCGGTCGATGGTGTCCCGCTTTAGTCAAGTTGAAATCTGGTCACATTAGTCTAGTACGGACCTCCGCTCCTATTTCTTCCATCAGGCCGGCTTGGCCTAATCTACCTCGCCAGCCTTCAGTCTGAAGTTTAAATTGTTTTAATCGGGATTTTAAGGGGAAATAGTTTTAAGGATTTTAAGATTTTAGCGCAGGGTGATAGTTTATTTAATTGGGTTTTAAATATTTAAAATTGTTATGTTTATATGCTTTTTAATTTCCTGTGCACCACCCCGAGTCCCTTCAGGGAGAGGGTGCAGTTTATAAATTAAAATAATCATCATCATCATCATCATCATCATCATCATCATCATCATCATCATCCTTCCTGCAGCCTCCTGGGAGATAAAAATGGACCCAAACAAAATCAAAGGGGAAGCCAGATTCACTGAACAACCATGTGACTAATTTAACTAGTACAGTGATTCCCTTAACCACGGTGGCAAGGAAGGTCGTAAAATGGGGCAAAACTCACTTAACGACTGTCTCAGAACAACAGAAAATTGGTGGGGTCCGTTGTGGTCGTAAGTCAAGGATTACCTATATCTAATTCCCCCTCCACCCCTTTTTATCAGGTTTGATGTCTTCTGCTCACTGAATATGTAATGCCGTTTTTTTTTTCTTCTTTTCTGATTTGTTATTTTACAGGCAAAAGGGAAAAAGGAGGAAGCGAGATGAGAATATTTCATTTTCCATATCGCGATAGTTAGTTTCAATCAAAACTACTTTTGCGAGCGAATGCATGTCAAATTATGTGATTTGACAGCTTGTCTATTAACAGGAAACAAACAGGAAATTAATAATAACTAAGGCAGTAATGAGATGGATAAGAAGGCCAAACCCAGTGGAAAACAACTGGTCGACTTTTTCCACCAACCATAATAAGATATTGTGTAAAGTTTCTGTAAAGTTTAGAGTTTCTGTAAACTTTAAATTTTTCACGTTTCTATAAACAGAGGGAGAGAATCAAGATCAGGTGAAGGGTTAATACCACTTTATAAGGCCTTGGGAAGGCCACACTTGGAATACGGCATCCAGTTTTGGTCACCACAATGTAGAAAAGATGTGGAGACTCTAGAAAGAGTGCAGAGAAGAGCAACCAGGATGATTAGGGGACTGGAGACTAAAACATGAAGAACGGTTGCAGGAACTGGGTATGTCTAGTTTAATGAAAAGAAGGACTAGGGGAGACAGGATAGCCGTGTTCCAATATCTCAGGGGTTGCCACAAAGAAGAGGGAGTCAAGCTATTCTCCAAGGCACCTGAGGGCAGGACAAGAAGCAATGGGTGGAAACTAATCAAGGAGAGAAGCAACTTAGAACTAAAGAGAAATTTCCTGACAGTGAGAACAATTAACCAGTGGAATAACTTGCCTCCAAAAGTTGTGAATGCTCCAACACTGGAAGTTTTTAAAGATGTTGGACAACTATTTGTCTGAAGTGGTGTAGGGTTTCCTGCCTAAGCAGGGGGTTGGACTAGAAGGCCTCCAAGATCCCTTCCAACTCTCTTATCCTATCCTATTCTATCCTATCCTATCCTTATTTCTATTCCATTCAATTCTTTGCACTAGATGAGATTGCAGGGTTGAAGTCCCAGCCACAATAATCCATAAGGAACATCATTTCTAGTCCTCTGGTCCCTTCCTACCTCAATTAAATCTTTGTAGAAATGGAATAAACCAAGAATGGGAGAACCATTAAAGCCTTAAATAATGGGTGAATCTCTCTTTTTCCCCCTTTATCTTTTGAATATTTTTGTCAGGGTTTCAAATAGCATCCAATCTCCCACTGCCATGTTGTCACATCCACCCATCCAGATCCGGTCAGGTGCAGAGGTGCAAGAGACAAAGGATGACCTTGGCTTTCTAGAAAGGAATTTTGTTATGGCTACCCCTCATCTAACTCCGTACAATCCCCACCTCCCATTTTCCCACAGTAGAAAATGCATAGCAGAATAATAGAAAGTGTGGCAGGCCAAAGATACAATACAATAGCAGAGTTGGAAGGGACCTTGGAGGTCTTCTAGTCCAACCCCCTTGCCTAGGCAGGAACCCTATGCCATTTCAGACAAATGGCTACCAACAGCTTCTTAAAGACTTCCAGATCCAAAAGAAAAGATGGCTACAGGACTGACAATTTTCGTGGTTTGGGGGGGGGGGGATCCTCTTATTCTGCTGGATCATTTTAATCATTCAGAAAATGTCATAGAAAGCGCAGGCAAATTCGTATGCAAGAAGTTGACTGCAGAGCAATTAGTCCTTCGTTAATATGCAGATTTGGTCCAATGCAAATTCGTCCGATGTGCAGGGTTGAAATAGGCAAGCCAGCCTGACGCAGCACGAAAAGCCAGATGCTTTTATTAACTTCGAAACAGAGGGATTTGGTTAATGATATTGTTGACAAGAAAAATGTGAATAAATTTGACGGCTGCCATCTTTCATATTAGCCAAGGGCTGCGGGGAGAAACGAAAAAAGACAAGCAAAATGCTGATTTCATTTGATAATTTTTCGACTCCTGAACGAAGAATGAGTGTCAGATCTGAGGTAATAACGTTAGGCGTCTTAATATAGCCATTCCGAGGCCCCGAATTCATTTTCCAAGGCTCTCATCGTTTTTCTTAACGCAGCTCTTTCGATGGGGAAGAAAAAGCTCAGGCATTGTAAACACATATTCCACCCGGACATTTGAGATTGGAAAGTCAGGATATTTGCATTTGGAGATAAAAGGCAGGGCTTGGGAACTTTTAGAGGCTGGAACTCCGAGAGTCGAGACCAAAGTCATAAATCCCCTTTTTCAGGTAGCTGGTAACTTTGATAAGTGGCAGGTCGTAAGTCTAGGACTGCAGGCATTTCAGCAAAATTCTCCCTGGTGGACTATATCTATTTGTTATTTTATCTATATCTATCTATCTATCTATCTATCTATCTATCTATCTATCTATCTATCTATCTATCTATCTATCTATCATCAAATCATCTCTCTCTCTCTCTCTCTCTCTCTCTCTCTCTCTCTCTCTCTCTATCTATCTATCTATCTATCTATCTATCTATCTTGTATCTATGTATTATCAAATCATCTGTCTATCGTCAAATCATCTATCAATCTGTCATCACATTATCTATCTAATATCTATGTATTATCAAATCTATCTATCATCAAATTATCTATCTATCTATCTATCTATCTATCTATCTATCTATCTATCTATCTATCTATCTATCTATCTATCTATCTATCTATCTATCTATCTATCATCTCTATCTTATCAAATCATCTCTCTCTCATCAAACTATCTATCTATCTATCTATCTATCTATCTATCTATCTATCTATCTATCTATCTATCATTTATCTATCTATCTATCATATCTACATATTATCAAATCATCTATCTATCTATCATTCTATCTATCATCTATCTATACCAGCCCTCTGGAACGACCTTCCCCCCGAAATCAGAACAACTACGGACCTCCGCTCCTTCCGTCAAAAACTTAAAACACACTTTTTCTGCTTGGCCGGCCTAGGTTAGTCTTTGCCTTTTTTTTTTTTTTTTTTTTTTTTGAACTTTCCTGGAACTGATTGGAGGCTCTTTTGGAGGGGGGATTTAAAGACACAAAAAGGAACAGTAAGTAGTGGCTGTTTCATTTGAACTTTCCTGGAACTGATTGGAGGCTCTTTTGGAGGGGGGATTTAAAGACACAAAAAGGAACAGTAAGTAGTGGCTGTTTCATTTGAACTTTCCTGGAACTGATTGGAGGCTCTTTTGGAGGGGGGATTTAAAGACACAAAAAGGAGCAGTAAGTAGTGGCTGTTTCATTTGAACTTTTCCTGGAGCTGATTTCTGGCTGTGTGCAGGGGGAAAGAAAGGTAAAGATTTCCCCATTTTGAACCACTTGAGGCTAAAGGGAGGAGTTTCTGGCTGTGTGCAGGGGGGAAGAAAGGTAAAGACTTCCCCATTTTGAACTACTTGTGGCTAAAGGGAGGAGTTTCTGGCTGTGTGGAGGGGGGAAAGAGAAAGGTAAAAGAAATAATACATTCTAGATTTGTGCGCTTAAGACTGTGATTGTATTTTATTTCAAAATGACTGGCTTAGTTCAATGTAATAACTGTTTTGCACCTGTCTTCCGCAGTACTCTTTTCAAATTTGGATACTGTCCCCCTTGCAGACAAATTAATAGATTACATAGACACATAACATATCTTGAATCTGTAATTTGTGATCTCCAGGCAGAAATTAAGTGTCCAATTCGGCCACTCCACCCTGTGGAGATGCCACACTACCAGCCTCCCCTACCGCAAAGATCCCACAGAAGAAGAGCAGCCTGGACAACTGTGGGATCTGGCAGGGTGAGAGCTGTGACCCACAAACACAAAACTTTCGCTGTGTCCCAGCATAACAGATATAGCGCCCTTGCTGATCTTAATGGGGACACTAAAGTGACAGATCAAGGTAATAATGACGACTCAAATAAGCAGCGGATTGTGGTCCAAAGTGAAGAACCTACTTCAGAAATGCAAAAGTGTGAACCAGGGATCATGCATCAGTCACACAACAAGAGCAAGGTACCCAAAAAGAGAAGTCACCTCCTGATTGGTGACTCAATCGTAAGAGATGTAAACTTAGGTAAGGATATGGAGGTTTTGAAAGATGTCAGATGTTTACCGGGTGCTACAGCCAGCAGAGACAAGAGGCGTATTCTTAAGATAGTCACGAATGCAAGTAAGGACTGTGAAGTTGATGCTATTATACATCTTGGCACAAATGATCTGTCCCAAAAAGATGTAGCTTCTGTGCAGAATGATTTCCAGAGTTTGGGGTACGAACTTAGTAGTACAGGTTGTAGGCTTATCTTCTCAGAGGTTATACCAGTATACAAGGAACAAAAAGGAAAGGGCCAGCGCATAGCAGAGTTTAATGTGTGGCTAAAGGAGTGGTGTAAAAAGGAAGGCTTTGGTCTTATTAGTCATGATGCCTGCAGCTGGTCCAATGATAAACTGTACAAAAGAGATGGTTTGCACCCATCCAAGAAAGGGACTGAGTTACTTGGCACTAAATTCACAGATTTCCTGGCTAAACATTTAAACTGAATAGTGGGGACAGAGAATCAATAGATAAAGAATATTTCTGTCCCCAGCAAACTAAAATTCATAGGGTTATCAGTGCGTGTAACATAGATAATTGTGCAGGTAATATTATCAACACTGCTGTCAAGCAAAACCAAACAATTAACAGTGGGTGCCATACCATGTACATGAACCATACAAGTGGCAAAGAAATAGGGGCAAAGAGAACCATAGTCAGGCATAACACAGGTTTCGTAGACAGAAAACACAGGGTCAATCAAAATGGACTCAAATGTCTATACACCAATGCACAGAGTATGAGGAATAAACAGGGTGAATTAGAAATTCAAGTAAATGAGGGCAGATACGATATTGTTGCCATTACAGAAACTTGGTGGGATGAAACCCACAAATGGAACATACAGCTAGAAGGATTTAAATTATTTAAAAGAAATAGACCAAATAAAAGAGGAGGTGGAGTTGCACTATATATAAGAAATAATTACATCTCTACAGAAATAGAGCACAACAATGATGAGAACTATCTTGAATGTATTTGGGTCAATATTAAAGGTTGGGGGGGGAATGATATTGTCATAGGTCTATACTACAGGCCACCCAACCAAGCAGAGGAAGTGGATGTACTTTTTGCTAACCAGCTAACTAAGGTATGTAGGAAGCACACTGCAATAGTAATGGGAGATTTTAACTACCCTGACATCAATTGGGAAACAAACTCTGCACCAAGTGGAAGATCCAACAGGTTCCTAACAAACCTAGCAGACAACTTTGTTTCCCAAAAGGTAGAGAAGGGAACAAGGGGATCAGCAATATTGGACTTAATTCTCACTAACAGAGAGGAAATGATAGAAGGTGTAGAAGCTACAGGAACTTTGGGGGCAAGCGATCATGAAATACTGGAATTCAACATTATGCAAACAAAAGTAGTTGAACAAAGTCAAACTAGAGTCTTAGACTTCAAGAGAGCTAATTTCAACAAACTCAGAGAGAGCTTGGGAAGGATTCCATGGATGAGAATCCTCAAGGGGAAAACAACTCAAGAAGCTTGGGAAATTTTGAAAAATGAGATTATAAAAGCCCAGTCCAGCGCAATACCAATGAAGAAGAAAAATAACAGTTCCCAAAAGAAACCAGCATGGCTGCATAAAGAACTCTCTGACAAATTGAAAGACAAAAAGGATAAATATAAAAAGTGGAAAAAGGGGGACATAACCAAGGCAAAATATCAGCAAATAGCCCGAGCCTGTAAAGATGAAGTGAGGAAAGCTAAGGCTCACAATGAAGAAAGGCTTGCCAAAAAAGTAAAAAATAACAAAAAAAGCTTCTTCCAACATGTTAAAAATAAGAAAAAAGTTAAGGAAACAATTGGTCCACTGCTGGGAGAAAATGGCAAGAAGATGATAAGCAACAGGGAGAAAGCAGAACTATTTAACTCTTTCTTTGCATCTGTCTTTACACAAAGGGATAAAACAGTCCAATCAATCAAAAACAGCACCACAAATATCAGATTAGGAACACAAGTTGAAATAGAGAAGAAAATGGTAAGTGAGCACCTGTCTGCCCTGGACGAGTTCAAATCACCAGGACCGGATGGATTACACCCCAGGGTTCTGAAGGAACTGGCAGACGAGATCTCAGAACCACTGAACTATATCTTTCAGAGATCCTGGAGCACCGGGGAACTGCCAGAAGACTGGAAAAGAGCAGATGTGGTTCCCATCTTCAAAAAAGGAAAAAAAACAGATCCAGGAAACTATAGACCCATCAGCCTGACCTCAATACCAGGAAAGATTCTGGAAAAGATAATTAAACAACAAATAAGTGAACACCTAGAAGCAAACAAAGTAATAGCCAAAAGCCAACATGGGTTTGTCAAAAACAGATCATGCCAGACGAATCTAATTGCATTCTTTGACAAAGTAACAAAATCAGTGGACCAGAGGAATGCTGTTGATATAATTTACCTGGACTTCAGTAAGGCATTTGATAAAGTAGACCATAACCTACTATTAGATAAAGTAGAAAATTGTGGGTTAGACAGCACCACCACCAAATGGATTCGTAACTGGCTGACCAACCGCACTCAACGTGTAGTCCTCAATGGAACTGCATCTACATGGAAGGAAGTATGCAGTGGAGTCCCCCAAGGCTCTGTTTTAGGCCCAGTACTCTTTAACATCTTCATCAACGATTTGGATGAGGGGATAAATGGGGAACTCATCAAATTCGCAGACGACACCAAGCTGGCAGGAATAGCCAACACTCCAGAAGATAGGCTTAAGATACAGAAGGATCTAGACAAACTTGAACATTGGGCACTGTCTAATAAAATGAAATTCAATTGTGAAAAAAGTAAGGTCCTACATATAGGCAAGAAAAACCAAATGCACAAGTACAGTATAGGTGGTACCTTGCTCAATAGTAGCAACTGTGAGAGGGATCTCGGAATCCTAGTGGACAACCATTTAAATATGAGCCAGCAGTGTGCAGCAGCTGCCAAAAAAGCCAACACAGTTCTAGGCTGCATCAACAGAGGGATAGAATCTAGATCGCGTGAAGTGTTAATGCCACTGTATAGTGCCTTGGTAAGGCCACACTTGGAATACTGCATACAGTTTTGGTCGCCACGATGTAGAAAAGACGTGGAGACTCTGGAAAGAGTGCAGAGAAGAGCAACCAAGATGATTAGAGGACTGGAGACTAAGACATATGAAGAACGGCTGCAGGAACTGGGTATGTCTAGTTTGATGAAGAGAAGGACCAGGGGAGACATGATAGCAGTGTTCCGATATCTCAGAGGGTGCCACAAAGAAGAGGGAGTCAAACTTTTCTCCAAGACACCTGGGGGCAGGACAAGGAGCAATGGGTGGAAACTAACCAAGGAGAGAAGCAACTTAGAACTAAGGAGAAATTTCCTAACAGTAAGAACAATTAACCTCTGGAACAGCTTGCCTCCAGCAGTTGTGAATGCCCCAACCCTGGAAGTCTTTAAAAAGATGTTAGACAGCCATTTGTCTGAAATGGTATAAGATTCCTGCCCATGCAGGGGGTTGGACTAGAAGACCTACAAGGTCCCTTCCAACTCTGCTATTGTATTGTAATAGGGTGTTAGGGGATTTTAGCTAATTATAATTGGGGATTTTAGCGCAGGGATAATCTTAGTTTAATCTGTTTTTTACTTATTTATTCTATTTATGTATTTTTATAGTATTTTAATCTTTCCCTGTGCACCGCTCAGAGTCCCCTTGGGGAGAGGATGCGGTATACAAATAAAATTATTATTATTATTATTATTATTATTATTATTATTATTATTATTATTATTATTATTATTATTATTATTATTATTTATATATATATATATATCATCAAATTATTATCTATCTATCTATCTATCTATCTATCTATCTATCTATCTATCTAATCTATCTATCATCAAATTATCATCCATCCATCCATCCATCCATCCATCCATCCATCCATCCATCCATCCATCTATCTATCTATCTATCTATCTATCTATCTATCTATCTAATCTATCATCAAATTATCATCCATCCATCCATCCATCCATCCATCCATCCATCCATCCATCCATCCATCCATCTATCTATCTATCTATCTATCTATCTATCTATCTATCTTATTATCAAATCATCCATCCATCCATCCATCCATCCATCCCTCCATCCATCCATCCATCCATCCATCCATCCATCCATCCATCCATCCATCCATCCATCCATCCATCTATCTATCTATCTATCTATCTATCTATCTATCTTATTATCAAATCATCCATCCATCCATCCATCCATCCATCCATCCATCCATCCATCCATCCATCCATCTATCTATCTATCTATCTATCTATCTATCTATCTATCATCAAATCATATGTCTGTCTGTCTGTCATCTGTCATCAAATTATCTATCTATCTATCTTAGATTGGACAACCATTTGTCTGAAATGGTATAGAGTTTCGTGCTTGAGCAGGGGTTGGACTAAAAGACCTCCAAAGTCCCTTCCAACTCTGCTATTCTGTCATCCATCCATCTATCCATCCTCTACTTATATCTATCATCATGTGTCACATTGGTGCAGTGGTAAAGGCTACTTCTGCTGACTGCCAGCAGTTCGAATCTCACCAGGCTCAAGGTTGACTCAGCCTTCTGTCCTTCCAAGGTTGGTAAAATGAGGATCCAGATTGTTGGGGCTAAATGCTGACTCTGTAAACCTCTTAGAGAGAGCTGTAAAAGCTCTGTGAAACGGTATATAAGTCTAAGTGCTATTGCTATTTACGCCTCCCCCCCCTCTCCTCTATCTTTTATCAGTATATCTATGTATCTCTCTATCTCTATCATCCATCTCTCTCTCTCCCCCCTATCTTCTATCTATTTGTGTATCTATCAGTGTATCTATGTATCTATCTCTATCATCCATCTCTCTCTCTGTCGCCATCTGTATCTAGCTATCCTCTATCTATCTGTGTATCTATGTATCCCTCTATCTCTATCATCCTTCTCTCTCTCTCTCTCCCCCCTATCTTCTATCTATCTGTGTATCTATGTATCTCTCTATCTCTATCATCCATCTCTCTCTCTCTCTCTCTCTCTCCCTATCTTCTATCTATTTGTGTATCTATCAGTGTATCTATGTATCTATCTCTATCATCCATTTCTCTCTCTGTCGCCATCTGTCTCTCCTTATCTTCTATCTATTTGTGTATCTATCAGTGTATCTATGTATCTATCTCTATCATCCATTTCTCTCTCTGCCTCCCTCTGTATCTAGCTATCTTCTATCTATCTGTGTATCTATGTCTCTCTATCTCTATCATCCCCCCCTCTCTCTCCCCCTATCTTCTATATATTTGTGGATCTATGTATCTCTCTATCTCTATCATCCATCTCTCTCTCTCTCTCTCTCTCTCTCCCTCTCCCTATCTTCTATCTATTTGTGTATCTATCAGTGTATCTATGTATCTATCTCTATCATCCACAAGAGATGCCTAGAGAGAAGATGGAGGGCTACCCGTTCTGAATCTGACCGGACACAGGTAAAAGCCCATTTACGGACTTACATTGTGGCGCTGAGAGTGGCCAAACGTCATCATTGTGCCACTCTCATAGCATTCGCAGAAAACCGCCCTGCCGCCCTGTTTAGGGTGACCCGTTCCCTCCTTCAACAGAGGGTGCGGGAAGCCTCGCTGCAGGGTAGAGCAGAGGAATTTGTGATTTTTCTGCAGGAGAAAATCGCTCAGATACAGAATGAGTTAGCCTCCATTGATGGCCCAGTGGGATGCCAAGAGACAGATCTTGTTTGGGAGGAGTTTGACTCCGTTACTTCCGAGGATATGGACAGGTTACGTGGGCGACTGCGAGCCACCACATGTTTATTGGACCCGTGTCCCTCCTGGCTTGTACTGGCATCCTGGGAGGTGACACGAGGCTGGCTCCAAGAGGTTGTCAACGCATCCTTAAGTGAGGGTGCCTTACCTGCTTCCCTAAAAGAGGCCATGGTGAGGCCCCTCCTTAAGAAGCCCTCTTTGGATCCAGCTTTATTAACCAACTATCGTCCAGTCTCCAACCTTCCCTTTTTGGCGAAGGTTGTTGAGAGTGTGGTGGCACAACAGTTTCCCCGTCACCTGGAGGAAGTTGATTATCTAGACCCGCGCCAGTCCGGCTTTCGGCCCGGGCATAGCACCGAGACGGCATTGGTCGCGTTGGTCGATGATCTCTGGAGGGCCAGAGATGGGGGTTGCTCCTCCATCCTGGTCCTATTAGACCTCTCGGCGGCTTTCGATACCATCGACCATGGTATCCTATTGCATCGGCTGGAGGGGTTGGGGGTGGGAGGCACCGTTTTACGGTGGTTCTCCTCCTACCTCTCTGGCCGATCGCAATTTGTGTTGGCAGGAGAGCAGAGGTCGACCTCGAGACCCCTCACATGTGGGGTCCCTCAGGGGTCGGTCCTCTCGCCTCTCCTGTTCAACACATATATGAAGCTGCTGGGTGAGATCATCCGTGGCTTTGGGGTAGAGTACCATCTCTACGCTGATGATACTCAGCTGTATATATCTACCCCAAGCCACCCCAACGATGCCGTAGCGGTGATGTGCCAGTGCCTGGAAGCCGTACGGATCTGGATGGGAAGTAACGGACTCAGACTCAACCCGACCAAGACCGAGTGGCTGTGGTTTCCGGCTGCCCGATTCAACCAGCTGACTCCATCGCTGGCCATAGGGGGCGAACATCTTGCCCCTGTGGATGGGGTCCGCAACTTGGGTGTCCTCCTGGATGCCCGGCTGTCCATGGAAGATCAAGTGACAGCCGTGGCCAGGAGGGCGTTTTACCAGGTTCGCCTGGTTCGCCAGTTGCGCCCCCTATTGGATCGGGACGCCCTTCGCACAGTCACTCATGCTCTCGTGACATCCCGACTGGACTATTGTAACTCTCTCTACATGGGGCTCCCCTTGAGGTGCACCCGAAGACTTCAGCTGGTCCAGAATGCAGCCGCGCGAGCAATAATGGGTACCGCAAGATATACCCATGTAACACCGCTCTTGCGCGAGCTGCACTGGCTACCTGTCGTCTTTCGGGTGCGCTTCAAGGTGTTAGTCCTCATCTTTAAAGCGCTCCATGGCTCGGGACCTAGCTATCTGCGGGATCGGATTCTGCCTCATACATCTTCCCAGCCCATTCGCTCCCACAGAGAGGGACTTCTCCGGGTGCCGTCCACTAGACTTTGTCAGCGGGCGACGCCCAGGGGAAGGGCCTTCTCTGTGGCGGGCCCAGCCCTCTGGAACGACCTTCCCCCCGACATTAGAACAACTACGGACCTCCGCTCCTTCCGTCAGAAATTAAAAACTCACTTTTTCTGCTTGGCCGGCCTAGGTTAGTCTCTACCTCAGGGGTTAGGGAATGTTAATTTTAAAATGGGGATTTTAGTACATGGACAGTTGATTTAATTTGTTTTTATTGTATTTATTTATGTATATATTTTATGCTGTTTTAATTTTCCCTGTGCACCGCTCCGAGTCCCCCTGGGGAGAGGACGCGGTATAGAAAAATAAAATCTATCTATCTATCTATCTATCTATCCATTTCTCTCTCTGTCTCCCTCTGTATCTAGCTATCCTCTATCTTCTATCTGTGTATCTATGTATCTTTCTATCTCTATCATCCTTCTCTCTCTCTCTCTCTCTCTCTCCACTATCTTCTATCTGTGTATCTATGTATCTCTCTATCTCTATCATCCCTCTCTCTCTCTCTCTCCCTATCTTCTATCTATTTGTGTATCTATCAGTGTATCTATGTATCTATCTCTATCATCCATTTCTCTCTCTGTCTCCCTCTGTATCTAGCTATCCTCTATCTTCTATCTATCTGTGTATCTATGTATCTCTCTATCTCTATCATCCTTCTCTCTCTCTCCCTCCGCTATCTTCTATCTATCTGTGGATCTATGTATCTCTCTCTCTCTATCATCCATCTCTCTCTCTGTCGCCATCTGTATCTAGCTATCCTCTATCTTCTATCTATCTGTGTATCTATGTATCTCTCTATCTCTATCATCCTTCTCTCTCTCTCTCCCTCCACTATCTTCTATCTATCTGTGTATCTATGTATCTCTCTATCGCTATCATCCCTCTCTCTCTCTCCGCTATCTTCTATCTATGTATCTCCCTATCTCTATCATCCTTCTCTCTCTCTCTCTCTCTCTCTCTCCCCCTATCTTCTATCTGTCTGTGTATCTATGTATCTCTCTATCTCTATCATCCATCTCTCTCTCTCTCTCTCTCTCTCTCTCTCTCTCTCTCTCTCTCTCTCTCTCTCTTTCTCTCTCTCTCTCTCCCTATCTTCTATCTATTTGTGTATCTATCAGTGTATCTATGCTGGCATTGCTTGCTTCTGGTATTTTCCCGTGTACAAGGCATAAGTGTATCTATGTATCTATCTCTATCATCCATTTCTCTCTCTGTCTCCCTCTGTATCTAGCTATCCTCTATCTTTTATCTGTCTGTGTATCTATGTATCTCTCTATCTCTATCATCCCTCTCTCTCTCCCCCCCATCTTCTGTCTATCTATGTATCTTTCTATCTCTATCATCCACATCTCTCTCTCGATCTCTATCATCCATTTCTCTCTCTCTGTGTGTATCTAGCTATCCTCTATCTTCTATCTATCTGTGTATCTATGTATCTCTCTATCTCTATCATCCCTCTCCCTCTCTCTCTCCCCTATCTTCTATCTATCTGTGTATATATTTATCTCTCTCTCTCTCTCTCCCCGTTATTTATTTAAAACAAGATAACCCAACAGTTGTAAAAACAGTCTGTCTTCCATTCTCTCTCTGTCTCCCCATGGAGCCGTGCTGTTCCTTGGCTTCCCGTCGCCTGGATCACTTCAGGGAAACCTTCCCATGCCACAAATTTGGTGGACGATGGCAGGAGGGCATCTGTGCCCAATTTCTGATTGCCTCATCCTTCAGCATCATTTTGGCAGGAGCCTCTCATTCCAACCACCAGGCGGGCGGAGGACTTCTGAATCCAATTCCAGGGCTGAACACAATGTCCTGTCCCCTGGCAGAGGTCCAGATTGAGAGACGTCGCTGACGTGGGACGGGCTGTGCCGTTGTTTGCAAGGCTGCTTAGATCCAAAAATTCACTTTTGGAGAAAGTTCATAGATTATTATCAATAGTTATAAGAAGTCACTTTTTTTCAGGGCCGTCAGGGCTTCGAATGGTCACCAAACCATGTGTTGTAAGTCGGGGACTACAGGACAATCAGAAATAGCTAGCATTTAAATCCCTGGTGGGATTAATGAGCAAAGCTACTTTTGTAATAGTTCAGGCACCTGGTACAAGAAATAAGTACCGTATTATTCTCTCTCCATCTCTCTCTCTCCCTCTCTCTCTCTCCCTCTCTCTTTCTCTCTCTCTCTTTTTCTCTCTCTCTCCCTCTTTCTCTCCCTCTCTTTCTCTTTCTCTCTCCATCTCTCTTTCTCTCTTCCTCCCTCTCTTTCTCTCCCTCTCCCACTCTTTATCTCTCTCTCCATCTCTCTCTCTGCCTTTCTTTCTCTCTCTTTCTTTCTCTCCCTCTCCCTCCTCTCTCTTTCTCTCTCTTTCTCTCTCTCCATCTCTCTCTGCCTCTCTTTCCCTCCCTCCCTCTCCTCTCCTCTCTCTCTTTCTGTCTCTTTTCATCTCTCTCCGCGTCTCTCTCTCTTTTCTCTCTCTCCCTCCCTTTCTTTCTCTCCCTCTTTCTCTCTCTTTTTCTCTCTCTCTCTTTCTCTCTCTCCATCTCTCTCTGCCTCTCTTTCTCTCCCTCCCTCTCTCTCCTCTCTCTCTTTCTCTGTCTCTTTTCATCTCTCTCTGCGTCTCTCTCTCTTTTCTCTCTCTTTCTCTCTCTCTCCCTCCCACTCTTTCTCTCCCTATCTTTCTCTTTATCTCTCTCTCCATCTCTCTCTCTGCCTTTCTTTCTCTCTCCCTCCCTCTTTCTGTCTCTCTTTCTCTTTTTCTCTCTTTCTCTCTCTCCATCTCTCTCTGCCTCTCTTTCTCTCCCTCCCTCTCTCCTCTCTCTCTTTCTCTCTCTTTCTCTGTCTCTTTTCATCTCTCTCCGCGTCTCTCTCTCTTTTCTCTCGCTCTCTTTCTCCCTCCCTCTCCCTCCCACTCTTTCTCTCCCTATCTTTCGCTTTATCTCTCTCTCCATCTCTCTCTCTGCCTTTCTTTCTCTCTCTCTCTTTCTCTTTCCCTCTCTCCATCTCTCTCTGCCTCTCTTTCTCTCCCTCCCTCTCTCCTCTCTCTCTTTCTCGCTGTCTCTTTTCATCTCTCTCCACGTCTCTCTCTCTTTTCTCTCTCTCTCCCTCTCTTTCTCTCCGTCTCTCTTTCACTCTCTACCTCCCTCTCTCTTTCTCTCTCTCTCTCTCTCCCTCTCTTTCTCTTTATCTCTCTCTCCATCTCTCTCTGCCTTTCTTTCTCTCCCTCTCTTTCTTTCTTTTTCTCTCTCTCTCCATCTCTTTCTCTCTCTCCCTCCCTCTCTTTCTCTCCCTCTTTCTCTCCTCTTTCTCTCTCTCTCTCTCTCCCTCTCTTTCTCTTTATCTCTCTCTCCATCTCTCTCTGCCTTTCTTTCTCTCCCTCTCTTTCTTTCTTTTTCTCTCTCTCTCTCCATCTCTCTTTCTCTCTTCTTCCCTCTCTTTCTCTCCCTCTTTCTCTCCCTCTCTCTCTCTTTATCTCTCTCTCCATCTCTCTCTGCCTTTCTTTCTCTCTCTCTTTCTCTCCCTCTCCCTCCTCTCTCTCTTTCTATCTCTCTCTCTCTTTTCATCTCTCTCTCTGCCTCTCTTTCTCTCTCTCTCTTTCTCTCCCTCTCCCTCCTCTCTTTTCATCTCTCTGCCTCTCTCTCTCTCTCTCTCCGTCTTTCTCTTAATTTTCTCCGCTGCTCTCTCTTTCTCTCTCTCTTTCTCTCTCCCCCCCTCTCTCTCCGCCGCTCTCAATCTTTCTCTCTCTCTGTCTCCCTCTTTCTCTTCCCACTCTCTCTTTCTCTCTCATTCTTTCTCTCTCTTTCTCTCTCCCCCTCTTTCTGTCCCAATCCCTCTCCCCCCTCTCTGCCTCTCTCTTTCTTTCTCTCTCTCCCTGTCTTTCTCTCTCTCTCTCTCCCTCCCTGTCTTTCTCTCTTTCTCTCTCACCCACCCATACACCCCTTCAGCCAATTCGCTCCCACAGAGGGACTTCTCCGGGTGCCGTCCACCATGCAATGCCAGCAAGCGGCTCCCAGGGGAAGGGCCTTCTCTGTGGTGGGCCCGACTCTCTGGAACGACCTACCCCCCGATCTCAGAACAACCACGGACCTCCACTCCTTTCGCCAAAAACTAAAGACCCACTTTTTCCGCCAGGCCAGCCTGGCCTAAGTTCCCCATCTGCCGCAGTCTGAATATTTAAATTGTTTTATTAGGGTTTTTAAGGGAATTGAGTTTTAGGTTTTTGGGATTTTAGCACAGGATTAGATTTAATTGTATTTTAATGATTAGAATTGTTTATGTTTTGTATGTTTTTAATTCCCTGTGCACCGCCTCGGGTCCCTTCGGGGAGAGAGAGCGGTTTACAAATTAAATTATTCTATTCTTCTATTCACCCCGTCTTTCTCTCTTTCTCTCTCTCTCTCCCCGTCTTTCTCTCTTTCTCTCTCTCTCTCCCCGTCTTTCTCTCTTTCTCTCTCTCTCTCCCCGTCTTTCTCTCTTTCTCTCTCTCTTCCCCTGTCTTTCTCTCTTTCTCTCTCTCTCTCCCTGTCTTTCTCTCTTTCTCTCTCTCTCTCCCCGTCTTTCTCTCTTTCTCTCTCTCTCTCCCCGTCTTTCTCTCTTTCTCTCTCTCTCTCTTTCCCCGTCTCTCTTTCCCCGTCTCTCTCTCTCTCTCTCTCCCTGTCTTTCTCTCTCTCTCTGTGGTTTGTATAAGATGCACCAGAATATAAAATGCACCTTAGTTTTTGGAGAGGAAAATAGGGAAAAAATTCTGCCGGCCAGGTATTCATCTGGCTAGTGTCCTTAATCTGGTCAGTTTCAGCACATAGGTTTGCTGGTTTTGAGCAGGTTGGGGAAGTTTTTAAGAAGATGTTGGACAACCATTTGACTGAAATAGTAACGGGTTTCCTGCTTCAGCAGGGGGTTGGACTAGAAGACCTCCAAGGTCCCTTCCAACTCTGTTATATTGTTAAATCTTACCAAATCTCACTTGTAAGGACTATACAAGGACTTTGTTGATCTCCATTAAAACTCGGGTTGTTGTTTTCAATTTAACTTTGGAATGGGGTGGGCTGGGGGGGGTGGAGTTTACGAACAGTCCATAAGGAGATTTGGCTTCTGCAAATGTTGTGTACTTGATTCCCCACCCCGTCACTCTGCCAGCAAAATCTTGCCTCTTTCATCCTGTTGAGCACACTTTGTGCATATTAGCAGAATCGATGCGGTTGCCCACCCGCCCCAGAGGTCAGACGTTGCGTACCTCTGGCATGGTGAGAGATGTGTGTTCCTGTCTGTTTCACCTTTCGGTGATTGTCTCATCCCACAATATTTGCATCCACTTTTCTTCCGGTCCTGGCCCTGGCTTCTGCCGTGAATTGGCAGAAGAAAATAATTCTCTTTTGTCCTTCCCTTCGTCTACTAGGAGCTTTCCAACTCTGTTATTCTGTGTGATGTAATCTCCCCCCTTGGCATTGACCAGATCTATGTGTCAGTTTCTGGAACGGTCATTTCGCATGCTTTCCTGGTGCACTTTTTATAGGCACCGCCTCAATCGATCAGTCAATCAGACTAGAGCTGGAAGGGACCTTGGAGAACTTCTAGTCCAACCCCCAGCTCCAGCAGGAGATCCTGTACCCGTGTTGGCGAACCTGTGGCACGCGAAGCCATTTCTGAGGGCTCGCGAGGCATTGCCCTGTCAGCTCCAGCACCAGCTGATTTTCGGCTGTTTTTCGCCCTCTGGAGGCTTCAGGGAAAAAAAGGTTTGCCATCACTGCCCTATGCCATTTCAGAGAAACGGTTATCCAATCTCCTCTTAAAAACCTCCAGTGTTGAAGCATTCACAACTTCTGGAGGCAACTTCTGTTCCTCTGATTCATTGTTCTCACTGTCAGGAAATTCCTCCTCAGTTCTAAGTTGCTTCTCTCCTTGATTAGTTTCCACCCATTGCTTCTTGTTCTGCCCTCAGGTGCCTTGGAGAATAGCTTGACTCCCTCTTCTTTGGGGCAACCCCTGAGATATTGGAAGACAGCTATCCTGTCTCCCCTGGTCCTTCTTTTCATTAATTATCTTAATTATCTATGGATTTAAGAAGATCCCAGGAGACAAATTGGAAAGAAATGAGGGGTTGGGGGGAATATATATATCTTGCTATTATTGGGCTCAAGCAAGTTTTGGATTAGAGAAAATCTTGCACTTTAGTTCCTAAAAGATCGACTTTTTCCTCTCTCTAGATAGATGGTTCTCTAGGGGACCGTTAAGAAAGATGAAAATTAGCGGGATTTGGCACTTTATCAGAAAGCCTTCCTTAGCATGTAAGTCTTAAGAGAGTCCGACTCCCCGGTTCCCATAATCCCCCAACTCTTGCGATACAAGGCTAGCCTGGATGGACATGATGGGTTTTGTAGTCCACACCTACGGAAAAGAACTCTGACGGCCATGGTGGGATTCAAATAATTTAAGAACAGGTTCTCTGGCCTATTAATGAGTTTGAGTTTTATTTGATTTATATCCCGCTCTTCTCCAAAAGGACCCAGGGCGGCGCACAGGAATTTAAAATAACATATAAATAATACAAAATACAAAATTTAAAAACCTATTAAATATCCAAACCTGCGCTAAAACCAATTAAAATCCCCCATTTTAAAACTATCTAATACTAGTCACAGCGGAGGCTATGTTAGGCCGGCTTGATGAAACAGGTGTGTTTTTAAACACTGGCGGAAGAGGCGGAGGTCGGTGATGGTACGGAGTTCAGGGGGTAGGTCGTTCCACAGGGCAGGGCCCGCCAAAGAGAAGGCCCTTTCCCTGGGTGTCGCCAGTCGGCATTGTCCAGCCGACGGCACCCTGAGAAGGCCCTCTCTGTGGGAGCGTATCAGTCTAAGGGATGTAATGACCAGCCGGGTAGGCGTGGCTCAGTGGTCATTTGACCGTGTGGGCGTGGCCAACTCTACGTGACTCTGGTGGATGGGCGCTTCGCCTTAGCGGTTACAGTGGAATAAGGGTTCACCGGATAGGCGGTTTCTGTAAGCAGGGCAATCAAGATGAAGCTAGAAACAACACCAGAATGTTTCCTTCCTGCCTTCCGTACAGGATTAGCCCTGTAAAAAAGTAAAATGAGATTTCTTCCAACAACCTGTTTAATCTATTTTTAATATGAAATGTTGTATATAGTCATTGTTTTTATTCTTCCTGTGCACCGCCCCGAGTCCCTGTGGGGAGAGGGTGCGGTTTATAAGTATTAAATTATTATTATTATTATTATTATTAACCGGTTCTCTGAACTGCTTAGAAAGTTAACAACCGGTTGTCCCAAATAGGTGCAAACCGGCTGAATCCCACCACTGTCTGATGGGGAAAAACTGGTTTGTTTTCCCCCTTCCTGGCGCAGAGACCAGGTGGTCCTCGCCTTCTGGGGGAGGCGGAACCTGAGATGTCAAGATGGTTCCGCCCCAGGCGCCTGATGGATCCTGAAAGGTTCCAGAGGGAGCTTGGGCCAGTACCTGTGTCCTTGACCCGCGACGCAACTGAGGACTTAGTGGCCGCATGGTATAATACGGCCATGGGGGCCTTGGACCGGGTTGCGCCCTTGTGGCCTCTCACGCGGTGTCGACTCACCCAGGCTCCTTGGTTTTCCGAGGAGCTGAGGGAGATGAAGCGCCGCAAGAGACGCCTAGAGAGTAGGTGGAGATCCTCTCGGTCCGAATCTGATCGAGCAGTGGTGAGAACCCATTTGAGAACTTACCTAGTGGCGATGAGGGTAGCCAAACATGAGTATTGTGCTACCCTCATCGCATCCGCAGATAACCGGCCTGCGGCCCTGTTTGGGGTGACCCGCTCCCTCCTTCAACAGAGGCCGCGGGAAGCCCCTCTGCAGGGACGAGCAGAGGAGTTTGGAGAGTATCTGCAGGATAATAGATGCAGTTCCATTGAGTCCAATATTATCCCTCAATAATATTTGTATTTTGTATATTTGTATTTCTATGTTTTTAAATCTCCTGTGCGCCGCCCTGAGTCCCTTGGTGGGAGATGGGCGCGGGATACAAATACGAATAAATAAATAAATAAATAAATAAATAAATAAATAAATAAATAAATAAATGAATGAATGAATGAATGAATGAATGAATGAATGAATGAATAAATAAATAAATAAATAACAGTTCATTGAAAAATCTGACCCTTTTTCAGAATTACAGTCTTTCCAGCATCCCCATGATCGTGTGATCCCAATTCAGATACTTGGCCACGGACTCATACATACGACCGTTGCTGTCGTCCCAAAGCCATGCGATCCTCTGTTTGCGACCTTCTGACAAGCAAAGTCAATGGGGAAGCCAGATTCACTTAACAACTGGGATACTAACTTATCAACTTCAGGGATTCCCTTAACAACGGAGGCAAGAAAGGTAGTAAAATGGGGCAAAATTCACTTAACCGGGGTCTCACTGAAAGACAGAAATGTTGGGCTCAATTGTGGTCATAAACTGAGGACCACTTGTAATGGTTTTTCTTTTTCATTTTTCTCTTCCTTTGAATTTAGCCATATACAGGGAGTAATACAATAGCAGAGTTGGAAGGTACCTTGGAGGTCATCTAGTCCAACTCCCTGTCTAGGGAGGAAGCCCTATACCATTTCAGACAAATGGCTATCCAACATCTTCTTAAAGACTTCCAGTGTTGGGGCATTCACAGCTTCTGGAGACAAGTAGTTCCACTGATTAATTGTTCTAACTGTCAGGAAATTTCTCCTCAGTTCTAAGTTGCTTCTCTCCTTGATTAGTTTCCCCCCATTGCTTCTTGTTCTGCCCTCAGGTGCTTTGGAGAATAGTTTGACTCCCTCTTCTTTGTGGCACCCTCTGAGATATTGGGAAACTGCTATCATATCTCCCCTGGTTGTTCTCTTCATTAAACTAGATCTACCCAGTTCCTGCAACCGTTCCTCATGTTTTAGTCTCCAGTCCCCTAATCCTCTTTGTGGCTCTTCTCTGCACTCTTTCTGGAGTCTCCACATCTTTTCTTCATTGTGGCGACCAAAACTGTATGCAGTATTCCAAGTGTGGCCTTACCAAGGCCTTATAAAGTGGTATTAACACTTCCCATGATCTTGATTCTCTCCCTCTGTTGATGCAGCCTAGAACTGTGTTGGCTTTTTTGGCAGCTGCTGCACACGGCTGGCTCATATTTAAATGGTTGTCCACTAGGACTCCAAGATCCCTCTCACAGTTGCTACTATTGAGCAAGGTACCACCTATACTGTACCTGTGCATTTTGTTTTCCTTGCCTAAATGTAGGACCTTACTTTTTTCACAATTGAATTTCATTTTATTAGATAGTGCCCAATGTTCAAGTTTGTCTAGATCCTTCTGTATCTTAAGCCTATCTTCTGGAGTGTTGGCTATTCCTGCCAGCTTGGTGTCGTCTGCAAATTTGATGAGTTCCCCATTTATCCCCTCATCCAAATCATTGAACCTTGGGGGACTCCACTGCATACTTCCTTCCATGGAGAGGGGGCAGTCTAGAAATCTAATAAAATAAATAAAATAATGTAGATGCAGTTCCATTGAGTCCCTGGCTTATGGCCATCAATGGGACCAGAATGTCCATTGCCAGTCTAGGTGGTCGTTAAGTGAATCATGTCAGATTTTATGTTGTAAGTAAGTGTGAAAACTGGTCATAAGTCACTTTCTTCAGTGCCATGGTAACTTTGAACGGTCGCTAAATGAATGGCTGTAAATCAAGGACTACTGTACTTCCCCATTCGTTGGATTGGATGGAGTCCACGTTCCAAATAACATCCAAAATTAAATCAGAGTCCGAGGCAACGTCTTGCTCAAAGCTCCAATTTAACAAGAGGGCCATGTTGGCACATCTGGGGAAACCCAAATCTATAAGCGTCCTGGTTTTCCTCACCCAGTTGAAAGTTCAAGATCTTTTTTTTGCTTCTCTTCTAGGCTCTACAACTTTTTACAATTTTGATTGGAACTTTCTTCTCCTGACTTGCTCCAGCGGCCGCACCCAAAAAACGCCATCTTAGTGGCACTGATTTAAACAGCTCACCATGGCTTCAAAAAAACAACCAGGAAATCCAGGATTGGAAGAGAGAATGACAGCTATGGAAACAGTGTTAAACTCCTTGGTGCTGGAAATTAGAGAATTTAGAAAATATCATACTAGCACTAAGCTTGAACTCTTGGAGACACAGAAAAAATTGATGGAGAACACACAGAAGACCGAGGAGTTGGAAGTGGGGCTGGCTGGGGCAAAGGGAGAACTTAAAAATGTTAATACTGAAATTGGAGATTTGTCTGGTCATATGTCTAGGATGGATTTTGAGAGGATGTCATATTTCTTAAGATTTCAGAATATTTCTGAGGAATCTGGTGAATGCCTTCCTGATCTCATGAGTACAATTTTATCAGACTATTTACGTAAACCCAAAGAGGAGATCAGGGGGGACATTGACCTAGTCTACAGAATAAATTCAGCATATGCCAGGATGAATGAAGTACCGAGAGATACATATTAAATTTGTTAGAAGGTCGACAAGGGAGGGAATCTTGAAGGCGCAGAGGGAGGGTCCGTTAATTTACCAACAAAAGGAAGTCGCCATCTTGAAGCAGATCCCCAAAAAGATTAGAGAGATGAGACGGAAATATTCCTTCTTATCTAAAAAATTGTTTAACCACGGGATTTGGTTTAAGTGGGTGATGCCAGAAGGGATGTTGGTGTTCTGGGACGGAGGAAGAGTAAGGATTAAAACAGTTGCTGAGGCGGATGCCTTTCTTAAAAAACATTCCTCTATCCTGGGGGAAGATTCAGGGGGGACGGAGGGGGCCACGGCCCCGCCCGCTGGGGGCCAGGAAGGAGAACAAGAAGACGCAATTGCCAAGAGACTTAGATCTAAAAAATGACTTTTATTTTTATTTGTATTAATACAGTATAATTTTTGTCTGGATGTTTGTACACGACTGCCAGCATAGAATTCAGAATTTATATGTATACATTTATTTTCACCTTGTTGTATTATTGAAAAATGAATTACCAATGTCTTGTTAAGAAGCCTGGGAGGGCCAACGTTCCCGACGTGAAAGTTCTCAAAATATCTTTTTAATTCACCTTACCCTACCCTTTTTTGTTAAAAATTTTGTAAAACTCAATAAAACTTTTTCTATATATAAAAAAAGAAAGTTCAAGATCTTGCCCCCACACCCTCCAGTCCATCCCATGGTCCCATCTCCCACTGCCACGCTGGCAGTTCCACCCATCCAGTTCCAGCCAGGTGCAGAGGTGCAGAGACGAAGGATGACCTTGGTTTTCTAGAAAGGAATTTGGTTTTGGCTACATCTCATCTAACTCCGTACAATCCCCGCCTCCCAATTCCCCACTAATGAAACAGCATAGTAAAATAAGAGAGAGTGTGGCAGGCCAAAGATCCTAAAAGGAATATGACCGCTGGCCTGATACTCTCCTTTTCGCCTCCTTCCCCTTCCCCTGCCTCTCCCTTTCTCCTCCCCCCCTCCCTCCAATTTTTGGGATGCCATGCCAAGAAGCCATGCCAAAAATGAAACTGCTGACTCCCCACATCCTGTTACTTGGGGTGCCTCAAAATGCATCAGCCTATCAGGGCGATGACGTGGCCAGGAGACCCTGCATACAGCTGAAAATTGGGGTGGGTGGGTGGGAGGTGGGGATGGTTCCCCCCCCCCTGGAAAAGGAGGTGAAAACTGACAGGTGCCTCTAGCTGGTGTTGCAGGAAATTAGGAGACTTGGACAATGAGATCTAGATAAGCCTTTTATTTTTGGCCAAAGGTCCGAGCAGAAATAAGTTTTGCTAACACCCGGACAAAGATCCATAGAAAAAGCAGGTTCTTATATATCTTTCAAGGAGCAGTTTCGAACGTGGAAATACTTAAACCATTCCTATTGGTTACCTTGAGGACCAAGCCTTGTAAGGAGTTGGGGTCTTTACTTCTCCTTTTGTCTTGAGCCATACGTGTCTCTAAGCGAACTTTAGCTGAACCTTGTGGTTTTGTGAGAACTATTGAACTCTGCGGTTAGGCACTCATTTCCCGTCCCTTAACGGCCTATGTCGCCTTTTAATATAGAAGTAAAAGGGGCCCTAAGAGGCTGTCTAGCCTGACCCAGTAGGTTTCACACTTAATGACCAATTCTCACTTTGCATCCTGCCTTATTGGGGTTTCTCCACCCAGTTGAAAGTTCATGATCTTTCCCTCCACACCCACAAGCCCATCCCATGGTCCAATCTCCCACTGCCATGCTGGCAGCTTCCACCCATCCAGTTCCGGTCAGGTGCAGAGGTGCAGAGACAAAGGATGACCTTGGCTTCCTGGAAAGAAATTTTATTTTGACAACATCAAATTCTACTCCTTACTATTCCTCCTCCCAATTCCCCACTAATGAAACAGCATAGTAGAATAGAATATTGGGGTGGCAGGCCAAAGATCCCAAAAGGAATTGGCTGCAGGCCTGACATCTGGATCTTGAGCCTATCATCTAGGGCAGGGGTCTGCAAAGTTGGCTCTTTTAAGACTGGTGGACTTCAACTCCCAGAATTCCCCAGCCAGCTATGCTGGATGGGGAATTGTGGGAGTTGAAGTCCACCAGTCTTAAAAGAGCCAACTTTGCAGACCCCTGATCTAGGGTGTTGGCTATTCAGACAATAATACAATACAATACAATAGCAGAGTTGGAAGGGACCTTGGAGGCAGTGGCGTAGCGTGGGTTGTCAGCACCCGGGGCAAGGCAAGTAATTTGCGCCCCCTAATCTTCCCCCAGATAGTCCCTCGCTCCACTTTCAAACCACAATAAAAGTGGGAAGAGACGGAAAAGTGCGCGCATCGGGAGCGGGGGGGGAGTGGGAGGGGACGCCCTGCGTGGGGAGGGGGTGTGGCGCTGGGGGGTCCCGCGGGAAAAGGGTAGGGGCGGAGGGGGATGAGGAGCGGAAGGGGATGTCTGGCGGGGGGGCGTTCCTCCTCCCCCCTCCTCCTGCTCGGCCGGGGTGTCAATTTGCAGCGGGAGCTCCTCCTCCGCCTCCTCCTCCTTCCCGGCCCCTCCCTCGCATTCTCGACCCTCCCCGGGTGGGCTGAGCAGGGGACCCCTCCGGCCGCCGGAGCTAGTGACTTCCACCCGGGCTCTCTCCGCCGCCTCCGCCCAGGCTTCCCCGTTCGGCGCTGCCTGGCCTTTTCCCGCCTCTCCGCGCTCCCTCGATGCCGCAGGAGGGGAAGCTCCGTGGTGCCTCCGCCTCCTTTCCCGCGAGTGTCAAAACTTTGTCGGGGCGGCGTCGGCGGGCGGGACGGGGCTGAGGCGGGAGGCCGGTCTGAGGCAGGCGGGGTGCGCGGTGCGAGCGCGCCCCCCAGATGTTGCGCCCAGTGCGGCCGGCCCCCCCTGCACCCCCCACGCTACGCCTCTGCTTGGAGGTCATCTAGTCCAACTCCCTACCTAGGCAGGAAACCCTATACCGTTTCAGACAAATGGCTATCCAACATCTTCTTAAAGACTTCCAGTGTTGGGGCATTCACAACTTCTGGAGGCAAGTAGTTCCATTGATTAATTGTTCTCCTCAGTTCTAAGTTGCTTCTCTCCTTGATTCGTTTCCACCCATTGCTTCTTGTTCTGCCCTCAGGTGCCTTGGAGAATAGCTTGACTCCCTCTTCTTTCTGCCAGCCCCTGAGATATTGGAAGACTGCTATCATGTCTCCCCTAGTTGTTCTCTTCATTAAACTAGATGTACCCAGTTCCTGCAACCGTTCTTCATACGTTTTAGCCTCCAGCCCCCTAATCCTCTTGGTTGCTCTTCTCTGCACTCTTTCTAGAGTCTCCACATCTTTTCTACATCGTGATGATCAAAACTGAATGCCGTATTCCAAGTCTGGCCTTCCCAAGGCCTTATAAAGTGGTTTGAACACTTTGCGTGATCTTGATTCTCTCCCTCTGTTTATGCAGCCTAGAACTGTGTTGGCTTTTTTGGCAGCTGCTGCACACGGCTGGCTCATATTTAAATGGTTATCCACTAGGACTCCAAGATCCCTCTCACAATTGCTACTATTGAGCAAGGTACCACCTATACTGTACCTGTGCATTTCGTTCTTCTTGCCTAAATGTAGAACCTTACTATTCCTGCCAGCTTAGAATCATTCGCAAATTTGGTAAGTTCCTGCAACTGTTCATTGTATTGTTGGTAGAAATGTCCATCTGGGTTCAGTTCCAAATGGGAAGAAAGACTCTGGAAACATGGAGACTGCTTGGAAAGATGGCTTAATGGTGGACAGAACCCCATGGGTTTTGTAGTCCTGGGACCAAAAAAAAAGCACATGGTTGAGAGAGAGAGAGATTTATAGCCTCTCTTGGGCCCCGCCTTGGAGCTTCCTGTTCTTGTACAAGAAATGCATTCTGATTTGTTGTCAGATTCCCATGGGGTCATGCAGGGGGTAACTTTGTAGTGTCTTTAGTCCCAAGCATGGTTGAATCTTGCTGGGTGATGTATTCTTCCCAGGTGCCATGTGGTGAGATGGTTAGACGGCCAATCCCACCTTTGCTGGATCTTGGGTGAAGGCATTTGACTATGAATAGTCCTAGCCCCGTGATGGCGAACCTATGGCACACGTGCCACAGGTGGCACACGGAGCCATTTGTCAGGGCACACGCAAGGCACTGCCCCATCAGCTGGCCAGCATGCATGTGCGCACTGGCCAGCTGACTTCGGCTTTCTTTTGAGGCCATTTTTCATCCCACATACATCCCTGTGGCCGATTCGCTCTCACAAAGAGGGACTTCTACGGGTGCCGTCCACTAGGCTATGCCAGCCCAGGGGAAGGGCCTTCTCTGTGGTGGGCCCGACCCTCTGGAACGACCTTCCCCCCGAAATTAGAACAACCACGGACCTTCGCTCCTTCCGGCAGAAATTAAAAACACATTTCTTCTGCTTGGCCGACCTAGGGTAATTAAATTGTTTTTAAACGGTTTTTAGGGGTTTTTAGGGTTAGTTTTAGTTTTATATGGGTTTTAGCGCAGGGTCAGTTTAATTCGTTTTTAACTTTGTACTTTGTTTGTGGTTCTAATTGTATTTTTAATTCCCTGTGCCCAGCCTCGAGTCCCTTCGGGGAGAGAGAGCGGGTTATAAATTATTATTATTATTATTATTATTATTATTATTATTATTATTATTATTATTATTATTATTATTATTATTATTATTATTATTATTATTATCATCATCATCCTATGGGTGAAACCGACCCTACAGGCAAAACAGAATTTCTGGAACGGACTTCCGGTTTGCTCGTAGGTTTGCTCATAGGAGCTTCCCTGAAGCTTCTGGAGGGCATCCGGGGAGAGGGGCGCAGGGGAGGCTGTTTTTAATAATAATAAATAATATTTAATAATAATAATAATAATAATAATAATAATAATAATAATAATAATAATAATAACAATAATAATAATAATAATAATAATATTTTATTTTTATATACCGCATCCTCTCGGTGTACAGGGAAAAATTAAAACACATTAAAAAATATATACAGGAATAAATACAATCAATAAAAACAAATTAAATTCAATTGTCCCTGCACTAAAATCCCCATTTTAAAACTAATGTTCCCTGAACCCTGCAAGGTAGAGACTAACCTAGGCCGGCCAAGCAGAAAAAGTATGTTTTTAATTTCTGACGGAAGGAGCGGAGGTCCGTGGTTGTTCTAATGTCGCGGGGAAGGTCGTTCCAGAGGGCTGGGCCCGCCACAGAGAAGGCCCTTCCCCTGGGCGTCGCCCGCTGACAAAGTCTAGTGGACGGCACCCGGAGAAGTCCCTCTCTGTGGGAACGAATCGGCCGTGAGGAAGTATGGGGCAGGATCCGATCCCGCTCCATCGATCCCGATGGAGCGCTTTAAAGATGATAACTAACACCTTGAAGCGCACCCGAAAGACGACAGGCAGCCAGTGCAGCTCGCGCAAGAGAGGTGTTATATGGGTGTACCTAGCGGTCCCCATTATTGCTCGCGCAGCTGCATTCTGGACCAGCTGAAGTCTTTTGCCCTCCCTAGGTTCCTAGAAAACCGAGGGTTGCTGGTTGTGCGCATGCACATGCGCGGGGGGGGAGGGGGTTCGTGTGCATAGCATTTTGGGTGTGGCATGCCGGCACAAGACACCCCCCCCCATGTTCCCCCTGCTTTTGGCACGGCAGCCAAAAAAGGTTCCCCATCACTGACCTTGCCATCTGTTTATCTCTTAAGTGCGGACATCTGCTATGAGCTATTGAGGAGGGTGAGTCTGCTTCCTGCCTCCAAAAAAACCCACGTTTCTCTATTTCTCATCCAGGGAAATATAATATTCTGCCTTTTTAATATTTCCTAGAATATTTCATAGAGTGGGTGCTAACCTCCTATAGTATGTTTTAGCCTCCAGCCCTCCGGAATCCTCTTTGTTGCTCTTCTCTGCACTTTTTCTAGAGTCTCCACATCTTTTTTTATAGCGTGGTGACCAAAATAACTACAGCCCCCTCACATCCTGGACATAAATTGTTTCAACTTCTACCCTCAAAACGACGCTATAGGGCAGGGGTCCCCAACCTTTGCAACTTTAAGTCTGAAGGACTTCAGGTCCCAGAATTCTCCAGCCAGCAAAGCTGGCTGGTGAATTCTGGGAGCTGAAGTCCTTCAGACTTAAAGTTGCAAAGGTTGGGGACCCCTGCTATAGGGCACTGCAACCAGACCAACTAGACACAAATACAGTGTTTTCCTGAATGCCATCACTCTGCTTAACTACTAATTCCCACAACACTGTCAAATAATTTACTAAGACTGTATTGCTGTTATCCTTCTCATCCTTCCTAGTATCTATCTCTCCCCACTTATGACTTTAACCACGTTGCTTGTATCTTTCAATTTATATTGTTATTGTTTCCTAGTATGATTTGACTGCTTATTAGTAACTTTTGACTATCACTAAGTGTTATATTTTATGATTGTGGATGAATGTATTTTATTTTTCTTTACGTACACTGAGAGTATATGCACCAAAGACAAATTCCTTGTGTATCCAATCACACTTGGGCAATATGCTATGCTATGCTATATTATGCTATTCTATTCTATTCTATTCTATTCTATTCTATTCTATTCTATTCTATTCTATTCTATGCCATGCCATGCCATGCCATGCCATGCCATGCCATGCCATGCCATGCCATGCCATACCATGCCATGCCATGCATTCTAAAACTGGATGTACTATTCCAGGTGTGGCCATACTAAGGCTTTACAGGATAGCCCCCTGTTCCTGACTTTTTAAAAAAATAAATAAATAAATAAATTATAATTTGGGAAGGTTTTTAACATGGGTTTTAGCACGGGTTAATCTAATTTAATATATTTTAAATTGATATTTATTGTATTTTTGTGGTTTTAATAATGCCTGTGCGCCGCCCTGGGTCCTAACAAGGAGAAGGGCGGGGTATAAATTTAATAAAATAAAATAAATACAGAGTGGTATTAGTACCTCACTAGATCTTGATTCTATCCCTCTGTTAACGCAACAGTGAGATGCTGCGTTTTCCGTCTCTTTAATTCCATCCCTGTGTAAAACAAAATGGGCTCCATTTACTAATGGTTCCAAATGCCCTTTTGTGACGCCTTGGATGAGAAATGAGACGTCTCTCCCGTTTCCAAGGTGGGTGAGCTATTTCATTCGATCCATCGAAGTTAATTTTATAACCAGGTTGTTTTTCATCCTTGGGGGGAAAGTAAGGGAGGGAAGCTCTCTACATGGGGCTCCCCTTGAGGTGCACTCGAAAGCTACAGTTAGTGCAGAATGCGGCCGCGCGGGTGGTTATGGGTGCCTCAAGGCAAGCCCACGTAACACCTCTCCTGCGCAAGCTGCACTGGCTGCCTGTGGCCTTTCGAGTGCGCTTCAAGGTGTTGACGACCATCTTTAAATCGCTCCATGGCTCGGGGCCTAGCTATATACGAGACCGCCTCCTGCCCCATACATCCCTTCGTCCGGTCCGCTCCCACAGAGCGGGCCTTCTCCGGGTGCCGTCGGCTGGGCAATGCCGGCTGGCGACACCCAGGGGAAGAGCCTTCTCTGTGGCGGGCCCGGCCCTCTGGAACGACCTACCCCCCGACCTTCGCACTACCTCGGACCTCCGCCTCTTCCGCCAACGTCTTAAGACGTACTTATTCCAACAAGCCGGCCTAGGATAGCCCCCCGCTTCTGACTTTTTAAATATAAATTATAATTTGGTTACAGTTTTAATAATGGGTTTTAACACGGGTGAATTAATTTAATATATTTTTAATTGATGTATATTGTATTTATGGTTTTATATAATGCCTGTGCGCCGCCCTGGGTCCTAACAAGGAGAAGGGTGGGGTATAAATTTAATAAAATAAATAAATAAAATAAATAAGCTCTATGTAACCACCTCTGCTTCGGTTCCCCTTGCAGAAAAAAATCACAATAAACAGAATGCGGAGAGAATAGAGTAGAATGGAATGGAATGGAATAGCATGGAATAGGATAGGATAGGATAGGATAGGATAGGATAGGATAGGATAGGATAGGATAGGATAGGATAGGGAATGGCATGGCATGGCATGGCATAGCATAGAAAATGGAATGGAATAGCATAGCATAGCAGAGAACATGGAATGGAAAAGCATAGCATAGCATAGCATAGCATAGCATAGCATAGCATAGAACTGTGATGGCGAACCTGTGGCACGCAGAGCCATTTCTGAGGGCACGCAAGATGTCCTGTCAGCTCCAGCACGCATGCACACGCTGGCCAGCTGATTTTCGGCTTTGATTTTCAGCAGTTTTTGGTCCTCTGGAGGCTTCAGGAAAACCTCCAGAGAGCGAAAAACGGACTTACTGGGCTCACTGGAAGTTGGTAAATGGGCTTTTTACAGCCTCCGGAGGGCCTCTGGGAGGGGGGCGTTTTCACCCGCCCCAGGCTCCAATAAAGTTTGTGTGTATGCGCAGGGTAGCAGGGCAGGATGTCACGCATGCAAGCACAGGGGGCATGGCATGGGGGGATTACATTATGGGGGTGGGCACCCAATATTGTGCAAGTGCGTGCTTTTGGCACCCGAGGCAAAAAAAAGGTTCACCATCACTGGCATAGAAAATGGCATGGCATAGCATAGCATAGCATAGCATAGCATAGCATAGCATAGCATAGAAAGTGGAATGGAATGGAATGGAATGGAATGGAATGGAATGGAATAGCATAGCATAGCATAGCGTAGCAAGTGGAATGGAATGGAATAGCATAGCATAGAAAGTGGAATGCAATGGAATGGAATAGCATAGCATAGCATAGCATAGCATAGCATAGAAAGTGGAATGGAATGGAATGGAATGGAATGGAATGGCATAGCATAGCATAGCATAGCATAGCATAGCATAGCATAGAAAGTGGAATGGAATGGAATGGAATGGAATAGCATAGCATAGCATAGCATAGAAAGTGGAATGGAATGGAATGGAATAGCATAGCATAGCATAGCATAGCATAGAAAGTGGAATGGAATGGAATAGCATAGCATAGAAAGTGGAATGCAATGGAATGGAATAGCATAGCATAGCATAGAAAGTGGAATGGAATGGAATAGCATAGCATAGCATAGAAAGTGGAATGGAATGGAATGGAATGGAATAGCATAGCATAGCATAGCATAGCATAGCATAGAAAGTGGAATGGAATGGAATGGAATAGCATAGCATAGCATAGCATAGCATAGCATAGAAAGTGGAATGGAATGGAATAGCATAGCATAGCATAGAAAGTGGAATGGAATGGAATAGCATAGCATAGCATAGAAAGTGGAATGGAATGGAATGGAATGGAATAGCATAGCATAGCATAGCATAGCATAGCATAGCATAGAAAGTGGAATGGAATGGAATGGAATAGCATAGCATAGCATAGCATAGCATAGCATAGAAAGTGGAATGGAATGGAATAGCATAGCATAGCATAGAAAGTGGAATGGAATGGAATGGAATAGCATAGCATAGCATAGCATAGCATAGCATAGAAAGTGGAATGGAATGGAATGGAATAGCATAGCATAGCATAGCATAGCATAGCATAGAAAGTGGAATGGAATGGAATAGCATAGCATAGCATAGAAAGTGGAATGGAATGGAATAGCATAGCATAGCATAGAAAGTGGAATGGAATGGAATGGAATGGAATAGCATAGCATAGCATAGCATAGCATAGCATAGAAAGTGGAATGGAATGGAATGGAATAGCATAGCATAGCATAGCATAGCATAGCATAGAAAGTGGAATGGAATGGAATAGCATAGCATAGCATAGAAAGTGGAATGGAATGGAATGGAATAGCATAGCATAGCATAGCATAGCATAGCATAGAAAGTGGAATGGAATGGAATAGCATAGCATAGCATAGAAAGTGGAATGGAATGGAATAGCATAGCATAGCATAGAAAGTGGAATGGAATGGAATGGAATGGAATAGCATAGCATAGCATAGCATAGAAAGTGGAATGGAATGGAATGGAATAGCATAGCATAGCATAGCATAGCATAGCATAGCATAGAAAGTGGAATGGAATGGAATAGCATAGCATAGCATAGAAAGTGGAATGGAATGGAATGGAATAGCATAGCATAGCATAGCATAGCATAGCATAGAAAGTGGAATGGAATGGAATAGCATAGCATAGCATAGAAAGTGGAATGGAATGGAATAGCATAGCATAGCATAGAAAGTGGAATGGAATGGAATGGAATAGCATAGCATAGCATAGCATAGCATAGCATAGAAAGTGGAATGGAATGGAATAGCATAGCATAGCATAGAAAGTGGAATGGAATGGAATAGCATAGCATAGCATAGAAAGTGGAATGGAATGGAATAGCATAGCATAGCATAGCATAGCATAGCATAGCATAGAAAGTGGAATGGAATGGAATAGCATAGCATAGCATAGCATAGAAAGTGGAATGGAATGGAATGGAATGGAATGGAATGGAATAGCATAGCATAGCATAGCATAGCATAGCATAGCATAGCATATCATAGCATAGCATAGAAAGTGGAATGGAATGGAATAGCATAGCATAGCATAGCATAGCATAGCATAGCATAGCATAGAAAGTGGAATGGAATGGAATAGCATAGCATAGCATAGCATAGAAAGTGGAATGGAATGGAATGGAATGGAATGGAATGGAATGGAATAGCATAGCATAGCATAGCATAGCATAGCATAGCATAGCATAGCATAGAAAGTGGAATGGAATGGAATGGAATAGCATAGCATAGCATAGCATAGAAAGTGGAATGGAATGGAATAGCATAGCATAGCATAGAAAGTGGAATGGAATGGAATGGAATGGAATAGCATAGCATAGCATAGCATAGCATAGCATAGCATAGCATAGCATAGCATAGAAAGTGGAATGGAATGGAATGGAATAGCATAGCATAGCATAGCATAGAAAGTGGAATGGAATGGAATAGCATAGCATAGCATAGCATAGCATAGAAAGTGGAATGGAATGGAATGGAATGGCATAGCATAGCATAGCATAGCATAGAAAATGGAATGGAATGGAATGGCATAGCATAGCATAGCATAGAAAATGGAATGGAATAGCATAGCATAGCATAGCATAGCATAGCATAGAAAGTGGAATGGAATGGAATGGAATAGCATAGCATAGCATAGCATAACATAGCATAGAAAATGGAATGGAATGGAATGGAATAGCATAGCATAGCATAGCACACCATAGCATAACACAGCATAGAAAATGGAATGGAATAGAATAGAATAGAATAGAATAGAATAGAATATGTAATGTAATGTAATGTAATGGCATGGCATGGCATGGCATGGCATGGCATGGCATGGCATAGAATAGAATAGAATAGAATAGAATAGTTTAATGGCCAAGTTTGATTGGACACACAAAGAATTTGTCTTTGGTGCATGTGCTCTCAGTGTGCATAAGGAGAATAAAATACATTCATCCAGAATAAAAACAGACAACACTTAATGATAGTCGTAGGATACAAATTAGCAATCAAACCATACTAGGAAACAATCAATATAAATTGTAAGGATACCAGCAACACAGTTACAGTCCTGCAGTCATAAGTGGGAGGAGATGGGTGATAGGAATGATGAGAAGATTAATAGTAACAGTAATGCAGACTTAGTAAACACTTCGACAGTGTTGAGGGAATTATTGGTTTAGCAGAGTGATGGTGTTTGGGGAAAAATTGTCCTTGTGTCTAGTTGTCTTGGTGTGCAGTGCCCTATAGCGTTGTTTTGAGGGCAGGAGTTGAAACAATTTATGTCCAGGATGTGAGGGGTCTGTAGATATTTTCCCAGCCGTCTTTTTGACTCGTGCAGTGTGCAGGTCCTCAATGGAAGGCAGGTTGGTAGCCATTGTTTTTTCTGCAGTTCTGATTATCCTCTGAAGTCCGTGTCCGTCTTGTTGGGTTGCAGAACTAAACCAACCATCTGCAATTGATCTATTTATCAGGAATGGGGGAACAGAATAAATTATTAAATGATTAAAGGCTCGGAACAAGGATGAAATTCAGCAGGTTGTCACAAGTTCTGGAGAACTGGCAGCAGACATTTTGAGTAGTTTGGAGAACCGGCAAATGCCACCTCTGGCTGGCCCCAGAGTGGGGTTGGAATGGAGATTTTGCAAGATCCTTCCCCTGCCACGCGAACAGAACTGGTAGTAAAAAAAATTGAATTTCACCACTGGCCCGTAGACTAAAACATATGAAGAATGGTTGAAGGATTTCGGTTTGGATAGTCTAGAGCAGGGATAGTCAACCTTTTGATACCTGCCACCAGTGGTGGGTTTCAAATTTTTTAGAACCTATTCTGTAGGTGTGGCCTATTTTGTGGGCGTGGCTTGGCAGTCATGTGACAGGGTGGGAGTGGCCACCTTTTAAAATGTGGTGAAACTCATTTAACAACACTCTTGCTTAGCAACCAAAATTTTGGACTCAATTGTGATGATAAATTCTTTCTTTCTTTCTTTCTTTCTTTCTTTCTTTCTTTCTTTCTTTCTTTCTTTCTTTCTTTCTTTCTTTCTTTCTTTCTTTCTTTCTTTCTTTCTTTCTTTCTTTCTTTCTTCCTTCCTTCCTTCCTTCCTTCCTTCCTTCCCTTCCCTTTCCTTTCCTTTCCTTCCCATTGGGTCACTGGCAGCGGTGGGCCAGATTTACTTCCAGGTACGCCGGTGGAACCCCCTCTCACCGGTTCTCTAAATTTCACCAACCGGCTCTCGCGAGTAGGTGCGAGCCTGCAGAAACCCACCACTGCCTGCCACCCACTTCTGTATCTCTGTTAGTAGTAAAATTTTCTAACCGCCCACCGATTCCACAGTAATGGTGATTTATAAAGTAGGGAAGTCAATTAAATTAAAAAAAAGAAAAGTGCTTCAGTATTGGACAAAACCCCTACTGCCCACCAGAACTTCTGGAGGCAAGTTGTTCCACTGGTTAATTGTTCTCACTGTCAGGAAATTTCTCCTTAGTTCTAGGTTGCTTCCCTCCTTGATTAGTTTCCATCCAATGTTTCTCGTCCTGCCTTCAGGTGCTTTGGAGAATAGCTAGACTCCCTCTTCTTTGGGGCAACCCCTGAGATATTGGAAGATGCTATCATGTCTCCCCTAGTCCTTCTTTTCATTAAACTAGACATCTCCAATTTCAGCAACCGTTCTTCATATGTTTTAGCCTCCAATCCCCTACTCCTCTTTGTTGCTCTTCTCTGCACTCTTTGTAGAATCTCTCAACATCCTTTTCATATTATAACAGCAGATATAAAATAAAATCCGTCCTTGGCCATGAAATCCCCTGGGGCAATTTCTCATGAAGGTGGAGTCATCTTGAATGATTCGAAAGTCTTTCCGTCAAATTTCTCATCACCTGGGCTGAGTCACCATTCATGAGATAAGCTGCCCGCTGACTCATCCGCCATCTCCCAGCTGTCCAGGTGAGTCTTGTGGTTGATGCCTCATAGCTTCCTTTCCCAGGTAATCTCACACGATGGAGGGGCTTGCCTCCGTGACATTTTCAAGAGTTTCCATTCAACGTTTCCTCTGAGGACCTGTATACTGCGCGAGTCAAAAAGAGAGCTGTGAAAATATTTACAGACCCCTCAAATCCTCGACGTAAATTGTTTCAACTGCTACCCTCAAAACGACGCTATAGGGCACTGCACACCAGAACAACACGACACAAGGACAGTTTTTTCCCCAAATGCCATCACTCTGCTAAACAACTACCATATTTTTCGGAGTATAAGACGCACCAAGATTTTGAAGAGGCAAATTAAAAAAAAAAGTTTTTGCACTATGCAGACCTCCCAAAAACGGCCCGTTTTTTGTGAAAACACACCTGGGTTTTTTTTCTTCAAAAAAAGGGCATGAATAGCGTTTAGGAGGCTTGTAGAGTGCTCCTAGGGGCTGGGGGGGCGGGGGAAGTTGAGCAAAAATGGCTCGTTTTTTGCTTGTTTATTTATTTTTTATTTTATTTATTTTTTTCGAATTTATACCCCGCCCTTCTCCTTGTTAGGACCCAGGGCGGCGCACAGGCATTATTAAAACCATAACAAAAGAACAGTATACATTATTAAAAATATATTAAATTATAAATCCCATGCTAAAACCCATTTAAAACCCTGCAAATTAACAATTTATAGATAAAAGTCAGAAATGGGGGGCTATGCTAGGCCGGCTTGTTGGAATAGATACGTCTTAAGACGTTGGCGGAAGAGGCGGAGGTCCGAGGTGGTGCGTAGGTCGGGGGGTAGGTCGTTCCCGAGGGCCGCCCCGCCACAGAGAAGGCCCTTTCCCTGGGCATCGCCAAAGTCACAGACCAAAGCCTGACGATGCCGTGAGATCTTGTCGAAACGTTGCAATAACATTTCCATGCCTTATACACGGGAAAATACCCAAAGCAAGCAATGCCAGCATATATATATATATATATATATATATATATATATATATATATATATATATATATATATATATATATATATATATATATATATATATATATATATATATATATATATATATATATATATATATATATATATATACATACACACCATGATAACAAATGGTCTTTGTTGCTTTAGATGTTTGAATGTAATTAGCAGCTGTAATTAACTCAGCAATAAGAGGAAGTCAGGAGAGCTCATTCTCTCTCCCTGCTCGATCGCTCTCTGCTTGCTTGCTGACTGACATTGGCTGACTGATTGATTGAAGAAGGAAGAATCGTGAATTGCGACTGAAAGCAATGGTTTGTTTGTTAAGGACTTTGTTTGATTCGATATCTACGATCATTGCTTGTGAAGCAGTAGGTTAGTTTTACACACCAGTAAAGCTACTTGTTTTTTTTCCCTGGGACTTTATTCATGTGTATACTAGCAACGGGTTTTTCTCTAGCTGCACATTCCGCTGCACAACTTTCTCTCCTACAGAGGAGATATCCACAACAGGTTCGCCATCACAGGTATAGGGTTTCCTGCCTGAGAACGGAGCTGGACTAGAAGACCTCCAATGTCCCTTCCAGCTCTGTTATTCTGTTGTTCCGACTTGCCCGTCAGTGGATGCACCTGAACAATTATGGGACGCTGGCCCAAGTAAAACATTTTTTTTTACCTAGTGCCTTGGTAAGGCCACACCTGGAATACTGCATACAGTTTTGGTCGCCACGTGGAGACTCTGGAAAGAGTGCAGAGAAGAGCAACCAAGATGATTAGGGGACTGGAGGCTAAAACATATGAAGAACGGTTGCAGGAGCTGGGTATGTCTAGTTTGATGAAGAGAAGGACCAGGGGAGACATGATAGCAGTGTTCCGATATCTCAGAGGGTGCCACAAAGAAGAGGGAGTCAAACTATTCTCCAAGGCACCTGGGGGCAGGACAAGAAGCAATGGGTGGAAACTAATCAAGGAGAGAAGCAACTTAGAACTAAGGAGAAATTTCCTGACAGTTAGAACAATTAACCTCTGGAACAGCTTGCCTCCAGAAGTTGTGAATGCCCCAACCCTGGAAGAAGATGTTAGATAGCCCCAACCATTAAGAAGATGTTAGATAGCCATTTGTCTGAAATGGTATAAGGTTCCTGCCCACGCAGGGGGTTGGACTAGAAGTCCTACAAGGTCCCTTCCAATTCTGCTGTTGTATTGTATTGTATTGTATTTCCATGTATGTTATCAAGTTGACATTGTTGGGCCCTGTTCAGATCACTCCACTCCTTGCTTAGAGATTCCTTGGAGTGGAAAAGCCAAGAATTAGACTTAAGACTTGTTGCACCCAATTCTAAATCCAGCATTTCCTAGACTTGTCGGAACTCATCCTTTGAGTGGTAACTCTGAGGTTTCCTTGGGAAAACGGCCGTTGTTGTTCAGAGCCAAAAGTGGTGAAGAGGAGGAGGGTTTGCCTTCATGTGAGAGATCTAACGGATCTCCCTCCGCCATCCTGCTAGGAGGACAATTTGCTGGCAGAAACATCCAGGACTCAGGAAACAGAAGAATTGTCTTTACTTTACCTTACTTTACTTTTATTTGATTTCTATACCGCCCTTCTCCCTTTCGGGACCTAGGGCGGTGTACAGCCAGAATAAAAATGATGATACAGAGTTTAAAAACAGTATTAAAAAGAAATATTAAATAATTGGCCAATATTTAAAAATCCCAAACTAAAATCACTATTAAAAAAAAAATCCCTTTAAAATTATGATAGCCCGGCAGTGCAAAATAAGTGCGACTTCAGGGCCCAACGGAAGAGATGTAGGTCTGCCGGTCCGTGTTTCCTTCCTACAGAGACATCTGATGTAATTCATCACCGTCACCACAATCCATATCATCACCATGTCACCACCACCTATAATATCAGCAGCATTATCATCACCACAATCATCATTACAACGATTCTCTTCATCACTACATCTCTCCACCACTACTACCATCATCACCACCACAATCACCGTAACCACCACCATCACTGCCATCATCACCACCACCATCACGAGCTAGACTCCCACCACCTTCACCACAATTAATATCACCACCATGTTACCGTCACCTACTACCACCACCATCATCACCATTCCATCATCACCATAACCACCTGCACCAGCACCATCATCACTGCTATCACCAGCACTAAAATCATCACTGCTATTACCACCATCACCATTACTGTCATAACCACCATCACCACCACCATAACCATCATCATCGCTACCACCAACATCATCATCACTATCACCCTAATCATCACTACCATTGTCACCATCATCACCATCTGTGCCATCATCACAACTATCAAAATCTAAACTACCACCGCCACCATCACCACGGTCAATATCATCACCATGTTACTGTCACCTACACCACCACCACCATTACTACCGCTGTCATCACTACCATTGTCACCATCACCACCATTTCTGCCATCATCACAACTATCACAATCTAGACTACCATCGCCACTACCACCATTACCATGATCACCACCACAATCACCATCACCTCCATCCCTGCCACCATCGCTATCACCACCGTCATGATCTCAACTGCCACCATCACAATCATTGCATTCACTGTCATTACTACCAACATCCTCACTACTGCCATCATCATCACCAATCTCACCATCAACACCATTGCCACTGCCACCGCCATCACTGTCAGCCTCACGACCATCAACCACCGCTGCCTCACCACATTATTGTACTCTTTTTATTGTTATTTCCCCACCTGAAATATTTCAGTTGGTTTTTCAATTGAATTGTAGAGTTATATGTGATACAAAAGGTGTGTGTATGTGGGGGGGGGGGGGATTCTTGGCCCAATTTTTTTTTACATCTCCAAAATCTGGCTATTTCACAGGGTGTGGGTAGACCCTTTAGACAGGGGTGAAATCCAGCAGGTTCTGACAGGTTCTGGAGAACTGGTAGCGGAAATTTTGAGTAGTTTGGCGAACCGGCAAATGTCACCTCTGGCAGGCCCCGGAGTGGGGAGGGAATGAGATTTTGCAGTAACCTTCCCCTGGAGTGGGAAGGGAATGTGTTTTTACAATATCCTTCCCCTGGAGTGGGGTGGAATGGGGATTTTGCAGTATCCTTTCCCTGGAGTGGAGAGGGAATGGAGGTTTTACAGTATCCTTCCCCTGGAGTGGGGAGGGAATGGAGATTTTACAGTATCCTTTCCCTGGAGTGGGGAGGGAATGGGGATTTTGCAGTATCTTTCCCCTGGAGTGGAGAGGGAATGGGGATTTTGCAGTAACCTTCCCCTGGAGTGGGAAGGGAATGAGTTTTTACAATATCCTTCCCCTGGAGTTGGGTGGAATGGGGATTTTGCAGTATCTTTCCCCTGGAGTGGGGAGGGAATGGGGATTTTGCTCAATTTCTTTCCAGGGGAAGCTCCTGGGGGCGGGGGGAGCCATTGTAATCTGTGCATGATGTTGAGAAGCTGCCCACGGACAGCTTTCCTTTGTACCCTCTTCTGTCCCCAAGAATGCCTTTCTCACCTGTAACGCTCTCAACATGGGGCTGCCCTTGAAGAGCACCCGGTGGCTTCAGCTGGTCCAGAATGCGCCCGCGCGGGTTGTCATGGGGGTACCTATGTACCTTTTAGACGGCCTACACTGGTTGCCGGTTGTTTTCCAGGTGCGATTCAAGGTACTAATTATGACCTTTAAAGAGCTCCATGGCTTAGGCCCAGGGTACTTGCGAGACCACCTACTGCAACTGGTAGCCTCCTACCGTCCAGTGCGATCCCACAGAGTTGGCCTCCTCAGGGTGCTAATTGCTAATTTTTAATATAATTTTAAATTTAATTGTAAATTGTCAATTGGTTATTGGATTTACTATTTAATCTTTTTTTAACTTTTGTATTATGTGTTTCTTATGTTGTACGCCACTCTGAGTCCTTCGGGAGAAGGACGGCATATCAATCCAATCAATCAATCAATCAATCAATCAATCAATCAATCAATCAATCAATCAATGCCGTTTAGGATCACGCACTGCAACCAAAGAGTAATTGATTTGGGACCTGAAAGAGGGAGTATGCTGGCTAGGGAATTCTGGGAGAAGAAGCCCACCTGCCTTAACAATTAACCATTCATTGGTTAATTGTTCCTAACTGTCAGGAAATTTCTCCTTAGTTCTAGGTTGCTTCCCTCCTTGATTAGTTTCCACCCATTGCTTCTTGTTCTACCCTCAGGTAGGTTCTACCATCCATATCTATCTATCTATCTATCTAGCAACTTCTGTTCCACTGATTAATTGTTCTAGCTGTCAAGAAATTCCTCCTTAGTTCAACGTAGAGAAGCACTCCTTGATTAGTTTCCACCCATTGCTTCTTGTCCTGCCCCCAGGTGCCTTGGAGAATAGCTTGACTCCCTCTTCTTTGTGGCATCCTCTGAGATATTGGAACACTGCTATCATGTCTCCCCTGGACCTTCTCTTCATCAAACTAGATATGCCCAGTTCCTGTAACCGTTCTTCCTATGTTTTAGCCTCCAGTCCCCTAATCATCTTTCTTGCTCTTCTCTGCACTCTTTCTAGAGTCTCCACATCTTTTCTACATCATGGCAACCAAAACTGAGGGCAGTATTCCAAGTGTGGTAGTAATGTCAGGGTTCCAAGTGACACCCCTAAGGAAAGAAGGCTCCAAGACTTGAGTTTCCTCAAAGTTCCATTTTATGAGAGATGTCACGTTGGCACATGTGGGAAAACCCGAATCTGAAAGCTTCCAGGTTTTCCCCACATAAAAGGAAGTCCAAGCCCCTGCCCAGCACCCACATGTCCAGCACAATGCCCAATTAGGCACCATCCCAACTGGAGATTCCTCCCAGTCACACCCCTCCAGGTGCAGGGCAAGATGTCTGTTAAATCCTCAGACTTACGACCGTGCCAGTAAGTCTGGTGAACTCTAAATACCGCATTCCTGAATGGAGCAGACAGCCGCGTCTGATTGGCTGAGATGCGGCTGGCCGGATTCAGTCTAGCTAAGTGAAACAATGTTGCAGCTGCCTCGTTGAGGTTTTTCCCGCCTGACAGCTCTATATAAACTGCTGTCAGGCGGGAAAACCTTGCCTGTACTATTTCTCATGCTCGTGTATATAGTTGTCAATAAATGTTGGTGTTTGACTATGCCTGCGTCGAAATCCTTCTTACAATCTAACAATGTCCTTGACTCTCTAAGGAAGGAATGTTATTTTGACTATATATACCCCCCACATTCCATATTTTATTTATTTATTTATTTCATTTGATTTATAAACCGCCCCATCTCCCCGAAGGGACTCGGGTGGTGCACAGGAAATTTAAAAACCATATAAACGTGACAATACAAATGTTTAAAACCGAATGAAATAAATTAACCCTGCGCTAAAATTTTAAAATCTTAAAAACCTTAAAACTATTCCTTAAAATCCCAATTAACAATTAAAATTTTCCTACAGTCAGGTTGGATAAAATTAGGCCAGGCCGGCCTGAAGGAAGAGGTAAGTCTTTAGCTTTTGGCGGAAGGAGCAGAGGTCCGTAGTTGTTCTAAGTTCGGGGGGTAGGTCGTTCCAGAGGGTTGGGCCCATCACAGAGAAGGCCCTTCCCCTGGGCGTCGCCTGTTGGCATTGCCTGGTGGATTGCACCCGGAGAAGTCCCTCTCTGTGGGAGCGAATCGGCCGAAGGGATGTATGAGGCAGGATGCTATCCCACAAATAACTAGGTCCCGTGCCATGGAGCACTTTAAAGATGGTCAGCACCTTGAAGCGCACCCGAAAGGCCACAGGCAGCCAGTGCGTAGGAGCGGTGTTACATGGGAGAACCTCGAGGCTCCCAAAACTCATCTATTTATTGTTTTAATATAAAGGGGTTTAGTTTTTAGTATTTGGGGTTTTTAGCGCAGGGATAAATTGTTTAATCTGATTTTATATATATTTATGTGTATTCATGTTTGTATGTTTTAATTCCCCTGTGCACCGCTCCGAGTCCCTTTGGGGAGAGGGAGCGGTCTACAAATTAAATTTATTATTATTATTATTATTATTATTATTATTATTATTATTATTATTATTATTATTATTATTATTATTATTATTATTATTATTACCCGCGCGGCTGCATTCTGGACTAGCTGTAGTCTTCGGGTGCACCCCAAGGGAAGCCCCATGTAGAGAGCATTGCAGTAGTCTAGACGGGATGTGACGAGCGCATGAGTGATTGTGCAAAGGGCGTCCCGGTCCAATAAGGTCCAATATAATCCCCCCTCCCAGTTTCCCACAGCATTAATTGTGGCAGGCCTGAAGGCCCAATGCAAAAAATAGCTTCCAGGCCTGATACTCCGTTTCCGGCTGCAACGCCCTCCTGCAACCCTCTGCCAGTAAAATGAAGCCCGGGCAGACCACACATGGCCTTCCCGAGCTGTTTTCACTGGCAGAGGGCTGCAGCAGTGGTGGGTTGCAGGTGGTACTCCCCCGGTATGGGCGTACCGGAGCCTGCCCGGAGCACCGGATGCTGTTTTGGTACGGTGCTCAAGAAGGTCCACCCACCTGCCCTCGCTTCTTACCTGTCCTTTATGCCTTTGGCGCTTCCACGCATGCTTATGGCGCGTATGGCGCCTGTGCGATGCTCCACTGAGCAGCTGGAGCATTGTGGAGGCTTGCAGAAGCGCCACAGGCAAGTACGACGCATGCGCGCGCCGCACGCTCACATGTGGGTGACGCCAGGGCCGTTCCAACTGTACCGGGTGGAACGGAATCTGGAACCCACTACGGGCTGCAGGAGGCTTTGCGGGCCAAAAACAGACCATGGGCTGACCATCGTGGCTGGAAACAGAGCTTCAGTGAGTGATGTCAAGCTGGCCACGCCCCTGTCTCTCGAGGTCAAACACAACCCTGATGCGGCCCTCAATGAAATCCAGTTTGACACCCCTGGGGTAGATGAGGTTCCTATAGGAATGAGGATGTATTTTGGAAAGCGCACCGTTTTCCTATCAATGGAGAATCACATTTTCGTCTGTGGTGACCAAACGGTGAGGTGTGGGGGGACTAAGGAAGAGGTCCTTGGCCCCACGTCCTCTTCCTCCAAACTGCCCGCTTAGCATTCTCCAACGCACAAGTGCACACCCTCGCATATGAGGCGCCCCAAAGTTTCAAAGTGGCACTTTGCTTGCTAAGAGTAATTATCTCAGCATGCAACATAAAGCTTTTGTTTGGAGTGTTATTAAGTCTCGCTATCCCCAAGGAGAAATTCAACCCCTTGCAAAGAGATATTTGAAACAAACAGAACTTGGCAATCGGGCTTGGCCGTCTTCTCCGGAAACAAAAGTCTACGGTTTTGGAAGGTGAGGAATGGAAAGAGGCACCCTCTTGGTGTCAGGCCTGCAGCTGCCATCTTTTCTTTTGGATCGTTGGCCTGCCACGCTTTCTATTATTCTGCTATGCCTTTTCTATTGTGGGAAAATGGGAGGGGGGATTGTACGGAGTTAGATGATAGGTAGCCATAACAACATTCTTTCTAGAAAACCAAGGCTTGCAGCCGCCATCTTTTCTTGTGGATCTTTGGCCTGCCACACTTTCTATTCTTCTACTAGGCCTTTTCTATTGTGGGAAAAATAGGAGGGGGGATTGTACGGAGTTAGATGATAGGTAGCCATAACAACATTCTTTCTAGAAAGACATGGCTCTCTTCATAAATTGGAACTTAGAGGAATCCTTAGCCTCGGACTCTGATTTACTTTTGGATGCTATTTGGAACCCTGACACTTGGTGGGTCAAGATGCAGCACCAGAGTTCTTCGAACACAGATTGGTCAAAGAATGAAACCGCTGGGGTCAGACGTGCATAAGGCCGGGTGCAAAGCTCCCAGGAAGTTGTTCCATCCATTGAGACAAAATCCCATCCGCCATTTCGCCCCCAATGGGATTGGCCAACCCCACTGCCAGGGAAAGCATGCGTGCGTCTGTGCCCACACCCATAAGGCAGTTCCCTCTCCCCGTGCATGCGTGCATCCCCCCCCCCCGCGCATGCACACATTGGACCGAACTTTCGGTTTGTGCATTGGGCTGTTTTTCACCCTCTGGAGGCTTTAGGGAAGCCGGAGGGGGAGGGGTTGCACATGTGTGTGCCTGCACCCATAACACAATGCTCTTCCCCCGTGCATGAGCGCGCACACACCAACCCTGTGCATGCACGGAGGTCTCATTGAAGCCTCCAAAGTTCTGGTGGGCCCCGTTGGCCCATTTTTCACCCTACTCAGACTTCAGGGAAGCCCCCTGAAGCCTGGAGAGGGCGAAAAACAGCCCAACACACAAAATGGAAGTTAGGGAATGGAATTACGGTTTGCGCATTGGGTGTCTTTTGCCCTCCAGAGGCTTCAGGGAAGCCTCCGGAGTGAGAAAAACAGCTGAAAATCAAGGCTGGAAATCAACTCTGCGCATGCGCACATTGGCAACAGGCTCCAGCTGTTCTTCTGCCTCACTGATGTCCGACTCTGAAGGCAGCTGATAACTGTCAGACGGCTCTGGACCCCTCTCTGCCTCCGACACAGAGCCCTCCTCAGAGCCTTCCCCAGACTCCAGGACTGGCCCATCTTCCTCCCCAACCTCCTCACTGTCCGAATCGGCTGCCAGCTCCACTGGCCACTGGTGGGCCACAACAGATTCTCTGGCACCCCCCAGGACAAAAGGTGCAAAGCAGTGGTGGGTTTCTGCAGGATCGCACCTACTCGCGAGAGCCGGTTGGTGAAATTTAGAGAACCGATGAGAGGGGGTTCCACCGGCGTACCTGGAAGTAAATCTGGCCCGCCGCTGCCAGTGACCCAACGGGAAGGAAAGGAAAGGAAAGGAAGGAAGGAAGGAAGGAAGGAAGGAAGAAAAGAAAGAAAGAAAGAAAGAAAGAAAGAAAGAAAGAAAGAAAGAAAGAAAGAAAGAAAGAAAGAAAGAAAGAAACAACAAACAAAGATAAAGTCACTAGGACAGCAGCTCTAAAGCTCCCACTTCATTTGCCCTTTGAACCAGGACTATTTGCTTAAAGGAAGATCCGTATATAATAATTTATCTTTAAACAAGAGAATTTCCTGAAAGTCTAGTAATACAGGAAAATGAAGGGGCTTTCTGTCTTGCTTCCTTTAAAGCAGGGGTGTCCAAACTTGGGAACTTTAATTCTGGGAGTTGAAGTCCACAAGTCTTAAAGTTCCCAAGTTTGGACACCCCTGCTTTAAAGGAAGTATCATAAAAATGTAGGAATGTCTCTTTTTACGTATTATTTATTCTTCATATTTGCAACTGCTCATTCTCAGAAAAACTTTCCGGGTAAATATAGTATCAGCAGTCCCTGAAACCGTCTGATCCAAACCTGATAAAGATTCGTGATGTAGTCTGGAAAACAATGATAGTCCTTTGTTGTTGAGGAAAAGAATATCCAACGTATTCATTCATAGAAATGATGAGAAAAAAACCGTCTCACCGTTTTACGGTGGTTCTTGTCCTACCTCTCTGGTCGGTCGCAATATGTGTTGACAGGGGGGCAGAGGTCGGCCTCGAGGCCCCTCTTATGCGGGATCCCTCAGGGGTCGCCCCTCCTATTCAACACATATATGAAGCCGCTGGGCGAGATCATCCGTGGTTTTGGGGTGGGATATCATCTGTACGCTAATGATACTCAGCTGTACATATCCACCCCAGACCACCCCAACGATGCCGCCGAGGTGTTGTCCCGGTGTTTGGAAGCCGTACGGATCTGGATGGGTACTAATAAACTCAAGCTCAACCTATCCAAGACTGAGTGGCTGTGGTTTCCGGCACCCCGGTTCAGCCAGGTAACTCCATCCCTGGCCATTGGGGGTGAAACACTGGCCCCCGTGGAGAGGGCGCGCAATTTGGGTGTCCTCCTGGATTCCCGGCTGTCCATGGAGGACCATGTGACGGCCGTGGCCAGGGGGGCGTTCTATCAGGTACGCCTGATGCGCCAATTGCACCCCTTACTGGACCAGGCTGCCCTTTGCACAGTCACTCAAGCACTCGTGACATCCCGACTTGACTACTGCAATGCTCTCTACATGGGGCTTCCCTTGAGGTGCACTTGAAAACTACAGCTAGTCCAGAATGCAGCTGCGCGGATGATTATGGGAGCCCCTGTATGCTCCCATATAACACTGATGCTGCGCGAGCTGCACTGGCTACCTGTGGTCTTTCGGGTGCGCTTCAAGGTGTTGACAACCATCTTTAAAGCGCTCCATGGCTCGGGGCCTAGTTATATGCGAGACCGTCTCCTGCCCCATACATCCCTTCGTCCGATCCACTCCCACAGAGAGGGCTTGCTCAGGGTGCCGTCGGCCAGGCAATGCCGGTTGACGACACCCAGGGGAAGGGCCTTCTCTGTGGCGGGCCGTACCCTTTGGAACGACCTGCCCTCTGAACTACGCACCATCTCTGACCTCCGCCTCTTCCGCCAATGTCTAAAGACATATCTTTTCCATCAAGCCGGCCTAGCGTAACCCCCGTTGGGACTATTATTAGACAGTTTTATACAATACAATACAATACAATGCAATAGCAGAGTTGGAAGGGACCTTGTAGGTCTTCTAGTCCAACCCCCTGCGTGGGCAGGAACCTTATACCATTTCAGACAAATGGCTACCTAACATCTTTTTAAAGGCTTCCAGGGTTGGAGCATTGGAGACTTCCAGGGTTGGAGCAGTTTTAAATTTGGGGATTTTAATTTGATTTTAGCTCAGGGGAAATTTAATAGTTTTTTAAATTTTATATTTTGTCTATATTTATATGTTTTAATTTCCTGTGCGCCGCCCTGGGTCCTTTTTGGAGAAGGGCGGGGTATAAATACGAATAAAATAAAAAAATAAATAAAAAAGTCTCTCTGCTCTAATGAATTTTTAAAAAAGTAAATTGGATTCTAAAGTAAATCAGTTGCTGAGGTTTCTATTCAATGCACCTCTATAACTGTCTGGTTTGGTTCTGCAACCTAACAAAGACAGAGACTTCCGAGGATAATTAGAGGATAATTAGCACTGCAAAAAAATAAATAAATCAGTATTTATTTATTTATTTTTTATTTTATTAAATTTATATCCCGCCCTTCTCCAGAAGGACCCAGGGCGGCGCACAGGAATTAAAACATACAAATATAACAATATAAAATTTAAAAAATATTAAACTCCCAACCTGTGCTAAAATCAATTAAAATCCCCAATTTAAAACTGTCTAAAAACAGTCACAGCGGAAGGTTACGCTAGGCCGGCTTGATGGAAGAGGTGTGTCTTTAGACAGAGATGGTGCGTAGTTCAGGGGGTAAGTCGTTCCAAAGGCTAGGGCCCGCCACAGAGAAGGCCCTTCCCCTGGGTGTCGCCAACCGGCATTGCCCGGCCGACGGCACCCTGAGAAGGCCCTCTCTGTGGGAGCGGATCAGACGAAGGGATGTATGGGGCAGGAGACGGTCTCGCATATAACTAGGTCCCGAGTCATGGAGCGCTTTAAAGATGGTCGTCAAGACCTTGAAGCGCACCCGAAAGGCCACAGGTAGCCAGTGCAGCTCGCGCAGGAGCAACCTGCCTTCCATTGAGGACCTGTGTACTGCCCGAGTCAAAAAGAGGGCTGGGAAAATATTTACAGACCCCTCGCATCCTGGATATAAATTGTTTCAACTCCTACCCTCAAAACGACACTATAGAGCACTGCACACCAAGACAATGAGACATAAGAACAGTTTTTCTCTGACCGTCATCACTCTGCTAAACAAATAATTCCCTCAACAATGTCAAACCATTCACCAAGGCTGCCTTACTATTACTATTAGTTTTCTCATCGTTCCTATCACCCACCTCCTCCCACTTATGACTGCAGGACTGTAGCTTTGCTGCTTGTATCCTTACGATTTGTATTGTTAGTTTCCTGATTGCTTATTTGTACCCTATGACTATCATTAGATGTTGTATCTTATGATTCTTGACAAATGTATTTTATTTTACTTATGTACACTGACAGCATATGCCCCAAAGTCAAATTCCTTGTGTGTCCAATCACCCTTGGCCAATAAAGAATTCTATCTATCTATCTATCTATCTATCTATCTATCTATCTATCTATCTCTATCTATCTATCTATCTATCTATCTATCTATCTATCTATCTATCTATCTATCTATCTATCTATCTATCTATCTATCTATCATCATAACTTTACCCTATCAATAAACCTCGTTAAAGAAGACTACAAGAAGTTACATATCCTCAGAGAATGGGAAGTAATTTCTTAGAAGCCCTCAACCAATATTTCTTGAACCTTTAATTTTTAATTTCTTTATATACAGATAGACCTCAACCTACAACCACAATTGAGTCCAAAATTTCTGTCGCTAAGTGGAACATTTGTTAACCAAACTTTCTTGCCACAGTTGTTAAGTTAGTAACACAGTTGTTAAGTGAATTTGGCTTCTCCACTGATTTGCTTGTCAGAAGGTCTCGAAAAGTGATCACATGATCCTGGGACACGGCTGTTAGGATATTCAGCCTTATATTGGGTTGACAATATATATGAGCCTATGTTCTTATGAAGTTATGTAGCTTTAAGAACTGAACTAAAATTCTGATTGTGTTTGATTGGCTATGCTGCCAATCTCTGCTACCATATAAGCAGGTCAGGAACCCTGATCTGTCCCTGTTCGATTCCTTGTGATCCTGTGTTTTTCCTGATTGCCGTTGAAGAAGAAGGAGGTTTTGTTTGCATCACTGTAAGATAAACTCTGTTTGATGTAGGACTGTTATTATTGTTAGAGAAGATAGTCAGAAGAAGTATTTTAGTTGTGACAAAGTAAAGACTATTTATTTTCTTACTATCACTGTTTTAGAGTTTGTTTGTGGTTTACAGCAACGTATCTCGTTACTGTCCGGTGAATTACACTATTCCGCATTCATTAGCTAACATTGGTTATGGGACCAGAGTTGTGACACTGGTTCTGAACCCATAGTTGCTAACAACGGCAACCATCACAAATATGAGTCGATTACCAAGCATCTGAATTTCAATCACATGATCACGGGGATGCTGCAACGACCATGTGAAAAACACACTCGTAGGTCAATGCCATTGTAATTTCCAATAGTCACTAAACGAACTGTTGTAAGTCAAGGACTACTTGTCTGTAGAGATTCTCAGTCATCCAGGTCATGGTTGTCCCAAAAGTGCTTTTTCAGGAGGCAACTGGACTTTCTTGAGTTTTCTTTGAAGACGTTTTGTTTCTCATCCAAGAAGCTTCTTCAGCTCTGTCTGTCTGCAAAGAATGTAAATCCTTCAATTCCTCACCCTCCAGTCAGAGTTGAAGAAGTTTCTTGGATGAGAAACAAAACGTCCTCAAAGAAAAAGCAAGAAAGTCCAGTTGTCTCCTGAAAAAAGTACCTTTGGGTCAAGGACTACTTGTACTTCATTATTTTTATAAATAACTACCGTATTTTTCAGAGTATAAGTATAGGTGTAAGTATACCTTTTTCCCTCAAAAAAGAGGCTGAAAATCGGGATGCGTCTTATACACTGAATACAGCATTTTTTTGCCTCCCGAAACATCGTCCCCTTCACCAAAATGGCGGTGTATAGCCTTTAGGAGGCTTTCAAAGTTGTTCTGGGGGCTGGGGTGGGCAGAAACGAGTGAAAAACGAGCCGTTTTTGCTTATTTCCCCCCTCCCCCAGGAGCACTCTACAAACCTCCTAAAGGCTATTCATGCCCTTTTTTTGAAAATAAAATGGCCCTGTTTTCACAAAAAAACGAGTCGTTTTTGAAAGGTCTGCAGAGTGCAAAATCTTTGTTTTTAATTTGCCCCTTCATAATCTTGGTGCTTTTATACTCCAGTGCATCTTATACTCCGAAAAATATGGTAGCTGATAACCCAGCATTGATTGGTATTAGGATATTTATTTATCCTAACCCTGTATTAGACAGGAAAAGGATTGAATTATATCTATAATATCAAATCAATCCCCCTTACCAGAGGGAGCTCCCTTGTGGAGGACTATGAAGGCATTACCACAGCAACCCCACTGTGCTGTACAGTAGAAGCATTTTAAGGCACAACAGGCTGCATCTTAACAGACCTTGAATCCAAAATGCACACTATCACTGTCAAAAGTACAGTGATTTGCCACTATAGATATAACTCATTCTTTTTCATTTCAGCGGCCCAGACGTTCCAGAGTTATTTTGGAGCACACAAACACATAGTCATCGCCCCCAGGGGTGTTACGGGTGTCCTATCACCACAGGTTTTTTTTCCAGAGAGTAAGTCATCTGTGTACCAAACTTGTTGAATTGCTTGAGGCATTCCAGAGTTATGCTGGAACACACACACACACAGCCATTTTTCTATATATAGACTCAATTCAGCAAACATACCTACTACTCCTTCCTCTCGTTTTCCCCACAAGCAAGTGTGTTGGGCTGAGAGAGACTCACTGGCCCAAAGTCACCAGATGGTTTTATTATCCAAACATAATTTAATTATATATGTGTGTGTGTGTGTGTGTGTGTGTGTGTGCGTGCGTGTGTATAAATCTGAAGCCGAAAACACCAGCCTGAAGATGGTGAGTGAGACCTCGCCGAAATATATATGTTTTATGTCAAAGCACCTGGTATGCCCAAATATGGGAAGGAGCACACTGCTTCCCTTTTGCCTTTCAGCTCCACCCTAGGAGCCTTCCAGACAGGAAACCATTTTTGTGTTGCATTTGTGATGATAAAGGGAGACTAATATAGATCCATTGTGAGCTATTTAGCTCTCATCAGCTAGCCATACCCTTCCTGGGATTCGAACCAGGGAGGTATTACACGTGAGGCAGTTGTAATTGTCTCTAGACCAACTGGTTCTATCCTGATCAGCTGAGACAGGAGGATAAGTATATGCTTGTGTCACTGTCTCAGCTGATCAGGATAGAACCAGTTGGTCTAGACTCTAGAGCAGGGGTCTCCAACCTTTTTTGCACCAGGGACCGGTTTCATTTTAAAGAAAACTCTGCGGACCGGCTGAGTGGCTCAGCAGTCATGTGACTGGGTGGGCGTGGCCAATTTGGAAAATGTGAAACTCACTTAACAATGGTTTGGTTAGCAACCAAACTTTTGGGCTCAATTGTGGTCATAAGTTCTCTCTCTCTCTCTCTCTCTTTTTCTTTCTTTCCTTCTGTCTTTCTTTCTCTCTTTCTCTCTCTCTCTTTCTTTCTGTCTCTTTCCTTCCCTCTTTCTTTCTCTCTCTCTCTTTCTTTCTCTTTCTCTCTTTTTCTTTCTTTCTCTTTCTCTCCCTCTTTCTCTCTTTCTTTCTCTCTCATTTTTTCTTTCTTTCCCCCTCTCTCTCTATTTCTTTCTCTTTCTCTCTTTCTCTTTCCCTCTTTCTCTCTCCCTCTCTTTCTTTCTTTCTTTTTCTCTTTCTGTCTCTTTTTCTTTCTTTCCGTCTCTTTCTCTTTCTTTTTCTCTTTCTTTCCTTTGTCTCTTTCTTTTTTCTCTGTCTGTCTTTCTTTCTCTCTCTCTTACTTTCTCTCTCTCTCCCACTTTCTTTTTCTTTCTTTCTCTTTCTCTCTTTTTCTTTCTGTCTCTCTCTCCTTCGTCCGCCCATCTCTGTTACTCTGTGTGTGTGTGTCTGTCTGTCTGGCATTCAGGCACTTAATCACTCATTCTGTGCCTCTGTCTATCTTTCTCTCCCTCCCTCCCTCTGTGTGTGTGTGTGTGTGTGTGTGTGTGTGTCACACTCTCTGATTCCCTCCCACCCTGTCTCTCTCTGTGTCTATACCTCTCTCTGTCGGTCTGTCGTCGTCCCGTCCCGTCCCCCCCCACCGCGGAGTCTTCTCAGCCCGGCTCGACTCGCTCACTAGCCTTAGCCTGCCCCGCCTGGGTGGCCGCTGCCGCGCTTGGTTCCTCGTGCGCTCGGTCAGGCTCCTTCCAGGAGCTGAGAAGGCTCCGTGGGGTGGGGGGGTGGGGGAGGAACCTCCGCAGCCCCTGGAAGAAGATGAGTGGGTGGCATGCCGGTTGGGGAAGCTCTGGGGGGGCAGGGAGGAAGGGAATCCGCGGGCGGTAGGGAGGGCTGTTGCTGCAGCGCGCAGGAGTCCCACTGTCGACAAAGGTGGAGGAAGAGGCGCACCCCAACCGCGCGAAAAGCCCCGCCTGCGCTCTCCCGCGCGCTCTGCCCAGGGGGCTGCCCCCTCCTCCTCCTCTCCGGCCCTGCGGCCCGGCTCCTACCCAGCCACGGACCGGCACTGGTCCGCGGCCCGGGGGTTGGGGACCCCTGCTCTAGAGGCAATTACAACTGCCTCACATGTAATACTTCCCTGGTTCGAATCCCAGGAAGGGTATGGCTAACTGATGAGAGCTAAATAGCTCAAAATAGATCTATCCTAGTCTCCCTGATTGATTGATTTATCAGCTCAAAAACCTAACACACATATAAAAAAATCACACAACGGAACTCATGGCTTTCTGTCTGGATGGTCTCTGGTGATGAGCCAAAAGGCAGAAAAGGAAAGCAGTATGCTTCCTCCCTTAATTGGGGCTTAACAGGGTGTTGTGACACATGCATATACTTATCCTCCTGTCTCAGCTGATCAGGATAGAACCAGTTGGTCTCGAGGCAATTACAACTGCCTCACATGTAATACTTCCCTGGTTCGAATCCCAGGAAGGGTATGGCTAACTGATGAGAGCTAAATAGCTCAAAATAGATCTATCCTAGTCTCCCTGATTGATTGATTTATCAGCTCAAAAACCTAACACACATATAAAAAAATCACACAACGGAACTCATGGCTTTCTGTCTGGATGGTCTCTGGTGATGAGCCAAAAGGCAGAAAAGGAAAGCAGTATGCTTCCTCCCTTAATTGGGGCTTAACAGGGTGTTGTGACACATGCATATACTTATCCTCCTGTCTCAGCTGATCAGGATAGAACCAGTTGGTCTCGAGGCAATTACAACTGCCTCACATATAATACTTCCCTGGTTCGAATCCCAGTAAGGGTATGGCTAGCTGATGAGAGCTAAATAGCTCAAAATAGATCTATCCTAGTCGAAGGATAGATCTAGAAATAGATCTATCCTAGATTTATTTATTGATCAGCTCAAAACCTAACACACACATATATATGCTTGTGTCATAACACCGTTAAGCCCCAATTAAGGGAGGAAGCATACTGCTCCCTTAATCAGCTCAAAACACCTAACACACACACACACACATATACATACATATATATTTATTTAATTTTACTGGCTAGCTGCTGAGAGCTAGCTTGAAATACTGTATATATATACTGCATATATAAAATTGTTAAAACAGAAGGCTTCAGACCATTTGAAATCAAATACCAGTGCTGACAACCAAATAATGTTTAATTAATTTGTACTCCATCCCCAAGATGTTCCTACAGAAATAAAAGTGGGCCTCATTGTAGCGACTACAATCAGGAGCAGTGACTGTTCTTAAGCAAAGTGGTCACTAAACAAAACAGCCAGTGTTTGCGATCTAACTTCAGTGTTCTTTTGCTTTTCTGACCCGCGAAGTGACAGTTATCTTTTTCATCCCCATCCTGTGAAATGTCACTGTATAAGGCAGTCATTCAGTGAGGACTACCAGTAATGAAAAGTGCAAAAAAAATAATAATCTCAGCTTCAGTGGAAAAAAATATATTACGGAAAAAAGCCTGAATTCCAAGCTAACCCCTTCAAAGGACTTCAATGTAAATGCAAATTAAGAGGAGGAAGTGTAAACAAAAATATATATAACGTCCTTCTCGGATTTTCCCCTTGAGATCTCTCCACCGGCCCTCTAGATGGCGCTCTCTCCTCAGGCGCCTTTCACGCCAGCTGACCGCCGGGCTTCCCTGGTCTTTCCCTTGCGCTCTTCCCCCTCATCCCGGCCTCCGCCACCATCGAGCGTCAACCGCCTTCGCTACTCCGACAGCCCTGTCTCTGCCGCTCGGCTTTTTATATCGCCGCTCCTCCGTCCCGCCCCTTTCGGCTGCCTCGACCAGCCAATGACGGGCGGGCTTCTCCACGTGACGGGCGCTCGCCCAATCCGCGACGCCGAGGTCGGGTTGAAGGGGCAGGCCTTCTCAAAGAGGGCGGCCAATGGCCTTGCAAGGGGCGGAGTCTGCTCCCTTCCGACGCTCGCCTGCTCGCGGCCGCCATTAGAGAAGCGAGGCGAGACTGAGGGGGGGGAAATATTGGCTGAAATAAAGCTCTGAGGGGAGGGAGTCGTCCGACACAGCCCGAATATTGAGAGGGGAAAGCGGGGAAACGGCGACGGCGGCGACATGGGGGAGACCCGCTGAAGGAGAGGCCCGAGTCGGCGAAGGCGGAGGCGGCGGCTGCGCAGGAGAAGGAAGGCGGAGAAGGGCATCCGGCGCTCAGGATGCCTCGGCTGGGAAGCCGCCGACAGAGGCACCGCTGAGGGAAGGAGGAGACTCAGAAGAAGAGACGCCGAGGAAGCGAAGAGAGGAAACGCTGCGCCGGCGGAGGGGCCCCCCCTGGATATATTCACCCCCACGTTCCCGAAGTCGTCTCCTCGGTCCTCACCTGTCAAAAGCCTTCGCGGGCAGGAAGCCCCAGAGCCCCCAAATCGCCTCAGGAATTTTAATTTTTAAGGGGAAAAAAAAAGAGGGTCTCTTCGTCTTCCTGACTCCCGGCGGGGCCCGAGACGTTTATTTATATTGGAAAAAGTCTTTAAAACAAAAAGAAAAGTCTATAAATCCTCCCCTCTTATTTTGAGGGGGGGGGACCCCTCTCGCTGGGGTCTCTCGCCTCAAACGTCTCTTGGAGGATCAATCAATAAATATCTGGAAAGGAGATTATTTTTCTTCCCCCTACCCCTCCAAATATCGTTTCTGAAGTGGGGAAAGAAGAGCAGAGGAAGAACATTTCCAGGGGCTGATCGTTATTCCAGATTTTCTCTCCTCTTTTTTTTTTGGTGGTGGGGGGAGTTAAATACCTAATAACTGGAGGAATTTCCCCCTCCTTCAGCTTCTCTTCCCAGGTGCAAAGAAGAAGAAAAAGTTTCATTGGGGTGGTTTTCTTTTTGAGGGGAGAGTTGAGATCTTGAGGAAAGAAGAAAAGGCTTGTGGAAGAAAACTTGCATTTTGGCTCCAGTGCCTGGAAAAAAACAAGGGGCGAAGTTAAAGGAATTACCAAGAAAGAAAGAAAGAAAAACTTGTTTCCAGTACTTATTACTTGGGAGAGAAGGGGGAGAAAAAGCAATTTTTTTCCTCCCACAATAACCCTCATCTCTGGTCTGCAACTCCTGCGAGAATTCATTTGGGGGGGGGGAAAGCCTGATTGCTTTGATTTTTTTGTATCATTTTGGAAGAAGCTCCATTCTTTTTTGTCTTTCATTCCTTTCAAAAAAAAAAGGAAGTTTCTTGGCCTCTTGGTTTGCAGAAAGGAAATCAAGGGGAGCCGAATTAGTTGCTTCCTATCAGGGAAAAAAACAAATCTTCACTTTCCAAAAGTTATTTTTTGGGGAAGTGGGTGGTGGGGTGGGAAATTTGGTTGGTTTCTCCTCTTTTGGAAGAGTATTTGGGGGTGGGGGTGTTTAAAGGAATCCACTCTGGTTTCTTATTTTCATCGCAGCTTGAAAGGATCCACTCTATCCAGGACAAGGAAGGCTTTTTTGGGGTCGGTTTAATGAATCCTTTTTTGGGGGTTTAAGGAATCCACCCTGGTTTCTTATTTTTTTATTTTCATCGCAACTTGAAGGGATCCACTCTATCCAGAGACAAGAAAGGCGCTTTTTTTTTTTGGAAGGGGTGGGTTTAATTTTGTTTTAAAAAAAAGTTCTCAAGAGAATCGGAGAATTGTGATTCCTGTTTTTCCCCCTGGAAAAGCGTCTTAATTCGAGTTGGGGGACTTTTCTTTTTTTTTTCTTTTGCTCTCCCGACTCCGCTATCTGCCAAAAGAAAAGGAAAAATAAAAAAGAAACCAGCGAAGGAAAAGACTCTTTTTACCCGGACTGGAAAACCAAAACACCCCCAAAGCCCTGGATTTTCGCTTCCATGGGAAGTCGGAAGATTTTCAAGGCGGCTCCTTATTAAAAAAAAAAAACCCAAGAAAAGCGGTGTAGGAAAAACAAAAACGCGACTTAGGTGTCTCTCTTTTTTGCCCCCCCCCCCCCCCCCCACTTTAAGGAAGCCGAAGGGAAATCCCGGGGCTGGCAAAAAGAAGCCGCGACGACGGGTCCGACTCCAAAGTGGAAGTTCCCTCCTCCTCATCTTCCTCCTGCGGGGCTCCCCCGATCGTCCGAGCCGGGCAAAGCGGCCGGGGAGGCCCGAGACACCTCGGAGAAGAACGGCGGAGAGGCTCGGGCCCAGCTGCCTTCGGCTCGCCTTGTTTTTCCTCCCCCGACGCTGCTCTTCTCTCGCCTCTTTCGCGTGGGGCCGTGTGTCTTGCCAATCCAGGGTGACGGGAGAAAAACGAGGCGCTAAAAGGGGAGAGCAAGCGGGCTCGATTCCTGGATTACTTCACACCCGCCCTCCTCCTCTTCTTCCTTTCCCCTCCTCTCTTTGGCTTGCTTGGCTGGCTGAAGATCGTAAATCTCTCGCCTTTTGCCAGCCCTTTTGGATTCACTACCCCCCTTCCCCTCCTCCCCTTCCACCTCCAGCCTTCGCCGGCCTTCTCCTGGCCTCCCTCTTCACGCGGGTTTATCTTGATACCTTTTTGCCTGGCCGGGAGGCGTTGAAATTTCTTTTCTTTCCTTCCTTCCTTCCTTTCCCTAGGGTTAGCTTATTTCTGCCTGCTGCGAGCAGCCCCGTCACCCCTTCTCTTTCTCTCCCTGCAGTGCGTGTGTGTGTTTTAGAAAAGGAATAGGCCCGTTTCTGTTCTCTCTCTCTCTCCCTCCCCCCATCACACCGCCCCATCCCTCCCTCCCTTTGATTGTGTCTCCCTCCTTCTCGGTCTGGTGTGGTGTGTGTCGCTCTCTCTCTCTTGCTCCTGTCTCTTGTCTTTTCTTTCTTGTCGGAGGCTTGTGGGATAATGGCGTGCGGGTTGTGGCTGTGAGGATGAGTTCCTGCTTCGTGCCGAACGGGGCCAGCCTGGAAGATTGCCATTCCAACCTTTTCTGTCTGGTGAGTGACTACTTTGTGTGTGTGTCTGCGTGTGCGTGTTTCTTGTGGGTTTTTTTGGGGGGGGAGGGGGGGAAGTGGGGGAAAGAGGCGTTGAAGGGCAGATCGCAAGAGATAAACCGTGCAAGGGAAAGGGGGGAGGGGGAGAGAGAGAAAGAGAGAGAGAGGAGATCGCCAGCAAAGAGGAGGAAAAGAAGGTGGGGGGGGGGGGAAGAGAGAGAGAGAGAGAGGAATGGAAGCAAAGCAGCCATTTTTAGCATTCTGCTTGGAGGAGTCCTCTGGAGTAGGCCTTAGCCAGGAGCCGCTCAATTCTCCCTATGCCCCCCCCCCCCTTCCCCCTTCTCCTTCCTTCTGGCATGGCGATTTGCTTACGAGTCTCTTTTTGCACTCTTCTTTTTCTCTCCCAGCGCTTTCCTCCTCCAGTCCTTTGTTTATCACCTTGATTTCCCCCCCCCCCACCCTAAACTTTCGTTTTCTCTCTCCTGCCTCCTTTTTCAGTTATTGTTCTTGTGGTGGTGGTTGTAGGTGGTGGCACTAGCAACTTGATTTCTTGAGTGTTTATTTGATCTCATTTTCATTCTGTCTAGCTGTAGCCCAAGGCATGCCTCTCTTCCTCACCCCACTTTTGTTTTTACTCAACTTCTGCCTTCACCCCCAACTCCCCTAATAGTAGAACCCTACTCAGTTTGGAGATAAAGTGCTTCTGGGGGAGGAGCCTTATTATATTTGTAGGCTCCAGTTTGGTTTGTTTGTTTGTTTGTTTTTAAAAAAAGATGGATGGAGGCAAACATGCTCTTTTATAACATTGTTTTCCTTCGGTGGATTCCAGTTGAGTTTCTTAGCCAGGGTTTTGACCTCTTTCTGGAGTTTTATTTAAATGCCGATTGGTAGCTGCCTTGGCTGGTTGCTAAAAGTAGGTGAATTGCTTTGGATGGCTGGTGCAAGGAATTCAGGAAGCTGGAATATATCAGCAAGGCTGGCCCATTCTCAGAATTATCACTGTCCTATTCAAACAAACCCCCCCCCCCCCCATTTCAAATGCACCAACTGTTGCAAATTCTGCCACTCCAAGGAGCCAGCAGGATTGTTCTTGCTGAGATTAAAGAAAGGGGGGGAATCTATGCTTTCTGTGGAAAGGGAAGTAATATATTGAACAGAGCATGAAAGATAGTTGAAGTTGAGCCCAGGCAATTTCCGTGATAATTTGTAGACCCCATTTGTGAGGGAGCACTATGGTGGTATTTCATAGCTGGAAGGAAGAGGTGGAAGGTTTCCTTAAAAAGTTCTTTTGAATTATGCTTCAAAAATGTCTTAGTTTATTTTGCTATCTTTCCCCTCTCCATTCCTCTGGTAGAAATAGCAGAAGTTAATGCTTTTCTTGGAATTCATGTATTTAAAGCCGGTTTGGTTCTGTTTAATTATGTCTCAAGTACTAAATAACTTTGCTAATGAGGGGCTTATGGCTGAGGTGTGTTTGCATTTCTGACAAATGGCCTCTCTCTCTCTCTCTCTCTCTCTCTCTCTCTCTCTCTCTCTCTCTGTGCAGGTTCTTTAAATGGGGATAATCAATAGATACAACCAAATGAGAAGCAGCCATTCAGAGTAACCTTTTAAATGTTTTGACTCTGCTCTCTCAATACTTTATCATTAGACATGCTGACTGGGTGACATGAGAAGTAAAGTCCAAAATATCTGGAATGTACCCTGGCATTATTGAAAACATTTTTTTTAAACATCCTAGAATGGAATTTTACTGCGTTTGAGTAACAACGCTGCTGCCACTGACTTTATGGAGCATAGATTGACTAAATGAAGTTGCTATGGCTTCAAATGTTTATTTACCCGCAAGACAAATTATTTTGCAATTTCTAAAGTGGCTTATGCGTTTCTTCACTAGAATAAGAGAAAAAAAAAGTTTGCTTGAAATCCCTAGAGAACGCTGCATTTCATGAAAGTTTGAAACTTTAGAAGAGAACATCCGGTTGGTTCTTTCTGCTCTTAATACCTGTTCGATTTTTCTTTCAGGCTGACTTAACTGGGATTAAATGGAAACGATACGTATGGCAGGGCCCAACGTCTGCTCCGATTCTTTTCCCTGTAACGGAAGAAGATCCCATCTTAAGCAGTTACAGCCGTTGCCTGAAGGCCGACGTCTTGAGTGTATGGCGACGAGACCAAAGGCCTGGCCGCAGAGAGCTATGGATCTTCTGGTGGGGTGATGACCCCAATTTTGCAGACCTAATTCATCATGACTTAGCAGGTAAAGGCACGGATAGATAAGCTGTTGTATTCCTTTTGTGGTGGTACCATTCTTCAAGTATAACATTTCCCCCCTTGACTTTGTGTTATTTATTTATTATATCCCACTTAGAAATTGTTTTGCTAGTTTACTGGCTTTGACAGGCTTGACTTTAAAAAAAGAGAGGATGAAAAACGTGTGTGGTGGTGTTTCCTCATACAGTACTTGTTTGTTTCTGCTCCAAATGATTATATTTTTATATTTTAAGATCTGTGTAAGTGGATGCCGCTGTTTTTACTATTGTGGGTCTGTGAAGGGCTGCAGACCCTGCTTAGTACTGTGTGGAATTTTCACATGGTTACAAGGGCCCCCGGCTTTAGTGCAGTATGAAAACAAACAAGGATGGTAAAGGCCCACATATATGTGCTTGGAATGTTGTGGCTTCTTCTCTGGCAGAAATGTTGCTGGCTGGCTGGCTTTATTTCGGTATCTGAAATTTGGTCTAGCCTTACCCGCATTTGGAAATTGTGTTGAATTTACAGGTCTGGTCATGAGGAAAGTGGATGATTTGGGTAATTTTGTCAGTTTTGTTACATCCATACGAGAATTGTGTCGTGGGTTTTTCCCCTTCTTTCAAAGGTTTTTGGGTCAGGGAAAGTGCTGTATTTAAAAAGAAAACTAGAAGTGTAGGTAGGAACTGTTTTGGCTGATCAAACTACCATCTTGAGTGAATGGCTGGCTATGCGCCTTTGTCTCAACAGTTTACCTACTTAGCATAAACAAGCTCTTAAACTGAGTTCTTGACATCTTTAGTTAAAAGGATTAAGTAGCAGGTGATGGCACCCTTCACTGGCTGATAGTATTGGCTACATGAACAAGTAGTCTGACTGGGTACTGTACACACCAATTTATGTTCTTAATATAATTATACTAGTAATTGGTAGGAGTGAATAACGTGCATCATTTCACAGTTGTTTATGCATTCGCACATACTGCTGATTAATCCCCTTTTTGCTGTCAACAGTTTTCTCCCCAGGTTGTTGCAAGAATTAAGTATCTATTTAGGCTAAGAGGGTTATATTTTTAACTAATAATATGGATTACCTGTACATAACTAAACGATAGGCATTAAAAAAAATCCAAACAAAAATAGTTGGAGGAAAAAAAACTTGTAGAAGTTGGGTTTTGTGGAAACTTTCAAAATAGACTTAGCAGATTTGAATTGCCTGATGTAAAGTCTCCTGTGTCCGTAGTTCATGTATGGTTCTTGAAAGTACTCTATATGGCAAGTACGCAAGAAATAAAGTATTAAATCTTTAAGTTAATGTTTTAAAACAAACAAACCCTGTTTATTGCATTTGTTCTATTGAGAACAAAACTGAAAGGTTAAAACAAGGTTTGATAAAATAGTGACAAAAATTTGAGGGAAGGAGAGGTTATAAATAGTCCAGAACAAGTTAATTTGTTGTGTTCTAAAAAGAGGGCTTTACTTTACATAGAAAGTGACGTGTTGGTTTAATCTGAAAATAAATCAGCATAGTTCAGCTGTAAAGCTGGGTATCAGTGGTCTTCAGAACATTTGGACGTTCCCTCTAATTTTAGAAGCATCACCTTCCAAGCACTTATTTAAATACAGGCTATTTAAGCTATTTTTTCATCACCTATCCTAGCAAAATGGTGCCTGAGCTTGGCTTTGGCAGCAGCATGCTTTACATAAAGATGCTCATCAATGTTGAAATGTCATATTTAATCCTTGAAAAGTTACCATCTTCTACATGCTATGTTATTGTAACTTAAACATTTATATATTCTAACGGCCACACATGAAAAAGCTAAGAGTTGTTTCCTACAGATCCTCAGACTAAGGGACACATTAAGAGAATGGAATGGGAATGAAAATGGAAAGCAGTCGCAGTTCCCACCATCTTTACCCAATTGTCTAAAATGGTCAGATAAGATAAATAAGTCAGATCAGTGCAAATAACACTGTATATGGAAGATTTTAACATTCGTTCATCCCATGCTATGTAACCTATTTGGCAGCAAGTGATCTCCAGTATTTTCGGTTTGGGGCAAGTATGTCAGTATCTTTTCGTGATATTTAAAGTCTTTAGGTTGTCTCTGAAAGTTCTTTGCTGTGTACAGGTAGCCCTCAAGTTGCAACCATGATTGAGCCCAAAATTGCTGTTGCTAAGTGAGGAATTAGCTAAGAGAATTTTGCCCCATTTTACAACTTTTCTTGCCACCATTGTTAAGTGAATCGGTGCAATGATTAAGTTTGTAACACAGTTGTTAAGTGAATCTGACTTCCCTATTGACTTTGCTTGTCAGAAGGTGGCTCCAGGACACTGCAGTCATCATAAATATGAGTTAGTTGTCAAGTGTCTGACATTTGATCCCATGACTATTGGGATGCTGCAACAGTCGTAAGTGTGAAAATTGGTCGTAAGGCACTTTTTTCAGTGCAGTTGTAACTTTGAATAGTCACCAAATGAACTGTTGTATTGGCTGTATTTCGAGGATGTCCTCTTGGTTGCTTAATATGGGGGGGGGATCCATCTCAATGCCATCTTGGGAATTTGATTACTGTAGTCTCCATAGGGAGCATATGACCTGCTAGATACATGGAAGAGACAATAACAGATTTGTAACAAAACAACCAAGCTCAGAGAGCACCAAGGGCCCTTTAGTGGGTATAAAATATTGTGAAACAAAATTAAAAATTCTTGATAAGGCTGTTCTAATGAATACAAAATGGAAATATACATGATCAGTGTTTGATTTTAATTGTTATAGATAACATTGAATTAATTACATAAATCCTAGGCTTATTATTTGAGGCAAATAGATAGTTCTCTAGCAAGACTCATCTGTATTGTGTGTTGTATTGTGGTGTTTTTGGTTAAAGGTATTTTAGGAAGTAGAATTGTTTGTGTGCTTTGCATAACCTTACTGTGCTGCTATTTTTACTTCTGGCTTTGCTGTGTCCTGCTGGCAACTTTTAATTTGACCTATTCTGTTTCAACGATTTTTCTTCCATTTAATGTATTTAATTTAATTATCGCTGAAAAACTTCAGCTATTAGATGGCTTAATAACATAATATATAGTCAGTTAATGTAGAAGCCTTGTTGTAACATTAGCAGTAATTACAGTATACGCTATAATATAGGTCAGGAGCCAGCAATATGGTGCTTTCTAATGTCTTTTTGGATTTAAGCTTCTACCCTTTATATTGTTTGATCAGTTGCAAAATAGCAATGGTACCAAACAACTGAAAGGCACAATTGTGCGATGAACAGCTACTCAAGCCATTCCCATTTTTATATCATGACAATTTTGCTGCGTGCGTCTTCTGTTTGGCTCAGGACTTGCTGTGGCAATGAAACAGCACCGTCTCTGGGCTCTATGGAGATCTCCCTTTATTTGCTATAACAGGAGAAAGGAAACGCTTTATGCATTCAACAGTTCAAAGCTAATCAGTATATTGCTAAGAATATTGAATGCATGGCTGTGATCCTAGCAGCAATAAGGGGAGTGGGGGAGACACCTAGAAGGTAAGTCCTTTACCACTGGATTTAATATTGTTATCTAAGGAATTTTCGTAAACCTGTCCAGACATTAAGAAGCCAATGTTGTCAGAAGTCCATTTTTCTCCAGTGCAGGAGAGATGGCTTTCTCCCAGGCTATGGAATGTACTCCCTTTGCAGTGAAGCTTGGCCTTCATTTTTTCTGCCTTTGGAAGAGGCAGAAGGTGTATTTCTTTACTATGTATATATTTTTACGGTTCTATTTTGTATTTCAGTTTTTGTTAGCTGCCTTGAATAACCCAGGTGAGGGGCAAAGCAATTACGGTGAACATGTATAAACTCTATAAAGGTACTAAAAGAAATTTAAAATATTAAAAGAGTCGATACAGATGTATGTTTAGCAAAATAGACAGGTGATATCGTAGATAAGAGAAGATAATCCTTCATATTGTAAAAAAAAAGTTTCCTTCTGATTCTTAGATGCTTCTTGTTTTAAGTATTTCTGCTTCAGGGAGTTACAAGGAGCTAACAAGTAACTGTAAAGTGTAGCTAGCACTGATGATGTTACCTATTTGGATAATAAAACACCTGCAGGAAAATAATCAAGCTCAGAGAGCACCCAGGACCTCACAGATAGAACTGTAGATATCAGGTGAGTGTTTAAGTATATGCTTTAAGTTTTATTCACTGAGATCTGAAAGCAAAATATTTGAAATGATTTATTTATTTTATTAAATTTATACCCCGCCCTTCTCCTTGTTAGGACCCAGGGCGGGTCCTAAAGATCAAAATAAATTAGTCCTGTGATGATACCTTTCACATCATCAAACAACATCTCCTTATCCCAGATCTTTAGGAAGGACTTTATAAGTGGATAAAAATGCCAAATCTGGTCTAAACATCTGACTGATTGTGTGATGGACCATAATAATATAACAGCTATTGAAGAGGAGAAAGTCTGGTTCATTGGTGCTGCTATTTCTGGTAAAGCTAGGATTGAGGAAAAACATTTGGGGAAAAAAATACAAAGTAGCAGAACTTGCAAACAGGTTTGAACGCTTATGGAAAAAGAAATCCATTGTTATTCCCAATTGTGATTGGAGCTCTTGAGTAGTACCTAAAGGACTTCTTGCATCTGGAAACACTGAATTTATTAGACCTAAGAACCCTAATTAAAAAAAAAAAACACCTCACCTTGCTTGCAACTGTCTTAGATGCTACATTAATAATTCTTAGATCCTTGGTTAGGACTTGAATCATTAAGTTTCCACCAGTGTTAGACTGTGAATCTAGCTGTAGATTACCCACACTTAATACTCTATACTTTAAGAGTATGACAGATCTTTCCTCTTGCCAAGGTGATATAATGTTACTTTATGATTTAATGTAGATATATATTTATTACTATAAGCTGCCTGTAATAATCTTAGAGGGGTGTAAGATGGGCAGCCAATAAATGTAATAAATAAATAAAATTAAATAAATAAATTATAAAATTAAATAATCAAGCCTAGTGTCTGGTAATTTATGCCTCTAACCCTTTGTTGGTTATTTAATTAATTTAGTTTAGTTTAGTTTATATATATTTTTATACCGCCCCACTCCCGAAGGACTCAGGGCGGTGTACAGCCAAAATAAAACACAGATATACAAAAGTTAAAACAATTTAAAAACATATTAAATAATTTGGCCCATAATAAGTTAAAAACCAAACAAACCCAATTAAAATTAATAACATTTGTATTTACACCAGCCCGGCTTGTTGAAAAAGAAAAGTTTTAAGATCACGGCGGAAGGTGCGTAAGTCAGGGATAATTCGTAACTCCGGGGGCAATTCGTTTGAGGACAGGTGCTCCCACAGAGAAGTCTTTCCCCCTGGGTGTCGCCAGTCGACATTGTTTAGCCAACGGCACCATGAGGAGACCCTCTCTATGGGAGTGTACTGGCTGGTGGGAGGCTCTCGGTGGCAGAAGGCGATTTCGTAGGTACCCAGGTCCTAAGCCATGGAGTGCTTTAAGGATAGTAACCAACACCTTGAATCGCATCCGGAAAACCACCGGAAGCCAGTGTAGCTTGCGCAGGAGGGGTGTTACATGGGAGCGTCACATCGCCCCCATAATTACCTGCGCAGCCTCATTCTGGACCAGTTGGAGCCTCCGGGTGCTCTTCAATTTAAGACCCCAACCTGAGGTCTTCTCTGTTAAATATGTTTTAACTGCTGTGCCAAGATCACATATATTCTGTACATGAAGCATGTACAGTTGATCACAGTTGAGCTACATCCTGTTAAATTGCATGTTTGTGAGGCTCTAATACGTTTGTGACAGAATCAAGGCTTGAAAAGGAAACATTCAGTTTTATAGCTCAGTTTGCCACTATCTAAGAAATTCTATGCCAGTTCTGGTGTATAGTATGTAATAAATTGAGAAATTATTATTGCTATGGTACCGGTTGAATCATAAGCATAAGCTAATTGGGATTAATTTTTTTAAAGAAAAACCTCTCTTTGTAATGTTGTAATTAAATTAAATGTTAAAACATTTTGATAAGAAAAAGAGATGGGTATAGTCTGTAGTCTCGCAATTGAGCAGTACATGCGAAAAAGAGGTTCCTTAAAAGGGGAGCGAGCTAAACGTTGTAGTGGTAAATCTGTAGCTTCCTTATTTTGTCATCAGGAGTGTGTTCAGTCATAACTTGCATAGGCTCTCTGCTGTAATGCTGAGCTGTAACTTAGCACATAAAACCTATTTTTGTCCTTGGCAGTTTCTGAGCAAAGGCCAACAGATGTGTAGGAGTATCTGTTTAAGCTTTGCTCGTTTGTGTTATTTGCTAGAAATGAAACGTCCAGAAAGAGAAAGGAGGCATTAACTGAACTATCTTTTGATTTGCAAAGATGTACAAGCACAGGTTATGGCCTTTGTGTAAGATTACATAGACAAGTATAATTAATGATTGATTGATGCAGACTTTCACTTTTCAGAAGGACCCATTTTATCTTTTAAATGACAAGACAGAATTAGCCTCAATTCCCAGAAAACCACACTTCCTAATTCAGACAAAAACTGTAAACAAACTTGGAGTGGAACCCCCTGTGTCATTTGTTAACTGCTAAGCCAGTATCTAGACAAATTTATCTCAATATGTCATATGAATGCTCTGAATTTGTGTCTCTAATTTGCTACTATCTGCTGAATTTTTAGGCATTTATTATCCTACCATTTATTTTTGGTCAGCTCCAGGCAGTGTGCAGTTTCTGCCTCCCATTTTTTCCCTCACAACAACAATCCTGTTGTGAGGTAGGATGAATTGAGAGTGACTGGCCTCAAATCATCCAGCTGGATTTAATGCCTAAGTAAGGACTCGCACACTCTTTTTAAGCCAGCATCTTAGTCACTATATCAGTGAGGGTGAATTTTTTGGGCTGAGTGTGTCAAAAATTCAGAAAATTTCTTACGTACCCCCCTCCCAAAAGAGGTCTCTCTAGACCAGTGGTCCCCAAACTTGGCAACTTTAAGACTTGTGGACTTCAACTTCCAGAATGCTCCAGCCAGCAGAGCCGTCTGGAGCATTCTGGGAGTTGAAGTCCACAAGTCTTAAAGTTGGTAAGTTTGGGGACCCCTTCTCTAGACTCTCCTCCCTTCTGGACTCTCCTCTCCAGAGCCTCTGAAAATTGTGCAGGAGATCTGTGCTCTTGTGGAGACTATGTAATCTGAGAAAAGCATGTGTGAATGCTTGCACAATTTTTAGGTGCCTTAGAGCAAGACCTTCTGGTGCAACTTCCCGAGGCCTTGGCATGTCACCAAAAACAGCATAGCGTGTCAAGAAGTCCACCATTGCTATGCTATACCATGGGACCCTCTTATCCCATCAAGTAGTTTAACCCATTGTCCTAAGTGGGAAAGTCAAATTGAACTTGGAATTGTCTTTCATGCAAAACAGTCATTTCTGCCTGTTAGGCTGTGTCCCCCTCATTGATTTGCAAGGGTAACCTTAAACCTGTGAATCTAAGAGTTGCATTTTTCATTCTGACTCCCCATCTTTCTATTCCTTATCAATACTTTCCAGAGGGTCGTCAAAGATGCGGTTGAGAAACCATAGACGTGCAGTGCATGTTAGGTAGATGACGAGCAGCTCTTTGAATTCAAGTCATAACGTTCGGCAGCTGAGGAGCTCATGATTCTATTTTAACATTTTTCAACAAAGATATCAGTTGTCCCGAAGATAGGCATGTTGCTGGATATTTTATGTATTTATTGCACGATCAACATTGCCTTGCAAATGTGACTTCAGATACATGAATATATTCTGCGTTCCATTGCCAAAAAAAGAAGACGCCAGATCCCATTTTTTAAATTAATTTCCCAATCTCATTCTAAAATCTTTGGACCTCCTTGGTAGATAAGATGATCTAACCTCCAATCCATCCTTTGTTCCCTTAAAAACTGCTGTTGTCTGTCTGCAGTCTTACTTTTAATAGGCTACTTCACAGTTTCCTTGGTTATTAACACGTTCAGAAGTGGTTATGCAACAGTGCTTTCCAGGAAGGCAGATGAAGTACTGTACCCTCTTTGAGATAAGAAGCTGGCTTTTACTTTTTTAAAAAAATTTTTTGGGGGGAGGAATCTTCGGAGAATGGACTCCAGTTGAAGCTCTTCCTAATAACCCTTTTAGCTTCCAGTTGCCAAGCTTGTGGGAAAACATAGACTGGAGTTACCTCTCATCCAGCTAAACTAATAATAGTAATTGTTTTTCAGCAATAGACTAATTTTGCATAGTTCAGTTAGCCTACTTCCTCTGTTTTCCACATATGGTAAACCAGAAGCTTATGTGTTTGTCTTCACCTTAGCAGTGTGAAAGCTTTAATAAGCAAAATGCTTTGATTTATCTGATAAACACCTAAATTTGTGGGGTTTTTTTACTAGATTATTTTTTACTTAGTTGCTGTTCTACGCTTTCCTCTTTAATGTGCACTGGGCACTGACTAGCACAGGGTTCAAAAGCTTTAAGCTTAATTTGTTTTGCTTTGCTATGGTTGCATTCATTTTCATTCTCTGTTTAAAGTATCAGTAGCTTCTAGAATTACTGAAGCACCAGGCTAAAAATAACTGGGGGGCAGTATGCTGTAGTGTTAGGCCTCGCACAACGAATGACATAATCCATTTCAAATGAACCTTCTTAGAAGATTATAAAATAGCGTCCGTAAAGTTCTGAAAAAGGAATAATTATACCTTTATCAGACTTTGAAATGTCCTTGCGTGTTCTGGCTTTGCTTCGGAGCATGAAACCCGGTTGCTGCAGCGTTAGAACTCCAGCGGTGGTTCCTTGTGCAAGTCCGTATTGCTTGAGTTATTTTGGAAATTGGTTCAAAGCCGTGATTTCAAAGCTTTCTGTGTTCTGGGAACTGTTTACATATTGGCTGCTTTTTCACTGAACACTTTCTGTTTATAAACAGTTACAGTTCTGCAGACCAAAGGAAATGGCAATGGATGTGTTGTACGGTACTTTGACCTCAGTAAAGCAATTGACAAAATCTCATCGCATCCCTCTGGGATAAGATCTGTGCACGTGAGCAAGATGGCATTGTGGTCTGGTGGATGTGTAACTAGCTGAATAATGTGATACAGCAATTAAAAAGCCACTGCATACTTTGGGCTGCATTAATAATAGAATTGTGTTCAGATCATTGAAGGTAATAGTTCCATTGTATTGTCTACTGGTTAGACCTCACTTGAAGTCTAAGCATTGTATTTTAAAGGAGACATGAAAAACACTGGAAAGTATTCAGTTGAGAGCTACCAGAATAAGAGTTCAGGAAACTAAACTGCATTTGGAATTATTAAAGGATCTGGGCAGATTAAGAGGAAATATCATAATGAGCAAATAACTTAAAAGGCTGTTTATGTTTGTTTAACTTGACAGCAAAAGACAGACAAATAGGTTGACATGAAAGGTGTAGACCAATACGCTTTTCCTTGACTTAAACAATAATGATCACTCAAAGTTACAGTAGCACTGGAAAAAAAAGACCTTTTTCACATGACTGTTGCAGTCACATGAACAAAATTCGGATGCTTGGCAACTGACTCAGGTGATCCCCAATCTTTGCAATCAGAAGACCTCTCCCTGGAAGATTAAGGGGTCTAAAAGAGCCCTATGGGAAGCAGCTGAATCTTTGCAATCTTCTGACAGGCAAAGTCAATGGGGGAGCCAGAGTCACTTAAAAGCCGTGTGACTAACTGAATTTCAGGGATTCACTTCACATCTTGTGGCAAGAAAGATCGTAAAATGGAGTAAAATAAACTTTTAGCCACAGTCTTGCTTAGCAACAGAAATATTGGGTTTGCAAGTTGAGGACTACCTGAAGGAACGTCTTGATGATAGTCTGCTTAAAACAGCAAGGAGTTCAACTCTGTTTGAAATTTTTAAATGTGGATTGGATGGCCACCTATCAGGATGGTTTATAGTAGGTTCCTGGAGCTTGTCTTGGTGCATGCTCAGTTTGGAAGAGACAGCGACTGCGGTTGGGCTTCTTATGAAAGCTAAGAGAACATATGCATGATGGTAGATGGATGCAATGGATGCATAGTCCTTCATGAGGTTTTGTCAGTAATATTGAGGTGTCTTTCAGAAGTCTTTTAGAACTGAGGAGAAATGTCCTGACAGAACAATTAATGAGTGGAACAGAAGTTGCCTCCAGAAGTTGTGAATGCCCCAACACTGGAAGTCTTTAAGAAGATGTTGGACAGCCATTTGTCTGAAACGGTATAAGGTTTCCTGCCTAGGCAAGGGGTTGGACTAGAAGACCTCCAAGGTCCCTTCCAACTCTGCTATTGTATTGTAAATGTCCGTGTCTATGGGGATTCTCAAAGGTGCCGTTCAAAAGGCAACTGGGCTTCCTTAGTTTTCTCCCTTGAAAATGTTTAGCTACTCATCCAGGAAGCTTCTTCAATACAAAACTCTACACGGTTCATTGGGACCGAGTTTGAAAACCTTTGGGTTAAAAGTTGAGATTTGGATCTAGGATCATTTCATTTGAAATCCCATACCACCGAAGGATCTTCAGGAAAAGCTTCTTACCTTTTATTTGGCAAGGATTTCTCTTTTCAAAAACAAGCGGAGTAGTGTCACTAGTACAGAATGCCCTGGGCTTTGCCTTTTCCTGGGAGAGAAAGCTTGGAATTGGGTGTCAGCTGGCTGCATTGGCTGTCAACATCAAGCCTGGCATAGCTGCTTGTTATTATAATTCCCCCCCACCCTTAATAGAACCTTTTCTTTTCTTTCAAAAGGATTCCCCCCCCCCCCCCCCCCCAAGGTCAGAGCCCTGGGTAAAGATGCCTCTCCTTTTACAGACAGCCATTTACCAGGCGTAATATGAAAATTACCTCTTCAGTTGTGCAGCTGACTCTTGGCTGTGGTATTATTTTTATCTTATGGCTTCCTTGCAACAGTGGCCCATGTCTCTAGTGGTGGAGGAAGCTCAATTATTGTAATATCTCCCCTACAGGGATTAAAGTAGGACATCTACACTGCTTACAGCTCATTAGGAAAGCAACAGCGTGTGCTGATAGGTATAACAGCAATTGTGTCAGTCACACACACACACACACACACACACACACACACACCCTCTCTTTTCTCTACATTTTTCTCAGCTTATAAAGAAGGCTGTGCGTATTTTGTGCCGGTGATAAAATCAAGCGAGTAGAATAAGATTGATATCCATTTGAACAATCTGTTTGAAAGATTAGATTTTGGAAATATTTCGGCATTCTTTTTTGTTTGTTTGTTTGTTTTGGTAGTGGATTGAATAGGCAAGCAAATAACATGGTTAACCAAAGAATGCATCTGCCTCAGGCAGGAAAGAAGCTAGAATTCATTGGTGGCATATAGTAAGTGTTTGTAGCCCGTTGTCCTATGAAATTGCTTTATGTTGTCAGTTTTGAATTTTGCTCTCTCTCTCTCTCTCTCTCTCTCTCTCTCTCTCTCTCTCTCTCTCTCTCTCTCTCTCTCTCTCTCTGCAATTGGAATGTGAAATGTAAAGCCATAAGTAACTTTAAAAATCTTCCGCCGTGCTACACATGCACGCATTTCTCTTGTTCAAAAAAAAAAGTGCCAAACCCTATACCAGTGATGGTGAACCTATGGCACGCGTGCCACAGGTGGCACGTGGAGCCATTTGTCAGGGCACGCGAGGCGATGCCCTGTCAGCTGGCCAGCGTGCATGCGAGCACTGGCCAGCTGAATTCGCCCTTTTTTGCATGCTTTTTTCACCCTCCTCAGGCTCCAAAGGCTTTATAGGAGCCTGGGGAGGGTGAAAAGAGGCTCCCCCGCCGCCACCCCCAGAGGCCCTCCGGAGGCTTCATGAACTTCCCTGAAGCCTCCGGAGCACTCAAATTGACGTGCCGCCAAAACCAGAAGTGACGTCCGATTTGCTTGAAGCATTATTTTGAGTGCTCCGGAGGCTTCAGGTAAGCCTCCTGAAGGTCCCTGAAGCCTCCGGAGGGCCTCCAGGGGGGTAGGGGAGGCTCTTTTCACCCTCCCCAGGCTCCTATAAAGCCTCTGGAGCCTGGGGAGGGCGAAAAGAGCATGTAAAAAATGGGGGGGCACGTCTGTAGTGCGTGCATGCGCACTGGGTGGGTCGCACATTACATTATGGGTGCGGCACGCCCGCACACGACCCCCCTGCGCTCCCCCCACTTATGGCACGTGAGCCAAAAAAGGTTCGCCATCGCTGCCCTATACAGTAGTTTCTTTCTCAGCCCAGTTATATCCCCAATTATCTTTTTGAGATTGATTAAGCGGAGAAAAAGAAGATAGTCCTCAATTTACAATAGTTCATTTAGTGACCATTCAAAGTTAGGAAATGACTTGTGACCATTTTTCACCCTTATGACCATGCCACAGGTCCATGCTCACGTGACCAAAATTCAGATGCTTGGCAACTGACTCATATTTATGACAGCTGCAGTGTCCTGGGATCACCTTTGGCGACCTTCTGATAAGCCAGGTTCACTTAACAACCCTGTGACTAACTCAACAACTTCAGCGATTCACTTAACAACGGTGGCTAGAAAAGTCATAAAATGGGGCAGAACTCACTTAACAAAGGTTTCACTTAGCAACAGAAATGTTGGGCTCCATTGTGGTCATAAGTTGAGGATTTTTGTACTGAATGAGAAATTGGGGGAAAATACTTCTCCCTGTATAGATGTCATGCAAATCTAAATAAGATGTAGCTGATGCAAATTTAGTCATACATTATCTTATATTAAAGAGGCCACTGGCACAATACAAGCCTTTGTTGCTTCTAAAAAAACTTCAAAGGGCTCCCATAGAGAAGTATGTTGGAACAGGAGATGAGAAACGTCTTTGATTTAGGCTGCCTTTTTCTCTTGAGAACTGTTTTTTGTCTAAAGTAGCTTAAATCTTCTACTTTTCCCTAAATAAACTAGCTTCTCTTATATTGAAGATTATATGAAAATCATGTTTCATTTTAGTTAACTGTTCACAGCACTTCAGATGACAAAAGGGGAAACGTTGGAGAGAATATTTAAGATTGCTGTTTGATATCTTTGTATCCTCTTATGAGCAATTTTCTATTTTATGGGGAAAATAGTAACATGTTAATGAAAATTCTCCCTTTGCTATCCAAACAACTGTCCTCGTGCCTGTATATTGTATTTCTGTTCAGATATTCTTTCTTCGTTACTTAGGTTTTTTTTTATTAAAAATGTTAAGGTATCATATTCTTTGGCAATTTATCTGACTCATGTGGAGACACGTTCTGTTCACATCCTGTTCAAAGCACATTAGTGCTTTTTACGCAACTGTTCTGTCGAATTTCTTTATTTGCTTTTATCTTTGTACTTGCTATGCGTAAAAACTGCAAAGGTTTCATTAGCTACACCTTCTAGGTTTTTGCCAAGTCAGCCATAATTTATCCATGGTATCGTCACAGAGCAGGGAAAATTAGTCTAAGATGGCAAAGGTGGATTTGGGGCGTTATCACCTTGTTGTCAGAATAAGAGATAATAATAAGACATTTAATGCTTGGATTTTGTGTGTGTGTGTGTGTGTGAGAGAGAGAGAGAGAGAGAGAGAGAGGGAGAGAGAGAGAATACACACATATGTATATGATGTAATTTAATGTGTAATGTGAATATAAATGTTTTTTGTTGAAATTTGATATAATTTCCTGGATTTAAAAAAAACACAATTTTGGCTATAATTCCAAATTAAATGCATAATGGGAGGCAACAGAATAAATGTTGTTTCTGAGTAAACAAACGTTTTACTGCTCTGCATGACATTTGCATTCATTAGGAATGTAGGGAGTGGAAGCTTTTATGGAATTCCCTTTCTTTGAGAACTTGTCAGACCCTATTCTGGAAGTAGCATAGGGCACTCTTACTTCAGCTTGCCTTTAGGTAGGAGAATAATTTAATTAAGAGTTAATTAGCTTTTTGATCTATCTCTGGCATTATGAGGCTCAAGAGTCCTTAGTGTTACGAAGTGCCTTTGATCAAGCTAGGCTTGAGTGTTACTTATAGCCCTGCTTGGGTAGATACTTGCTTCAGTATCTCTCAGTCTAAGAAACATTTCATTTAGACTGTTATTTGAGGGGCTGCCCTTGTAGACAGTTTAGAAACTTCCACTCATGCAAAACACTGCAGCAAAAGGTAGTAGAAAGTGGTCCTATATTCATATTAGACTCCCTGGAGAAGAGCCTCATGCTGGGAAAGACTGAGGGCAAGAGAAGACAGAGAATGAGGTTGCTGGATGGAGTCACTGAAGCAGTCGGCGTGATCTTAAATGGACTCCAGAGAATGGTAGAGGACAGGAAGGCCTGGAGGAACGTTGTCCATGGAGTCGCGATGGATTGGACACGACTTTGCAACTAACAACAACATATTCATATTACACAAGTTCTAGAAAGCCTCCACTGCTTTACATTTTCAGTGCTACAGGTTGTGCTCAACTTACAACCCCTTACTTAGTGACCATTTGAAGTTAAAGTGATTTACAACCAGTCCTCACACTTAAGACTGTCACAGTGTCAACCCCCCCCCCCCCGGTCACATGATCAAAATACAGGGGCTTGGCAACTAACATATATTTATGATGTTTGCAGTGTCCCGGGGTCATGTGATTGCCATTTGCAACTGGCTGCCAAAAAGCAAAGTCGGTGGGAAAGCCAGATTTGCGTAACACCTACAGTATGTGATTCATTTTATGACAGCTGCAAAAAAAAAAAGTCAGAAAATTGAGCATGACTTAAACACCTCACTTAGTGACAAATTGCGGCCCCAACTGTTGCAAATTGAGGACTATCTACATAGTATTTATTTTTCAAATACCTAAGGCCGCTTTATCCCATGATGACTCTGGCTAGTATCAGAGCATTAAAAATAATTGAAAACATTACCATGAGAAAAAAATAGATATCCATAAGGGAGCAGTAGCACCCCAAAGATACCCCCAAAAGGCCTGCCATATTCCATAGCTCAGACTCTGAAGAAAAAGTCAGACCCACTTAAATAAGGTCAGGATAGGGAACATTACCATATTTTTCAGAGCATAAGACGCACTGGAGTTAAGATGCACCAAGATTTTGAAGAGGCAAATTAAAAAATAAAGTTTCTGCACTCTGCTGACCTCCCAAAAACGGTCATTTTGGTGAAGGGAGCGGGTGTTTCAGGAGGCAAAAAAATGCTGTAGTCAGTGTATAAGATGCACCCCGATTTTCAGCCTCTATTTTAAATCTGTCTCTGACTTTATTGTACGCTGCATTTTTAAAGTTTTTTTTAAAGTAAAAAAACACATAAGGTTCTTAACTTATGGTGCACTATCCTAGGAGAACTCAGTTTTGAAAGAGAGCATATCATTAAATAAATAAATAAATAAATAAATAAATAAATAAATAAATAAATAAATAAATAAATAAATAAATAAATAAATGTTTCTTGCCTCTCCCTAAACCAGGGGTGTCCAAACTTGGGAACTTTACTTGTGGACTTCAACCCCCAGAATTCCCCATCCAGGTGCTGGCTGGGGAATTCTGGGGGTTGAAGTTCACAAGTCTTAAAGTTCCCAAGTTTGGATACCCCTGCCCTAAACGTTTTGTGAAGAGGAGACATTTCATGCTTGGCTTCTTGGCTATATTTTCACCTAGACAGAAGATGGTCCTGCAATGACTCGGCATTTTGAGAGACAATTTTTTTAATGTGCAAAACCTGTCTCAGATTGCAAAATTAGTATCTGAAAAAAATTGCCTAAAAGAAAGCTTTGGCATAATTATCTTTTGGACCTCAATCATGGAGAGTTGATGAAGTTGAATGCTCCCCCCCACCCCCACCCCTCTTTAACTGTGAGATCAGTTGCAACCAGTTGCCATTACAGCCTTGATGAATGAGCTTTGAGTTTCTCGGTTAGGAAACCGAAGCATTCTTAAAACCTATTTCTGCAGCTGTGACTTTTATACTTCCAACTGCTTTACATTTCTTACTTTGAAAAACTGCCTGACTGGTATATAATTTCAGTGGTAAAATTAAAGATGTCAGTTATTTTTCCAAATGCATTTTCTGGAGCTGGAGGCTTACCGTTGTGCAGATATTCCTCACATTATGTGACTGGATTATTAATTATCGCTTTCTGCAATAAACAAATATTTATGTATCGCTTATTTAAGCAAAATCGTTTTGTTTCTTGATTCAGAGACTTAGTGCTGTTTTTAAAAATCTATTTTAAGGCTGATGTATATTTTAGTAACATATGAATTCATTAAACACTTTTAGGATATGGCTTTTAATTTATGCATATGGCAGGAAGGCTCAAATCCCTGTGGCATGCTATACACCAAGGGCGTCTAAAAATGAAATTCTCTGGAAGAGTTGAATTTCCATGATCCCACAGTGGCTTGGCATTTGTGGAAATTAAAATTCAACCCATTTGAAGAATGCTTTTTTATAGAATGCTGCTTTGCATTCTTTTCTTTCTGTACTATGGAAGTGACTTTTAACTACCGTATTTTTCAGAGTATAAGACACACATTTTTTTCTCCAAAAAGAGGCTGAAAACCTGGGTGCATCTTATACATCGAATACAGCATTTTGGGTGTCCCGAAGCCCACCCCCTTCACCAAAATGGCTGTGCATAGCCTTATAGAGGCTTCCAGAGAGCTCCTGGGGGCTGGGTAGGGCAGAAATTAGCTTAAATCGGGCTGTTTTTTGCCCCTCCAGCCCCCAGCAGCACTCTATAAGCCTCGTATGCATGCATTTTTTGACCTAAAAACAGGCCCTTTTTTTGCTCATTTTTGCCCCCCACCCTGGAGCACTCTGCAAGCCCTTCCCCAAGGCTATTGATGCCTTATATTTGAAAAAAAAAAAAAACAGGCCCGTTTTTGTGAAAAACGGGTTGTTGTGGGGAGGTTTGCAGAGTGCAAAACTTTTTTTTTTCCTTTCGGAAGGCTGTTTACTTACTTGGCAACCTTAAGACTTGTGGACATAGCTGGCTGCAGAATTCTGGAAATTGAAGTCCACAAGTCTTAAGGTTGCCAAGTTTGGGAACCCCTGAGTTAGAGGGATTGAGGAGAATTACATTGCTCAAGTGCTGTGCCAGCAGAAATAAAGTTTTAGGTGCCACAACGATTTCCTTCTCCAGCACGTTGGTAAATACACCTGGAAACATCTACCTGCCTACCTACTGTATTTCTCCCCCCCCCCTCTATCTACCTATATACCTACCTTCTCTCTCTCTCTCTCTCTCTCTCTCTCTCTCTCTCTCTCTCTCTCCCCCCCCCTACTTATCTACCGTATTTCTCTCTCTATTTTTCTCTCTCCTCTACCTACCTATCTACACACTCTCTCACTCTTCCCCTCTATCTACCTATCTACCTTTTCTCTCTCTCTCTCTCCCCCTATCTACCTACTGTATTTCTCTCTCTCCCTTTACCTACCTACCTACCTACACTTTCTCCCTCCCTCCCTCCCTCCCTCCCTCCCTCCCTCCCTCCCCCTACCTACCTACCTACTGTATTTCTCTCTCTTTCTCTCCCTCTCTATCCCTCTATCTACCTAGCTACTTTTTTAAAAAAAATTGCCTCTTCAAAACCTGGGTGCGTCTTATACTCCGGTGTGTCTTATACTCTGAAAAATATGGTACATTCTAGTATTTCTGGCTACAGCCAATTACCAGTTATGGTTCTGTCCACTCTCAGTTACAATTTATGGTTGGAATTTTCAGTTTTTGTTAGGCTCATATGTTGCCCATCTTACCGAGATGACTTTAACCTTAGCTTGCTACTTGTGATGCTGACAATTCAGTGTGATGCAAATTAATTGATTTCAGAAGTGTAAAAGGTAAATTGATCATTCCGTTCTTGAAAGAGTCCTTGAACTAATTTTCCAGCAAAGGGGGGGGGGGAGGGGGGAAGGGGGCGACTGTTTCCCTGTGTCAGATTTGCCTTACATAAAATAGGTTGCAATTTTGTAGTAGTTACACTGTAACAAATGATTACCTAATCAACCTTCCAAAGTGAAGAACCAGATTAAAGTTTTGTTATTTTTTTATACGTAATCAAATGAAAATTTCCAGGTGTGTATGTTTGGCCAGGAAGATAGATTTAAATCTCTTCACCGAGAACTTTATGTGCTAACGTAGAATGTGGAAATTAAAGTACAAAGTGCAGTTTGGGTTTTGCCGTATTTTATTATGGATGTTTGCTGTTGCTAAAAACACTTGCACCGTGTTTGCAAATCAAGGGTGGAAGTAAATTGAAAGATTAGTATAATGTTCTCATCTTTTTCAAAATGTTTCCTTGATTTATTGCTAGCTTGACTCAAACACTATTTTTCTTGGTGTACTTTTGAGGTTAGTAAAATAGGAGGGAAAGTTTATTTCTTGGCAGTTTTTAAAATTTGCTGCACCAATGATTATACATGGAGCTGCCCTTGAATTGCACCCTAGAAGCTTCAGCTATTCCAGAATGCAGCAACATAGGGCACTGTTGGGCATCCCTTAGTACGGCCATGTAACACTTTAGGAACTTCATTGGTTACTCCTGAGGGGCTGGTGGTTACCTACAAAGCCCTACATGGCAGAGGGCCTGGTTAATCTAGGGACCACTTATTGCCCACAGCTTGGTCTGGCAGGGTTGGAGCACTCCAGGTTCCTTAAATTATATCATCTATTGGGACCTTGGGTTTGAGTTGCAGTACCTGCCCTATGGAATGAGGTTTCTTCCAAGATCCAAAGGACACCGCCTTGTTGGTGTTTCAAAGACCCGCTCTTCACTCAGACCTTTAAATGAAGACAATTTTAACAGGTTGTTTTCTTTTGTTTGTTATTCTTGCTATTCTGACTGAGGCTTCCCAAGAGCATGAAGCAAAACTCCTTGTCCTGACAAAAATCTCTTTTATTAACTGACTGTGAAATTCTACTGATTCACATCCAGCAAAGTCTTTCAAGGGAGGATTTACAGCCACAGACCTTATCTGGCTTGGAGAGCTGCCAGGCTGATCTCTGCAGAACTTGGCTAGGAGTCTTGGAGAGTCATGAACCAATTAAGTGAACTAATGGTCTCCTGCAAATTCCCCTTCCCCTTCGCTCCTCTTTTATTTTCTCTGGGAGAGACCATTCATTGTCTACCTGTGGCCCTACTCCCAAGTCAACCTTGTTCCTTAGCTGTTTCCTTCGTCTGGCAACTCTGCGTATGCGCACACTGGGAACAGGCTCCAGCTGTTCGTCTGCGTCACTGATGTCTGACTCTGAAGGCAGCTGATAACTGTCAGATGGCTCTGGCCCCCTCTCTGCCTCCGACACAGAGCCCTCATCCGAGCCTTCCCCAGACTCCAGGACTGGCCCAGGTTCCTCCCCAACCTCCTCACTGTCCGAATCTGCTGCCAGCTCTGCTGGCTGCTGGCAGGCCACAATACTTCCATCTCCACCCTTTCTTTGTTTCTTGTGTCTTTATTATCTTGTTTTCATGGTTTAAATCTTTTGTAAACAGGAAGTCATTAATAGATGTAAATACAGAATAAAAAACAAGACCAAGATACACTTAATAGAAATCTCCCAGATGGCAATTGGAAACATTTGGTCCTGGTTAAAAGCATCTTAGAAGAGTGGTGATTTGTTTGTTTGTAAAATTTATTAGCCACCCATTTTACCCCAAAGCTGCTCTGGGTGGCTTATAATATTAAAAGATAAAACTGCACAAAGCCTAATGACATATGTACAATACTATTAAAAAATCTAGATGCAGGTAGTCCTCAATAACCTCCCCCACAGTTGAGCCCCCAATTTTTGCTGTCAAATGAGACATTTTGTTAAGTGAGTTTTGCCCCATTTTACAACCTTTTACCCTCAGTTGTTACAACCTCAGTTGTTAAGTGCATCACTGCAGTGGATAAGTTATTGTTGTATAAGTTGTTCGATGAATCTGATTTCCCCATTGACTTAGACTACCAGAAGGCTGCAGAAGGGGATCACATGATCTTTGGACATAGGAACAGTCATAAATATGAATCGGCATCTGAATTTTGGTCAAATGATCATGGGGATGCTGCAAAGGTTGTAACTGTAAAAGCGGTCATAAGTCACCCTTTTCAGGGTCGTGTAACTTTGAATGGTCACTAAACAAACTGTTGTAAGTCGAGGACTACCTGTAATCACTTAATGACCATCCAGAAGAGAAGAGGTGAAGGCAAGAAATCTCGAAGTAGAAGTATTGCAGTAGCGAAGACTTGCTGCCTGGTTTTTCCAATTTAGCATTATCAAATCAAATCAAATCAAATTTTATTTGTATACCGCATCCTCTCTCCAAGGGGACTCGGAGCGGTGCACAGGGAAAAATTTAAAATACTATAAAAATACATACATATAATAAATACGATAGATAAAAACAAATTAAATTAAGATTATCCCTGCGCTAAAATCCCCAAGTTATAAAGTTAAAATTCCCTAACACCCTAAAGGTAAAGACTAACCTAGGCTGGCAAAGCAGAAAAAGTGTGTTTTAAGTTTTTGACGGAAGGAGCGGAGGTCCGTAGTTGTTCTGATTTCGGGGGAAGGTCGTTCCAGAGGGCTGGGCCCGCCACAGAGAAGGCCCTTCCCCTGGGCGTCGCCCGCTGACATAGTCTAGTGGACGGCACCCGGAGAAGTCCCTCTCTGTGGGAGCAAATCGGCCGTGAGGATGTTTGAGGCAGGATCCAATCCCGCAGGTAGCTGGGTCCCGTGCCATGGAGCGCTTTAAAGATGACAACTAGCACATTAATGACAGTAGCTCAACATTAGACAGTTCCTAAAGCCAATGTGGGATAACCATATTTTTAAAAGCTTCTGGGGGGGAAAAGGGTGGTAGACTGTTCCAAAGGGGGGGAGCTCTCATCAAAACAGACCACTGTTAGGGTTAAGCGTCAGAAAGTCAGAGTTTGTCTCAGAAAGGTGATCTTTTAAAAAGGTTTTTTTAAAGGTAACAACGGTCACCTTCCTTTGCATCTGAAACAAACTGGAACCAGTGCAATTCCCTCAGCAGTGAGTATAAGGTTAGTATATTGGTAACACTTCATTTATACCAGCTGAAGTTTTTGGATAGTTTTAAAGGGCTTTTGGAGGAAATTATAGTACTGTAGTACAATGGAGAAGCAGATAGCTCTTAGCAGTAGCACTTAGACTTATATACTGCTTCACAGTGCTTTACAGCCCTCTCTGAGCAGTTTACAATGTCAGCATCTTACCCCCAACAATCTGGGTCTTTTACTGACCTTGGAGGGTGGAAGGCCAAGTCAGCTTTGAGCTGCTCAGGCTCAAACTCCTGGCTGTGGGCAGAGTTTTTGCCTGCAATAACTGTACATGAACAACTGCGCCACCACGGGGCATGAGCAATGGCCTTCAGTGTATCTTGTGCCAGATAAACAAAATTACAATTGGTGCGCTAGCTTCTAGCATCCAAAGGTTGTCTTGGCCACAGTCTCCATCTGCTCCTCCCCATGTGTAAGAGCAACTTTATCCTCAAAATGTTTAGCCAGTTCAGTGTAACAATACTAATAGGCTGTTCTGGCCCATTCTTTTTATTAAATTTGGACTAGTGCAGTTGCCTGATATCTTACAAATCAAGTGAGACAGGGAAGCTCCCTGTTGCCTTATCGGTTCAGATTTGAGCTCATAACTGTTCTGGTTGTATTTTTCTTTTTCTCTCTCTCCCAGCATTGCTCCAGGCATCTATTCATCTGTGTCATTTTCCATCGCTTTTTAGAAAATCAAGACACTGATTAGGATTGGTGGGCAGAGAGAGAGAAGAGACCATTAAGGCCAATCTTGTATAGTACCTTGTTCACCTCTGTATTTCCGAGGTTAGCACAACATTTGACAGAAGTACCTTTGAGATCCTTGAACAGTTTTCAGAAACCCTGTGGATCCATTAAGTGCTCAAGTGGGCCCTCCAACTCGCACCTTGTGGAGCCTAGTGGATCCAGTCAACTCCAAGGTTTCAAGAAAGTGATTGCGTTTTCCATTTATTTTCCATTCTGAGGATGGAAAGGTTAGCATCTCTCGGCGCATCAGGATCTGAAACATACACCATCTAAAGAAGTCTGTGTTTTGGGGCCTGCTCCAGAGTTCTCCAATAGTAAACTTTCTCTGTTTACCTCTTTATGCTACACCAAGAAGGAGAAAGTCTCATCTCATTCTGTGGTCAGACCAAAAAGTAAGGCTAGTTACAAGTTTATAATGGCATGAGACCATCTTTTTCTTCTACATTTCGTAAAGAAACTGAAGGAGAGGAGTTGTTTGCTGGTAGACATCCTGTCTTTTGAGAGTATTTTTACAATGGTTAAGGTACTGGCCTAGAAACCAGGAGATGGTGAATTCTAGTCCCGGCTTACATACAATAATACAATACAATAGCAGAGTTGGAAGGGACCTTGTAGGTCTTCTAGTCCAACCCCCTGCGTGGGCAGGAACCTTATACCATTTCAGACAAATGGCTATGTAACATCTTTTTAAAAACTTCCAGGGTTGGGGCATTCACAACTTCTGGAGGCAAGCTGTTCTGGAGGTTAATTGTTCTCACTGTCAGGAAATTTCTCCTTAGTTCTAAGTTGCTTCTCTCCTTGATTAGTTTCCACCCATTGCTTCTTGTCCTGCCCCCAGGTGCCTTGGAGAATAGGTGCCTTGGAGAACATGTCAGCCTCTGCTTTGCTGCTTGCTTCAGCTGCCATTGAAACGGGGAGGGAGGGGCTATGGTATTTGGGAATGGGACTATATGGTGCAGGAGGGAGATTTGGAGAAGGGAGTATGTGCTCACCATCTACTTCGCATACCGATGGCTGGTGCCTTGAGATGGTAAAGGCCAACCATCCTGCATACCAACCTGATGATGCTCCTGGAGATGCAACCCACATGACACCTAAGGGATTTGCAGATTGGACAGTAGGGTGGGGACTGTTGGGGGGAGGGATCTGGACATATATTGGGAGTGGGAGGCTCCTCCTACCCGCCTGGGTGTCATCACGTCCCATTTTTGTTGCTCTGCGCATGTACGGAAGGTCCTGTGCATGCACAGAGGTGCTGCGTGCGAGCGAACCGGTAGCGAAGGTAAGTTGATTTCACCCCTGCTCTCAGCCCCACTCACTTCACAGAGTTGTTGATGTGGGGAAGATAGGAGGAAGGCTATGATGTATTATTTGCTGCTGCTTTGGGTTACTTATAAAGTAATAAATTTATTACTTATAAAGTAATAAATAAAGTGCCCTTGACCCTGACTACTAAACAACTCAGAGGTCAATTCACATTCTGTGGTTGAGACTGCCTTTGCAGGGAAATGGCTGCCTATCAAATCTATTTAACGATCCTTATTGGCTAGTTTTTCTTCAAACAACTGCTCGAAGTTTCTTAAATTAATACTGATATTAAACCCTAGCCTAATAGCTTGCTGGTGATGACTGATTTTATGTTCACAAATACTATATTCAGAGGAATGGAAGCAGCAGCATTTTTTTTCTTGCCTCTGAGGCCAGCATGAAACAAATTGGGCGGCTAAAGAAGCCAAATATCATTGGTTTGCAACATGAAAACACTGTCTTCTATCAATTCTTAACTGCAATGTACTTTGCTGAGTAGTGACTTTTCTGGAGTTATTTACTAGTTAATCTGAGGTGCTGTGAAGAAAAATAAGCCCCCTGGGGAAAGGATCGATTCGGATTTTATGTCCCATTAATTAAGGGACTGTAGTGCTCATATTGTGTTGTATGTTATGGCTCCTGGTTTTTCATGTGAGGTTGTCCTTGACTTATGACCACAGTTGAGCCCAAAATTTCTATTGCTGAGTGAGGCAGTTGTTAAGTAAACTTTGCCCTGATTTATGCCATTTCTTGCCATAGCTGTTAAGTGAATCCCTACAGTGGTTTGTAAGGTGAATCTGGCTTCCCCATTGACTTTCTCAGAAGGTTGCAAAAGCTGATCACATGACCCTGGGACACCGCAATCGTTATAAATATAAGCCAGTTGCCAAGCATCCGAATTTTGATCATGTGAACATGGGAATCCGCAACAGTTGTATGTGTGAAAAATGGCTATAAGTCAGTTGTTTCCAGTACCATTTTAACTTTGAATGGTCACTAAATGAAAGGTGGTAAGTGGACAACCCAGATTATGCTACTGTCCCATAACTGTAAGCCTTCCCATGTAGACGAGTTAATTCTACTTTATTGTAAGGCTACATTAATAGACGCTTTGCAAGTTTGAAAATACAAATCTGCTGCCATTTCTTCCTTCCTTCCTTTTTTCTTTTTTAACAGCCTGAGAAGTTAGGGAGGGTTCCTTTCTGACTCTCTTTGCTCCACCCATTATGCAGCTGATGGCTATGCCCTCTCTTATCTGATAAGTTACCAAGGCAGCGTCTTTTTGCCCCATCTCCCAAAGTCTTTCCCACATACCATTACGCATAGCCAAGCTTTTCTTGTTGACAGTGCTTAAAGGAAATGCTGCTGAAACGGAAGGTTGAACCTGTTCCCAGTTATCTCCTGAGGAAATAGAGTAATGCTTTTGAGACTCTCTGCTTTCTGCCTATTTTCAGGGATTTTGAGCTGGTCCATAGTATTGTAACCCTGCATAAGTGAGCGGTCCACACTCTGAACTATTCTATTACATTGCAGAGGTAGTTCCTAGGTAAGCTGTCTTTTCAGGAAAGCTTGTGCCGAGTAACTAGGTTTGAAGAGTAGTGATATAGAACACACCTGGCCCTCAGCTTAGAACCACAATTGAACCCAACATTTCTGTTGTGAAGGGAGACAGTTGCCGTGTGAGTTTTGCCCCGTTTTATGATCTTTCTTGCTATGGTTGTTAGGTGAATCACTGCAGTTGTTAAGTTAGTAATAAGGTTGTTAAATGAATCTGGTTTGCCCATTGACTTTTCTTGTCGGAAGGTCACAAAAAAGGATCATGTGACCGCTCCCCCCCAGGACATGGCAAGCAGCATAAGTAGGAACCAGTTGCCAAGTGTCTGAATTTTGATCATGTGACAATGGGGATGCTGCAACAGTCGTAAGTGTTAAAAACAGCCATGAATCAAAATTTAAAGTGATAATATAACATTGAACAGTTACTAAATGTACAGTTGTAAATTGAGGACTACCTGTAGCAAGTTAACAGTTACTACTATTGAGCAAGGTACCACCTATATTGCACAGGTACAATATAGGTGGTACTTTGCTCAATAGTAGCAACTGTGAGAGGGATCTTGGAATCCTAGTGGACAACCATTTAAATAGGAGCCAGCAGTGTGCAGCAGCTGCCAAAAAAGCCAACACAGTTCTAGGCTACATAAACAGAGGGATAGAATAAAGATCACAGGAAGGGTTAATACCACTTTATAAGGCCTTGGTAAGGCCACACTTGGAATACGGCATTCAGTTTTGGTCGCCAAGATGTAAAAAAGATGTGGAGACTCTGGAATGAGTGCAGAGAAGAGCAACCAAGATGATTAGGGGACTGGAGACTAAAACATATGAAGAACGGTTGCAGGAACTGGGTATATCTAGTTTAATGAAAAGAAGGACTAGGGGAGACATGATAGACGTGTTCCAATATCTCAGGGGTTGCCCCAAAGAAGAGGGAGTCAAACTATTCTCCAAAGCACCTGAGGGTAGAACAAGAAGCAATGGGTGGAAACTAAACAAGGAGAGAAGCAACCTAGAACCGAGGAGAAATTTCCTGACAGTTAGAACAATTAATGAGTGGAACAGCTTGCCTCCAGAAGTTGTGAATGCCCCAACACTGGAAGTCTTTAAGAAGATGTTGGATAGCCATTTGTCTGAAATGGCATAGGGATCCTGCCTAGGCAGGGGGTTGGACTAGAAGACCTCCAAGATCTCTTCCAACTCTGCTATTGTAGTTTCAATCACTTATAATGATGCATATGTATTGTGTTTTTACGACCGTTGAATTACTATTTCTCAGATGAATTACTATTTCTCAGCCGCAGATAGACGGTGAGGCAGTGTCCATGTCATCTATTTTGATTAGGGATTTGAAACTGCTAATTTATAGCAAAATTACCGTATTTATTCGAGTCTAACGCGCACACGTGTATAACGCGCACCCCCTAATTTTCGATTAAAAATCGGTATAAAATTTTGTTTCACTTTTTCTCAGCTCAGACCAAGCATTGTAAGTGACAAACGTTGTTGAACACGTGCGGCCATGATAAAAACGCACCCTCGTTTATAACGCGCACCCTCGTTTATAACGCGCACCCAAACTTTGAGTTCTTTGGTAGAAAAGTTCTACCAAACTTTGGTAGAAAATTATGCGCATTATACTCGAATAAATACGGTAAATGACTTCCATGCTGTTTATACCCAGCTTCACTTTATGAAAGGGTTCTTCCTTTCTGTCTCAATGTACTTTTTCCACAGGGAAAACTTCACTGATCCTTGACTTTTGACAAATTTAATTATTGACCTAGGCTTCTGCCTTGTTAACTTTATGGAATGTTTTGAGCTACTTTTACTGTTTTAATGTTTATGTGTGTTTCAAAAAAATAATAATGGTAAGGATCATGAAATAACTAAGAGGATGTTTACAAAAAGAGTGTAACTTGTGGCTGTTTTTACAAAAACATTTACAATGATTACTAGTTTGCAGAATCTGTTACCAGCCTGCTGGGGGCTGGCAGTATACTTTTGTTGCTGGACACAGGAAGGAGTGCATAGAGGTAGTCCCTTACTTACAGCCGTTCGTTTAATAACTGTTCAACGTTACAAGATCACTGGGGGGAAAAAAGACTTTTCACTGTTTTTCACACTTATGACCGTTGAAGCATCGCTCACATGCTCAAAATTCAGTTGCTTGGAAACCTAGCATGATCAATTTTTGCGACCTTCTGAGAACCAAAGTCAATGGGGAAGCCAGATTCACTTAACAATTATGCTACTAACTTAACTATTGCAGTGACACACTTAAAGAATTGTGGCAAGAAAAATGATAAAATAGGGCAAAACTCATTTAATGCTTTGGAATGGAAATGTTGGGCTCAATTGTCATAAGTCAAGGACTGCCTGTAACCAAAAATCCAATACTTGGTACTAGTTGCGTGTGTATGTACAGTAACGGGATACATCTGTTGTTCTGCTATTTAAACATTTTTATGAGCATTGATTAGGTTGCATGGACACTTCTTTATTTACCTATGGTTGCCTTGTTGAATGTGCTTGTTATTTTCAACCTATGAATTCATAAATAGTAATGTTTCTATATTAAAAGTACAAAATATAGAATTAATAGAGTTGGAAGGGACCTAGGAGGTCTTCTAGTCCAACCCCTCCTGCTCAGGCTATAGTATAGGGCAGGGGTCTGCAAAGTTGGTTTGCTGGAAAATTCTGGGAGTTAAAGTCCACCAGTCTTAAAAGAGCCAGCTTTGCAGACCTCTGGTATAGGGCCGACACCACTTCAGACAAATGGCTGTCCAACCTCTTCTTAAAAACTTCCAGGGTTGGAGCAGTCATAGCTTCTGAAGGCAAGTTGTTCCACTGGTTAATTGTTCTCATAGTCAGGAAGTTTCTCCTTAGTTCTCGGTGGCTTCTCTCCTTAATTAGTTTCCATCCATTGCTTCTTGTCTTGCCCTCAGGTGTTTTGGAGAATAGCTTTTTTGACTTCCTCTTCTTTGTGGCAGCCCCTGAGATATTGGAACACAGCTATCATGTCTCCCCTGGTCCTTCTTTTCATTAAACTAGACATACGCAGTTCCTGCAACCATTCTTTATATGTTTTAGTCTAGAGTCCCCTAATCATCTTTGTTGCTCTTCTCTGCACTTTTTCCAGAGTCTCAACATCTTTTTTTTAACCTCATGGCAACCAAAACTGGATGCAGTATTCCAAGTGTGGCCTTACCAAGGCATTATAAAGTGGTATTAACACTTCATGTGATCTTAGTTCTATTTCCTCTGTTAATGCAGCCTAGAACTGTGTTGACTCTTTGGCAGCTGCAGCACATATTCAAGTAATTGTCCACTTGGACTCTAAGAGCCCCCCCAGGTAGCTGATAATACAGGTAGTCCTTGACTTAATAACCATAACTGAGCATGGAATTTCCATTGTAAATCATTACAGTTACAATTTTGAGCCACCAACATGACGAGATCTGATTTAGTGGCTGTTTTTTTTGCGTCGATCATTCAGCGAATTTGGTGGTCGTTTAAGCCAGGCATCTCCAACCTTTGCAACTTTAAGTCTGAAGGACTTCAGCGCCCAGAATTCTCCAGCCAGCAAAGCTGGCTGGAGAAGTCTGGGTGCTGAAGTCCTTCAGACTTAAAGTTGCAAAGGGTGGAGACCCCTGGTTTAAGCCAACAGTATCATTATCATACTTCATTGACCAAGTGGTTAAACATGCAAGGTATTTCTCTCCAGTTCAGAGGGTGGTCGTTAAGCAAATGAGGCAGTCGTTAAACATATGAACGCATTCTTGTGTATTGAACCTTGGCAAAACAGGTCATAAAATGGGCCATGTCTTATTTAACAACCACCTTGCTTAGTAATGGAAATTGTGCTCATAAATCAAGGGCTAGTTAATGATAACAATGAAGGAAAGCTGTGTCTCAAAGACCTTGTAGTTCAAAATTTAACAGTAGCTGGGCAGAAGAAATGTGTTTATACTTCACTGGCATAGCAAATCCCTGACGCCTGTGCTTAAACAAAAGGATGATTTTTGTTCAAGAGCTGGAAAAGATGTCTTGTTCTGAGACCATGGAGATTTTGTTGCCTATCAGAAAGCCAAAAGGACTCCTTCATGTATTTATATATATCAGGTGGCTGAATATCACCTTTATATCAGAGGCGATATTTAGCCTGTTCGGACCGGTTTGCCTGAAACAGTAGCGGAAATAGTAGGTGGGCCTGCCCGCCTACCCATCCCAGCTCTATGCCGTCCTATTTTGGCACGTTTTTGAGGCCGGGCACATGCACGGAAGGCAGCGCACGAGCAAAGCGCATGCACAAAATGAGGGGGGGTGCACGTGGCGAACGGCGATAACAAAATGTGAAACCCACCCCTGTCTTAAACGTAAACTATTAGGATAGCTCTTACACAAGCAATCATATTTATTGCCCTTAGCTCCACTCTTAGCTTCTGTTGAAAGCTTGATATTAATTTAGGTCTGTTTAATCCCTCCAGATGAGGAAGACGGTGTTTGGGAAAACGGGCTTTCCTATGAATGCCGAACTCTGCTCTTCAAAGCAATTCACAACCTGGTGGAACGATGCTTAATGAACCGGAATTTTGTCCGTATTGGGAAGTGGTTTGTGAAGCCTTATGAGAAAGATGAAAAACCTATCAATAAAAGGTAAAGTATCTGAATGATTCTTTTTCTCTGTTTTCTTTTTCTCTGCAGCCTTTACTCTGTGTGCGTGCGTACATGTAAGTATATATAAGCATATGTATGAGGTACAGGTAGTTCTCGACTTACAACAGTTCATTTAGTGACTGTTCAACGTTACAACAGCACTGAAAAAAGTGACTTATGACTGGTTTTAATACAACTGTTGCAACATCCCCATGGTCACAAGTCAAATGCTTAACAATTGTCTCACGATGGTTGCATTGTCCCAGGATCATCTTGGTCACCTTTTGTGACCTTTTGACAAGCAAAGTCCATGGGGAAGCCAGATTCACTTAACAACCATGTTACTAATTTAATGACTTAACAACAATGGCAATAAAGATTGTAAAATGGGACAAAATTGACTTAAAAGCTGTTTCTCTTACCAACAGAAATTGTGGGCTCAATTGTGGTCGAAAGTCGAGGACTATCTGTAAATAGAAAAAGAGGAAGAGGTGAACTGATTTTTTGCTTAAGTGCAAATATTACTTGATGACAGAACTGATTTTCATGCGTTTTCAACTTCCTGGAATAAACTCTGCTGCTACAACCCTTCCTATATAGAATCTTCCTTTCATTTTTGCATGTGCCGGTATCAATGAAGGCAGAGTTGCTTTTGTATCCTTCCCTTGGCCACTGTCAACTCAAGAATTATAGCTCTTCCAGAGAAGAGATGCAAATAAATGCCATGCAAATGTCTTTTATTAAAATAATTTTTGGAATCATGACAGTAATGCCATGTATCTATATTGGTCCATTAAAAAATAAATGGAGGAGGTGATAATGTGATTGAACTTTTTATTAGGATTGACTGCAAGACCAAAGGAATTTGAGAGCTTATTCACTGTTTTATGATTTAACTACGAAAATATAAATATATTAGCCGTTCCCGGCCACAAGTTGCTGTGGCCCAGTGTGGTTAAAAGGCCAACCAATCTGTGCGTATGTCTACACCTGCACACACAAACACATACACACAACCACTGTATAACCCCCAACCTACCTACCTACCTACTGTATTTCTCCCTCTCTCTATCCCTCTACCTACCTACCTACCTACCTACTTACCTACCTACCTACCTACCTATTGTATTTCTCCCTCTCCCTCTCTATCCCTCTACCTACTTACCTACTGTATTTCTACCTCTACCTACCTACCTACCTACCTACCTACCTACCTACCTACCTACCTACCTACCTATTGTATTTCTCCCTCTCCCTCTCTATCCCTCTACCTACTTACCTACTGTATTTCTACCTCTACCTACCTACCTACCTACCTACCTACCTACCTACCTACCTACCTACCTACCTACCTATTGTATTTCTCCCTCTCCCTCTCTATCCCTCTCCCTACTTACCTACTGTATTTCTACCTCTACCTACCTACCTACCTACCTACCTACCTACCTACCTACCTACCTACCTACCGCATTTCTCCCTCCCTCTCTCTATCCCTATAGCTGTATACCTACCTACCTACCTACTGTATTTCTCCTTGAATCTTATGGGCAGAGTATTTTATGTCATAAAGGATGACATAATACCTGTGGCCCACTGCTCTCTCTGTATCCATCTACATACTTTTTTTAACAATTTTTTACATTTCCGTTGCGTGTACCTGGCACAGGTGTGACATCTACACAATCTATATATATCATTGGTACTGTACTTGAAAGGAATGTTGTGTGAAAATTTGGAAGCGATCGGTGCAGTACTTTCGGAGATTACTGTTTTGAACAAACTCTTGTTACATTTTTATTTATATAGATCAGTGTTACTTTTAAATTTAGGGACATAGTCACTTACTTGTCTTCCATTGTGGACCATGTATGACCTTCACTGGCTTCGTTTTAAAGTCATTGTAAATTGAGTTTATGGATTCTTGCATCTGTTCAGTGTATTTTTCTTTGTTTGGGAAAATGCAGAAAGTAACTAGTGGAGTTCTTGGTGTCATTTGTATTTTGAAAACGGGATGCGCTGAATGCCTTTAGAATGTTCCTGATGGAAACTCATGCAGTTATTTCACTCAATGCCTCCAAACATTGTGGGTACTCCAACATTGGAGGTTTTAAAGAAGAGATTGGATAACCATTTGTCTGAAATGGTAGAGGGTTTCTTGCTTGAACAGGGGGTTGAACTAGAAGACCTCCAAGGTACCTTCTAACTGCTATTTTGTTATTCTGTTAATTATTGTGTTAGAAGGTCAGTTTCCATAATTCTTACTGTAAACCATGCAGCAAGAACTTTATGTCTGTTGCTGAATGCTCATTGGCTGTTGGTTCCTGATGCTTGTTCAGTATTTTAGGATGAGCTCCTAAGAGGTTTTTGTGTGGGTATGGCAAAATGCTCACTGTGAGAAATATGAAGCAGGTTTTGCCTATGAGTTCTCTTGCTCAAGATTAAAAAAAAATGTTGCATGTACACTTTTTTATTTCATCAGAATATGTTAATAATGCCAATTACGGTGTTTTATGAAAATTCTGGGATAGCCTGCACTGATATTAACCTGGCAAAGAAACACATAGCTACAATGTGAATTCTTAACTAATTTTCATGTGGCATTCTTCAGTGTAGTTTAATTTGGCAGGGTTAAGTGCTGTTTGTGCATAATAGTTTTATGTAATTTCATTTCTGAAATTGCAGGTGGTGGTTTTTTTTCTAGTTTTAGATGGATTAAGGTTTTTTTCACAAATAAAATATTGAGTAAATGGGCTCTATTTTAAGAAGAATGGAATGGAATAGGAATAAACTATTTTATTTGGCAAGTGTAGTTAGATACACAAGGAATTTGACTGTAAAAGTTGTACTAGTTAAATGAATTATGCAGTCATTAAGGGAATCCAGCTTCCGCCATTGATTTTGCTTGTTGGAAGCTGGGTGGGAATAGTGACCACAGGATGCTAGAGCCATTGTAGCTAGATGTTGGTTGCCAAGCCCCTTGAATTTTGCTTACATGTCAGTGGGAATGCTGTAACAGGTGCAAGGATTGGTCGAAACTCACTTTTTTCAGTGATTTTGTAACTTTGAACGGTTGCTAAATGAATGGTTGTAAATAGAGAACCATCTGTACTTTAGAAGCCAGAGAAGAGCATCATTTGATCATAACAAAGATCCATCTCAACTAGCATCCACCGACGTCTCACATTTCATAGAGGTAGCCCGTATAAGATCAAATAAACATCATTTCACACCCTCAGTAAAATGCCTTTAATATGATTTAGGATCCCTGCGATTATAGCTATCGTGGCAATTAAATACCTTTTCCTTTAGGCCTTTGAAAGCAACCAAATTGATGGCCACATTTACACCCTGTGATTATGAATTCTATAGAACAAGGGTGTCAAACTGGATTTCTTCAGGGGCCCAATCAACATCGTAAGTTAGTTTCTGAGCTGGCTTTGCGTGGGTGGGGAGGGATGCCTTCTGCAGCACCATGCCGGCCTCACACAGTCCCCCCTGTGCCCTGCTTTTAGCCTGGATGGCCTCCTGCAACACCCTGCTGATCAAAACGGGGTGTGGGAGTTTCGAGTTTCGAGTTTATTTGACTTGTATCTGCACCTATCTCCCCGAAGGGACTCTGGGCGGCGCACAGGAGGTTAAAAACAAATATACAGATACAGATACATAATAAATAATTTCATAAAACCAAATTAAATTTCGAAAAACCCTGTGCTAAAATTTACTAAAATTTCCTAAAATCCCCCTAATTAAAACACTGTTGCTAATTATAGACTTCATCGTTATAGGGTAATCAGGCTAGGCCGGCTTGATGGAAAAAGTGCGTCTTTAGGCGCTGGTGGAAAAGGCGAAGGTCCGAGGTGGTGTGAAGTTCGGGAGGAAGGTCGTTCCAGAGGGTTGGGCCCGCCACAGAGAAGGCCCTTCCCCTGGGTGTCGCCAGCCGGCATTGCCCGGCTGACGGCACCCGGAGAAGACCCTCTCTATGGGAGCGGATTGGTCACAGGGATGTGTGGGGCAGGAGACGGTCTCGCACATAACTAGGCCCCGAGCCATGGAGCGCTTTGAAGATGGTTGTCAGCACCTTGAAGCGCACCTGAAAGGTCACAGGCAGCCAGTGCAGCTCGCGCAGGAGGGGTGTTACATGGGACTGCCATGAGGCTCCCATAATCACCCGCGCGGCCGCATTCTGAACTAGCTGTAACCTTCGGGTGCACCTCAAAGGGAGCCCCATGTAGAGACCGTTACAGTAGCCTAGACGGGATATCACAAGTGCTTGAGTGACTGTGCGGAGGGCGTCCCGGTCCAGTAAGGGCCGCAATTGGCGGACCAGGCGGACCTGGTAAAACGCCCCCCTGGCCACGGCTGTCACATGGTCCTGCATGGTCAGCCAGGAATCCAGGAGGACGCCTAAATTGCGCGCCCTCTCCACGGGGGCTAATAGTTCGCCCCCTATGGCCAGTGTTGGACTTACCTGGTTGAATCGGGACGCCGGAAACCACAGCCACTCGGTCTTGGACGGGTTGAGTTTGAGTTTGTTACTCCCCATCCAGACCCGTATGGCCTCCAAACACCAGGACATTACTTCCCGGGCTCACATGTGCCCCCCTCCCCCCCCCATTCTGTTTTGGCTGCCAGAGGCACCACAGGCCAGTCCTATTTGCTGTTTGCAGGCCAGCTCCGAGGGCCAGATTTAAGCACCCCGTGGGCCGGATGCAGCCCACAAGCCTTGAGTTTGACACCCCTGCTATGGAATAACTATGTGCCGAGTTGAAAAAGGTGACGTTTTTGCCGAATCACTGGCTTAATGTTAGAAGTACCATTTGAAACTACCTTTGCCTCACATATTCAGAGGATGGTAAAGGAATCTGCTTTGTGGAGATGGCTAGAAGATAACCCATGGCAGCATTCAAATAATGCTCTATTGCAATGGCAGTTCTGAAGAAAAGCAAATAAAGCTAGAAAGCCGACTGCACAAGGGTGCATTTTCAGAACGCAAGGCCATTTATTGGACAGTGCTGAAGTGGAATTCACTTCAACTACAGTTCAGATTCTATCTTAGATAGTTCTGCCTTTTAACCTGGAATGCAAGTGTAATGGAAAATAGCAGGTATATAGCTCTGAGTGAAAGCAACAGGCATAAAAAGACAGAAAGAGCATTCCACTCACATCTGCTTTAATCACTCTTTTGCTCCCTTCATCTTTACAAATACAAAAAAAGGCAACAAAATGAGAATATTAATAGCTGAAAACAGGAGAGAATGGGGATTTTACAGTATCCTTCCCCTGCCATGCCCACCAAGCCACGCCCACAGAATTGGTAATAAAAACATTTGGATCCCACCACTGATTGCAAGTCAAGAACTATCTGTAATTGCTATTATGGGATTGAATATTAAAAGCAATTATGCTATCAAGCAGAAACAGTCTAGGGAGGTTCTTAAGGAATTTCCAGAAAGTGATCCTTTAGATATTTTTGGTTCCTTGTTGCTTAGGTCTTTTAATATTACAATTTCTGTGAGGCAACCTGGGTATTTGATCCAGGTTCCACTCCTTTTTCTTAGCCAAAGACTATCTAATAATACCTGCTTCCTAAACACTTCTCACTTCTCACTAAATATGAACAAATAAATAAATCACTTGCAGTGCCCAGGATATCTTTTGTGGTGGTTGTCCTCTTCTCACTTTGTAAAGTTTGAACTTGTGGTTCAAATGTGATTCTTTTGCTGTAAAATAAAAGATACAACACTTAGTGATAGTCATAGGTTACTAATAAGCAATCAAATCGTACTAGGAAACAAATAAAAACAATAGAATAGGAATAGAATAGAATAGAATTCTTTATTGGCCAAGTGTGATTGGACACACAAGGAATTTGTCTTTGGTGCATAAGCTCTCAGTGTACATAAAGAAAAATAAAATAGAATACATTAATCAAGAATCATAATATATATTTATTTATTTATTTTATTTGTTCGGATTTATATACCACCCTATTCTCCCTGGAGGGGACTCAGGGCAGTGCACAGAAAGATAAAACCCACAGCAAATACACAACAATATAAAATAGGATTAAATAGTTGAAACTGTGCTAAAATAGTTAAAACAGTTAAAATATTAAATTTAAAATTATACCATTAATCTATGCCAGGCCAGCCAGGTGGAAAAAATGTGTTTTAAGTGTCCGACAGAAGAGGCGTAGGTCCGTGACGGTGCTAAGGTTGGGGGGCAGGTCGTTCCAGAGGGCCGGACCCGCCACAGAGAAGGCCCTTCCCCTGGGGGTCTCCAGCCAGCATTGACCAGCAGACGGCACCCTGAGGAGGCCCTCTCTGTGGGAGCGGACCGGTTGAAGGGAGGTGTGTGGTAGGATGCGGTCTCGCAAGTAGCCAGGACCCGTGCCATGGAGCGCTTTAAAGATGGTAACTAACACCTTGAAGTGCACCCGGAAGACCACAGGCAGCCAGTGCAGCTCGCGCAGGAGAGGTGTTATACGAGAGTACCGTGAGACTCCCAAAATCCCCCGCGCGGCCGCATTCTGCACTAACTGGAGTCTCCGGGTGCATCTCAAGGGGAGCCCCATGTAGAGAGCATTGTAGTAGTCCAGGCGGGAAATAACGAGGGCTTGAGTGACCGTGCGTAGGGCGTCCCGATCTAGAAAGGGGCGCAACTGGCGTATCAGGTGAACCTGATGAAAAGCCCCCCTGGCTACGGCCGTCACATTTTTTTTATTTTTTTTATTAAATTTATACCCCGCCCTTCTCCTTGTTAGGACCCAGGGCGGCGCACAGGGATGTTAAAATACATACAAAATATATAAAATATATGAAATTTAAAATACTTATTCTAATAAATAAACCCTGCGCTAAAAACCGAATTAAAATCCCAAGTTTAAAAACTATCTAATAGTCAGTATGGAGGTTACGCTAGGCCGGCTAGATGAAATAGGTGTGTCTTCAGACATGGTCATCCAAGGACAGCCGAGAGTCCAGGAGGACGCCCAAGTTGCGGGCCCTTTCTGCGGGGGCTAATGACTCGCCCCCAATAGCCAGAGATGGAACTAACTGGCTGTATCGAGACGCCGGAAACCACAGCCACTCGGTCTTGGACGGGTTGAGTCGAAGTTTATATAATGCTTATTGATAGTCAAGATTACTAATAAGCTATCAAATCGTACTAGGCAATAAATAAAAACAATATAAATTGAAAGATCCAAGCAACGTGGTTCTAGTCATAAGTGTGCAGAGATAGATACCAGGAAGGAAGAGAAGAAGAATAGTAATAGCGTCTTAGTAAATTATTGACAGTGTTGTGGGGATTAGTTGTTAAGTAGAGTGATGGCATTCGGGAAATAACTCAAGGCAGTACAATCACTTCATACTTCTTCCTCCTCCTGTCTTCCCCACAACAACAACCCTGTGTAGTGTGTTGGGCTGAAAATGTGACTGGTTCAAAGACAACCAGCTAGCTTGCATGCCTAAGGTGGGACTCGAACTCACCGTCTCCTGATTTCTTGCCTGGGCCAAATTCTCTCTCTTTCCTCTGCTACCCAGGTTCTGATGACAGACAGGAGCCTAAAAATATCTTGTATTTTTAAATCTACAGCATAAAGCTATTTTTTTAATGCAAAAATCACTACAGAGGGTGGTGGGGTTTCTTTTACCAGTTTTGCAATGGGTATTAAAAACATATTATTTTTTTTTGAGTGCCTGAGATTCATGTGTTGGACTGCTTCCAGGCGCACTGTTAAAATATTTTTTTAAAATAGGGGTCTTAAAAACCACGGGCTGTTTAGATGTTAGTTGCTTAAGGACAGTTTAGTTCTGTAAACGAAGATAAGCATTTCCCACATTAAAGTGCAGCTCCACACTCCTTTCTTTGAAATAGAATACCAGCTCACCTTTAAAATGAATTCATGTAAAGTTTGCGACGATGATTAGATAAAAGGCTTAATGAACAACTCGCTGATCGTTGAAGGAACAGAAATAATTAGACTCTTAAGCATCTTTATACTTAGCCTTCACCCTTCATGTTCCCCACGGACACAGTAGTCTGAGGAAATTATTGGGGGGGAAAATCCACAGTTTTCCTTTAGGATTTCTCTGCTAGCTTAATTCCAGCCACTTTTCTTGCACAGCAGCTCCCACTGAGAACCCCTGTTACTTGGAGACAGTCTCAGTTTTATTTTTGTTTCTGAGAAAGGTAGGTGAAACTTTAAAAGAAGTGAAATGTGTACAGACTTGTTTTTCCCTCCCCTAATCAAAGGAATGTTTTGTGCAGGGGAGAAATCGGGACTCCTCTATCTCTTCGCTGTTTAATTAGATATTAAGCCCACCCTCCCCTAGGGGGAAATTAAAACTGTCTTCCTTGAGCTGCCTTGAGTTCCACCTCCTCCAGCTTCAAATTATCCTGCTGTATGGAAAAAGAACTGTAGGAAAAGAACTCTTAAGCTATTCATTTTGAGAAGCGCGCAGCTATATTAGCCTTTTGCGACAAAACAAGATTTCATGGCACATTAAGTATTAACAAATGTATTAAGGGCCACTTCAGATGCATGAATTATGCTCTTTCTCTAAACGTGCGATGAGCCTCTTGTTTACTTAATCTATATCAGGTAGTCCTTGCTTTACAGCAGTTTGTTTAGTAACTTGTGACTGTTATTCACATTTATGACTGTTGCAGTCTCCCCTTGGCCACATCAGTGGTGGGTTGCAGGCGTTATGCCCCGGTACGGGCGTACCAGAGCCTGCCCGGAGCACCGTTCTGGAGGGCCCGCCCACCCACCCGAGCTCCTTACTTGTCTTTTAAAGCCTTCGGTGCTTCCGTGCACATGCATGGTGCATATAGCGCCTGCGCGACACTCCACTGAGCAGCTGGAGCGTCGCAGAGGCGTCGCTGGCAGGTATGATGCATGCGCGCGCGCGCTGCACGCATCCATGTGGACGCCACCTGGCCCGTTCCAACCATACTGGTTGGAACGGGATCCGGAACCCCCCACTGGGCCACATGATCAGAATTTGGATGTTTGGCGACTGGTTCATATTTATGATGGTTGCAGTGTCCCAGGATCATGTGAGCACATTTTGCAACCTTCTGACATCGAAGTTACTTAATTTAATTTAATTATTAGATTTATAAACCGCCCCCTCTCCCCGAAGGGACTCGGGGCTGTGTACAGGAAAAAATTAAAAAACCATATAAAACATACAATATATACAAAGTTAAAAACGAATTAAATTAACCTGTACTAAAATTTAAGAACATTAAAATACAACCCACCTATGCTAAAATTCCCTAAAATCTAATATCCATATACGTATTTGGCAGATGTTATGTTATGAGAGTCAAAACTGTTTACGCAAGACCAGCTTGTTGAAATAAATATGTTTTAAGTGAGCGGCGAAAGAGGGGAAGGTCCGTGATAGTGCGAAGTTCGGGGGATAGGTCGTTCCAGAGGGCCGGCCCAGCCACAGAGAAGGCCCTACCCCTGGGCACCGCTAGCCGGCATTGACCGGCGGTTGGTACCCTCAGTAGGCCCACCCTATGGGAGCGTATCGGACGCAGGGATGTATGTGGCAGAAGACGGTCCCGTAGGTAGCTAGGCCCCGAGCCATGGAGCGATTTGAAGATGGTGACAAGCACCTTGAAGCGCACCCGGAAGCCCACCGGTAACCAGTGCAGCTCGCGCAGGAGAGGTGTTACGTGGGAGTAACGAGAAGCTCCCAAAATCCCCCGCGCGGCCGCATTCTGAACCAACTGGAGCCTCCGGGTGCACCTCAAGGGGAGCCCCATGTAGAGAGCGTTGCAATAGTCTAAGCGAGACGTCACGAGTACTGGGGAAGGAAGTCAGTTTCCTTTAACAATATTTTGCAGGTCCTCTACTTACAACCACAATTGAGCCCAATTTTTCTGTTGCTAAGTGAGGAAGTTGTTAAATAAACGTTGTCCTGTTTTTAATTTTGCCCCCTTTCCTGCCGCAGTTGTGAACCAGCTGCCAAGCATCCAGAATCTGATTTTGTGGCCATGGGGATGCTGTAACAGTTGTAGGTGTGAAAAAGCGGCCATAGCTCACTTTTTTCAGTAATGTAACTTTGAATGGTCACTAAATGAATTGTTGTAAGTCAAGGACTACTTGTACTAACATCACTTGGCAACAGAAAATGTGGGCTCCATTGTAGTCTTAACTCGAGGTCTGCCTTGGTACGTGGTCGTCTGCTTAACTGGAAGATGGCCGTATCGTGGTGTTTCTTTAGAATGTTAAATGCATTTACTTCAGGTAAAATATTTTACTTTAGGGAAACATTTAAAAACTGTAGAGTGAAATTTAATGGCACTCTACTTACAGGATTCGGTTGAAATTAAAAGAAGTTGCTTGTCATTGCTACTTGATGGAAGGGCTGTGCACCTGGAAATGGAACAGAAGTGCCTACAGACATCTATTGCACAATTAGGTTGGGTATAATTAGATTTGAAACTAAAAATTCCCTGTTTTCTTTCTATGAACATTTAGATTTATAAAGGTGAAATTGTTTCTCTACCATAAAAAAAAGGCTATCCTTTTTTACGGTAGAAAATAGAATAGAATAGAATAACAGAGTTGGAAGGGACTTTGGAGGTCTTCTAGTCCAACCCCCCTGCTCAGGAAACTCTACATCATTTCAGACAAATGGTTATCCAATCTCTTCTTAAAGACCTCCAGTGTTAGAGCACCCACAATTTCTGGAGGCAAATCATTCCATTGATTAATTGTTCTCACTATCAGGAAATTTCTTATTGGTTCTAGGTTGCTTCTCTCCTTGATTAGTTTCCACCCATTGTTTCTTGTCCTGCCCTCAGATGCTTTGGAGAATAGCTTGACTCTCTCTTCTTTGTGGCACACTGCTACCATGTCACCCCCTAGTTCTTCTTTTCATTAAATGAAGAATTAGAAAGATGTACCCAACAATATTTAGAGATGTTCTGTGATCACTTATGACCATAGAGATTTGAAAAATTGCAGAGGTAAGCCTAATACTAATCGACTTAAAGTTTAACTAATTAAGTTATCAACATACAGCATACGAACTCTTGAATCTTATAGGTAGCCCTCGCTTTATGACCACTGTTGAGCCCAAAATTTCTGTTGCTAAACGAGACAGTTATTAAATGAATTTTGCTCCGTTTTATGACCTTTCTTGCTATTGTTAAGTGAAACACTACAGTTGTTAAGTTAGTAACATGTTAAGTGAATTTGGCTTCGCCATTGACTTTCCTTGTTAGAAGGTTGCAAAGGGGACGACGTGACCCCTGGGACAGTGTCATTAGTGACTTTTTTTCAGTGCCATTGTAACTTTTGAATGGTTGCTAAACAAAAGGTTGCATGGCACATTTAGCAACTGCAGTGATTCACTTAATAGCTGTGGCAAGAAAGGTTGTAAAATGGGGCAAAACCCACTTATTGTATTTTTCAGAGTATAAGACGCACCTTTTTTCCTCTAAAAAGAGGCTGAAAATCTGGGTGCATCTTATACACTGAATACAGCATTTTTTTCCTCCTGGAACCCCACCCGAAAGGCCATTTTTTGGTTTAAAAAATTGCACGCAGAGCCTTATAGAGGCTTCCAGACAGCTCCTGGGGGCTGGGGAGGGCAGAAATGAGCAAAAAACAGACCGTTTTTTGCCTCCCCCCCCAGCCGCCAGCAGCACTCTTTAAGCCTCCATAAGGCTATGCGTGCAATTTTTTTAACCAAAAAATGGCCTGTTTTCGTGAAGTTTGCAGAGCGCAAAAACTCCCCCCCCCCTTTTGGAAAGCTGTTTAATTAGAGTGGTTAGTAAGAATTACATTGGTCAAGTGCTGTGCCAGCAGAAACAAAGATTTAGGTGCTCAGGTTGTCAGCTATTTCCTTCTCCAGCACATGGATAAATACACCTGGAAACATCTACCTTCCTTCTCTCTCTCTCTCTCTCTCTCTCTCTCTCTCTCTCTCTCTCTCTCTCTCCCTATCTACTGTATTTCCCTCTCTATTTTTCTCTCTCTATCCCTCTACCTACCAACCTACTTACTCTCTCTTTCTCCCTACCTATCTACTGTATTTCTCTGTCTCTCTCTATTTCTCTCTCTCTATCCCTCTACCTACCTATCTTTTCTCTCTATCCCTCTACCTACCTATCTACACTCTCTCTCCCTACCTTCCCACCTACCCCTCTCTCTCCCTTTATCTACCTACCTACCTAACTCTCTCTGTCTCCCTACCTACCTACTGTATTTCTCTCTCTTTCTCTCCCTCTCTCTCCCTCTATCTACCTACCTACTTTTTTAAAAAAAAACCACCTCTTCAAAACCTGGGTGCGTTTTACACTCCGGTGTATCTTATACTCGAAAAATACGGTAACTATCTTGCTCAGCAATAGAAAATTTGGGCTCAATTGTGATTTTAAGTCAAGGACCACCTGTAATTCCCCCCCCCCCCCCCCAAATCAAGGAAATCTATTCTATTTTTGTATATGCTTGTTAAAAATATTTCAAAACCTTTAAATTGTTTAATGAAACATAATCTATACAGAGCTTTGCACAGAAGTACAGGTTGTCCTCGATTTACAAGTTCATTTAGCGACCATTAAAAGTTATGGTCTGCAGTGTTTTTTATACAGCAAATCAGCATGCAAAATGTCATTCATTCAAACTCCTGTATGATTGTAATTAGAAAAATTGAGATGTGAGCCTACAAAATATTAAGCTTAAAGCAGGATTATAAATATATACCGTACATCACAGGCGTTAAGCAATGGTGAAATTTGAGATGGCTGCAATATGCAACCAGGGGCAGACCACAATTTTCTCTCATGCAGGATAAGTAGCTTTACTTAGATTTCGTATCTCTAATTAGTGTGTTGTAAGAATTAATTAAATGCATTTACTTCTGGAAAACACTGTTGAAAGATGTATAAACCAACAAAAGTATATATCTTGCACTAGGAGAAAATGTACACTTTGAAGGTTGTTTCATGTTGTGATAAGCTGATATGAAACTTGGGTAAAGTCCTAGTAAGAGTTTGAATTAATGAGAGCAAAAAAAAAGAAATAGTGATAAGGAAGATTGCAAACAGCGTATATTTACTTTTAACTACTGTAGGAACTTGAATATCTTTGAAAATAAGTCAATGTTGTAACTTAACTTGCTCCTATTTCGAATCAAAGATATACTAAGCATCTACTGTAAAAAAAAGATACCAGCTTTGCTATGGTTTGCACTGTTTATTTCTTTCGTTATTTGATTTACATCCTATCTTAATCTCCAGGAACTCATAGAGATAAACATGAGTTTTTCCCCGCAGCAACAATCCAACAAGATTGATTGATTTAAATCAAGCCTAACTAATTTTAGGCAGACTTGCATCTGGATTTCCTCAGTTGTAATCCAGCATTTTAAGCACTGCAACAGAGGTGAGCAACTAGGCCCCCTTTAGGAACTATGGACTTCAACTCCCAGAATTCTTGAGCCAACATGGAATTTCAAGCCAGAATTCCAGGCATGGCTGACTCGGGAATTCTGGGAGTTGAAGTCCACAGGTTGTAAAGGGGTCATAGTTGCCCACTTCTGCATTACACAATTCTGGCTATTTGCTGCTGTTGCTGCTGTGCTATTTTAAATCAGCTTCTGCCATCTTTATTCCGGAAATGTTAGTTATCTTTGGAAAGATGCGCTGTGTAAATATTTAGACAGATGTAGCAAAGCTGGTGTCTTTCATTATAATTAGGATAACTCTTGAAAGGTCTTTGGGCCTTGAGACATCTCACTTTCTCTTACTAATGCAGGCATGCTAACTGGGCAGACTGTATTCTCTATGCTACACAGGTAGTCCTCGACTTACATTCGTTTAATGACTGTTTGAAGTTACAACAGCACTAGAAAGGAACTTTTGACTGTTTTTCACACTTATGACTATTGCAGCATCCCGATGGTCATGTCTGGATGCTTGGCAATATTTGTGATGGTTGCAGTATTCTGAGGTCATGTGATCACCTTTGCCGACCTTCTGCGAACAAAGCCAATGGGGAAGCCAGAGCCACTTAACAACCGTGTTACTCACTTAACTACAGTGATTCACTGAACAACTGTGGCAAGAAAGGTCATAAAATGGGGGCAAAATGTACTTAACAACAGTCTTGCTTAGCAACACAAATTTTATACCCCACAGTGGTCATAAATCGAGGATCACTTCTATAGCAGAGAGAATAAACTTTGTTCAATTAACACGCCGGCTAATTGAGTAAAGCTTCAACTCTTTCAAGTTGCTGCTATCACCCATACATCCTCACGGACGATTCGCTCCCACAGAGAGGGACTTCTCCGGGTGCCGTCCACTAGACTTTGTCAGCGGGCGACGCCCAGGGGAAGGGCTCTCTCTGTGGCGGGCCCGGCCCTCTGGAACGACCTTCCCCCCGACATTAGGACGACCACGGACCTCTGCTCCTTCCGTCTCAAATTAAAAACTCATTTCTTCTGTCTGGCCGGCCTAGGATAGTCTCTCTGTCTTTGGGGTTTTATAATATTGCTTAGTTTTAATGGGAATTTTAGCGCAGGTTTAGATTTAATTTATTTTTAATGAAATGTTTATATGTATTTATTGTTTTACTGTGCCTGTGCACCGCCCCAAGTCCCTGTGGGGAGAGGGTGCGGTTTAGAAATATTAAAATTATTATTATTATTATTAAGAACAAATTAGCTGTCAGACCTGGAAATTCAAGCCTCAGAGGCTTTTTTTAAAAATTGGGGGTGTTTCTTGGAACCCTGACATTAGCATTTGCTGATTTTTGATACTTAGACCTGCATTCCCATTTTTTACTCTGCACAAAACGCTCAAGAGTATGTATTGTTTTCCTTAAAATTTAATAATTATAATTATTTGTAAATAATTACGTTTACTTGTCAAATTTAGAAACCTCACTCTAACCTCTCCCCCACAGAGGGAGATCCTCTCAAAATCATTTCTTCTTTACTTTACCGGATGCTCTTTTTCCTAATATTTGTTTTTTTTGCAAAGTGCCATCCTAATATCATTAGTTCAGTTCAAGGGCAGCTATAAAGGGGTTTCTTCCACCTTAAGCATTCAAGCAGCGCTGATTCCCTTTGTGTGTAATTTGACTTAGTTTCCATCTTCAAATAATCTAGGAGGAGAAATCAAAAATTCAAGCTGTCTGATGCTATGGAGGATTGATTTAAAAAATAAAAATAAAATAAAAAATCCCGGAAGAATGCTTTGGAACAGAAATGCATTCTAGCACCACAGAATTCTGGATGGCATTCCTGGTCTTGCTGTAAGGAACAGAAAAACGTGTGCTTTTGTTCCCTTATTATTCTTCCTTTTTTTTTTGTTTTACCAGTTTTCTCTAAAAGTCTGTATAGTTAACAGGTAGTCCTTGACTTACATCAATTCATTTAGCGACCGTTCACAGCAGCACTGACAAAAGTGACTTACGGCCATTTTTCATACTTACGACTTCTTGCAAGTATCCCCATAGTCGCGCGATCAAAATTCAGTCGCTTGGCAACTGACTGAATTCTAAAGATTGACTTCATACTTTCGTCACCTCCCGCCTGGACTATTGTAACACTCTCTACATGGGGCTTCCCTTGAGGTGCTCCACCCGGAGGCTCCAGTTAGTTCAGAATTTTAATTTAATTTTAATTTATTCGAATTTATAACCCGCACCTTCTCCTAAAAAAGGACCCAGGGCGGCACACAGGAAAATTTAAAAACAATACAAATATACAAAAATACCATTTTTAAAAAGTTATTAAACCCATACCCTGTGCTAAAATAGTGTAAAATCCCCCTAATTAAAATATAGCTAATAACAGTCAGGAACGGGAGGTTATGCTAGGCCGGCTTGTTAGAATAGGTGCGTTTTAAGACGCTGGTTTAAAACGCACCGTTTTAAGAATGCGGCCGCGCGGGGGATTTGGGGAGCATCTAGACGCTCCCATGTGACACCTTTCCTGCGTGAGCTGCACTGGCTGCCTGTGGCTTTCCAGGTGCGCTTCAAGATACTGGTGACCACCTTTAAAGCGCTCCATGGCAATGGACCTGGTTATCTGCAAGACCGCCTCCTGCTGCCAAATACCTCCCACCGACCAGTTCGCTCTCACAGAGAGGGCCTTCTCAGGGTGCCGTCGGCCAGACAATGCCGGCTGGCGACCCCCAGGGGGAGAGCCTTCTCTGTGGCAGCCCCTGCCCTCTGGAATGACCTACCCCCTGAATTACGTACTATCCCAGACCTACGTCTCTTCCGTTGGGCCCTGAAGACACACCTATTTCATGCAGCCGGCCTGTCATAGCCTTGTTTTAACTGGGTTTTTAGTATTGGCTTTAAATTACGGGACGAATTATTTAATATATTTTAATATGTGTTCTTGTTTTTGGTTTTCTGTTTTTACTGTGGCTGTTCACCGCCCTGAGTCCCGAGAGGGAGAAGGGCGATATATAAATTAAATCAAATAAATAAAATACAATACAGGTGGTCCTTGACTTACAATGGTCCGTTTAGTGACCGTTCAAAGTCAGAACAGCACTTGGGGGGGAAAAACGACTTGTGATCGTTTTTCACACTTACGACTGTTGCAGCACCCCCATGGTGGTGTGATCAAAATTCAGATGCTTGGCAACCGACTCATATTTCTGACGGTTGCAGTGTCCTAGGGTCACGTGATCCCCTTTGGCGACCTTCTGACAAGCAAAATCAATGTGGAAACCAAATTCACTTAACAACTGTAACGATTCACTTATCAGCTGGGCAGGAAAGCTAGTAAAATGGAGCAAAACTCGGTTAATAAATATCTGACTTAGCAACAGAAACGTTGAGCTCAATTGCCATGTCATGAGCCTTGGTGGCACAGTGGTTAGAGTGCAATAGTGCAGGCTACCTCTGCTGCCTGCCGGCTGCCTGCAATTTGGCAGTTCAAAACTCACCAGGTTCGAGGTTGACTCAGCCTTCCAGCCGAGGTGGGTAAAATGAGGACCCAGATTGTTGGGGGCCGTAGGCTGACTCTGTAAACCGCTTAGAGAGGGCTGTAAAGCAGTATATAAGTCTAAGTGCTATTGCTTTCTGTATTTGGCCTGAATCCCTGGGTTTCTGGTGGCCATAGGTCTTTTTTAAATGTTATTTACAATACAATACAATACAATACAATAGCAGAGTTGGAAGGGACCTTGTAGGTCTTCTAGTCCAACCCCCTGCATGGGCAGGAACCTTATACCATTTCAGACAAATGGCTGTCTAACATCTTTTTAAAGACTTCCAGGGTTGGGGCATTCACAACTGCTGGAGGCAAGCTGTTCCAGAGGTTAATTGTTCTTACTGTCAGGAAATTTCTCCTTAATTCTAAGTTGCTTCTCTCCTTGGTTAGTTTCCACCCATTGCTTGTCCTGCCCCCAGGTGCCTTGGAGAAAAGTTTGACTCCCTCTTCTTTGTGGCACCCTCTGAGATATCGGAACACTGCTATTATATCTCCCCTGGTCCTTCTCTTCATCAAACTAGACATACCCAGCTCCTGCAGCCGTTCTTCATATGTCTTAGTCTCCAGTCCTCTAAACATCTTGGTTGCTCTTCTCTGCACTCTTTCCAGAGTCTCCACGTCTTTTCTACATCGTGGCGACCAAAACTGTATGCAGTATTCCAAGTGTGGCCTTACCAAGGCACTATACAGTGGCATTAACACTTCACGTGATCTAGATTCTATCCCTCTGTTGATGCAGCCTAGAACTGTGTTGGCTTTTTTGGCAGCTGCTGCACACTGCTGGCTCATATTTAAATGGTTGTCCACTAGGATTCCAAGATCCCTCTCACAGTTGCTACTATTGAGCAAGGTACCATCTATACTGTACTTGTGCATTTGGTTTTTCTTGCCTATATGTAGGACCTTACTTTTTTCACAATTGAATTTCATTTTATTAGACAGTGCCCAATGTTCAAGTTTGTCCTTCTGTATCTTAAGCCTATCTTCTGGAGTGTTGGCTATTCCTGCCAGTTTGGTGTCGTCTGCAATTTAATATTACTCAACTCTGTTATCAGATGCTCATCTTTTTTACTGTCTCTTCTTAACATTTTGTAATCAGTTTTTGCCCTACTCTAAATGTTCTACCTATTCACACTTTCAATATTTCTCCCTTAAACGGATTATCCCATGGCTCTAACAATGTTTGTATTTCCTACTTGGTCCCTCTTCTAATCGCTTTGCGGCTACTGTGATTCCTGATTCACCATTGTTCCTTTTGTCCCTGAGAGCAGCTGTTGAGATCTAAACAGCAGCCAAACTTACTTATTAATATGACAAGTATCTCTTTAGTAGGGACACTTAATGGCATTTCACACCCATCAATCAATTTAAATAGGAGCAGGCTAAGGATGAACTATTATTTAAATACAGCCATATCGATCTCGGCATTAGAAAATAAGGAGTGAAAACAGGTTTTTACACGTTCAATTACAAAAAGGTCTGTCTTGCCTAGAAAAAAAAATGACACTAGTAATCTTCCCTCGAGGTGAGGATGGCTTCAACCCTTCTAAGCTTCTCAAGGTCCCTTAAGGCCTGGTTATGCCACCAAGCCCGGAGATCCCAAGGGATGGGTGAATTGTTATTAAGCATCCCTTCGCCCACTAATTTTTCATTTCTCATTGTAGGTAATGTTTTTATATATTTAGTGTTTTAGTCTTGTGTGCTTCTCAGAAACCCTTCTTTTTGTGAGATGGTGGGGGGATGGAATACAAATTAGATGAATAAATAAATGCGCATCAGGTACTTTGCAAAAAGTTTCTTTTTCATTTTATTTTACAGCAACAAACTTTTGTAATTTGGGTATAATTATGATGGGTGTGCTTGAGAGCTTTAGATAGCGACAATTACCTAGGTTCACCAGATACTGAAAATGTATTTATTTATTTGTCAAATGTATTTGCCACCGGACAAAAAAGTGACACAATCTTATTTTGTAATTATTTCACTCCTCGGCTTTTTAAAAATTTAAGCTTTGCCTTAAGTACCCCCTTTCTTCTAATATATGCAGTTTACTAGAAAGCCTCTTTCAAAATACTTTTAAGTTACTGAAGCAGTTTCCATATGGTGTGACCTTGCTAATTTCAGTGGTTTTACCTAAAGTTCATGAAAGATCATTAAAAGGAAAAAAGGGGAGCATCACTTACAGTAGGGTTCTCACACGATGAAGAATATGTAAGCTAGTTTCATGGACTATAAATATATATCTGCGTGTTTTTCTACCTATAATTTTATAATACTTTTTCAATAGTGTTGACTTTCATATTCAAATTCTTAGCTGCTACTTAGTGTTTGTGAACCATTGCTGCTATCTGTAGCTCTTCTACTGCTTAAACATAAACATTTATCACAATCTTCTTACAAATATAGAAAATCACAATCGGGGTCACTTTCTTGCCACCCCTTATCTCCATCCTTTTTCTCCTTCCCTCTTCTCCTCCCTCTTTCCTTCTTCCCTTCCTTTCCCCCCCACTCCTCCTCTCCTCTTCTCCTTCTTACCCTCTCTCCTACTTTTACTTTAGGTAACAGATGAACAGAGTTGGAAGGGACCTTGCAGTTCATCTAGTCCAACCCCTTTGCCCAAGCAGGAGACCCTACATCTGCCTCTACCTAGGATTGAACTCACAACCTCCTGATTGGGAGGCGAGAGCTCCACCTCTAGGCCACAGCAGCAGATCCCCTGCTTTACCCTTTTTTTTCTTTTCCCTCCCCTTTGTTCCTCCTTTCGGTTGTTGCCCTTTGAGGGAGGTCATTCCTGAAAGCATCTATGAAAAATTCTGGGATAAATGGATTTAAAAAAGAAGAAAAGTTTAACACTTCTCACGGCTGCTGCGATTTCCCCCCTTCCTTCTCCTTCCTTTTAAGGGCTGGTTTTTTCTCTCTGGTCTACCTCCAAATGGCTCCTTTGGTTCCCAAGACAGAGGAAGAAAGCCAGTAAGACTGGTTTTTAGATTTGCTTGAGAAGAAGAGGAGGAGGAGGCAAAGCCGCAATAGCCTTCTGGGTTTCTCCCTTCCCTCCAGAAAAGAGCTGCCTCTGAGCTCTGGAGTTGCTACAATGGAGGCACCTGCTTAAGGAAGGGGATTAGTGCTGTGCATTGCTATCAGGGCCTCTCCTTCCCCTGCAGTGACTTTCCTCAATCCCTTGATCGGACAGAGGCCATGTAACAAAATGAAATTCAACGTAGAGAAAAGTAAAGTCCTACACTTAGGCAAGAAAAACCAAAAAAGTACACACATAGACTGGGTGAAACCAAGCTTCATAGCAGGAACTGTGAGAGGATCTTGGAGTCTTAGTGGACACCCAGGTAAATATGAGCCAGCTATGTGTGGCGGTAGCCAAAAAAGCCAATGCAATCTTAAACTGCATTAACAGAGGGGTACAATCAAGATCAAGGGAGGTACTAACACCACTTTATAAAACCTTAGTAAGACCATACCTAGAATACAGCATCCAGTTTTGGTCACCACACTATAAAAAAGATGTGGAGACTCTAGAAAGAGTGCAGAGAAGAGCAACAAAGATGATTAGGGGACTGGAGGCTAAAACATATGAGGAAAGGTTGCAGGAACTGGGCCTGGCTAGTCTAGGGAAGAGAAGGACCAGGGGAGACAGGAGAGCAGCCTTCCAATATTGGAGGGGCTGCCTCAGAGAGGAGGGAGTCAAGCTGTTTCCCAAAGGCCAGGCAAGGAACAATGGATGGAAACTGATTAAGGAGAGATTTAATTTAGAAATAAGGAGGAACTTTCTGACAGTGAGAAACAATCCACTCATGGAACAAGAAGTTGCCTTTGGAAGTTGTGGGAGCTTCAACACTGGAGGCTTTTAAGAAGAGATCGAACTGCCATTTGTCAGAGATGGCATAGGGTTTCCTGCTTGGGCAGGGGGTTGGACCAGATGAAACTACAGTACAAGGTCCCTTCCAACTCTGCTAATCTGTTAATCTCAACGGCAATATTGAATATAGGTGGTCCTTGACTTACGACCACAATTGAGCCCGGAATTTGTGTCACTCGGTGAGAAATTTGTGAAGGGAGTTTTGACCTATTTTGCGACTTTCCTTGCCACGTTTGTGAAGCGAATCCCTGCAGCTCTTTAATTAATCACACAGTTATTAAGTGAATCTCCCCCCCCCCCAACTCCCCAAATTGATTTTGCTCAATCAATTGCAAAAGATGGTCAGGACAGTGCAACTGTCATGAATATCAATCACTTGTCAAATGGTTTCTCTTCAGATCGTATAAATCTTTCGCCTTGTCAAATGTAAATTTCGTAAATGTAAATCCCCCCCCCCCCATGGGGATGCTGCAACAGTCATAAGTGTGAAGAGTGGTCATAAGTCACTTTTTTCAGTGCCATTGTAACTTCGATCACGAAATGAACTCCTGTAAGTTGAGGATTACCTGTATTTTATTTGGCCAAGTGTGATTAGACACGCAAGGAATTTGTCTCCAGTGTAGAAGCATGTACATGCAAAGCGACCAAATAATGATAATCATCATAATAATGCCAATAAGAGGCGAGAGTAAAGAAGATAATAATAATGCTTCAGCCATACTACATGGTAAATAGACACAGACATTAAACAGCGCTGTGAGAATTAGATTTGCAGCAGAACGATGGCACGAGGGGAAAAACCTGTGTGTCTAATTGTTTTGGCATGCAGTGCTCTATAGCGGGGGTCCCCAACCTTTTTTGCACCAGGGACCGGTTTCATTTTAAAGAAAGTTTTGCGGACCGGCTGAGTGGTTCAGCAGTCGTGACTGGGTGGGCGTGGCCAACTTGGAAAATGTGAAACTCACTTAACAATGGTCTTGGTTAACAACCAAACTTTTGGGCTCAATTGTGGTCATAAGTTTTCTTTCTTTCTTTCTTTCTTTCTTTCTTTCTTTCTTTCTTTCTTTCTTTCTTTCTTTCTTTCTTTCTTTCTTTTTCTTTCTCTTTCTTTCTCTCTCTTTCTTTCCCTCTTTCTCTCTCTTTCTCTCTTTCTCTTTCTTTCCCTCTTTCTCTTTATTTCTCTCTTTATTTCTCTTTCTCTCTCTCTTTCTTCCTTTCCCTCTTTCTCTTTCTCTTTCTCTTTCTTTCTTTCTCTCTCTTTTTCTTTCTCTTTCTTTCTCTCTCTCTCCCACTTTCTTTTTCTTTCTTTCTCTTTTTCTTTCTCTCTTTCTATTTCTGTCTGTCTCCTTCGTCCGCCCATCTGTCACTCTGTGTGTGTGTGTGTGTGTGTGTGTGTCTGTCTCGCATTCACGCACTTAATCACTCATTCTGTGTCTCCCTCTTTCTCTCCCTCCCTCTCTCTGTCTCTCTGTGTGTGTCTGTCACTCTCTGATTCCCCCCTCCCTCCCTGTGTCTCTCTGTGTCTGTGCCTCTCTCTGTCTGTCTGTTGTGTGTGTCCCCCCCCCCCCTGCGGAGCCTCCTCAGCCCGGCCTGCCGCGCTCACTCGCCTTAGTCTGCCCCGCCCGCCGCGCTTGGTCCCTCGTTCGCTCGAGGCTCCGTGTGGGGGGGGGGAGAGGAGAATCGACGAGGGTGGAGGAAGAGCCGCACTCCAACGGCGCGAACAGCCGTGCCTGCGCTCTTCCGCGCGCTCTGCCCAGGGGGCTGCCCCTCTTCCTCCTCTCCGGCCCTGCGGCCCGGTTCCTACCAAGCCACGGACCAGCACCGGTCCGCGGCCCGGGGGTTAGGAACCCCTTCTCTATAGCGCCATCCCGAGGGGAGGAGCTGAAACAGTTTTTGTCCAGGATGTGAAGGGTCTGCAGGTATCTTTTCAGCCCTCCTTCTGACCTGTGCAATACAGATAGTCCTCAACTTAAAATAATTCATTGAGTGACTATCCGAAGTTACAGTGGCACTGAAAAAAAGTGACTTTACAACTTGCCCTTATGATTGTCGCAGCATCCCCATGGTCACGTGATCAAAATTTGGATGCCTGGCAATTGGCTCATATTTATGACGGTCCCGGGGTCATGTGATCCTCTTTTGGAACCTTCTGACCGTCAGGGAAGAAATCAAATTCGCTTAACAACCACGGTGATTCACTTAGCGGTGGCAAAAAAAAAGGCTGCAAAACGGGTCAAAACTCACTTAACCAATCTCTCCCTCAACAACAGAAACGTTGAGGCTCGATGGTGGTCGTTAAGTCGAGGGCTCCCTGTATTTTGTAAATCGTTAACTTTCTCACAGTGGTTACATCTTATTACTGTTGCATAATTTCATGCCATAATTTTGTTTACATTTAAAATGAAACGAAGCTTCCCCTTTTTACTCCATGCTTCTGTAACATGCGCCGAATATCTTCCCTTTAGGCAAATGAAGGGCTGCATTTGCTCAACATTTTTCTTCTCCTGTCGTTTAACCAGATTGACGGGTTGTAGGACTATATGATTCATGGTGTAAAATCATCCAGATTGCTCCTGAGAAGCTTGTCTCCTAATTGATATTTATGTTGAAGCTGCTATTGTAGAATTCAGTATTTCATTGACAGATCTTAGTGGCTGTTGCTGAAAAGTAAACTTCTTTTTATTAGGAGTGTGTTCTTCATCTTATGAGGCACATGAGCCGAAGCAGAGCTCGGTATTAGGGGGGGGGAAAAACCATATTCTTGACTTTCACTTGAACTTCCCAGGTTTGCCCCCCCAAAAATGGAAGTACTAAAAATGGAAAAATGGTCCTCGACTTACAATGGTTCATTTAGTGACCATTCACAGTTACAGCAGCACTGAAAAAAGTGACATGACCATTTTTCATATTTATTCAAGGGATCAAAATTTGGATGTTGGGCAACTAATTCATATCTATGATGGTTGCAGTGTCCTGAGGTCATGTGATCCCTTTTTGCTATCTTCTTATAACCAAAGTCAATGGGGAAACCATCATTTTTTTATTTTTTTATTTTTATTTTTATTAAATTTATACCATATAAAACCAATTTCATTGTAATTTTTACAATGACAATAAAGATTATTATTATTATTATACCCCGCCCTTCTCCTACAAAAGGACCCAGGGCGGCGCACAGGAAAATTAAAAATCAAAACATACATAAACAGACCATTATTAAAACCCAATTAAACTTAAATTACCCTGTGCTAAAAACATTTTAAAATCCTCTGATTAAAATTTATAGCTAATAAAAATCCATATCGGGTAGTTATGCTAGGCCAGCTTGTTGGAATAAATGCGTTTTAAGACGCCGGCGGAAAAGGCGGAGGTCCATGGTAGTGCGGAGTTCAGGGGGCAGGTCGTTCCAGAGGGTTGGGCCCGCCACAGAGAAGGCCCTTCCCCTGGGTGTCGCCAACCGGCATTGCCCGGCCGACGGCACCCGGAGAAGGCCCTCTCTGTGGGAGCGGATCGGTCGGAGGGATGTATGGGGCAGGAGACGGTCACTTAATAGCTGTGTTGCTAACTTAACAACTGCAGTGATTCATTTAACAATTCTGGCGAGAAAAAAAGTCATAATGTTATGTTATGTTAACATGGGACAAATACACTGTTTCGCTTAGCAACAGAAATGTTGGGCTCCATTCTGGTCGTAAGTCGAAGACTACCTGTTTTGCTAGCTTGTTCACTGTTGGATGTTCATGCTTTATAAATGTTAATCGATGAGCCCGGTGGCAAAGTGGTCAGAATGGAGTACTGCAGGCTACTTCTGCTGACTGCCGGGCTGTCTGCAGTTCGGCAGTTCAATCCTGACCGACTGAAGGTTGACTCAGCCTTCCATCCTTCCGAGGTTCGTAGAATGAGCCAGATTGTTGTGGGGATGATATGATGACTCTGTAAACCGCTTAAGAGAGGGCTGTAAAGTACTGTGAAGTGGTATATAAGTCTTGAGCTTCTATTGCTAAGGTTTGATCAGAAAGTAGATGTGGAGAATTGATCCCAAGTTAACTTTGTGTAATGGATTAGCAATTGGGCTGTTTAAACTGGACAGTTCTGAATTTATTGACCACAATTGAGCCCGAAATTTCTGTTACTAAATCAGACATTTATTCATCGAGTTTTGCCCCATTTTACGACCTTTCTTGCCACATTTGATAAGTGAATCAGTGCAGTTAAGTTAGTAACACGGTTAATCTGGTTGACTTTGATTTTTATAAGGTCGCATGATCCTCGGACACTGCATAATGCGAATCATAAACACGAGTCAATTGCCAAGAATCCAAATTTTGATCCCGTGACCATGGGGATATGCTGCAACAGTGATAAGTGGGGAAACTTGACCATAATCATAATTCTTTTTCAGGGCTGTTGTAAATTGAGTCACGAAATGAACTGTTTTAAGTAGACGGCTGTCTATATTATATAGTTCACCATTAATCTAGTATTCCTACAAATCTTTTCTCAGTCAAGACCTGAAAATTATTTACAGTATTTTGAGGCATTTGGTCTGAGACCCAACTGTATCAACTCAGCATACTAGCTGGGGAATTCTGGGAGTTGAAGTCCACACATCTTAAAAGTTGCCAAGATTGGGACACCCTGATGTAAGAGAACAGTTTGGGAGTTTGCCAAGCATATTGCTTGCTCTTGGTCATACTGTCAAGCCCTTTATCGGATGAATTTAACAAAAGTGAAAAGTGGAGTTCCTTAAAAGACCTTTTTGCTGTGTTGTGGGAACAATATTTCTTGGCTATTGCTCGTATGGCTTTGCTATAAAAATACCAGCTTTTGTGGTAACATTTCTTATTGTAACAGTATTATTTTAACACAGAACGTAAGTAAAATACTTCTTGATGATTAACTTGGGTATAGAACACATTTTAAAAAAAAATTGTTTCCCCCCCCTCCTCCAGTTTCAAGCTGTATAAAATATGGTGGAATTGTCTCAATCACCAGGGTTTTATATAGCCATTTGTGTGCTTTGGAGAACAGTTTTGTTGTTGTTAATTGCAAACTTGTGTCCGGCCCATCGCGACACCATGGACAATGTTCCTCCAGGCCTTCCTGTCCTCTCCCATCCTCTGGAGTCCATTGAAGCTCATGCTGGCTGCTTCGGGGACTCCAACCAGCCACCTCCTTCTCTGCCGTCCCCTTCTTCTTCTTTTGCCCTCCATCTTTCCCAGCGTGAGGCTCTTCTCCAGGGAGTCCTTCCTTCTCATTAGGACTGACCGGTTGGATGGCCTTGCAGTCCAAGGGGCTCGCAGGAGTCTTCTCCAGCACTAGAGTTCAAAGGCCTCAATGAGAACAGTTTACATTAGTTTAAAAAGTGGAATTATTGACTATATGGAATAATAGCTGAAATACGCACCTGATGAAAGGTTGAAGTCAGCCTTCATTATCACAATAATATTTGAAAGAATACACTTGCAGTTAGAAACTTAATTGTATATTTGTAAGGCCAAAGAAGGAAAGCTTAATGACAATCCCATTCACTCTTCAAAGCAATTTATTTGTTTGTTAAGTTTCTATGTCCCCCGTCTTGCTAATTCAATGACTCTGGGCAGCTTACAAGAAAATAAAAGGAAAAACCATATACCTTTATTAAATATCGATATCATGTACATTGCATAATTTCCGTGGTCATGAGGCCAGCGTGGCTATACGCCGAGGTGCAGGGAACGCTGTTAATATTTCCACCAAAGTGGTACCTATTAATACCTTCAGGGGCTTTGGAGAATAGCTTGACTCCCTCTTCTTTGTGGCAGCCCCTCAAATAATGGAAGACAGCTATCATGTCACCCCTAATCCTTCTTTTCATTAAATTAGACACACCTAATTCCTGGCTTTTAGCCATGCTGCTTTCTAATAAAATTACACAGAGAAGCAAGTAGTTGTGAAAGACGATTTGAAAATAAGCAAAAGTTGATGGGGCTTTTTGATTTGTACGTGCGTGCGTGCTTTTGGCTGACTCTGCCAAAGCCAGTTGTAGTTCTGGACAATCTTTTCCAAATTATATTGGAGTAGTATGTGCTCAAGTGACATCCAACCAATGACAGCATCTGTCATGAATGGTGACATCATTGGCTGTATGCCACACTGTCTTCCTTGTCTCTCATGGCACCTATGAGGGTCAGTTACTCTTTACCACTATCTTAAGTTTGTTGCTGCCCCATTGGTGACAGTTTTTAAGAGCAAGAACTAGTCATAAGTCACTTTTTTTTCAGCAATGTAATTTTAAACGGTTGCTGAACAAATGGTTGTAAGTAGAGGACTACTATAGAGCAGGATAGAAACACAAACTAGGGAACTGATCTGAACAGAAGAGAATATACAGGGAGTCCACGACTTACAACAGTTCATTCAGTGACCATTCAAATGTACAACAGCCCTGAAAAAAAGTGACCACTTTCACATTTAATGGCCATTATAACAACCTCTGATGGCCATGTGGTCCATTGGGATCCATGATCAGTTCCATTAGCAACTGACTCATATTTATGACAGTTGCTGTGTCCCAAGGTCATGTGATCCACTTTTGCGCCCTTTTGACAAGCAAAGTCGATGGGAAAGCCAGATTCACTTAACAACTGTGGCAAGAAAGGCCATCAAACGTGGTATAATTTGCTTAACAGCTGTCTCACTTTGCTAGTTTAACTTTGAACAGTCACTAAATGAACTTTTATTTTGTAAGTCGAGGACTACCTGTACTCTAAGTAGCAAGTAGCCCATGGTATGGATTACAGCTGAGAGGCTATCAGAGGATTCTCTATTCCCATGACGGCAAACCTATGGCACGCATGGCACGTGGAGCACTCTCCATGGGCACACATGTGGTCGCCCAGCTCAGCTCCATCATGCATGTGTGTGCACCTCCTGCTGGACAGCTGATTTTGGGGTCTCTGCTGCGCATGTGGGAGACACATGTGCATGTGTGCGGGGTGTGCATGTCATGTGCGCATGCACAGGGTACAGGGAGGCGTGGGGTGTGGTGCCCCCCGCGGCCCATTTCTGGTTCCAGGAGTCTTCAGGGAAGCCTGCTAGGCCCATAACGGGCCATGGGGAGGGGGGGTGTTGCATGCGCATGCGCAGGGGGTTGGTGATGCACGTGTGCATGCACACGCGCGTTGCATTATGGGTGTTGCCAACACTGCTCTATTCCATCTTTCTTACTGATTGGTGTTACGCTGATCATTCCATGCAAACTTCAAGATTCAGGAATTTTAGTCTTTAACTCTTAGTAAAGCCTTGTTTGGATCTCAGTGTGATTTATCTGGGCATAATAGACTTTTGTGGTGTATCTGGATAACAAAAGAAAGTTAATTGGTTTGAATGTTCTTTTACAAAGGCCAGATTAGATCATCTATCTTTTTATTTTTTATTTTTTTTGAGTAAATCAAATGAAGACGATCCTGCGCTTCCTAAAGGCCTGCAATCTTTTTAACTAATTAAAAAAAAGTGATTAATTGCAATAAACAGGATTTGAGCAGGCATGGGCAAGAGCGTAATTCGTGAATCCCATCAAACCCTGCAATTGAGTTGAGTTCAGTTTGCACGAGCGTATAATTATTTTTCTCTAGCAGTCAAGTAAGAAATATAACGTACTGTGTAATTTCATTATTTTGAGAGCTCACTTAAATTACTTTCGGGGATCAATTCCTTTTCCATTCAACTTAACCGTAGGGAATGAAGACATTTATGGCTTTTCCTTGTAATCAGATGAGCTCTTTCCCCTCGAAGAGTAAAAACTTCCTGAAGAAACTTAATTATTCAGAAAAAATATATATTCTGCGGTCTATTTCCTGCCCGGCAAAATCGCAGCATAATAATGTTTCTTCTTATAGTCCATACATTTTATAATAAACGCTGAAGAACGAATTTATCCCAAGAATGAATAATATCCCAGGAGAGAGAGCTGGAGAAGCTTCTTTGATGAGAAGCAAAACATCTTCAAAGAAAAATCAGAAAAAGTCCAGTTGCATCTTGAAAAAGCACCTTTGGGATCCCAAGATATTTTGTTGCTTTAAAATATGGACACACTGCTTTTTGTGAAATCTACAACTGGTGCTGCTTCTTTTTTTTTCAGACTGCAAAAAAACCAAACTTCACTTTAAAAGTAACTTGCTAAACTTTGCTTTGCATAGACAAGCAGAAAGAGTTTGCCACATTTCGGTGGAAGTCTAAAATAAAGGAAGTAAACATTGCTGAGCCAATAGTCACCAAAAGGCCATCAGAACCCAGAGTGAGAGATACAAGCTTTGGAAGAGGTCTCTCTTCTATAGAATAACAGAGGTGGAAGGGACCTGGGAGGCCTTCTAGTTCAACCCCCTGCTTAGGCAGGACACCCTATATCCGGAATGGCGAACCTATGGCACCCGTGCCACAGGTGCACATGGAGTCATTTGTCAGGGCACGCGAGGCACCCCCCCCCTCCGGAGGCCCTCTGCCCCGGCACTCCCCGGAGGCCCTCCAGAGGCTTCAGGAGCTTCCCTAAAGCCTCCAGAACACTTAAAACGACCCTCCGAGCAAACCAGAAGTGACTTCCGGTTTGCTCGGAGGGCCATTTTTAGTCCTCCGGAGGCTTCAGGGAGCAAACCGGAAGTGACTTCCGGTTTGTTCGGAGGGCCGTTTTTAGTCCTCCGGAGGCTTCAGGGAGCAAACCGGAAGTGACTTCTAGTTTGCTCGGAGGGTTGTTTTAAGTGCTCTGAAGCTTCCCTGACTTCCTGGAAGCCTCCGGAGGACTAAAAATGGCCCTCCAAGCAAACCGGAAGTCACTTCCGGTTTGCTCATAGGGTCTTTTTTTGCCCTCCGTAGGCTTCAGTGAAGCCTCCTGAAGCTCCCTGAAGCCTCCGGAGGGCCTCTGGGGGTGGGGGGTGGGGAGGCTATAAATCCTCTGGAGCCTGGAGAGGGCGAAAAAAGCATGCAAAAAATGGGGGTTTCAAACCTGTAGTGTGCGCATGCACACTGGGGAGAGGTGTCGCACATTGCATTATGGATGTGGCACACCTGTGCACGACCCCCCTGCGCTCCCCCCACTTATGGCACATGAGCCAAAAAAGGTTCACCATCGCTGCCCTATATCATTTCAGACAAATGGCTATTCAACATCTTCTTAAAAACTTCCAGTGTTGGGGTATTCACAACTTCTGGAGGCAACTTCTGTTCCACTGATTAATTGTTCTAACTGTCAAGAAATTTCTCCTCAGTTCCAAGTTGCTTCTCTCCTTGATGAGTTTCCACCCATTGCTTCTTCTGCCCTCAGGTGCCTTGGAGAATAGCTTGACTCCCTCTTTTTTGTGGCAACCCCTGAGATATTGGAAGACTGCTATCATGTCTCCCCTGGTCCTTCTTTTCATCAAACTAGACCTACCCAGTTCCTGCAACCGTTCTTCATATGTTTTAGTCTCCAGTCCCCTAGTCATCTTTGTTGCTCTTCTCTTCTGTGAAGTTCTGTCTGAAAATGTAAGAGAGGGCCTTGTTATGGATTGGCAGGGTTTCAAATTCCAATTTCAAATTATTATTTTTTTAATCCGTAAAATTGCTTAATAACATTCATTGCATCTCAGTTACAAAATGATTAAGCTTATCTTACTTTTAATTGTCTAGGGCTTTTCGGGATTGTTTCTTCAATAACGATTTGGCTGTAATTTCCCCAAGTACCTTCTTGTACAAAAGTAAATGGCCAAAACGGTTAAAACCTCATTGCCAATTACTTGACTTCTGAATTTTTTGTTTCTATGCGGAGAGATTTGTCCCTGCCACAAGATCTGGTCTATTTTCATTTGGCTCTTAAGCTACTCTTCAGCTGCTTGGATCTGGCTCCTAGCCAATTTAAAATGAAGGCTGAATCTGTTTCTGAGCTAATGCTTAAAGATCTAGTACAGACTGACCCCGACACCAGGACACAAAATCTTGCACTGCATAAATGGCTTCATTTGTTTGTTTGTTTTTTGTTTACTTGAAGCTCAGCACTGCCTTGATGGAAAAGGTAAATTAACTGACAGGCACACAAAAGGTAAAATACCCCTTGACTTACTGTTAGCAACTCTGGGTTCAGAACCAGTGTCACAACTCTGGTCCCTTAACCAGTGTTAGGAAAATAAATGCGGAATAGTGCAATTCACCCGACAGTAAAGAGATACATTGCTGTAGCCACAAACACACTCTAAAACAGTGATAGTAAGAAAATAAATAGTCTTTACTATGTAGCAACTAAAATACTTCTTCCGACTAACTTCTCAAACAAATAACAGTCCTACACCAAACAGAGTTATCTCACAATGATGCAAAACAAATACTCCTTCTTCAATATTCAGCTTCTCAAACGGCAGTCAGGAAACACAGGAATCACAAGGAATCGAACAGGGAACGGACAGTGATTCTGAGCTTCCTTTATGGTAGAGCTCAGCCAATCAGAATTCAAACACCATTCTTAAAGCTACATAACCCCTTAAGAACATAGGCTCATATATATTGTCAACCCAATATAAGGCTTACTATCCTAACACTATCATATTTGATAGTAAGTGTTGTGCCGCTCCTTCCGTCAAAAATTAGAAACACACTTCTGCTTGGCCGGCCTAGGGTAATTAAACTGTTTTTAGGGGTTTTTAGGGTTTAGTTTTAGTTTTATATGGGATTTTAGCGCAGGGTTAGTTTAATTCGTTTTAACATTGTACTTTGTGGTTTTTAATTGTATTTGTTAATTCCCTGTGCCCCGCCTCGAGTCCCTTTGGGGAGAGAGAGCGGGTTATAAATTTAAAAATAAATAATAATAATAATAATAATAATAATAATAATAATAATAAATTATTATTATTATTATTATTATTATTATTATTATTATTATTATTATTATTATTATTATTATTATTATTATTATTATTATTATTATTATTATTATTATTATTATTATTGCCCAAAGTTTCCTTTGCGCTAACCAAGATAATTAAGTGGGTTTGGCCTCATTTTATGACCTTTCTTGCCAGAGTTGTTAAGGGAATCACTGCAGTGATTTACCGTATTTTTCGGAGCATAAGACACACGTCTCACCCCCCCCCCAAAAAGAGGGTAAAAATCTGGGGGCATCTTAAACACTGAATACAGCATTTTTGGCCTCCCTAAACATTGCCCCCTTCGCAAAAATGGATGTGCAGAGAGTTGGGGAGGCCTGCAATGTGCTCCTGGGGGCTGGGGAGGACAAAAACAAATGAAAACAGGCCGTTTTTTGCTCATCCCCGACCACTTTTCAGGCCTCTCAAACCCTCTTCCTGCCCCATTTTTGACAAAACAAAGTGTGCAGAGGGTTTGGGAGTCTTGCAGAGTGCAAACACTTTTTCTTTATTTATTTATTTATTTATTTATTTATTTATTTATTTATTTATTTATTTATTCATTCATTCATTCATTCATTCATTCATTCATTCATTCATTCATTCATTCATTCATTCAATTTATATCCCGCCCTTCTCCAACAGGACCCAGGGCAGCGCACAGGAATTTAAAACAACATACAAAAATAGTACCAAATATATAAATTTAAAAAACCTATTAAATGACAAAAAACCTGCGCTAAAATTTGTCTAATATTTGTCCCAGCGGAGGCTATGTTAGGCCGGCTTGATGAAATAAGTGTGTTTATAAACACCGGCGGAAGAGGCGGAGGTCGGTGATAGTGCGGAGTTTAGGGGGTAGGTCGTTCCACAGGGCAGGGCCCGCCACAGAGAAGGCCCTTCCCCTGGGTGTCGCCAGCCGGCATTGTCCGGCCGAGGGCACCCTGAGAAGGCCCTCTCTGTGGGAGCGTATCGGTCTAAGGGATGTATGGGGCAGGAGACGGTCTCGCATATAACTAGGCCCCGAGCCATGGAGCGCTTTGAAGATGGTCGTCAAAACCTTGAAGCGCACCCGAAAGACCACCCCCTTCAAAATTTTGGTGCGTCATATACTCCGGTGCGTCTAATAGTCTGAAAAATACAGTAAGTTAGTTTTACCGTGGTTAAATGAATCTGGCTTCTCCACTGACTTTGCTTGCAGTGTCCCCAGGGTCACGTGATCCCCTTTTGCGGTCTTCTGACAAGCAAAGTCAACGGGGGATGCCAGGTTCTCTGAACAACCATGTTACCAACTTTAACACAAGCAGCGATTCCCTTAACATCGGTGGCAGGAAAGGTCGTAAAGTGGAGCAAAAGTCACTTAACCGTTGCCTCGCTTCGCAACAGATATTTTGGGCTTAACTGTGGCCCTAAGTCAAGGGCTCTCTGTACCTGAGTGTCTTTTAGGGAAACAAAAACAACACCAATGTTGTTGTATTGGTTTTGTACAATGACAATAAAGACTATACTATAACAACAACCTTTTAGCTTCTATGGGGTCTTTACCAGCAGATCATGTGCAATGCTTCCCATCATTTGAGAGTGGGTGGGAATTGTTTTTTACTTGGTCGTGAAGACTTGGTTTTTCTTCTATGCCTTTTTTGTCTTAACGTTACCAATGTTGTGCACCAGGGGTGTCAAACTCAATTTCATTGAGAGCCGCATCAGGGTTATGATTGACCTTGGGGGGGAGGGGCATGGCCAGGAGGGCATGGCCAGCTCGATGTCACTCGTATTGGTGGCGTGTGTGATGGCCTGAGCACCCTCCCAGCGAAAACGGGCTCCTGAGCTCCTTTTTTGGCTGCGACAGCCAAAACAGAGCACAGAAAAGCTGCATGCAGCCCTTTGTTGTTTCCAGGGCGGCCTCATGGACCAGGTCTAAGCACCCTGCAGACCAGATCTGGCCACTGGACCTTGAGTTTGACACCCCTGTTGTATAGCATTCCCCCCATTCATTGAAATACAGTGAGAAGAACATAGAAATAAATCCCATATCTGTCTCTGAGTTGTCTTATCATTTAATACCAATTTTAACTCACTAGGAATTTTCTTTTCTGAGCGTGGTAGCAATGCCTCAGCGTATCCTTGAAACATCTTGGATAGATGCTTAAAATGCAAGTGACAAGGCGTTTATAAACATGTGCCAGGTTAATGAACACGATTAGGGAGCTGTTGAAGGAGGAGAGTCATATTAGGCCAGTGTTTCTCAACTTTTGGACAGGTGCTACAGCTGGCTAGGACATCCTGGGAGTTGAAGTTCATCAACTCTCATTGTGCTACCCAGTTTTGGGGTAATGAGCCATCTGCAGGAAAACAATCAAACTCAGAGAGCGTCAAAGACCCCTCATTTCAACCCTGAGCTATAAATATTCTCCTGTATGGAAATCCTACTATCTTTATTGGTTTTACATTTTTTTTAAGGTAAGACATACAAATACAACCTTAAACATACAAACACCCCCCCCCCCCCCCCCCCCCGGTGACAGTCGTTCACAGCCCAACATTCTTTCCTTCACCATTATTTAGTCTCTAACCGACACCACCTTGTTACAAAGTTCAGGGACCTATTACAATACCCAAGTTCACTTTTAGTTCCCATTGTTAACAACTATTGTTTATCTTTTCCAGTTTTAAGTCCCTGCTATTCTCTTTGTCGCCCACATGTACCATAGGTTCCAGCTGAGATAATATTCCGTTTCTCTTTTGTCCCTCAGCCAACCCGTCATTCTGTCCATTTCTGCACATTCATAAATCTTTTTAATTATGACATCTTCCGGCGGTATGGTAGTAGTTTTCCAAAATTGCGCGTAGGTTATTCTTGCGGCCACAATTATATGTAGGCTCAAATGCCATATAGATTTCAGAGGAAATCCTACTATCTTGAACTTGCCAAGGTTGAAAACATTATGCTAGTCTCAGTAGCCGAGATTCAGAAAATCTGGTAACCTTTTCTGAGATTATTTTATTCAAGGCATGAGTTTACATGAGCTGGTGTTCACTTCATTAGATGCTCACTTATCAGTTAACAATTGTAAAGTATTTAGAACACATTGTGTTGTTAAATTCTTCTGAGATAGCTTGAAACCTGTTTGATATGTAAACTCGGGCGGTTTCCCGTTCAGTTGTGCTGTCAAAAGTTCCTTTCTTCCAAAACTGCCATTCGGAAATCTGTGTTGAAATGTCCTGGGAGAGTAGAAATGCTGCTTTAACTCTGTTCCTATTTGGAATCCTGATGTCGAACTGGTTAATTGTCTTGCACAACATCTGGGAAGTTTGTCCTACATAAAATCTAGGGTGGCACTGCTGGCAGATGATGGCATGCATCACTTCAGATGGAGAGAATGTGAAAGTGCCTCTAGCTGTAGGTTACGTGATTAGGACCTGGGATGGGACTATTGGTGTAGATGTAAAGATGAAGTAGAGTAGCTGGGCCAGGGGTGGAAAACGATGGTCCTTTTATGAGACTTGTGGACTTCAACTCCCAGAATTCCTGAGCCAGCCATGTTCACAAGTCATAAAGGAGCCATCATTCCCCACCTCTGATCTAGGCGAAGGAGCTGGCTCTTGTGTTCTGTTGTTGCAAGAAAATTTGTGAGAATTTGCTTCAGATTGTGTGGTTGTCTACATACAAGTATGGACAGAACAGACAACCACCTACAGCATGGATGTCCAACCATGACAACTTTAAGATCTATGGACTTCAACTCCCAGAATGCTGGCTGAGGAATTATGGGAATTGAAGTCCATAAGTCTTAAAGTTGCCATGGTTGGATACCCTTTATAACAGGAGTGTCAAACTCATGGTATCACGTTGTCACATGACATATTATTTCATATTACCAATATGAAATATTGGTATGGATTTATTTTTAATCTTTTAGGCTATTTTTTATATGAAAAAATGTTCACTTTAATAATAAAATAAACTTAGTTCTCATTGGGTCCATTGACAAAGCAATTTAGTCAGAGAATAGCTTCTAATATTGGATTTTCCCCCTTACCAGAGGGAGCCCCATGTGTAGTACTGTGAAGCCATTATCATGGCAACTCCACCGTGCTGTATAGTAGAAGCCATTTTACCGCAGTACAGTAGAATCCATTTTAAGGCACAATAGGCTGTATCTTAACAGAACACATACCCGGAGGTGTGTTAGGGATGACTTACCCTTGCAGTATTTTTTTCCCCACAGAGTAAGTTATCTGTGTACCAAGTTTGGTTTGCTCGAGGTGTTCCAGAGTTATGCTGGAACATGCACACGCATACACAGCTGTTTTTATATGTATATAGATAATTACATACACATTTCTGTAGAAAAGTGTTTGTATATCCAGATTTTTGGTGTGTGAATTTGATCTCTGTGCCATTTTGAACTTACTTAAGGTTCAACTCACAGAAGTCATTAAAGGGCCATAGTTCCCCAGCCTAGCCCAGCCCAGCTACTCTACTTCATCCCTACATCTATACTAGTGGTGGGATTCAATTTTTTTTACTATCGGTTCTGTGGGTGTGGCTTAGTGTGTGTGGCTGGGAAAGCCACACACACTATAAAATCTCTATTCCTCCCCACTCCAGGGGAAGGTTACTGCAAAATCACCATTTCCTCCCAATCAGCTGGGACTCAGGAGACAGAGAGTAGATTTTGGGGGGGGGGGGGGGGGGCAGGGCCAGGCAGAGTTGGTATTTGCCAGTTCTCTGAACTACTTAAAATTTCCGCTACTGGTTTTCCAGAACTGGTCAGAACCTGCTGAATACCACCTCTAGACCAATAGTGCCATCCCAGGCCCCAACCACTTACAATTAATTTCTATAGCTCCCCATCTCAACCAGTGACTCTGTGTGATGTACACCATAAAAAATAAATCTATCTATCATCACTGAGTAAACTACAGATAGTCCTCAACTTAGAACAGTTCATTTAGTGTCTGTTTGAAGTTACAATGGCGCTGAAAAAAATGACTTAGGACCGGTTTTTACACAACCGTTGCACCATCCCCATGGTCACGTGTTCAAAATTCAGATGCTTGGCAATTGGCTCATATATGACGGTTGCGGTGTCCCGAGGTCATGTAATCAGCCTAACTTAGTCAGGAAGTCAAAATCACTTAACAATCGTGTGACTAACTTAACAATTGCAGTGATTCGCTTAACAGCGGTGGGAAGAAAGGTTGCAAAATGGCCAAAATTCTCTGAACAGCTGTCTCACTTAGCAACAGTAATTTTGGGCTCAATTGTGGTCCTAAGTTGAGTACTACCTGTATAATAACAAGGTTAATAGAGCTAATCCAGCCCTGAAAAAGTTAATTCATCTTCTTCAGCCTACTCAGTTAATTTAGTTTATTCAGCTCTAAAAATTCTGCCTAGACACCAGCTGATTGCTATTTGCAGAACCTTTTCATCAGTTGCTGAGCACTGGAGGTCCTTTTATCCACGATTACACTGACCGCTGTTGTAGGTTGGAATGGAATTCTAAGAATAATGGGTGCCACCTGCATTTCTGCCACTTAATATGATTTTATTGCAGTTTCCATATTTCACTTGTGCATTGGCCAAACTCCCACTGGGAGGGAGATGGGCACTTTCTAAATTTCTTACCAATCTTAATTCTCTTTCATCTATCCCTTTCACTGTGTAACATATCCAAAGAGGCAGCCCCATCTAGCCCGGAACTGGTGGCCCCAAAGCTACTCTGTCTTGCCAGCCCCATCTAGACCCTTACAGCCTCCAGACGCTGGGATAAGTCATTCATGGCATCACCCTAATCACCAGAGGTGGAGATACATAATTGGATATCATCATCATACTGCTGATCCCTCACCCCATGGCAGTGGATGGGCTGCTCTTACAGCCTCCTGTAGATGTTAAAAAGGAGAGGAGAGAGCACCAAACGTGGTGACACAGGGGCAAGACCTCTGTTGGTGCTTTCTGAGATTGGTGGGTTTTTTTTGCAGACATTGTTGTGGTCTGCTGGCGGCCTGCAGAGCTGGCAGCAGAGTCGGACAGTGAGGAGGTTGGGGAGGAACATGGGCCAGTTCTGGAGTCTGGGGAAGGCTCGGACGAGGGCTCTGCATCGAAGGCATTGGGAGTTATTCCTTGCCTCTGGAGTCTGACATCAATAATACAATACAATACAATACAATACAATAGCAGAGTTGGAAGGGACCTTGTAGGTCTTCTAGTCCAACCCCCTGCATGGGCAGGAACCTTATACCATTTCAGACAAATGGCTGTCTAACATCTTTTTAAAGACTTCCAGGGTTGGGGCATTCACAACTGCTGGAGGCAAGCTGTTCCAGAGGTTAATTGTTCTTACTGTCAGGAAATTTCTCCTTAATTCTAAGTTGCTTCTCTCTCAGTGAGGCATCAGTGAGGCTGTTCCCAGTTTGCGCATGCGCAGAGCTGCCAAAAGGCAAGAACAGTTAAGACAAAAGGGGCGACTTGGGAGTAAGGCTTGGAGATGATTGGCCTCTCCCATAAGACATAAAGGAGGAGATGAGCCTTTGCAGGAAGCAATGTTGTTCATTCTGATTGGTTCAAACTCTGAAAGTCCATTGACTCTATGCTCCGTTTGGCCTTGTAAAACTAATTGCCAATGAGGTCTCTGGCAGCGTTTCAAGGGAGATAAAGGTGGGTGCTTATCAGCCTTACTCTGAAAGACTGTGACAGACCTCTGTTGGACTCTTCACAGACTGTTTGTGACTCATTATGGGCTGTGAATGAACATGATTCACAGCTGTTTAAATAAAAACAGGTGTTAAGGATATACCGAAAATATGCAACGGATGTAGCAAGAGGTATGTTGCTAGGTATCCACACTATCAGTCACAGACACTGAAGGTAAAACAAGTAGACTTTTACTTGCATTGGAAAAATAAAGTAAGAGACTCTTCTTCACAAACAAGTCATAAATCATAAACACAGTCTGTTACTCAAACTTTGGCTTACAGTTGCTGAACTCACAATTCTTCTCGCTGATCAATAACTGACATACAGAGCAGCCATCATCCAAGGATCAGCTTCTAACAGTGACTCTGGCTCCTCTTATGGCTGTCTGAGGAAACAGCAGCCAATCACATCTCACTGTAGCAGTTAAAGTTACAGATACAATATTCCAATCATGGCTTATATATATTGCCAACCCAACACTAGGATTACATTCCTAACAAAAGGGTTTAAGCGTGTGATTTTTACTGTTTCAGGAAGCCCACCTTTTTATTTTATTTTATCGAATTTATACCCCGCCCTTCTCCTTGTTAGGACCCAGGGCGGCGCACAGGCATTATTAAAACCACAATAAAACAATATACATCATTAAAAAACATATTAAATTATTAAGCCCGTGCTAAAAAACCCATTTAAAACCCTGCCTAATTATAATTTGTACATAAAAAGCCAGAAACGGGGGGCTATGCTAGGCCGGCCTGTTGGAATAAAAATGTCTTAAGACGTTGGCGGAAGAGGCGGAGGTCCGAGATAGTGCGAAGGTCGGGGGGTAGGTCATTCCAGAGGGCCGGGCCCGCCACAGAGAAGGCCCTTCCCCTGGGTGTCGCCAACCGGCATTGCCCGGCCGACGGCACCCGGAGAAGACCCTCTCTGTGGGAGCGGATCGGACGAAAGGATGTATGGGGCAGGAGGCGGTCTCGTATATAGCTAGGCCCCGAGCCATGGAGCGATTTGAAGATGGTCGTCAACATTTTGAAGCGCACTCGAAAGGCCACAGGCAGCCACTGCAGCTCGCGCAGGAGAGGTGTTATGTGGGCTTGCCTTGAGGCACCCAAACCTACACCTAGGTCAGAACAGACATTTCATTACCCAAACTAGGTAACATCTTCAGCCCTTGAGTGTCAACTACTTCAGTAATGAGTTGGGAAGAGTTGGACACGACTTAGCAACTAAGCAATGCCCACCTGCATTTGGTCGAGTCTCGTACATTAAGTCTGAGATTTCAAACTTGGTTCACAGTCGTAGTTGGCAGTGCCACTAGTGTTTGTCAAATTATGTGCAGTGATGCCCTAGGGTGCTGCAGTGACGTCACTCACTGTTTTGTTTATTGCATAGTAAGGTAATCCACTGTGCCCCTATGGGTTTGTTGTGGTGTCACAGTTTGGGAACCGCAACATTAAGCCCTGGTTTTCAGTGCTTCTGTTTCTCTTGGAACAACAGGGGACAAGTTAATTCCTGGAGTTGTGTTTGAGGATTGCCAGAATACCATCAAGCATCGCTATTGTTAGTTTACTTGCAATTTAATTGAAGGGGAGAGAGTATGTTTCCGTGGGGTAATTTTTGTTTTGTTTTGTTTTCTGATATACTCATTAGTAATTAAAGATCACGGAATAGAAATTAATTTTAAACAGTCCTGCCAAATATATTTTCCCTTAAGTGTTTTTAGGGTTTTTTCCTCTTTTTTTTGGAGGCCTCTGTTTCGTTAATGTTGTTCTGATTTCATAGTATTTTGAATCTAAAGACTGAATTGCCAATTCAGATAGCCAGATTCTTTTTTTCAATTGCAACTTCAGACTATTTAGATCTGAAAGCCAAATACCGTATTTTTCGGAGTATAAGACGCACCTTTTTTCTCAACAAAGAGGGTGAAAATCTGGGTGCGTCTTATACACTGAATACCTTATTTTTGGCCTCCAGAAACCCCACCCCCTTTGCAAAAATGGCCGTGCATACCCTTTAGGAGGCTTCAAGGGTGCTCCTGGGGGCTGGGGAGGGCAAAAATGAGCAAAAAACAGACTTTTTTTGCTCATTTTTGCCCCCAGCCCCCAGGAGCACTCTACAAGCCTCCTAAAGGCTATGTATGCCCTTTTTTGACAAAAAAATGAGCCCGTTTTCGTGAAAAATGGGCCGTTTTGGGGAGGTCTGCAGAGTGCAAAAACTTTTTTTTAATTTGCCTCTTCAAAATCTTGGTGCGTCTTATACTCCGAAAAGTATGCTACGTTTCTTCATATGTTGCTGAAAAATAATTTGGTGAAAGATATGAGTGCTACAAGATATTGGAGATCCTAATTCTGAATGATATACGGCTTATTCAGATTCGTTTTGGGATTCTTCTTTTGTACCGCATTCCAGACTGGATTTTTGTTTTTAATCAAACGAGTTTGGGAAAGAAATAAAGTCCTGATCTCCTGCTTTGATAACAACGTTAAGCATACTTATTAATATGTAGTGTTTGCATTAATATGGAGGAGCAATGTGCAAGTCTAGGCAGGATCTGAGCCTCTTTTGTGTTATCTTACACAAAGTTCTTAAATCAAGGAACTTATAACCATTGCTTTAGTGACTGTTCAAGTTATAACTGCACTGAAAAAAGTGACTTATGACCGTTTTTCACATGACTGTTGCAGCATCTCCTGGGTCAAGTGATTAAAATTCAGATGCTTGGCAGCTGGCATGTATTTATGATGGTTGCAGCGTGTGTGGTGTGTGTGTGTGTGTGTGTTGTGATCCCTTTTGTGACTTCCTGATTGAGCAAAGACAATGGGGGAAGAAAGATTCCTTTAACAACTATGCTACTGACTTTACAACTACAGTAATTCAGTTAACAACTATGACAAGAAAGGTCGTAAACAGGGGCAAAACTTGCTTAACGAATATCCTGCTTAGGAACAGAAACTTTGGGCTCAATTGGGGTCACAAATCAAGGACTACTTATATCACTTAAAAAAAAATCTTAATAGTGTATTGCTACACTGGCAATACAAGGTTTAATACCGCCACCATAGTGGAAATCTTACTGCTGTACTGATGGTCCTTGACTTAACAACCTTAATTGCAAAATTTCTGTTGCTAAGTGAGACATTTGTTAAGTGAGTTGTTAAGTGCCCCCTTTTTATGACCTCTTATCACAGTTGTTAAGTGAACCACTGCCGTTACTAAATTAGTTATATGGTAGTTAAGTGAATCTGGCTTCCCCACTGACTTTGCTTGTCAGAAGGTGGCAAAAGGCGATCACATGACTCTGGAACATTGCAACCAGAGATGTCTTCAGCCGGTTCGGACTGGTTTGCCCGAACCGGTATTGGAAATCGTAGGTGGGTCCGCCCGCCCACCCCGGTTCTATGCCGTCCTATTTAGAGGCACGTTTTAAAGCCGCACGCATCTGTGCAAAGCTGCACACGGGATCGAAGCTCATGCGCAGAAGGCCGAGTGCATACGTGGACCGAGTGCATATGCGTGCGCTCACATTTGTGAAAGCGGTAGGGAAAGTAAGTGAATACCACCCCTGACTGCAACCATCGTAAATATGAGTCGGTTACCAAGCGTCTGAATTTTTATCGTGACCATGGGGATGCTGGTCACCAAATTAGCTGCTGCAACTCGAAGACCTGCCTGTACTACAGTTTAGACTGTGATTTGTTAAATGGTAGCCTCTTAAGATTCAGCTCTCAGCTTACACATAATGGGTGCTTTAGGTCAGGTTGTTAATTTTTTAATGTTTTTAAAACATTGGCCAGCAACCTCCTTAGCAAGACCCTAGGGCTGTGATGGCGAATCTATGGCACGCATGCTGTAGGTGGCACGCGGAGACATATCTGAGGGCACGCGAGGCGATGCCCTACATCAGCTCCAGTGCACATGCTGATTTTCGGCCTTTTGGAGGGTGGGGGGAGGCCGTCGCACCCCCCCCCCCCCCCGGGGCTTCAGTAAAGCCTCTGGAGCCTGTGGATGACAAAAAGCAGGCTCAACGGGCCTACTGGAAGTTCAGAAATGAAGTTCTGGTAGGCCTGTTGGGATGTTTTTTGCCCTCCCCAGGCTCCAGAGACTTTCCTGAAATCTGGGGAGGGCAAAATAATGGCCCAATGGGGCTTACCAGAAGTCGGAGGCTTCAGTGAGGCCTGTGTACATGCATAGGGTGTAGCGTGCCGGGGGAGGGGGGTTGTGTGTGCCTGCGTGGGGAGGGTGGGCATTGCATTTTGGCGCCCGAGGTGAAAAACGTTCCCCATCACTGCCCTAGGGGCTAATTAACGTCACTGTCTTCTGTTTCTTCTTTAGTGAGCACTTGTCTTGCTCGTTCACCTTCTTCTTGCACGGGGACAGCAACGTTTGCACCAGCGTGGAAATAAACCAGCATCAACCTGTGTACTTCCTGAGTGAAGAACATCTCACCCTCGCCCAGCAGTCCAACAGTCCCTTTCAAGGTAGGTTTTGTTTGCCTGACTACAAAAATGGAACCCTTCTGTTTTCCAACAAGCTTTAAATCAAAATATTGTGTGTAGTGATGGGGGCACGGGGGGACGGACACAAGAGATGATCATACATTGGGAGAACACAGATTTCCCCCCCCCTCCCATGAACCTCAGTGCTTTTTGACATTTTGCTTAATTTTTTGCATCTTGCCCAAGAAATTATCCATCATCGTAAACTTAAGCAGATGACGGTGGTTTGGGACTAAGTGTGCTCGTATGCAGGTTATGTTTATTAAGATACTTTGCATTTAACACATGCTATAATACCGTGATGGCGAACCTATGGCACGCATGCCACAGATGACATGCGGAGTAATTTCTGAGGGCACGCTAGATGTTGCCCTGTCACCTGCAGCACGCATGCACACGCTGGCCAGCTGATTTTTGCCCTTGATTTTCAGCAGTTTTTTGTCCTCTGGAGGCTTCAGGTAAACCTCCAGAGAGCGAAAAACGGACTTACCAGGCTCAACAGAAATTGGAAAATGGGCTGCTTCTTCTCCTGCCCTCAGGTGCTTTGGAGAATAGCTTGACTCCCTCTTCTTTGTGGCAACCCCTGAGATATTGGAACACTGCTATCATGTCACCCCAAGTCCTTCTTCTCATTAAACGAGACATGCCCAGTTCCTGCAACCGTTCTTCATATGTTTTAGCGTCCAGTCCCCTCATCCTCTTTCTTGCTCTTCTCTGCATTCTTTCTAGAGTCTCCACATCTTTTCTACATCGTGGAGACCAAAACTGAATGCAGTATTCTAAATGTATAATAATAAATAAATAAATACAGCAAAATTGGTTGTTATGAACCAAATTGATATTTGGGGGTTCAAGCAGTTGATTTTAATGCTGGGATGTGAGGTTTAGATGGAATTGAGGGAAGCAAACTTTTTAAATGTTTGAAGTCAGGCAGGTTAAATCGGGGCCCATAGGTCATAGGCAGAAATTTTATGCTCCATGACTGGTGTTTATCCTTCAAGAAAGATTGGTGGTGCCCTTTGTAGCTTAACTGGAGTCTACACTAGTTGCTGTTTCTAGACAGTTTCTAAATTTATCTCTGCATAGAATGCGCAAAGTTATTTAGACACTAGCCATTCCCGGCTACGCGTTGCTGTGGCCCAGTCTGGTTAAATGGCCAACCAATCTGTGTGTAGATCTACACCTGCACATACAAACACGTACACACAACCACCATATAACCCCCAATTTACTCCCTTTCTCCCTCTCTATCCCTCTACCTACCTACCTACCTACCTAGTGTATTTCTCCCTCTCCCTCTCTATCCCTCTACCTACCTACCTACCTACCTATCTACCTACCTACCTACTGTATTTCTCCCTCTCTATACCTCTACCTACCTACGTACCTACCTACTGTATTTCTCCCTCTCTATGCCTCTACCTACCTACTGTATTTCTCCCTCTCTCTATCCCTCTACCTACCTACCTACTGTATTTCTCCCTCTCTCTACCTACCTACCTACCTACCTACTGTATTTCTCCCTCTCTATCCCTCTACCTACCTACCTACCTACTGTATTTCTCCCTCCCTCTCTATGCCTCTACCTACCTACCTGCCTGCCTACCTACCTACCGTATTTCTCCCTCTCTCTATCCCTCTACCTACCTACCTACTGTATTTCTCCCTCAGAGTATTTTATGTCATAAAGGATGACATAATACCTGTGGTCCACTGCTCTCTCTGTATCCATCTACTAAACGTTTTTACAATTTTTTACATTTCCCTTGCATGCACCTGGCACAGGTGTGACATCTACACAATATATATATATATATATATATAATTGGTGCTGTATTTCAAAGGAACATTGTGTGAAAATGTGGAAGCGATCGGTGCAGTACTTTCGGAGATTAGTGGTTTTGAACAAACTCTTGTTACATTTTTATTTATATAGATAGATAACCACTGAGTTCACTTCAGTTAAAGGTGCAAGTAGTGTATCAGTCAAAGGTGGGCATGGCTCCTCTTTCTGATTGGTTGGCTGGGCTTGTAGCAATCCTGCATTGGTAGTCCTTGGCTTATGACAGTCCATTTAATGAAAGTTATGACAGCCTTGGGGAAAAAGTGATTTAGCACCTGTCCTCAAAGTTACGACTGCTGCACCACCTCTGCTGTCTCATCTGATCGCAATTTGGGCGCTTGGCAGTTGGCTCACATTGATGCCTAGCTGCAGCGTCCCACGACACACAATTGTGACTTGCAATCCTCTCTTCCATTTTCGACAAGCAGCATCAATTGGGTCAGGAAGCCAGACTTGTTCAACACAGTTGTTGAACTTAATGACCACAATAAAAATGGTCATGAAACCGAGTCCAGTGACACGAGGAGTCAGTTAATGATTGCTTGACTTACTGTATTTTTTGGAGTATAAGACGCACCTTTTTTCCTCTAAAAAGAGGCTGAAAATCTGGGTGCGTCTTATGCATCGAATACAGCATTTTTTGGCCTCCTGAAAACCTGCCCCTTCACCAAAATGGCCACGTGCTTGCCCTTATGGAGGCTTCCAGAGAGCTCCTGGTGGCTGGGGAGGGCAGAAATTACCAAAAAAACAGGGCGTTTCCCGCCCCTCCCGCCTCCAGCAGCATTCTATAAGCCTCCATAAGGCTATGCATGCTATTTTTTGACCAAAAAACGACCCATTTTCACAAAAAAACGGGGCCATTTTCCTCGTTCTGCCCCCCCCCAGGAGTACTCTGCAAGCCCTCCCCCCCCCAAGGCTATTGATGCCTTTTATTTGAAAAAAAAAAACGGGCCCATTTTTCCGAAAAACGGGCCTTTGGGGGAGGTTTGTACAGTGCAAAAAGGTTCCCCCCCCCCCTTTCGGAAAGCTGTTTAGTTAGAGTGATTGATGAGAATTACGTTGGTCAAGTACTGTGCCTGCAGAAACAAAGATTTTCTCCAAAGGTGGTGATTTCCTTCTCCAGCACATGGGTAAATACACCTGGAAACATCTACCTACCTACCTACTCTCTCTCTCCCTACCTATCTACTGTATTTCTCTCTCTCTCTCTCTCTATTTCTCTATTTTTCTCTCTCTATCCCTCTACCTACCTACCTATCTACACTCTCTCCCCCCTACCTATCTACTGTATTTCTCTCTCTCTCCCCATCTACCTACCTACCTACCTACCTAACTACTCTCTCTCTCTCCCTACCTACCTACTGTATTTCTCTCTCTTTCTCTCTCTCTCTATCCCTCTATCTATCTACCTACCTACTTTTTTTAAAAATGTGCCTCTTTAAAACCTGGATGCATCTTATACTCCGAAAAATACGGTAGTGATCAAAATTCCAGTTGTGGTTCTAGTCAAAGCTACTTGTATATTGGAACCAAGGATAAACCGTAAACTATGCATTGGTTATATCTATCCTTCATTCAGTGACCATTCAAAGTTACGACAACACTGAAAAAAGTTGGCACGATCTTTTTCACATTTACGACCATTGCGGCATCCCCATGGTCAGGGGGACTTCAAATGCTCAGTAACTGGTTCATACATATGACGGTTGCAGTGTCCCGGGGTCATGTGATCATCTTATAAACAAAGTCAGTGGGGGAAACCAGATTCACTTCACAACCGTATTACTAACTTAAGAGCCATGGTGGCACAGTGCGGTACTGCAGGCTACTTCTGCTGATCACTGGCTGCCAGCAGTTTGGCAGATCGAATCTCAACCGGTTCAAAGTTGACTCAGCCTTCCTTCCTTCTGAGGTGGGGGAAATGAGAACCCAGATTGTTGGGGGTCAAGAAGCTGACTCTGTAAACCGCTTAGAGAGAGCTGTAAAGCACTGTGAAGTGCTATATAAGTCTAAGTCTGGATGGGAAGTAACGGACTCAGGCTCAACCCGACCAAGACCGAGTGGCTGTGGTTTCCGGCTGCCCGATTCAACCAGCTCACTCCATCGCTGGCCATAGGGGATGAACATCTTGCCCCTGTGGATGGGGCGCGCAATTTGGGTGTCCTCCTGGATGCCCGGCTGTCCATGGAAGATCAAGTGACAGCCGTGGCCAGGAGGGCGTTTTACCAGGTTGGCCTGGTTCGCCAATTGCGCCCCCTATTGGATCGGGACGCCCTTCGCACAGTCACTCATGCGCTCGTGACATCCCGACTGGACTATTGCAACTCTCTCTACATGGGGCTCCCCTTGAGGTGCACCCGGAGACTTCAGCTAGTCCAGAATGCAGCCGCGCAAGCAATTATGGGAACCGCTAGGTTTACCCATGTAACACCGCTCTTGCGCGAGCTGCACTGGCTACCTGTCGTCTTCCGGGTGCACTTCAAGGTGTTGATTATCATCTTTAAAGCGCTCCATGGCTCGGGACCTAGCTATCTGCGGGATCGGATCCTGCCTCATACATCCTCACGGCCGATTCGCTCCCACAGAGAGGGACTTCTCCGGGTGCCGTCCACTAGACTTTGTCAGCGGGCGACGCCCAGGGGAAGGGCTCTCTCTGTGGCGGGCCCGGCCCTCTGGAACGACCTTCCCCCCGACATTAGGACGACCACGGACCTCCGCTCCTTCCGTACGAAATTGAAGACTCATTTCTTCTGTCTGGCCGGCCTAGGATAGTCTCTCTGTCTTTGGGGTTTTATTGGGGTTTTATAATATAGCTTAGTTTTAATGGGAATTTTAGCGCAGGTTAGATTTAATTTATTTTTAATGAAATGTGTGTATATATTTATTGTTTTACTGTGCCTGTGCACCGCCCCGAGTCTCCGAGGGGAGAGGGTGCGGTTTAGAAATATTAAATTATTATTATTATTATTATTATTATAAGTACTATTGCTATTGCTATTTGTATTTGACCTGGGTTTCTGGTGGCTGTAAAGCCCTGTAAAGCGATATATAAGTTGTGCTATTGCTATTAATAACTGCAGTGATTCACTTAACTGTGGCAAGAAAAGTCATACAATGGGACAAAATTCACTTAACTGTCTCGTGTAGCAACAGAAAGTTTGGGCTGAATTGTGGTTGTAAGTCGAAGACTACTTGTACGTTCTGTTCCTTATCTCATCCAGAATAGGCCCCTGTCCCAATTCCCAATTCTGAGAACAACCTGTGCTCAATACTTTCAGTCGTTTCGGGATGCAGTTTGAATTCCTTGGCTCTCATTCAGCCTGCAACTATCTCCAGGCAATTGTCAAGCACCTACACATTCCAGTAGGAAAGAGAGATAATGTAATCCTCATACTGATGACACAGCAGTGCAGATCACTGGATCGCCACCCCTGCTGACTTAATATAAATAGGAAAGAGAGAGAGGGTAGAATTCTGTGGAATCCCACAAGGCCAAAAAAACAAAAAAAATCCCGCAGAAGTTGAACAGAAATCTCCCAGGAACCGTGGCAGACAGGAATGAAACGAACATCAGAAAAACAGAGCTGGAAGGGACCTTGGAGGTCTCCCTGTCCAGCGGTCACCAACTGGTGGTCCATGAGAAAATTTTGGTGGTCCACAGAAAAGTTATTTGCATTTTTTTATATTGCACTAAATCAGGGGTCCTCAAACTACGGCCCCTGGGACAGATATGTGCAATGAACGCTTGTGTTGCTGCAGAGAGTCTTCTTGTACAGGTCAGAGGGGGGGCAGAAATTCTGACTTGGGGTCTGTTTAGCCTCCTGGTTTGGGACCTTGGGTGAAGGCTGGAGGGAAGCGCCGCTGGTGGCAAAGGGCCGGTGGGCCTCGTTCCAGTGTGACTGAATCATAACCTAGCTGACCATCTCAGCCTCCTGACCCTCCAGGGGCCGGTACCTGGCCTTGCACTACCACAGATCTTCCCTCTCCTTGGAAAGCCTATGCTGGTAGTCCCCAGTGAGGTGCTTCTGCTGAGCCTGCTTCTCGGTCAGATCCAATTTGAACTGAGCTGTTTTGCCAACTCTTTCTCCTGGTGGCTGCTTAGCTCCAGCAACTGCTTCCTGTTGGGGCCCTTAAGAGCCGAGGTGGGCAAGCCGAGGAGTGTTGAGTAGAGGCTGGCAAGGCGCCCCTCGACGTGAGTGACATTGAGTTGGCCACGCCCACCCAGTCACATGACCACCTTTCCACGCCCACCAGTTGGTCATTAGGCAGATCGTCTTAGTGGTCCACGGAATTAAAAATTATGAATGTAGTGGTTCCTGAGGTGCGAAAGGTTGGTGATCCCTGTTCTAGTCCAACCCCTCCCACAAATGAGACCACTGTATTGGTTTCCCTGTAACCCCCCCCCCCCAAACCAGCGATTTCATTGATAGAACCAGGATAATCAAAAGAAACACCTTTCTCCAAGTAAAATTCACCAGTTAAGACGATCAAAGATGTTTGCGTGCAGATTTGAAATAAGACTGGCTAAAGAATAGGCTTCTTACTACAGGTAGTCCTGGACTTACAACCATTTGTTTAGTGACCATTCAAAGTTATGATGGCAATGGAAACAGTTACTTAGAACAACTGTGGAAGCATACCCAGGGCCATGTGATCAAAACTCAGATGCATCATCAGCTTGGATTTGACAAAGAAAATGTTTATAATGAATTGAGACAGTTCGGTGGTTCAAATCCCTGGCACCGCGTAACGCAGTGAGCTCCCATTCCTTGGCCCAGCTTCTGCCAACCTAGCGGTTCGAAAGCATGTAAAAAATGCAAGTAGAAAAAGAGGAACCACCTTTGGTGGGAAGGTAACAGCGTTCCATGCGCCTTTGGAGTTTATTCATGCTGGCCACAAGACCACGGAGATGTCTTTGGACAGCGCTGGTTATACAATACAATAGCAGAGTTGGAAGGGACCTTGGAGGTCATCTAGTCCAACCCCCTGCCTAGGCAGGAAGCCCTATACCATTTCAGACAAATGGCTATCCAACATCTTCTTAAAGATTTCCAGGGTTGGGGCATTCACATCTTCTGGAGGCAACTTCTGTTCCACTGGTTAATTGTTCTGACTGTCAGGAAATTTCTCCTCAGTTCTAAGTTGCTTCTCTCCTTGATTAGTTTCCACCCATTGCTTCTTGTTCTGCCCTCAGGTGCCTTGGAGAATTTGCTTGACTCCCTCTTCTTTGTGGCAACTCCTGATAGCGGAAGACTGCTATCATGTCTCCCTTAGTCCATCTTTTCATTAAACTAGACCTACCCAGTTCCTGCAACCGTTCTTCATATGTTTTAGCCTCCAGCCATCTAACCCTCTTGGTTGTTCTTTGGCTTTGAATCGGAGATGAGCACCACCCCCTAGAGTCGGGAACGACTAGCATCTATGTGCGACGGGAAACTTTACCTAGTATGATGCATGTTGGTTGCTTATTTAGTATCCTATGACTATCACAAAGTATTATATGATTCTTGGTGAATGTATTTTTTATATACACTGAGAGCTTATGCACCGAACCCAAATTCCTTGTGTGTCCAATCACATTCGGCCAATAAAGAATTCTAATTCTTATTTGGAAAGAGTGCAGAGAAGAGCAACCAAGATGATTAGGGGATTGGAGGCTAAAACATATGAAGAACGGTTGCAGGAGCTGGGTATGTCTAGTTTGATGAAGAGAAGGACCAGGGGAGACATGATAGCAGTCTTCCGATATCTCAGGGGGTGCCACAAAGAAGAGGGAGTCAAACTATTCTCCAAGGCACCTGGGGGCAGTACAAGAAGCAATGGATGGAAACTAATCAAGGAGAGAAGCAACTTAGAACTAAGGAGAAATTTCCTGACAGTTAGAACAATTAACCTCTGGAACAGTTTGCCTCCAGAAGTTGTGAATGCCCCAACCCTGGAAGTATTTAAGAAGATGTTGGATAGCCATTTGTCTGAAATGGTATAGGGTTCCTGCCTAGGCAGTGGGTTGGACTAGAAGACCTACAAGGTCCCTTCCAACTCTGCTATTGTATTGTATTGTATTATTTCGTGGACTCCATGCAGTGATGGGTCTTTCTTAAATTAGTATTTTATCAACATGCAGCACATCTTGACTTTTATGTTTTGTTTTGTTTGGATTTCACTATTAATTGACTGGTTGTGGGAGGTCAGTTACACTTTTGCCATGATCTGCTGAAGTTTGATCTTATGACGCTGCCTCTCTCTGTGTGGGTGAATACCCCATTAAGATAGTCCACCCAGAGATTAGGTAATCCAATAGGATTCTTAAATGCTGCGGGAAACTCTTCAGGTAAGGTTGCAGTCTTGGCGACCTGTAGAATAAAGCAAAGAAAATGGGCCATGAAGGTGCTTTCCTGAGGAGTTTTTGGCATTTGCATTCTTAGCATGTTGAATGATGTAAGAGTTAGCCAGAAAATGCTGGACATGCTTCAGAATGTATAATTATTTCCCTATCTTTTAAGAAAATATTTCTCCCAAGGCGCACACATTCATCTTCTTGGTCTAGTTTTTTTGGGGGCTATTAATGTATAATCTACAATTGTTCACCCCCGTTTTCACTGTGAAACAGTGTGAAGTGTTCTAACTAGTGAAATGTATCTTGCCTAACATTGGCGAATGTACTTTCAGAGACCGTCCTTTTATTACGAGGCTCTCCTTCATTTACGAAAAAAGTTGAGTTCTGAGTTTTAGAGCATCCTGTAGTGTTGACTTTGGTACATTGTTCTTGTTTTTATTTTATTTTAAATTACCATGTGGTATACCAGAATATTGTTCCCATTCTTGATTTATTTTAATGAGTTTCTGTGTCAGATGTTCAGAAGGATTAATTTCTAGCTGTTGTTATGGAACACGATTCTTATATAACATACTGTTTTGTTACACATACATTTTAATGAGGGACAATAAGTCCTTGTCCTGAAATTGCCAGTAATCAGTAGCTCTTTATTGAAATTCAGTTTTCCTTCTAATACAAATAGAACATTCAGTTATCAATTCCTGAGATATTAACTTTTTGTATTAGTTTCGGATCTTGTCAGAGTTAAGCGATTATTGATAATATTAAACCATGATTTAGTAAACACGAAATTGTCTTCTTATCTATCCCATTCTTTCCTTGCAATTACAACATTAAAAAATGGTTCGATCTCTCTCTCTTTTTATCTGAAATTTGGAAAGTTGCATAAATAATGATTTGTTGCTCACAGATTATAGTTGCATTTGCAGATAAACTCAGACTGACTTTTAAAAACAATCCACATGTTCATGAAAGGGTTAAATAAAGCAGAATGGGTCATGTTTAAAATTTTTGGGATCAGGGGAAGTGACATCTCTAATAGATGGGACAAATTGGCGCAAGTAGTCTTTGACGTCCCAACATTCATTACAACGGCACTGAAGATAGTGACTTAACAGCCATTTTTCACACTTGCAACCGTTGCAGCATCCCAAAGGTCACATGATCAAAATTCAGATGCTTATTTATTTATTTATTTATTTATTTATTTATTTTATTAAATTTATACCCCGCCCTTCTCCAAATGGACCCAGGGCGGCGCACAGGGATGTTAAAATACATACAAAATATATAAAATCTTAAAAACGTATTCTAATAAATAAAACCCTGCGCTAAAAACCGAATTAAAAATCCCAAGTTTAAAACTGTCTAATAGTCAGTAATGGAGGTTACGCTAGGCCGGCTAGATGGTATAGATGTGTCTTCAGCAGCTGACTCCTATTTATGACGGTTGCAGTGTTCTGAAGTCACGTGATCACCATTTGTGACCTTCTGACAAGCAGAGTCCAGAGGGAAGCCCGATTTCCTTAACGACCACGTTCCTAACTTTACAATTTCAGTGATTCGCTTAAACAACCGTGGTAGGAAAGTTCGTAAAATAAGGCAAAACTCACTTTAACAACTATCTCAATTAGCAACAAAAAGTTTGGGATCACTTGTGGTCGTACGTCAAGGACTACTGGTCTAACATTTGTAGGTCTCTAATTCTCTTTAGCTTCCCAAAACGGCTTGTAGAAAGTGGCGATGGGACCTACATTGTTATCAATCCCTTATCAATTTTCGAGGTGATGACGTTAGTCAAAGAGAGAACTGGCTCTACACCCAGTATCTTTTGCAATCGCATTATTACACTGACATTTTTATCCTGTCCTCTTCTGCAGCCTTAGGTAATGATACTCCTTTGTATACATATTCTAAAAGGGAACGTTCCCTCTTAAGCTTCTCTTCGGTGCTCAACTTTAGCTGCTGAAAGCAATTTTAATAAGAATTGTGTGCAGGCCTTCGGGGGAAATTTGGCCTGCCTCCAAAAAATAGATACTTCGGTAAGATAGTCCCGAGGAAGTTTTCATTAGAGAGGACCATCATGATTCCATCAGCAGTCTTTGGACACACGATCCGAGGTTAACGATTGCTGCTCTAATATTTTTTTCTTCTCTTCTGTCGTTCCAACTTCTAGTTATTCTGAGTCCGTTTGGATTAAATGGTACACTCACGGGGCAGTCATTCAAGCTGTCGGACTCCGCTACGAAGAAGCTGATTGGCGAATGGAAGCAGTTCTATCCAATCACATCCAACTTGAAAGAGGGACTGGAAGAAAAGCAGGAGGAGATGGATTGGGAAGACGACTCCCTAGCTGCTGTGGAGGTCCTTGTTGGTATGACCTTTTAAAAATGTTTCCCAAAACACGAGCGCGTATTTGAATACCGTGTTTCCCCAAAAATATAACCTACCCCAAAAGTAAGTCCTAGCTCAGTGATGGCAAGCCTTTTTTGGCTGCCGTGCCAAAAGTGGGGGGAGCACAGGGGGGGCGTGTGCTGGCGTGCCACACCCATAACGCTATATGTGCGTGTCCCCCCCCCAGCATGTGCGCAAGGGCGTGATCAGCGTCCTCCCCCACTTTTGCCATGTTTTTTTCACCTCCTTGGAAACTGGGGAGCCCCCCCCCCCAATTAGACGCTCTCTGGAGGTCTCAGGAGATTCCCTAAAGCCTCTGGAGGGCAAAAAATGGACCTATGGGGAACCTGGAAGTTTGGGAATGGTGACCGTAGGGCAGATTTTCGACCTCGCGTGCCCTGACAAATGGCTCCGCGTGCCGCCTGCGGCATTCGTGCCATAGGTTCGCCATCGTAGTCCTAGCTTGATTTTTACACTCCTGCTCAAAATAAGCCCTAATTAAGACCCCCACCCACTCCGGGGTGCACGGGTAAAAATTAAGCTAGGGGGAGGGATGGGAGTCTGTGTGGAGCTGCCCTACTACTTACCGTTGGACAGTTGCAACCGGGCCTCGCACACCCCGACACCTGTCTTGCCGGCCCATTTCTTCTGCAGTCGGCAAAGCTTTCCTAAAGGCCTCTGCAGCTGATAACAGAGCTCTTGATCAATCTGGAGCTCTGTTATCGGCTACAGAGGCCTTGCTGGCCACAGAAGAAGTTCCTGATGGCCTCTGTCAGCGAAAAGGAGGTCGGGGATGATGTGTGCAAGTGAGTTGAGTCAGTGGATGACATTCTCCCCCCACCCTTTTTTTTTTTGGGTGGCAAAAAAATATAAGACAGGGTTTTATTTTTAAGGAAACACGATAGTTGCCTGTAGTCCTAAACTTACAACAGTTCTATAGTAGTAGCAGAGTTGGAAGGGACCTTGGATGTCTTCAACTCCCTGCCTAGGCAGGAAACCCCATACCGTTCCAGAGAAATGACTATCCAACATCTTCTTAAAGACTTGCAGTGTTGGGGCATTCACCACTTCTGGAGGCAAGCGACAAGTGACCGCTTGAAGGTCCAACGGAACTGAAGAATGACTTTATCACCATTTCCCGCAATTGCAACAGCATGTAGCATCCCAATGGTCATGTGATCAAAATCCAGGGGCTTGGCAACTGACTCATATTTATGACAGTTGCAGTGTCCCCGTGTCACGCGATCCCCTAGAGCGGCCTTCAGACAAGCAAAGTCAATGCGGAAGCCAGATTCACTTCACCACCGTATTACTAACTTAAACAACTGCAGGTTGATTCGCTTAAGAACCGTGGCTACTCAGGTGGTCAAATGGGGCAAAACCCACTCAACAAATGTCTCACTTAGCAAGGGAAAGTTTGAGCTCAATTGTGGTTATAAGTTGAGGACTTACCTGTAGTTATAAAACAAGGAACATCATTTTAGGATGGTATATAGAAGCTTCAAATGTCCTGCCACGGGTTAGCAAATTATCGTAGTCTCTGTTTGTGAAAGTTAACGATGCTTAAGGTCAGTGGGGATTTTTGCAGCAATTAAGCCGGTTAAGAAACAAGGATACTGATTCAGAAATATGCTTATCAGTACATGTACCGTATTTATTCGAGTATAACGCGCACCCCCTAATTTTCGATTTAAAATCGGTATAAAATTTTGTTTCACCTTTTCTTGGCTCAGACCAAGCATTGTAAGTGACAAACGTTGTTGAACATGTGCGGCCATGATAAAAATCGTTTATAACGCGCACCCTCGTTTATAACGCGCACCCTCGTTTATAACGCGCACCCAAACTTTGAGTTCTTTTTTTGGTAGAAAATTTTGCGCGTTATACTCGAATAAATACGGTAATCCTCGCCTTACGACTGTAATGGAGCTTTCTCATAATGGGTATTAGAGTTTAGAGTTTATTGGTTTTTTATACCACCCTACTCCCGAAGGACTCAGGGCAGTGTACAGCCAGAATAAAAACAAATATATAAACGTTAAAAGAAGGCTTTTAAAAGACATAATTAAACTATTGACTGAAACGTGGAAAAAACCCAAACTAACCCTGATTAAAATAATAAAAACTTACATTTAAAAATCATGTTTTATGCCAGCCCGGCTTGTTGGAAGAAAAAGGTTTTGAGAGCACGGCGGAAGGTGCGTAAGTCAGAGATAGTTTTTCATTCCGGGGGCCATTTGTTCCAGAGGACAGGGGCTCCCACGGAGAAGGCTCTCCCCCTGGGTGTCGCCAGTCGACATTGTCTAGCCGACAGCACCATGAGGAGACCTTCTCTATGGGAGCGTACGGGCCGGTGGGAGGCTCTTGGTGGCAGAAGGCGATCTCGTAAGTACCCCGGTCCTAAGCCATGTAGCGCTTTAAAGATGGTAACCAACACCTTGAATCGCACCCGGAAAACCACCGGAAGCCAGTGCAGCTCGTGCAGGAGGGGTGTTACATGGGAGCGTCTCGTCGCCCCCATAATTACCCGTGCGGCCGCATTCTGGACCAGTTGAAGCCTCCGGGTGCTCTTCAAGGGGAGCCCCATGTAGAGAGCATTGCAGTAGTCCAGACGGGAAGAGACAACGGTGTGAGTGACTGACATGACAGCTATAAAGCGGTTTTTCAAGGGACCGGATCCAATTTTATGGCTTTTTTGTGTGGCCGTCATTAGGTGAATGCCTTGATCGTAAAGGGAACCCCTCAGTTGTAAAACGAATCCATTGTTTCCCACGGGGCGTTTTTGCTGAAAACTGGAAGAAAATGCCAACCATGGGGCACCGGGGTGATGGTGGTGGAGAGGGCGGTAGCTACTGCCATCAGAATTTTGGAATGGGGTTTCGGGGGTCTATTATAACTATAAATGTTTGCTTAGTGACCAGTCATAAGTCAAGGACTACCTGTAACTTCAACAGAGGAGTTACTGAGGTCTGTCCAGAAAAGCACCCTAGTTTTCCATTAAAAAAATAAAAATCAATTACATATTCCTGTATTCTGAAGCAGAAAGCTTCTTGTAAATAGTGGTTGGGTGAGTCGCAATTCATCATGGCAGCCTTTTTGTGAGGACACACAACATGCTGTTACCTACCTACCTCTTCTCTGGAGCTATCTTAGTTAAGAATTGTGTCATAAACACACTGATTTAAGAGCTGTTAATTGCCTACTGAAAATAGCAGTTATTTTGTCCCTGCCTGCTTACTTGCATGGATATATAATTCATGAAAGCTTGTGCAATAATAAATTAATTACACACCACATTACTCTTTGTTGTATAAATAAATCCCTGGGCTCTGAGATTATATTATGTTTTTAATTTTAACTGGCATTAGAATTGCTTTAAAGGTAGTATTAGGAGAACTTAAAGGCCTTGCCAGAAAAGAGCACAATAAGAATGAGGAGCAAACTGTAAAATAGAAAGCAATATAAAAGATTTGTGCAAATTAAGGTAAGTCTAAAATAGCCATTCGGGAAAGTCGTTTAGGAAGGGATGTTGGTTGAGTCCAGTTATGGAATGTAAAACAAGCTATTCACATAGACCAGTGATGGCGAACCTTTTAGGCACAGAGTGGCTTTTAGCATAGGATAGGACAGTTTAATATATATTTTAAATTATGTATTTATCTTTTGTATTTTGTATGTTTTTAAATTTCCTGTGCGCCGCCCTGGGTCCTCTGTGGAGAAGGGCAGGATATAAATATAAATAAACTCAAACCGGAAAGCATGCTCACATGCACCAGAAACCTGACCACCAGCTGGCCATTGCACATGCACGCCTTGAAAACCCAACGACCCGCTGGCAACAGGGAGGGCTCTGCGTGCCACATCTGGCATGCGTGCAACCCGTTCGCCATCACGGACATAAGACGATTCAAAAAATTTTTGTTTGCTAATATAAATATTGGAAAAAGGATGAACTTTAAAAGAGGATCAATATTTTAATTTCATTTTTTGGTCATGTGGTTGACATGACTCAACGCCGAAGGCGCATGGAACGGTGTTACTTTCCCACCAAAGGTGGCTCCTATTTTTCTACTTGCACTTTTTACGTGCTTTCGAACTGCTAGGTTGGCGGAAGCTGGGACAAGTCACGGGAGCTCACTCCATTACGCGGTGCTAGGGATTCGAACCGCCGACCTGCCAACCTTTCTGATCAACAAGCTTAGCCACTGAGCCTTTTTGTATTAGGTTAGAAAGGTCCAAATAGAAATAATAGAAAATGCTGGTAGCTTGAGTTTTAGATTTTGGCAATCGTTTTGCCCTCCAAGCTTGTTTCAATTTAGTTTCTGAACATTTCATTACCAGACTAGATAACATCATCAGCTTGTCTTGTCCTATTCTCCTTAGCTTATAAATGTCTTGTGTGCCAGTGTGGTCCGCTGGTCGTTTGGTTGGTTGTTCATTTGGAGCTATATTTAAATTCTGAGCAGTTGATCTAAATAGAGTCAAACATTCACTCGCTCTGGTAAGGTTCTTGGGAGGATAAAATTATCCAGGAAAAGTTGAACCCTTTATAGCTTTCTGAGTTGCAGAGGAGAAAAAAAACCATGATAGAAGCAGGATGTAAATAATTTAAGGAAGTCCTCGTTTAGCTTTGATTAACTATCGAGATGCACTTGTCTGAAGTCTTGCCTCAAATAATCGTCCTGCTCTTTGGATTGTCAGGACAATCGTCAGCCACTGGGCTTGCTTGACACAATGCAACTTTTCAAAAAAGATGACATTGAGATGGATTAAAATTTAAGGAGCTTGGCACAGGAGAGTGGCATTATTGTGGACCCAACTATAGAGTAGGATTTACGGCCCAGATGTCAGGAAAAAAAGTTTTATAGCTTTGGTGGAGGAACAGAAAAAGGCAGATAAATTATATTACATCACTGACAAGGAACATGCTTTTAGACGAGCGCTGCTCTGAGGATAATCGAGACGGAGACAAAATGAGGGAGTTCCTGAAGGATTTAGATGTGGGAACAGAGGTAGTTTCAGGTTTCATAGCCGAAGAAAACCGTACACCATGCATTACAATACAATACAATACAGTAGCAGAGTTGGAAGGGACCTTGGAGGTCATCTAGTCCAACCCCCTGCCTAGGCAGGAAGCCCTATACCATTTCAGACAAATGGCTATCCAACATCTTCTTGAAGACTTGCAGTGTTGGGGCATTCACAAATTCTGGAGGCACGTAGTTCCTCTGGTTAATTGTTCTGACTGTCAGGAAATTTCTCCTCAGTTCTAAGTTGCTTCTCTCCTTGATTAGTTTCCACCCATTGCTTCTTGTCCTGCCTTCAGGTGCGTTGGAGAATAGCTTGACTCCCTCTTCTTTGGGGCAACCCCTGAGATATTGGAAGACTGCTATCATGTCTCCCCTGGTCCTTCTCTTCATCAAACTAGACAGACCCAGTTCCTGCAACCGTTCTTCATATGTTTTAGCCTTCATTCCCCTAATTATCTTTGTTGCTCTTCTCTGCACTCTTTCTAGAGTCTCCACATCTTTTCTACATCGTGGTGACCAAAACTGGATGCCGTATTCCAAGTGTGCCCTTACCATGGTCTTGTAAAGTAGTATTAACCCTTCACGTGATCTTGATTCTCTCCCTCTGTTGATGCAGCCTAGAATTGTGTTGGCCTTTCTGGCAGCTGCTGGCCCACTGCTGGCTCCTATTTAAATGGTTGTCTACTAGGACTCCAAGATCCCTCTCACAGTTACTGCTATTGAGCAAGGTACCACCTATACTGTACCTGTGCATTTCATTTTTGTTGCATTTTGTTGCAATTTTCCAAACCGTTCCTGGGCTTTCTATGATTCTAAGGAAAGAAAAAAAATGTCTAAAGTCCCTTATCCCACAGCTTTGTAGTTATCAGCGCACATGGGTGCAGTGTTGTTGTACATTTTTTTGAAATGGAAAGCAAGAAGCCAGAGCTGGGGGTGGGGGAGGGAGGGTGTGATTTTATTGTGAGAACAACTGTTCTCGTGCAGGTCCCTCTGTTTGTCTGCTTAGTCACCCCAAGGTTGTCTAAAATGTATATTCGGCTCATGTGATCTAAGCCAAGTCTCACTCTGGTTTGGCTGAAACTAGGAGTGATACCTAGAGAATGAATGAACACCCAATGTAATTTCCTGCAGTGGCAGGGAAACACCCAGATTCTTGTAGGATGTCGTTTTAAAAAAGTCCCAAACATTCTCCCAAATCCCAGGAAACAACCCCCCTCCCCCACCCAGTATATAACAAAATTGGCTACTGTATGTATTTATTTTCTGGATTCTCCCCCCCCCCCCCCCTTTTGTTAATTGTTTTTAATTGTTTAAGAGCCGTGGTGATGCAGGGGTTAGAGTGCAGTACTGTAGGCTACTTCTGTTGACTGCTAATTGCCAGCAGTTTGGCAGTTCAAGTCCCACCGACTCAAGGTTGACTCGGCTTTCCATCCTTCCGAGGTCGGTAAAATGAGGACCCAGATTGTTGGGGGCAAGAGGCTGACTCTGTAAACCGCTTAGAGAGGGCTGTAAAAGCACTGTGAAGCGGTATATAAATCTTAAGTGCTAGTGCTATTTAGAATTGTAAGCTGCCCAGAATCATTTGGTTGGGATGGGCAGCTATAAAAATTTAGGCAGGCAGGCAGGCAGGCAGGCAGGCAGAATGACAGATGGACAGATGGACAGATGGACAGACGGACGATAGATAGATGGGTGGATAGGTGGAATATTTTTCTACCATTTTTAGATGTTAACCAGGAGGGTTTTCATTCATGGCCTGGGAGATAGTTAGGCAGCCATATTGGTGGTGTTTATGTTATACTAATGCTGATAGTTCTTGATTTATGTCCACAAATTGAGCTCCATATTTCTGTTGCTAAGCAGAACTTAAGTGAGTTTTGCCCTGTTTTATGACTTTTCTTGCCACAGTTGTTAAGCGAATCACTGCTGTTGTTTAAGTTAGTCTCTGTAGTTGTTAGGTTGGAAACACGATTGCTTAATGCATCTGCCTTCCCCCTTGCTTGTCAGAAACTCACGAAAGATGATCAATGACCCCATGACACTGCAGCCATCATAAATACATGCCAGTTGCCAAGCACCTCATGTGATCATGAGGGGATGCTGCAGCTGTCATAAGTGTGAAAAACAGTAATAACTCACTTTTTTTTAGTGTCATTGTAACTTTGAGCAGCCAGTAAATGAATGAGGGCAAGTCGAGGGCTACGGATAATTGTTTTATGTTTTTTTTTTTAAAAAAAAGCTACAATGGCTGGACTTGCACACTGCCCTTAGCTACGACAAATTTCCTAGTAGTTGAGTTTCATGTGTGAAGCCCATAACTCTCAGCAAGGATTTAAAGAGGGAGTGCAAAGACTTGGGCCATCTGGCATTGGAGGAGAAATAAGTACAAGCCTATTGTTGTATAACCATGATGGTGAACCTATGGCACACAGAGCTATATCCCCTGGCACGTACGATGTTGCTCGTTCCTCTTCCGGGTCTCTGTTGTGCATACATGTGCAATGATCAGCTGGCCTTCGTGTGTCCGGCAGTGCCAGAAACTGGAAGAGCTGGTTTTCCATTTTCCAGTGTGAGCATGCGCGCCAGCCAGCTGATCGTTGCATGTCCATGCGTGCCAGTACCCGGAAGACTAGCCTGACGTGCTAGAAATGGGAAGTTCATTTTCTTGCACGCGTATGCCTCCTGGGCAGCTCTTCTTCCGGGTTGCAGCCCTGATGAGCGTGCGCGCGCACACACACACGCATACACTGCTATATACCATATTTTTCAGAGCATAAGACTCACCTTTTCCTCCCTAAAAGAAGGCGAAAATTTGGGTGCATCTTATACACTGAATGTAGCCCCACCCACCCACCAGCCCCAACCCTTTGGCTTCTGCCTCCCAGCAATTTACCTGTTTGCAGCAAACGGGCTTGTGGAGGCTTCAATGAGCTGTAGCAATCCCAGCAGCCTGAAACAGCTGATGATCGGGAGAAATTGAAAGTGAAGCTTGCAGTTTGCTCCAGGAGGCAAATAGCTGGGAGGCAGAGGCAGATTTTTTTTTTCTTGTGCTAATCAGGCTGTTTGTTGCAAGGAGGTAAGTCAACAACTATAAATGCCTATAGAACATTCAAATTATTAGACTTGTTTTTTAAAGACTGCTTTATGATTACTCTAGACAACTTAACAAAATGAAGAAGCTCTTTAAAATAAATGCTTGATCTGAAGAGGCCCCCTGCTATTGTTTTAAAAAGTGCTGTTCTTTGAAATAGCAGAGAATAACTATACTTCCAGAAAGCACATCAGTTTTAACAGCATCTGTGCAAGTATAGTATGAAATATAGCACTACAAACAGTGTATATTGTCTGTACTGATGGCTTTTTGTTGCAAGGAGGCAAACTGCTGGGAGGCAGAGGTAGATATTTTCCCCTTGTTTTCCTCCCCAAAAGCTAGGTGCGTCTTATACTTCGAAGCGTCTTATACTCCGAAAAATACGATAATGTCTGCTAGTGTATCTGTAACTCAATCGGATTATGAAATAACTCACTGTTTCCTTTTATTTTCCCCCCTTTAAAGCTGGTGTGCGAATGGTCTACCCAGCCTGCTTCGTTCTGGTTCCTCAGACAGACATTCCTGTTCCTAGCACTGCTGGTGCAAGCAACTGTTTGGGTGTCCATCAAGTGCCTGTTTCCACAAGAGATCCAGCTATTTCCTCAGTTACGCTCACGCCGCCGACCTCCCCAGAAGAAGTCCAGACAGGTAGAGTAAAAATAATTATTGACCTATCACGGTGGACCGCTCTTAAAATTTGTCTTTTGAATCTCCAGTGTAGAAGAACTTCCAACTATTTTGACGTGGTCTTTCCTCCTGCATGCTTAGAGTGCATGTGAGGACCAGTAATATCTAGTAAAGCTGCCACAATGAAGTGTAATTCATTCAACATGTATGCTTTGTGTTGTAAAAGAGCAACAAAGATAATTAGGGGACTGGAGGCTAAAACATATAAAGCAGCAGCCTCCCAATCTTTTGGGGCACCAGGAACTGGTCCGGTGGAGAAAGGTTTTTCCGTGGACTGGAGGGAACGTGGTTTCGCAGGATGCCTGCATCCTGCAGATAGACTTCACTTGTTTGCGTGGCCCTGTTTCTGGCAGGCCATGGGCTGGTGCCGATCCATAGACCGGAGTTTGGGGACTCTTGATACAAAGAATGGTTTCAGGAATTGGGTATTGTCTTGTTTAATAAAAAGAAGGACTAGGGGTGACATGATAACAATCTTCCAGTATTTGATGGAAGTACAGAGAAGAGGGGGGTCAACCTATTCTCCAACGCACGAGGACAAGAAGCAATGGATGGAAACTAAATCAAGGAGAGAAGCAACCTAGGACTAAGAAGAAATTTCCTGGCAGTTAGCACAATGAAACAGTGGAGCAATTGCCTCCAGAAGTTGTGAATGTTCCAACACTGGAGGCTTTTAAGAAAAGAGTAGACAACCATTAGCCTGAAATGGTATAGGGCTTCCTGTCTGAGCAAGGAGTTAGACTAGAAGACCTCCAATGTCCCTTCCAACTCTGTTGTTCTATTCTATTCTATTCTATTCTATTCTATTCTATTCTATTCTGTTCTGTTCTGTTCTATTCTTATTTTAATTTATTAAGATACAGATAGTTCTGGACTTACAATAGTTCATTTAATGATCATTCAAAGTTATAACAGCACTGAAAAAAGTGATGTGATCATTTTTCACACTTATGGCTGCTGTATTATCCTCAGGGCCACGTGATAAAAAATTCAAGAACTTGGCTCAGTGGAACAACTTGCCTCCAGATGTTGTGAATGCTCCAACACTGGAAGTTTTAAAGATGTTGGACAGCCACTTGTCTGAAGTCATGTAGGGTTTCCTGCCTAAGCAGGGGGTTGGACTAGAAGACCTCCAAGGTCCCTTCCAACTCTGCTATTCTATTCTATTCTATTCTATTCTATTCTATTGGCAACTGACTCATATTTATGACGGTTGCAGTGTCCTGTGATCATGTGATAACCTGTTGTGACCTTCGGACATGCAAAGTCAGTGGGGAAGCCAGTTTCACTTAGCAACCCATAGCAATAGCACTTAGACTTATATACTGCTTTACAGTTCTTTCCAGCCCTCTCTAAGCAGTTTACAAAGTCAGCATATTGCCCCCAACAGTTTTGGGCTCCTCATTTTACCCACCTTGGAAGGATGGAAGACTGAGTCAACCTTGAGCCTGGTGAGATTCGAATTGCCAAATTGCAGGCAACTGGCAGTCAGTAGAAGTAGCCTGGAGTACCGCATTCTAACCACTGCGCCAGTGTGGCTCATGCCACTAATTTAACAACTGCAGTGCTTCACTTAACAACTGTGGCAAGATAGTTTGTAAAATGGGGCAAGACTCACTTAACAAATGTCTTGCTTAGCAACAGAAATCTTTGGCCCAGTTGTGATCGTAAGTCGAGAACTACCTGTAAGCCCAATCCCATCAAGTTAGTTTTTTTCTTGTGGATGTTTTTCTCTTATCTATTGTCAACCAAGAACTTGTGTAAGTTTTTGATACTGGGGCGGGGGGGAGGGGGAGGTGGAGGTATTTCATAAAACGTTGAGGCTTCTGCTTAAGTCTGCATTCACGCAATGTCCTAAAATGCTGGAGTTGTTAGCTGTGACTTCCTTTCTAAATGCATAAATCACTGTGTCTCCCTGACCAAAGCTGTATAGATTTTCCTTTGGGTCTCCGGTTTAGCGGATTATGGGGTAGATACAATATAATAATGAGATGTCTTCTGCTTTGGCTTCCTTTTTCAGTGGATGCTCGTTCAGCCCAGAAGTGGGTCAAGCTGTCTTCGGTTTCCGATGTGTTCAGTTGTGACAGCACTAATCACCACGGGGGAAGGATCCCTCGAAAGCTGGCCAATCAGGTGGTTGACAGAGTTTGGCAAGAATGCAATATGAACAGAGCACTGACCAAGTAGGTGATTTTTGTTTTATTTTTGACATTTGGTAAGAACGTCAAAATGCAGCTCAGTGGATCCATATGGCATAGGAAGAAAATACCGCCAGCTTCTTTCCGTATTGTAGGTACGGATCTAAATTGAAATATGCTCAGCAGCTTCCAAAAAGTTAGGAAACTGATGTCTATCTAAAGCTTAATAATTGATTTGCTGGCTCAGGGTTACTCCACTATTCTTTTTCTAAGTTTGATCAGCCAAGGGCTTTGGGGAGCCTGCCTGTAAGTCATGGAGATGCTAAAGTTCTTTGATAATTGAAACAGTGATACGGAAATTCCCAGTAAATACCTTGTGATATTAGAGGCTAATAAATAACATCCATAATAATTATTGAATTAAATCTGTGTGCTGCCAAATCGTTCTGGCTCCTAGTGGATTACGACATTACATACAATGAAGGGAAGAAAGATAATTACTATCAAACATTTGAAGTAAGCAAATACGTTTATTCCACAAAAGACTATAAACCCCAAATTATTTTTCAGGTGAAAACCAACAACAGCAACTAGGACAGAATAATTGTAACCATAATGACATACCAAAAACTCTTCCTTAGCTTCTTCAAGGGTGTTAGCATGAAAGCTAGTCTGATTTCTAGAGGAAGGCTAACCCAAATCTTAGATATCATCATCATAATAATAATAATAACAACAACAACATTGAACATTCTGACTACAAAAAAACTCCCTACTTGGAACAGCTTATATCCTCCGACGTTACCTTAACAGTTCCTAGGTCCTTGGTTAGGACTCGAGCTGTTGAGGTACCAACCAGCCCCAAAGGCTGTGAATCTCACCAAAGATCATCATCATCATCATCATTGTCATCATCATCTCTTTCTAGCCTGAGCCTTCCTCATTTCCCTCAAATGGGACACCGCTCTTCTCCCAGAATGATGTCCTTAGCTTAAGGTAAAGGTTCCCCTCGCACATATGTGCTAGTTGTTCCCAACTCTAGGGGGCGTGCTCATAGTTTCAAAGCAGAAGAGCCAGCGCTGTCCGAAGATGTCTCCATGGTCATGTGGCCGGCATGAATAAATGCCGAAGGTAACACTGTTACCTTCCCACCAAAGGTGGTTTCTGTTGAGGATATCTCCGTTAGGAGACTGAGAGATGTGCAACGGAATTGCAGCAAGAGATTTGTTGCTAGATATTCACACTATTAGTCACAGACACCGATGGTAAAAACAAGCAGACTTTTACTCGCGGTGGAAAATAAAGTAAACTACTTCTTCACAAACAAGTGATAGTTAGTCTTGAATCAAAAAACAGTCTATAACTCAAACAGTTGGCTTAAAGTTGTTCAATCCAAGATCCTCCTTGCTCTGCTGATCTAACCCCACATACAGAGTCTCCATTCAAAGATCACTAACAGTGATTCTGGCTTCCTCTTATGGCTGATTGAGGAAGCAGCAGCCAATTACATTTCACTGTATCAGTTAAAGTTACAGATACCATTTTCAATCATGGCATATATATATGTGTGTGTGTGTGTTACGTTTTTGACCTGATCAATAAATAAGTCAGGGAGACTAGGATAGATCTATTTCGAGCTTATTAGCTCTCATCAGCTAGCCATACCCTTACTGGGATTCGAACCAGGGCTGTATTACATGCCAGGCGAGAGCCTTGCCATTAAGTCAGCTAGGTTCTGTTCTTGTCAGCTGAGACAGGAGGATAGTTATATATAATTGTTTCCACAACACCCTGTTAAGGCCCCAATTAAGGGAGGAAGCACACTGCTTTTCCTTTTCTGCCTTTCGGCTCATCACCAGGGACCATCTAGACTTTTTCTAGACCATCAATTCTTGGCTTGGTCTAGATGGTCTCTGGTGATGAGCCGAAAGGCAGAAAAGGAAAAGCAGTGTGCTTCCTCCCTTAATTGGGGCCTTAACAGGGTGTTGTGGAAACAATTATATATATAGGTAATTGTTTCCACAACATCCTGTTAAGGGCCCCAATTAAGGGAGGAGACATATTGTTTCCTTTCCTGCCTTTCAGCTCATCACCAGAGACCATCTAGACAGAAAGCCAAGAGTTCCGTTGTGTAAATTTTTTTTTAGATATGTGTGTTAGTTTTATGAGCTGATCTGATTTATTTATTGATCAGCTCATAAAACTAACAATTATATATATATATGTATGTTACATTTTTGAGCTGATCAATAAATAACAAAAACATAACACACATAAAAAAATTCAGTTCCAGTAGAGCTGTAGAAGAGCAGTAGTAGTTTAGTGCCTTTAAAAATATATTTTCCTATACTTAAAGAATGCTTTCCCCTCCCCTTGAATGCAATGTAGAAGGAAGTATTCTGCTACATCAAATGGCTTATGTGAAGAGGAGACGATTGAGAAAATGGGATTCTGGGACTTCGTTGAAGCTGCACAGAGAGCCAATTGCACATGTTCCAGGTAGGAGAACCTGTTCTGTCCTAGGCTTCCCAAAAGTACGAAGCCGACTCCTCGTCCCGATAAAACCTCTTTTATTTAGGTTAAAGGGAATTTCTCTCCAGCAAAGTCCTGGCCAACAGTCTTTCAGGAGATTTCATAAATATAGACATTTATCAGGCTTGGAGAGCTGCAAGGCCGATATCTTCCAAACGCCACACTGTAGTAGCAATTACTTGGCAAGGGTTCAGGAACAGATTTTCACCCTCATGAATAGAACTAATTGTCTCCTGCAAACTCCACTTGTCTCAATACAATACAATAGCAGAGTTGGAAGGGTCCTTGTAGGTCTTCTAGTCCAACCCCCTGCGTGGGCAGGAACCTTATACCATTTCAGACAAATGGCTATCTAACATCTTTTTAAAGACTTCCAGGGTTGGGGCATTCACAATTTCTGGAGGCAAGCTGTTCCAGAGGTTAATTGTTCTAACTGTCAGGAAATTTCTCCTTAGTTCTAAGTTGCTTCTCTCCTTGATTAGTTTCCACCCATTGCTTCTTGTCCTGCCCTCAGATGCCTTGGAGAATAGTTTGACTCCCTCTTCTTTGTGGCACCCTCTGAGATATCGGTACACTGCCATCATGTCTCCCCTGGTCCTTCTCCCTTTCGCTCTTCTTTATTCCCTGTGGGAGGAGCCATTCACTGTCCACCTGTGCCTTTATTCCCAAGTTGGCCCTTGTTCCTTAGCTGTTCCCTTCTCCTGGCAGCTCTGCGCATGCGCACATCGGGAACAGGCTCCAGCTGTTCTTCTGCCCCACTGATCTCTGACTCCGAAGGCAGTTGATATCTGCCAGACAGCCCTGGTCCCCTCTCTGCCTCCGACGCAGAGCCCTCGTCAGAGCCTTTCCCAGACTCTCAGGACTGGCCCGTGTTGCTCCCAACTTCCTCAGTGTCTGAGTCTGCCACCAGCTCCACTGGTCACAACAGAACCTGTGAGTTGAAAACAGCCAGAGGCCTTTTAGGCTCCATAAAAGAACAAAACCAGTAAGAAGCTAATGGTTTTGCCAGCACGATCAATTTAAATGTGTCAAATTCTCAAAGTAAGATATGAGACAAACAGGTAGCTGGTAGCTTATGAAGACAATTGAGCCCAAATATTCTTTTACTGAACAGGACAGTTGCGAAGGGAGTTTCGCTCCATTTTATGACCTTTCTTGCCACAGTTGTTAAGCAAATTGCAGCAGTTGTTAAATGAATCACGCGATCACTAAGCGAGTCCGGCTTCCTCCATTGACTTTGCATAGCAGAAAGGAAGGTTACAAATGGTGATCACATGACCCCGGGAAAGTGCAGCCCTCCTTAAATACATGCCAAGCTCGGCTAAATTTCGATCACGTGACCACAGGGATGACGCAACATCAGAACTGTGAAAATGGAACATCAGTCACTTTTTTTCATCATCGTTGTCACTTTGAATGGTCACTGAATGAATGGCTGTAAGTCGAGGACTACCTGAAATCAGCCAAATTTTGCTGATCTCCAGAGATCAACCAGGATCAGATCGGATTGGTACCAGAATGGAAAACCAGAAGGCCTTGGCAAGCTGCTTCTCTATACAGGTAGTCCTCGAATTACAACAGTTCATTTAAGTGACTCTCCAAAGTTAAAATGGAACTTAGAAAGTGACCTTAGAGTGGTTTTACACATTTAATGACCGTTGCAGCATCCCATGGTCCCATGATCAAAATCCAGATGCTCGACAACTGACTCATTTTTATGACGGTTGCAGTATCCCGGGGTCATGCGATCCCCTTTTGCGACATTAGTCACTTTATTCAGTGCCGTTCTAACTTTGAACAGTCGCTAAACGGACGGTTGTAAGTCAAGGCGTATCTGTAGTAGCAACCCGATCAACCCAGAAGGAAAGGAAGGAAGGAGGAGAAGAACGAAAGCTGGGTATTCCGACAGCCCCTTCTCTTCCTGTTTTGTCTTGGTTGTAAATCTCTTGATGACGCAGGAGTGCAGCTGGGTAATTTTAAACCCTGGATTTCATACTCTTGGCAAGGCCCCTAAGGGCGACCCCGCATCGCTTGGTTAAGAAAAGGCATATTTCTACTGAAAGGAATAAAATGAGCGCTTGTAATTATGTACATTTCCAGCTGGCTGCCCTCTGACTAGATTAGATACGTAAAGAAGGAGAAGAAAAGGAGAGAGAGAGAGAGAGAGAGAGAGAGGAGAGAGAGAGAGAGAGAAGGGCTGTTGTGAGCAGAGTCAGTCCCAGTTGGCCCTGTCATGTCCTCTTCTGTCACATATTGACGTCAGGCCTCTTTGCCGCTGCACCTGTCGTCTACCACTCTGACCGGGTTCAGGCAACCTGTGAAACCCGAAACCTGGGTGAACAAAACACAGTTGCTATGTTCACATTACATGCCATAGGCATGGGATGGGGAGCCTTTTCAGCGCCAAGTACCCAAAGCAGAACGCGTGTGCATGCGAATGCATGTGCGCGTGTCGGAACACTGGAAACCCAAAGATCGGCTGGCCGGTGCGCATGCCAGTTTTCTGGCTGTTTGGGGGGGCGTTTTTGGGCCGTTCTCGGGCCATTTTTCAGGGTGTTTTTCAGGTGGTCTGGCACCCACAAAGAGCAGCTGGTAATGGTGCGAATGCCCACAGAGAGGGCTCTTTGTGCCACCTCTGGCAGGCATGCCATAAGTTTGCCGTCATGGCAATAGGCCATTCTCTACAAAATAAAGTGGATTCATGTGTGCAGTATTGTGAAAGCCAAGCTCTAGTTGCTCTTTCATTTTGGGGGGGGGGGGGTTCTTTACTGCAGGGCTGTCAGGTGGAAACAACCAGATCCACCCATGCATGTAGAGTATAAATTAATTGCAGGTAGTCAATACAATGCAATACAATACAATACAATACAATACAATACAATACAATAGCAGAGTTGGAAGGGACCTTGGAGGTCTTCTAGTCCAACTCCCTGCCTAGGCAGGAAGCCCTATACCGTTTCAGACAAATGGCTATCCAACATCCCCTTAAAGACTTGCAGTGTTGGGACATCTACAACTTCTGGAGGCAACTTCTGTTCCACTGATTCATTGTTCTAACTGTCAGGTAATTCCTCCTCAGTTCTAAGTTGCTTCTCTCCTTGATTAGTTTCCACCCATTGCTTCTTGTTCTGCTCTCAGGTGCCTTAGAGAATAGTTTGACTCCCTCTTCTTTGTGGCAACCCCTGAGATATTGGAAGACTGTTATCATGTCTCCCCTGGTCCTTCTTGACTTACAACCGAGTTCTGCCCCATTTCACGACTTTTCTGGCCACCATGTGAATCATGGCCTCACGATTCAGTTAGTTACACGGTTGTAAAGTGAATCGGGCTTCTCCATTGACTTTGCTTGTGAGACGGTCGCCAAAGGTGATCACGTGACCCCGGGACACTGCAGCCATCATAAATACGTGCCACTTCCTAAGCGTCTGAATTTTGATCCAGTGACCATGGGGATGCTGAAAAAGTCATGAAAAACGATCATAAACAATTTTTCAGTGGCTTTGTAAATTTGAATCGTCACTATAATAATAATAATAATTATTATTATTTTATTTGTATACCGCATCCTCTCCCCAAGGGGACTCGGAGCGGTGCACAGGGAAAATTAAAATAACTGTAGAAAATACATAAATAGAATAAATAAAAGCAGATTAAACTAGATTATCCCTGCGCTAAAATCCCCAATTATAAATTACCTAAAATCCCTATACCCTATTAGACGGAGACTAACCTAGGCCGGCCAAGCAGAAAAAGTATGTTTTAAGTTTTTGACGGAAGGAGCGGAGGTCCGTAGTTGTTCTGATTTCGGGGGGAAGGTCATTCCAGAGGGCCGGGCCCGCCACAGAGAAGGCCCTTTCCCTGGGCGTCGCCTGCTGGCATAGCCTGGTGGACAGCACCCGGAGAAGTCCCTCTCTGTGGGAGCGAATCGGCCGTGAGGATGTATGGGGCAGGATCCGATCCCGCAGATAACTAGGTCCCGAGCCATGGAGCGCTTTAAAGATGATAACTAACACCTTGAAGCGCACCCGAAAGATGACAGGCAGCCAGTGCAGCTCGCGTAAGAGCGGTGTTATATGGGTAAACCTAGAGGTTCCCATTATTGCTAAATGAATGGCTGTAAGTCGAGGAACTATCTGTACTTTATTTCTCTATGCCTCTTTCACAGCAATCTTCTCAGGCTGGCAGTTTGCCCCTGGGGGAGAAAAACACTAGATAAAGTTCAAAGGTATTCAAGGGGTATTGGACCTTGCCCTTTTGTGACTATCTATCGATTTCAGACTAATGCCCTACTTGACTCCTTCTCCCAAGTGGGACAATCTCTCTCTGAAGGACCCTTCTCTTTGGCCTACTGTCTGGTTCTACCTGCCTTGCTGGGTATAACCTACTGTAGTTTTCAGAGTATAATACGCACCTTTTCCACCCCAAAAAAGAGGGTGAAAATCTGGGTGCGTCTTATACATTGAATACAGCACTTTTGCCTCCTGAAACCTTGCCCCATTCACAAAAATGGATGTGTACAGTGTTTGGGAGGCCTGCAAAGTGCTCCTAGGGGCCGGGGAGGGCAAAATGAGCAAAAAATAGGCTGTTTTTGCACCCCCAACCCCCAAGAGCACTCTACAAGACTCCCAAAGCCTATGTATGCCCTTTTTTTTGCAAAAATTGGGCCTGTTTTTTACTTGGTTTTGCCCCCAGCCCCCAGGAGCACTTTGCAGGCCTCTCAAACTCTCCGCATGCCCCATTTTTCACAAAAAAATGAGGCGTAAAGAGGGTTTGGGATGCCTGCAGAGTGGAAAAACGTGGTTTTTTTTTAATTACCTCTTCAAAATCTTGATGCGTCTTATTCTCCGGTGCGTCTTATACTCGAAAAATAAGGTAATACGTAAAATTATGATTTGAAATACATTTGCAAAGACCAGGCATTACAGATAGCCAGTATTTCTAATACCTTTATATTTATGATCTGTTAAAAACAAACGTGCCTGGTCCAAATTATGACTCTTTCGCCCCATCTTCAGCTTCTCTATAAATAAGGTAATTAGCTGATGTTGTCTCCTTATTAATGAAGAAATGGCCGCCACTCAACATTACAGGGCTGAAACACGAGTTCATATTTGAAAGCTTCACTAAGTCCTTGACTTAGGACCACAATTGAGCCCACAATTTATGTTGCTAAATGAGAAATTTGTTAAGTGAATTTTGCCCCCTTTTGCAACAGGTACGATAAGCGAGTCCCTGCAGCTCTTTCATTAGTAACACGGTTGTTAAGCGTATCTATCTTCCCTGTTGACTTTTGCTTGTCAGAATATCGCAAAATACGATCACATTATCCCAGGACACTCCCAGCGTCACAACTGTGAACTGAATGTAAATCACCTGACCATGGAGATGCTGCAAGGGTCGTAACTGTGATAAATGGTCATAAGTCTTTTTTCCCCCAGTGCTGTTGTAACTTTGGTCACTAAACGAACTGTTGTAAGTCGAGGACTTGGTAAGGCCACACTTGGAATACTGCATTCAGTTTTGGTCACCATGATGTAGAAAAGATGTGGGGACTCTGGAAAGAGTGCAGAGAAGAGCAACAAAGAGGATGAGGGGACTGGAGGCTCAAACATATGAAGAACAGTTGCAGGAACTGGGGATGTCTAGTTTAATGAAAATAAGGATTAGGGGAGACATGAGAGCAGTCTTCCAATATCTCAGGGGTTGCCACAAAGAAGAGCGAGTCAAGCTATTCACCAAGGCACCTGAGGGTAGAACAAGAAGCAATGAGTGGAAACTAATCAAGGAGAGAAGCAACTTAGAACTGAGGAAAAATTTCCTGACAGTTAGGACAATCAGTTGAACAGCTTGCCTCCAGAAGTTGTGAATGCTCCAACACTAGAAGTCTTTAAGAAGATGTTGGATAGCCATTTGTCTGAAATGGTATAGGGTTTCCTGCCTAGACAGGGAGTTGGACTAGATGACCTCCAAAGTCCCTTCCAACTCTGCTATTGTATAGATTGTATAGGCTACCTGCCCGGTAGATACGGTTAGTAGAACTGTGAAGAGCTGCAGATAGGGGGGTGGGGGAAAAGCACTAAATCCATTCTCTCTCCCTACTCATAGCTCTAATTAGCAGTGAAGCAAAACAGCCCTCCTGGCTCACTGTTTACGCTTATGTATCCGTTGATTGAGTTTCCTTTTGTGACCTGTTTATTTAACTCGTGGGATTTGGCCGCTGAAATGTGGATGACCTATATCTCCGTTATCTTTCTACCTCCCTCCAGGCACAAAAGTCTCAAACCCAGGCTCGCCATTCAGCAGGGGCCGGTGCCTCCCGCCGGCCAGCAGCCCCAGCCAGCGACCAAGCACAAGGCCAACGAGAAGCAAGAGAAAGGAGACAAACCCCAGAAACGCCCCTTAACCCCGTTTCACCACCGAGTGTCCATCAGCGACGAGGTCATCCTGGAGGCCGACTCCGCCAACCAGCGGCTGGTAATCCCCACCACCGACAGCCAAGTGAGGTTTTCAAACCTCAGGACTAACGAGGTAGCAAAGACACCTCAGATGCACCCCGCGGAAATTGCCGCTTCCCCGCAGCCACCGCCCCTCAGTCCCCACCCGTGCGACGCGGCGGAGGAGGGGGCCACCAAAACGCCTTCCACGCCCCAGAGCCAACATTTCTATCAAATGTCGACTCCCGATCCTTTGGTTCCTTCGAAAGCCATGGAAGATAGGATAGAAGGATTGTCCCAGAATTTCCCAGCCGCCTTTCCCGACGTGGTAGAGCCCACGATGTACGTCGGGGCCGCAGTGAACTTGGAGGAAGAAGACGCCGATTCCATGTGGAAGTATTACAAGGTTCCAAAGAAAAAAGACGTGGATTTTTTGCCGCCACCTTTGCCAAGTGAAAAATTTCGGGACGAGCCCATGGGATCTGCAGCATCGGACAATGTACCTTCGGCTACAGAGTAAGCGCACACCTGACGTTTGAGCGCAGAGTCCATGTCCTTGATTCTTTTTCAAACTTTTGCATGTCTAATTGATTCGCACAATGGTGTGTGTGTGTGTTGGTGTGTGTGTGTTGGTGTGTGTGTGTTGGTGTGTGTGTGTGTTGGTGTTGGTGTGTGTGTGTTGGTGTGTGTGTTGGTGTGTGTGTGTGTTGGTGTGTGTGTGCGTTTGTGTGTGTGTGTTGGTGTTTGTGTGTGCGTTTGTGTGTGTGTGTTGGTGTGTGTGTGTGTGTGTGGATGTGTGTGTGGATGTGTGTGTGTGTGTTGGTGTGTGTGTGTACATTGGCCTGGCCTGCATTAATGTTAGAAATATTACAATAGTACAAGGCAGTTGACAATCATAATTGAGCTTGCAATTTTGGATGCCAGTTGTGGTGGTCATTAAGCAGGTCATGACATGACTGGGCCTTATTTTATGAGGGTTTTTTTGTGGTAGTTGTTAAGTGAATGCCACAGTCATAAACAGCAGTAGCACTTATATATACTGCTTTACAACACTCTGGGCAGTTTACAGTGTCAAAACTCGATTGCAGAAAATACGACTTTAGCATCCCAGTGGTCAATACCTGGAATGCACTACCTGACTGTTGTTACATCCCCAAACCCCCATAACTTTAACCTTAAACTGTCTACTGTTAACCTCACCCCATTCCTAAGAGGTCTGTAATGGGGCATGCATAAGCGCACCAGAGGCCTACGGTCCCTATTTATTTGTACCCATTTCATGCGCTCATATTTATGTCTATTTTTATGCATGTTATCTTTTACGTGCCTGAGAAACTAAATAAATAAAATAAAATAAATAAAAATAAATATATTAAGAGAATAACAGAGTTGGAAGGGACCTTGGAGGTCTTACAATACAATACAATAGCAGAGTTGGAAGGGACCTTGGAGGTCATCTAGTCCAACTCCCTGCCTACGCTGGAAGCCCTATGCCATTTCAGACAAATGGCTATCCAACATCTTCTTAAAGACTTGCAGTGTTGGGGCATTCACAACTTCTGGAGGCAATTTCCGTTCCACTGATTAATTGTTCTAATTGTCAGGAAATTTATCCTCAGTTCTAAGTTGCTTCTCTCCTTGATTAGTCTTCTAGCCCAACCCGTTGCTCAGGCAGGAAATCCTATACCATTCCAGACAAATAGTTGTCCTACCTCTTCTTAAAAACTTCCAGTGTTGGAGCATTTACAACTTCTGGAGGCAAATTGTTCCACTGGTTAATTGTTCTCATTATCAGTTCTAGGTTGCTTCTCTCCTTCATTAGTTTCCACCCATATTGTAAATCCATGTTTTACGTGGGATTAAAACACATTCTTTCATTCAATACAATACAATAGCAGAGTTGGAAGGGACCTTGGAGGTCATCTAGTCCAACTCCCTGCCTAGGCAGGAAGCCCTATACCATTTCAGACAAATGGCTATCTAACCTCTTCTTAAAAAGACTTCCAGTGTTGGGGCATTCACAACTTCTGGAGGCAAGTAGTTCCACTGGTTAATTGTTCTCATTGTCAGGAAGTTTCTCCTCAGTTCTAGGTTGCTTCTCTCTTTCATTAGTTTCCACCCATTGCTTCTTGTCCTGCCCTCAGGTGCCTTGGAGAATAGCTTGACTCTCTCTTCTTTGTGTCAATCCCTGAGATATTGCCCATGACAATCTGGCTCCTCATTTTAGTGACCTATTCTGAGGTTTTGTCTTTTTAGAATCTGTGTAGTTTTGGTTAATTACTTTCTATCCTTCTTTGGTTATACTTCTCTTTTTCCATTTTCTCTGTCTGCATTTTTATTTTGGGCAATTTGAATAGATTTAGATATATGCAACTGGTTTATTTATTTATTTGTCTCCCATTTTTCCTTTTAATAGGAAATGTTTGTAAATTGCATCTTTAGTGTTTTCTTTCAGGAAAGTTTTTCCAGGTAGCTTTTGCCTTCGGAATTTCTAAACATTGGATCCGATCTACCTTATTTTTAATTTTGTGTTGATGAAAATCTATTTTTCTGAAGTCCAGTACTGTCTACCCTTCTGATCCTTCTCCCCCCCTTTTGTAATCATAAACTCCAAGATAACCCAGACACAATCTCTCAAGGTTCCAGTCACCTTTATATAATAAACCAATACCTTCTGCTAGCCAGATTGCTCTTCATTGCCTCCATCAGGGAGGGAGGGGGAGAGGCAGAGAGAGAAAGAGAGAGAAAAGTGAGAGACAGAGAGAGAGGGAGGAAGAGAGGCAGACAGACAAACAGGAGGGGAGAGAGAGAGAGAAAAGAGACAGACAGGGAAAGAGAAGGAGAGACAGACAGATGGGGGAGAGAGGGAATTGACTAATTTGCTTTGTTCTTGACTATTTTTTTCACTGAGAAATGATGAAATCCGTAACCCTGAGGTCCTGGTGGTTGAACCATTATAATGTTGATGAAGAAAGAACTGTACAAGTAGTCCTTGATTTACGACCACAATTGAGCCCAAAATTTCTGTTGCTAAGCAAGACTACTGTTAGTGAGTTTTGCCCTATTTTTACTTTCTTGCCATAGATGTTAAGGGAACCACTGCAGTTGTTAATTTTGTAATACAGTTTGTTGAAGTGAACCCATTTTCCCAATTTTGACTTCGCTTGTCGTGACCCGGGGACACTGCAACCGTTATAAATACGAGCAGGTTGCTAGGCGGCAGAATTTTGATCACGTGACCCAAGGGGACAACTGCAACGGCTCTAAGTGTGAAAAGTTATTCGGAAGTGACTTTTTCAGTCCCATCATAACTTTGAATGGCCACTTAACAAATTGTTGTAAATCCAGAACTACCTGTATTAGCTACCATTAAAATCAAAATGGTTTGCCACAGACTGCTGTGCAAATAGGAGCCATTGCATCTCTTCTGCTTTTTCTGAATCTGTACAGTGTATGATTCAGGTCCGGATGGCCCGTGTAGGGCTGGGTCTGCCTTATAAGGGGTGTGTGTGTGTGTGTCTGTGTGTCTGTGGCCTGTGATAGTGGAAGGGAGACAGGAAGAAATGACAGAGTGGTCTGCCCTTGCTTGGTTCAGTCTACAGGTAGTCCTCGACCTGTTTCGAAAACAGGTCAATTACTGTTCAGATCAGTGTTGGGATACAACCAGAATGCCCCGGTACAGGCGTACCGGTGCCTGCTGGGAGCACCAGGTACCGTTCTGGTACGGGACTCTGGAGGGCCCACCCCCCCTTCTTACTTCTATTTAAGCAGGGCATTTGCGCATGTGCACGAGGTGTACAGCGCTTGTGCGATGTTCCACCGAGCAACTGAAGCGTTGCGGGCAGTGGGTACGCATGCGCGCATGGCATGCATGCACGTGATGGACTCCCAGCCCCATTGCAGCATACCGGTTGCAACGGGAGCCGGAACCCACCATTGGTCCAGATGACTGTATTGCCACCACTTTCTGGTAGTTGCCAAAAAAGCCAAGACAGTTCTAGGCTGCATAAATAGAGGGATAGAATCAAGATCACGTGAAGTGTTAATACCACTTTATAAGGCCTTGGGAAGGCCACACTTGGAATACTGCATTCAGTTTTGGTCACCACGATGTAGAAAAGATGTGGAGACTCTAGAAAGAGTGCAGAGAAGAGCAACAAAGAGGATTATATATATTTATATATTATATATTTATATATTTATTCAATTTATACCCCGCCCTTCTCCAAACGGACCCAGGGCGGCGCACAGGAAAATTAAAATACATACAAAACATCATATAAAATTTAAAAAACTAATTCAATAGAACCTGTGCTAAAACCAGATTAAAATCCCCAAATTTAAAAACTATCTAAAAGTCAGTATAGGAGGCTACGCTAGGCCGGCTAGATGGAACAAATGTGTCTTAAGACACTTGCGGAAGAGGCGGAGGTCAGAGATGGTGCGAAGTTCAGGGGGTAAGTCGTTCCAAAGGGCTGGACCTGCCACAGAGAAGGCTCTCCCCCTGGGTGTCGCCAGTCGGCATTGTCCGGCCGACGGCACCCTGAGGAGGCCCTCTCTGTGGGAGCGTATTGGTCTGAGGGATGTATGGGGCAGGAGGCGGTCTCGCATATAACTAGGCCCCGAGCCATGGAGCACTTTAAAGATGGTCGTCAGAACCTTGAAGCGCACCCGAAAGACCACAGGAAGCCAGTGCAGCTCGCGCAGGATAGGTGTTATGTGGGAGTGTCTAGGCGCTCCCGTAATCACCCGCGCGGCTGCATTCTGGACTAACTGCAGCTTTCGAGTGCACCTCAAGGGGAGCCCCATGTAGAGAGCATTACAGTAGTCGAGTCGAGAGGTCACGAGGGCCTGAGTGACTGTGCGAAGGGCAGCCCGGTCCAGTAAGGGCCGCAATTGGCGCATCAGGCGTACCTGATGGAAAGCCCCCCTGGCCACGGCCGCCACATGGTCCTCCATGGACAGCCGGGAATCCAGGAGGACACCCAAATTGCGCGCCCTCTCCACGGGGGCCGGTGTTTCGCCCCCAATGGCCAGAGTTGGAATAATCTGGCTGAACCGGGGTGCCGGAAGCCACAGCCACTCAGTCTTGGACGGGTTGAGCCTGAGTTTGTTACTACCCATCCAGATCCGTACGGCCTCCAAACACCGGGACATGACCTCGACGGCATCGTTGGGGTGGTCTGGGGTGGATATGTACAACTGAGTATCATCAGCGTACAGATGATATCCCACCCCAAAACCACGGATGATCTCGCCCAGCGGCTTCATGTATGTGTTGAACAGTAGGGGCGAGAGGACCGACCCCTGAGGTACCCCACATACGAGGGGCCTCGAGGCCGACCTCTGCCCCCCTGCCAACACATATTGCGACCGACCAGAGAGGTAGGAAGAGAACCACCGTAGAACGGTGCCTCCCAGCCCCAACCCCCCCAGTCGGCGCAATAGGATACCATGGTCGATGGTATCAAAAGCCGCTGAGAGGTCTAATAGGACTAGGATAGAGGAATATCCTCTATCCCGCGCCCTCCAGAGATCATCAACCAACGCGACCAATGCCGTCTCGGTGCTATGCCCGGGTCGGAAGCCGGACTGGCGCGGGTCTAGATAATCAACTTCCTCCAAGTGTCGCGGAAACTGTTGGGCCACCACACTCTCAACAACCTTCACTAAAAAGTGAAGGTTGGAGACGGGACGATAGTTCTCTAGTAATGCTGGATCCAGGGACGGCTTCTTGAGGAGGGGCCTTACTACCGCCTCTTTCAAGACGGCAGGCAAGGACCCCTCACTCAAAGATGCGTTGACAATGCCCTGGAGCCAGCCTCGTGTCGTCTCCCAGGATGCCAGTACAAGCCAGGAGGGACACGGGTCCAATAAACATGTGGTAGCCCTAAGTCTCTTTGACAACTTGTCCATATCCTCGGTGGTAACAAAATCAAACTCCTCCCAAGATGGTGTCTCAAGAGCAACCTCGGACCGCTCAGCTGGACCACTGTCGATGGAGGGCAGCTCGCTCCGAATCCGAGTGATTTTCTCCTGCAGATAAATCCCAAATTCCTCTGCTCGACCCTGTAGAGGGGCTTCCCGCGGCCTCTGTTGAAGGAGGGAGCGGGTCACCCCAAACAGGGCGGCAGGGCGGTTATCTGCGGATGCAATAAGAGTGGCACAATACTCACGTTTGGCCACTCTTATCGCCACCAGGTAAGTCCTAATGTAGGTTCTCACTAGTGTTCGGTCGGCTTCGGAGCGAGAGGATCTCCATCTGCTCTCTAGGTGTCTCTTGTGGCGCTTCATCTCCCTAAGCTCCTCGGTGAACCAAGGAGCCCGGGTGGATCGTCGCCGCAAGAGAGGCCGCTCGGGCGCGACTCGGTCCAAGGCCCCCGTGGCCGCACTTAACCATGCGGCCACTAGGTCCTCAGTCGAGTCGCGGGGCAAGTCCACAGGAATTGGCCCAAGCTCCCTTTGGAACCTTACCGGGTCCATCAGAAGCCTGGGGCAGAACCATATAGGAATATCCGGTTCCGCCTCCGCCGCGATGGGGTGTAGCGATCGGAAAGTCGAGCCGAAGGAGAGCGTGATCTGTCCATGACAGGGGTGTGATGACTAAATCCCCTATTCCCAGATCACGACTCCACTGTCCCGAGACGAAGATGAGATCCAGGGTGTGTCCACCCTCGTGGGTAGGGCCCAAAACTACCTGGGTCAGGTCCATGGCTGCCATGGAAGCCATGAACTCCCGAGCTGCACCAGAGGTTTCGCCTACCGACGGCAGGTTAAAGTCCCCCATGACCAAAAGTCTGGGGGTCTCAACCGCCGCCTCGGCTATCACTTCTAGGAGCTCGGGCAGGGCTGTTGTTGCATAGCGAGGAGCCAGGTATACAACTAACACGCCCAACTGCCTCCCTAGGCCCCATTTCACGAGGAGGGACTCGCACCCGGTCGTCTGGGGGATCGTGGTCTCCTTTGGCTCGAGACCTTCCCTAACCATAATCGCCACCCCCCACCCCTCCCTAGGGCCCTAGGCTGATGAAAGGATCGGTAGCCTGGTGGGCACATTTCTACGAGGGGATGACCTCCCTCGTGGCCCAACCAGGTTTCCGTAATACCTACCAGATCCGGGTCCCCCTCTGACACAAGGTCATGGATGAGGGGGGCTTTTTGCACCACGGACCTGGCGTTGCATAGCATCAGCCTAGGGCCCCGGGTCTGTGGTTCTTGCCCTCCTAGCCTGCGATGGGAGTATGGGGGGTTGGAACACGTGACCGCCCGTAGCCAGAGGCCACGGTCCTCCAGCTGGTGATGTTCCCCCCGTCTCCCACCGCCCCTGCCCCTCCCCAAGACCAGATTGATGGGAAACACCTCAGTGGAAACGACTCCCCCTTCCCCCTCCTCCGTTTCCCTACTTCCGCTAGCCGGCCCTATAATCTGTCGCCCTCCCACCTGACTATCCCTCCCCCCCACCCTGGGACCCCCTAAAAATCGGATTAAAAATTTACCCAGAAATCCCCTGAGCTTACGTTTTGCCCACCTCTCAGGGTTCAACAACCCATCCTTAAGGTGGGCCCCAGATAGATCGGGGGGCCACAGCTGCGAGAGGGGAGACTCTCGCAGACAGAGGAGATCTGTCCTTGAATACAGTAGCATATAAAACAGTCCTGGCTCTAAAAGGGAGGTAGCCTAAGTTGGTAAAAATAGCAAGTCAATAGCAAGTCAATTTACAGCAGAGGAAGGGCATATAAAAACAATCTGGTGTTAAAAGATAAAAACAATCTGGTGTTAAAAGATAATAAATAGATGATAAAAATACATAGATGGTAATTGATAAGGTAGTAAGAATGGAAAGGTAAAATGGAAAGGTAATCCCGGAGGAATAAAGGGGTAGGCGAGGGGAGGGTATGGTGGGGGAGCAGCAATAAATACATATTTCCAGTCTCAGTCCAAAATCGTCCCAGCAAGATGGTTTGCTGTTGGGCCTAGGCCTCTTCCTCTCCGCCTGGCCTGGCCCATTCAGTAATCTGGGATCTGTCAGTCTCTTTCTGTCCTGGGGGGAGGGGGGGGGTAGCATAGGCCATTAACCTAGATGGTATTTGCCATTCCACTTAATCGTCCTGCTTGCCCTGGACGCCCCCCTCCTTGCCTCTTCGGCCGCTCAAACCTGGTACGGCTCAGGCTAGGTGGCTGCAGCGCTGTCTATTAATACCTCGCGCTGCCCGATGGTCCATCACGCTCCGGCCTGGCCTCTTCATTGTGCGGCCTGGCATCTGCCTGGCTTCGGCCTCGATCACCACACGGCCACGCTCTCACCTCCGCTTCAACTCTCTCCTCGCTCCTCCCTCACAGCCACTCAAAGCCTCTCAGGGCTCCCCTTGATCTCTGCGGCTTGTATTCATCCAGCCGCCTGCGTTCCGGCCTCTCCATAGGGCTTCCAGCCTCACCATTCCGGCCTCTCCATAGGGTTTCCAGCCTCTCCATGGGGCTTCCGCGCCCGCGCCCGCATCCTCCGCGTCCTCCGCGCCGTCCAAAACGCCCGCTTCACCGAATGGGACCGGACTTGTCCCATTTCGTCGGCAGGGCATCCAGCTTGCTGAAGCTAGCCCCCTGAGGTGGATAACGGGGCTAGCAGCGACCTCCTCGATCTTACATAGCCCCTGGACCCGGGCTGTGCTCAAGGAGCCGACTCCATCTTAGCGCACGCGCAGCTCAGGAAGTTTCAGGGGGTTGGAGGCTAAAACATATGAAGAATGGTTGCAGGAACTGGGAATGTCTAGTTTAATAAAAAGAAGAATTAGGGGAGACATGATAGCAGTGTTCCGATATCTCAGAGGGTGCCACAAAGAAGAGGGAGTCAAACTATTCTCCAAAGCACCTGAGGGCAGAACAAGAAGCAATGGGTGGAAACTAATCAAGGAGAGAAGCAACTTAGAACTGAGGAGAAATTTCCTGTCAGTTAGAACAATTAACCAGTGGAATAGAAGTTGCCTCCAGAAGTTGTGAATGCCCCAACGCTGGAAGTCTTTAAGAAGATATTGGATTGCCATTTGTCTGAAACGGTATAGGGCTTCCTGCCTAGGCAGGGGGTTGGACTAGAAGACCTCCAAGGTCCCTTCCAACTCTGCTATTGTATTGTATAGTTCTAAAATAAACTCCATGGCTAGGTCCTCCCATGGTCTGGTAGGGGTTGCCACCTTCTGTAGAAGGCCGGGAGGTTTTCCCAGTCGTTTCTTCCTGGTCGTACAGATGGTGCAGCTCCAAATACATTCCTCTTAATCTCGTTTCATTCGCTGCCACCAGAACTGTTGGTTCATCACCTGAAGGGGTTTTAGGAACCTGAAGTGTCCCGCAACCCTAGCATTGTGGCACCATTATAAACGCTGCTATATGTTGGGTATCAGGGAGGTATTATTTTTGAGCCCTTCCAGGCCAGACCGTCTTGTTGAGTGAGAAGCTGTTTGCTTGAAAGCAAGGGTCGGTGAGCAGGGCGGTTTGTATGGCCTGGGCTGTGTCGTCTGGGAGCCACACTTGTGTATCTTGTTTCCCCCAAAATAAGACCTCCCTGGATAATAAGCCCAATTGGGCTTTTGAGCACACGCGCTAAAATAAGCCCTCCTCTGAAAATATTTAAACGCATGGGCAGCCGGTCCCCGCCATTTCCTGGGGAGGGAGAAAGCAATGCCCCATGCCCCCCACATGCACCTGCCATCCATGTGGAAAGGCCTCGTGGAGGCCACTCCCACAAACCCCAGCTACTGTTCATTTTAGATTTGGAAGGGACCTTGGAGGTCTTCTAGTCCAACCCCCTGCCTAGGCAGGAAACCCTATACCAGGGATGGTGAACCTATGGCACGGGTGCCACAGGTGGCACATGGAACCATTTCTTAGGGCACACGAGGCGTTGTCTTGTCAGCTCCAGCGTGCATGTGTGCGCTGGCCAGCTGATTTAAGCCTTCTTTTGAGGCCTTTTCTCGTCCTCTGGAGGCTTCAGGGAAGCTCGTGAAGCCTCTGGAGGTGGGGAGGGGAGGCTGTTTTCACTCTCCCCAGGCTCCTAGAAAGCCTCTGGAGTCTGGGGAGGGCGAAGAAAGCGTGCCAAAAGCAGGGGTCGCACACATAGCATTATGGGTGTGGCACCCCCATGCACGACCCCCCCCCCTGCGGTCCCCCCGCTTTTGGCATGCGATCCAAAAAAGGTTAGCCATCACTGCCCTATACCGTTTCAGACAAATGGCTATCCAACATCTTCTTGAAGACTTCCAGTGTCGGGGCATTCACAACTTCTGGAGGCAATTTCTGTTCCACTGATTCATTGTTCTCACTGTCCCTCAGGTGCCTTGGAGAATAGTTTGACTCCCTCTTCTTTGGGGCAACCCCTGAGATAATGGAACACTGCTTCTTCTCTTAGTGGCGGCCGCAAAAAGAGCCGCAGGCCCAGCGACGCTAGGCCTAGCAAGAGTGTTCCAGAAACCGAGACAGAACGTCCGGCCCTCTCTGGATCAGCTGATCCGGGGGCCGAGGTTAAGCAGCCTCCTGTACCTCAAAAATAATAAGACCTCCCCGAAAATAAGGCCAAGCACTTATTTTGCGGGGCTGAGTGGTGGTCAAAAGAAAATAAGACCCTGTCTTATTTTCAGGGAAACACGGTGTATTTGTTTTTATGAGAAGCAACTAGCCAATATCAAGAAGAGGGAAGAACGCCAGGCGAGGAGATGCGTTACAGATTTCTCTTCTCCTCTGTCCCTTGCAGGATCGCTTCTTCTCTTTATTCCCATTATTCAGAGAACCCACATGACAGTTTCCTAGCAAGCTATCTATAATCTACCTCCCTTGCTAACAAGTGACGAATTTAATTGTCCCTGATTGCGGCTGAATTTCAAAAGAACTGCATTTCCTTGAAAAGAATTGGCCCCCAAAACCCCCTTGTCTTAGAATCCTTCAGTGGTAGCTGATGATTGCAGCTGTTTGTTGCCACAGCACAATATGAAGAGAGAGAGAGAGGGAGAGAGAGAGAGAGAGAGAGAGAGAGAGAGAGAGAGAGAGAGAGAGAGAGAGAGAGAGATGAAAGTATATAAGCTTAATTATCCTTGGAGAGAGAAGGAGAAAACTTTTTTTTGTTGGCTTTAAGAGTACATTTATACAGGTACTCCTTGATTGATGACCACAATTGAGCCCCAGATTTCTGTTGCTAAGTGAGACAGTTGTTAAGTCAGGTTTAGTTTAGTTTCGTTTCGTTTATTCGATTTATATACCGCCCTATTTCACCTAAAAGGGACTTAGGGCGGTGCACAGAAAGATAAAAACCCAACAATACAATACAAAATATAAAAAACAATTAAATTATTAAATCTGTGCTAAAATTGGATAAATAAATTTAAAACCAATTTTTGCCCCATTTCACGACCTTGCTTGCCACCATTGTTAAGTGAATCACTGCGGTTGTTAAGTTAGTAAGCTAAGAGCCTCGGTGGCACAGTAGTTAGAGTGCAGTACTGCAGGGCTACTTCTGCTGCCTGCTGTCTGCCTGCAATTTAGCAGTTCAAATCCCACCAGGCTGAAGGTTGACTCAGCCTTCCCTCCTTCCGAGGTGGGTAAAATGAGGAGCCAGATTGTTGAGGGCAAGAGGCAGACTCTGTATGCTGCAGTGGTGGGTTCGGGATCCCGACGCAAGCGGTATGCTGCGACAGGGCCAGGCATCCACCACGGGCATACACACATGCGCACCCACCGCCCTGCGATGCTCCAGCTGCATGGCGGGAGTGTGTGCGCAAATGGCCCGGTTGATTTACACACAGGTAAGGAACAAGGGCAGGCGGGTGGGCCTTCCAAAGCATCGGTATGGTACGGTGGCTGCTGCTCCCAGCAGCCACTGGTACGCCTGTACTGGTGCGCACTGGCCAAAATCCACCACTGGTATGCTGCTTAGAGAGGGCTGTAAAAGCACTGTGAAGCAGTATATAACTCTTAAGCGCAATTCCTATTGCTAGTAACACAATTGTTAAGTGAATCCGGTTTTCCCAATGGCTTCGCTTGTCAGAAGGTTGCAAAAAGGGATCACATGACCGCAGGACACTGCAACCGTCATGAATATGAGTCAGGTGCCAAGCATCCGAATTTTGATCATGTGATTTGTAGGGATGCTGCAACGGTCGTAAGTGTGAAAAATGGTCCTAAGTCACTTTTTTCAGCACTGAAAAAAGTGACTTAGGACCATTTTTCTCACTTACGACTGTTGTAACTTTTAACGTTGGCTAAATGAACCGTTGTAAGTGGAGGACTACCTATACCTTTTTGCTTGCCACGATTTAAAAAAGATGTGGAGACTTTAGAAAGAGTGCAGAGAAGAGCAACAAAGAGGATTAGGGGACTGGAGGCTCAAACATGAAGAACGGTTGCAGGAACTGGGTATGTCTAGTTTAATGAAAAGAAGGACCAGGGGAGACATGATAGCAGTCTTCCAATATCTCAGGGGTTCCCACAAAGAAGAGGGAGTCAAGCTACTCTCCAAGGCACCCGAGGGCAGAACAAGAAGCAATGGGTGGAAACTAATCAAGGAGAGAAGCAACCTAGAACTAAGGAGAAATTTCCTGACAGTTAGAACAATGAATCAGTGGAACAAAAGTTGCCTCCAGAAGTTGTGAATGCTCCAACAATGGAAGTCTTTAAGAAGATGTTGGATAGCCATTTGTCTGAAATGGTATAAGGTTCCTGCCTAAGCAGGGGGTTGGACTAGAAGACCTCCAAGGTCCCTCCCAACCCTGCTATTGTATTGTATTGTATACCTAGTTGAGAAAAGCAGTTAAACATTTTACTGATTTCACATTGGGTTAAAAAGAATCTTCTTTTTATTCTGATTGTATCTTTTTTTGTGGCAAAATCTGGGACACTATTAAGTATCTAGTTTGCCATGATCTATTTAAAAATGTGGGGCAATTCTGATGATACTGTATAGGAAATGCAATGAGATGCATTTCTCCACATTTGTTTTATTTTAAAACTGAAACTAAAACTGGTAGTAGATACTATATCCAACTCTCCTAATGCAATGTTAGTGTAGAAGCTTCTGGTCTTCAAACAACGAACCTAGATTGGTACTCATAGAGGGTAATATTTGCAGGTCAGAGTTCCAAAGGTGCTTTTTGAAGAAGCAACTGGCCTTTTTGGTTTTTCTTTGAAGATGTTTCGCTTCAAGGAAGCTTCTTGGATGAGAGGCGAAACATCTTCAAGGAAAAAGCAGAAAGTCATGTTGTCTCTTGAAAAGAAAAACAGATTTGGGACAACCATCTCTATAGACTTGTATCTCCAGAGATTGAACTATGGGGTCCTTGGTGCTCTCTGAGTGCTAGTTAATAGCCAGCGCTAAGCCTGATGATGTTACCTAGTTGGGTATTGAAACGTCTCCTGGAAACATAATTTTCTTAACATGATCTTCCAGAAAAACCAAAGGACTGACTGTAATATAGTATTTGAATACAGACTCATTTTCAATATTGCCTTTAATCCTGGTTGTACTGACGGAGAATGTTCGGCGTTGTGATCATAAGACAGTAGAAGGGGATGCTCAACTTTTTTCAATAAATAGCATCGTTTTATACACTCTTCTCAGATCAGGTCACTTGGGGAATAACTGTGTCCCAGTGTGGAAATTCTGTGTTAATTAAACAGTAATCTGCTAAATGGGGAAATCAGTCAGTCTTCCAACAAGTTTCAATGCTGATTTCCGAGCTTTATGATACACATCGCAATTCTTTAGTAGCTTTATTGACACAAATGGAGATAGATTTTTATCTGAATAGTAGCTGCTGAAAAGGAACCGAGAGGGAAAAAAGGCTACTCACTTTCTCCCTAATCATTTTGTAAGAATAGAATCTTATTTAGGATGGCCATTTTTAAAAGTAAGAATAGAATGGAAGAGAAGGAAAGGGAAGGGAAGGGAAGAGAAGAGTTGGAAGGGACCTTGGAGGTCTTCTAGTTCAATCCCGTGCCTAGGCAGGAAACCCTACTCCACTTAAGACAAATGGTTACAATACAATACAATAGCAGAGTTGGAAGGGACTTTGGAGATCATCTAGTCCAACTCCCTGCCTAGGCAGGAAGCCCTATGCCATTTTAGACAAATGGCTATCCAACATGTTCTTGAAGACTTGTAGTGTTGGGGCATTCACAACTTCTGGAGGCAACTTCTGTTCCACTGGTTAATTGTTCTAACTCTCAGGAAATTTCTCCTCAGTTCTAAGTTGCTTCTCTCCTTGATTAGTTTCCACCCATTGGTTCTTGTTCTGCCCTCAGGTGCTTTGGAGAATAGTTTGACTCCCTCTTCTTTGTGGCAACCCTTGAGATATTGGAAGACTGCTATCATGTCTCCCTTAGTTCTTCTTTTTATTAAACTAGACATACCCAGTTCCTGCAACCGTTCCTCATATGTTTTAGTCTCCAGTCCCCTAATCATCTTTGTTGCTCTTCTCTGCACTCTTTCTAGAGTCTCCACATCTTTTCTACATAGTGGTGACCAAAACTGAATGCAGTATTCCAAGTGTGGCCTTACCAAGGCCTTCTAAAGTGGTATTAACACTTCGCGTGATCTTGATTCTATCCCTCTGTTTATGCAACCTAGAACTGTGTTGGCTTTTTTGGCAGCTGCTGCACACGGCTGGCTCATATTTAAATGGTTGTCTACTAGGACTCCAAGATCCCTTTCACAGTTACTGCTATTGAGCAAGGTACCACCTATACTGTACCTGTGCATTTCATTTTTGTTGCCTAAATGTAGAACCTGACTCTCTTCGCCATTGAATTTCATTTTATTAGATCGTGCCCAATGTTCAAGTTTGTCAAGATCCTTCTGTATCTTAAGCCTATCTTCTGGAGTGTTGGCTATTCCTGCCAGCTTGGTGTCATCTGCAAATTTGATGAGTTCCCCATTTATTCCCTCGTCCAAATCATTGATGAAGATGTTGAAGAGTACTGGGCCTAAAACAGAGCCTTGGGGAACTCCACTGCATACTTCCTTCCATGTAGATGCAGTTCCATTGAGGACTATACGTTGAGTGCGGTTGGTCAGCCAGTTACGAATCCATCTGGTGGTGATGCTGTCTAACCCACATTCTTCTACTTTATCTAATAGTAGGTTATGGTCTACCTTGTCAAATGCCTTATTGAAGTCCAAGTAAACTATATCGACAGCATTCCTCTGGTCCACTAATTTTGTCAAGAGGTTGGTTATCCAACCTCTTCTTAAAAACTTCCAGTGTTGGAACATTCACAACTTCTGGAGGCAAGTTGTTCCACTGATCAATTGTTCTAATTTCTAAGGAAATTTCTCCTTAGTTCTAGGTTGCTTCTCTCCTAGATTAGTTTCCTTTCATTGCTTCTTGTCCTGCCTTCAGGTGCTTTGGAGAATAGCTTGTTTCCCTCTTCTTTGGCCCATCCCCTGAGATATCAGAAGACTGCTATCCTGTCTCCCCTAGTCCTTCTTTGCATTAAACTAGACATACCCAGTTCCTGCAACCATTCTTCATATGTTTGAGCCTCCAGTTCCCTAATCCTCTTTGTTGCTCTTCTCTGCACTCTTTCTAGAGTCTCCACATCTTTTCTACATCGTGGCGACCAAAACTGAATGTGTGGCCTTACCAAGGCCTTATGAAGTGCTATTAACACTTCATGTGAGCTGATTCTATCCCTCTGTTGATGCAGCCTAGAACTGTGTTGGCTTTTTTGGCAGCTGCAGCACACAGTTAACTCATATTTAAGTGATTGTCCACTAGGACTCCAAAGATCCCTCTCTCATTTACTACTGTGAGTACAAAATTACTGTGACTACATTGGTAGTCCCTGGCTTACAACAATTCATTTAGTGACTATTCAAAGTTACAATGGCACTTTAAAAAGTGAGTTATGACCATTTCTCACACTTACAACTGATGCAGCATCCCCATGGTCATATGATCAAAATCCAGACACTTGGCAACTGACGCATACTTATGACAATTGCAGTGTCCTGGGGTCATGTGATCACCTTTTGCAACCTACTAATAAGCAGAGTCAGTGGGGAAACCAGATTCACTTAACAACCATGTTACAAACTTAATGACTGCAGTAATTCCCTTAACAACTATGGTAAGAAAGGTCATAAAATGGGGAAAAATTCACATAGCTGTTTCACCTAGCAACAGAAATTTTGGGATCAATTGTGGTTACAAGTTGAGGACTACCTGTGTGCGGACATAAAAAACTTGAAACAAGAGTTCAATCCTAGGTAGAGGCAGATGTAGGGTCTCCTGCTTGGGCAGGGGTTTGGACTAGATGACCTGCATGGTCCCTTCCAAATCTATTAATATTACTCGGCACATATGTGGCCAAAGAATATTGCCCAATATTCTTTCAGAAGACTTACACCCCTACTGTATTATTATTATTATTATTATTATTATTATTATTATTATTATTATTATTATTATTATTATTATTATTATTATTATTATTATTATTATTATTAACATTTGTAACCCGCACCCATCTCACCACAAAGGGACTCGGGGCGGCGAACAGAGATTTAAAATGAATATACATAAATACAAAATATTACTAAATAACAATTAAATTAAATCAATACCCTGCTTAAAATAAATTTAAATTTAAAAACCCATAAATTAAAACTTTGATTTGTTATAAAACAGTAGGGTGCAGAATAGATCACGCTAGGCCGGCCAGATGAAAATAGTAAGTTTTTAAGTGCCGGCGGAACAGGCGGAGGTCTGAGATGGTACGGAGATCGGGAGGTAGGCCATTACAGAGAGTAGGGCCCACCACAAAGAAAGCCCTTCCCCTGGGAGCCGCCGATCGGCATTGCCCGGTCGACGGCACCCGGAGAAGACCCTCTCCCTGGGAGCGAGTCGGTCGTAGGAATGTATGGGGCAGTAGACGGTCTCGAAGGTAGCTAGGCCCCGTGCCATGGAGCACCTTGAAGATGGTCATCAAAACCTTGTAACGCACCCGGTAGGTCACAGGTAGCCAGTGCAGCTCGCGCAGGAGTGGTGTTATGTGGGAATGTCTTGAGATTCCCATGATCACCCACGCGGCTGCATTCTGAAACAACTGCAACCTCCGAGTGCATCTCAAGGGGAGCCCCATGTAGAGAGCGTTACAGTAGATAGATACTGTATATAGAAGTTAAACTACGTATTTTTTAATTCTAATGTGAGAGGATTAATATGGTAAATTACATAAAGAGCTTGATTAGTAAAAAAATATGGAGCCATGATTCTTGCTTAGGATAGTAGTCATAGGCTGAGCTATGTTAACCAACCCATTTTCTGCAGTGATAAATTGCTCCATATTATTGGAACTGCTTGGAGAAAAGGTGGCTATACCTGTGAGCACCATTTGACAGAATAATAGAATTGAAAGGGACCTTGGAGGTCTTCTAATCCAGGGGTTCCCAACCCCGGGCACGCGCAGCCCACATGAATCGACTCACCCGCTGGAGGCTCCCACCGGTCCGCGGAATTTTTTTTACATGAGACCGGTCCCTGGTGCCAAAAAGATTGGGGACCCCTGCTCTAATCCATCCCCATCAGTGGGGGGATCCCGTCGCAACCACTACGCTGCGCACCGGGGCGGGTGTCCTAGTCGGGCATGCCCGCTGTGCCCACATGCGCATGCCACCACACTGCGACATCCAGCTGCTCGGCGGTGGTTGCACAGGTACAACACGCTGTGTGCGCATGCGCAATTGGCCACTCACATTATAAGCAGCCATAGATCGCGGGCAGGCGGGCCAAGCGAGCCACCGTACCCGTACGGTGGCCGCTGCTCCTGGCTACTACCGGTACACCCGTACCGGGCCATACTCTACCACTGATGCCCTTGCTCAAGCCAGAGTCCCTGTACCCGCGATGGCGAACCTTTGGCACGTATGACCGAAGTGGCACTCGAAGCCATGTTGCCTGGCATGCACAGCATTGGCTGTTCCTCTTCCAGGTTTCTGGTGTGCATGCGCGCATGGTGATCAGATGGTCTTTGTGCGTGCGGCAGTGCCGAAAACTGGAAGAGCTGGTCTTCCGTTTTCCGGTGTGAGCAAAAGCGCTGGTCAGCTGATCGTCGCACGCGCATGCGCGTCATTAACCGGAAGACTATCTGACTGGTGTGCATGCAGGCGCTGGAAACCAGAAGTTCATTTTCTAGTGCACGGATGCCCACTGGACACCTCCTCTTCTGGGTCACGCCTCCAGCTACAACTTCTGAAGGCAAGCAGTTCCACGTTGCTTCTTTTCTTGCCTTCTTCACTAGCGAATCACAGACGGATTTTGCATTTTCAACTTGTACCGCCTTATAATTCTGTCTTTTTCTTTTTCCCGTAGATTAATGTTGCAATATAGGAAACCTCTCAAGGTCTCTGATGAATTGATACAGCAGTACCAGAGCAAGAACCAATACCTAGCAGCTATAGCAGCTGACCAGGAGCTTGAAATGGACCCATATGCATTTGTTGATGGAGATGAAGAGTTCCCATTTCCCGATAAAAAGGACAGGCCAAACAATGACCGAGAAATTGGGAAAAAACATAAGGTAAGTGGGGGGGGGGGGGGAATCAGGATATAAACCAGTAGAGTAAGCATTAATATCAAGGATCTTGGCTTTTTTGGGGGGCGGGGGACGTTTTAACGTGATGGATTACACACAGGGTGGATTTGATTTAAATCAAGTCAATTTAAAACCCTAGTAAAATGGCTTGATTTAAATCAACTCGATTTAAATCATAATTTTGGAAGAGCAACGGTCATCTCTGTCCTGCAGCGGCTCCTCCATTGACCCGCTGTTCTTGCAGACATTTCATAACCCAACTAGTTAACGTCATCAGTGCACCACGTTTTGTTTAGAATGTCAGTGTTTTCTTAAAAATACGTATTGTGATAGAACAGAGCATAGCATCTGCCTTCAAAGAGCAAAGTTGCCGGCACGGTTCAATTGTTAGTTCCATCTAAAATATTTAGGGGGCTACATAGGGACTTGGGAAGATTTTGATCAACCTGTGATCAGGATATACACTCTCCTTATGGAATACGTCTCTGCTAAAAGCTTTTTTTTCCTTTTGTGTTCCACTGGTAAATGATTCTGTCAGAAAGTCCCTCCTTAGTTCTAGGTTGCTTCTCTCTATGATTAATTTCCATCCATAGGGAAAGGAAAGGAAAATGTAGACAAGGAAAGGAAGAGGGAAGGAAAGAAAAGGAAGAGGGACAGGAAGGAAAGGAAGAAAGACCGGAAGGAAATGTAGGAAAGGGAAGGAAGACGGAAGGGAAGGAAATGTAGGAAAGAAAAGGAAGAGGGAAGGAAAGAAAAGGAAGAGGGACAGGAAGGAAAGGAAGAAAGACCGGAAGGAAATGTAGGAAAGGAAAGGAAGAGGGAAGGAAAGAAAAGGAAGAGGGATGGGAAGGAAAGGAAGAAAGACGGGAAGGAAATGTAGGAAAGGGAAGGAAGACAGAAGGGAAATGTAGGAAAGGAAAGGAAGAGGGAAGGAAAGAAAAGGAAGAGGGATGGGAAGGAAAGGAAGAGGGAAGGAAAGAAAAGGAAGAGGGGGAAGGAAATGTAGGTAAGGAAAGAAAGGGAAGAGGGACAGGAAGGAAAGGAAGAAAGACCGGAAGGAAATGTAGGAAAGGGAAGGAAGACGGAAGGGAAGGAAATGTAGGAAAGGAAAGGAAGAGGGAAGGAAAGAAAAGAAAAGGAAGAGGGATGGGAAGGAAAGGAAGTGGGAAGAAAAGGAAGAGGGGGAAGGAAATGTAGGTAAGGAAAGAAAAGGAAGAGGGACGGGAAGGAAAGGAAGAAAGACGGGAAGGAAATGTAGGAAAGGGAAGGAAGACGGAAGGGAAGGAAATGTAGGAAAGGAAAGGAAGAGGGAAGGAAAGAAAAGGAAGAGGAAAGGAGAAAAAAAGAAGAAGAAAAACACTATCTTACTCAGATTTTGGATGGGGCCGTGCACAAAATCTTTTACTGAGTAGGTTTGTTGGTGTGTGATTCTGCCTGGTTGCTTCTCTAGCCTTTTTAACTTTGAAGATGCCGTAACTGAGAGAGTAGAGCACAGAGATCTTAAATTGTCTCCCAAGATCTTCATGTAAAAAGATCTTGAAACAGCAGCTCTTTAAAGGGAATCAACTGTCGATGTATGAGGCAGTGCTCTACTAAGACAGGGGTCTGCAAAGTTGGTTCTTTTAAGACGGAAACCAGAAGTTCATTCTGGGAGTTGAAGTCCACCCGTCTTAAAAGAACCAACTTTGCAGACCCCTGTGCTAAGAGATCGGTCTCCGTGGATGGCAGAATCTAACTTGGTTTTTGGGTTATCACGTAGCCCTCTTTCACATGCGCTACTGACTGCTACCTTTTTCACAGCCTGACGATGGAACACCCAATGTTGGAGAAGATGCAATGTCACTTTTTAGCCCTTCAGTCAAACAAGGTAAAATGTCTTAAATTTTAGGGGGGGGGGGGGGAAGGCTTAGCTGGCTTATTGTAAAAAAATGAATAAATAAATCTGTGAGACTAATAGGAATGTACAGGTCATCCTCAATTATGACCATAATTGAGGCCAAAATGTATATTGTTAAGTGAGACATTTGTTAAGTGAGTTTCTCTCCCCACCCCCCACCCCTTTTACGATCTTTCTTGGCACAGTTGTTAAGTGAATCGTGACCATTATTAAGTTAGTAACATGTTAATAACCAATTTCATTGTAATTTTATTATTACAATGACAATAAAGATTATTATTATTAGTATTATTAGTATTATTAGTATTATTAGTATTATTAGTATTATTAGTATTATTAGTATTATTAGTATTATTAGTATTATTAGTATTATTAGTATTAAGTGAATCTGGCTTCCCCATTAACTTTGCTGGTCAGAAGATCCCAAAAGGGGTCACATGCAACCGTCATAAATACAAACTCATTGTTAAGCATCTGAAATTTTGATCATAGCAATAGCACTTAGACTTATATACCGCTTCACAGTGCTTTACCGCCCTCTCTAAGCGGTTTACAGAGTCAGCCTATTCCCCGCACCCCCACCCCAACAATCTGGGTCCTCATTTTACCTACCTCGGACGGATGGAAGGCTGAGGCAACCTTGAGCCAGTCAGGATCGAACTGCTGGCAGTGGGCAGAGTTTGTCTGCAATAGCAATAGCACTTAGGCTTCTATACCGCTTCACAGTGCTCTACAGCCCTCTCTAAGCAATTTACAGAGTCAGCCTCTTGCCCCCAACAATCTGGGTCTTCATTTTACCCACCTGGGAAGGATGGAAGGCTGAGTCAACCTTGAGCCTGGTGAGATTCGAACTGCCAAATTGCAGTAGCCTGCAGTACTGCACTCCAACCACTGCACCACGGTGGCTCTCCATGTGATCATAGAGCTGCTGCAAAGCTTGTAACTGTGAAAAGTGGTCATAAGTCACATTTTTCAGTGCTGTTGTAACTTTGAATGGTCGCTAAGCGAACTGTTGTAAGTCGAGGATTATCTGTATTTGTTTGCTTGGTGGTAAAGCCTCTAATGAAATGACAACCTGTAGTGGAAATGTTACAATTTAGATCAGTGGTAGTCAATCTGGTCCCTACCACCCATTAGTGGGCGTTCCAGCTTTCATGGTGGGCGGTAGGGGTTTTGTCCGATACTGAAGCACTTTCCTTTTTTTAAAATTTAATTGATTTTTTTTAAAAAAATCATAGCATTATTTAAAAATATTTTCATTAGGTTTTCATAAAATCACCATTACTGTAGAACCGGTGGACGGTTACAAAATTTTACTACTAACAGAGATACAAAAGTGGGCAGTAGGTATAAAAAGGTTGACTACCCCTGATTTAGATAATGCCTCACAGTGAACCTTTGACCTTGGTGTCCTTTCAGCAATAGATGCGCAGCGTAATCCCCCTCACAATCGCACGGCTTCAACTAGTTTGTTCCATGAAAATGACCTGGTTGTCTCCTATACTGACCTTGACAATCTCTTCAATTCTGATGAGGACGAGCTAACGGTAAGTAGCTTTTTAAGGTGGTGGGAGTCTTTCGTGTGATAATGGTGATCTGTGGCTGCTGCCATAGGGAGTGGGGTGGGATTTTTATGGTGGTCTCAAAGGTGCTTTTTTTTTTTTTGATGAGAGGCAACTGGACTTTCTGGTTTTCCTTTGAAGACATTTCACTTCTCATCCAAGAAGCTTCTTCAGCTCTGGCTGGCTGATGGGGAATGGAAGGATTTGCATTCTTTTAGAGAGTTGTTGAGGCCACTTGGGGGTTTGCCACTGTTCTGACCTAGGCTTCCCCAAAAAGCACAAAGCAGATTCCTGGTCCCAACAAAACCCTTTTATCAAAGGAATGTGAATTCCTCTCCTTCACATTCAGCAAAGCCCTGGCAAACAGTCTTACAAAGGTGAATTTATGACCACAGACCTTATCTAGCATGGAAAGCTGCCATGTAAATATTTTCCAAATGAGGTGCTGTGCAAGGAAAGACTTGAGCACAGAGTCTCTGAGATTCACGGGCAGATCTTCACACTCCTGAAACGAATGAAGCAACGAACAAATTGCCTCCTGCAAACTCCACTCCCCTTTCCCTCTTCTGTTATTTCCTCTGGGAGGGGCCATTCATCGTCCACCTGTGGCCTTACTCCCAAGTTGACCCCTGTTCTTTAGTTGTTCTCTTCGTCTGGCAACTGCACATGTCACATTGGGAACAGCCTCCAGCTGTTCCTCTGCCTCATCGCTGTCTAGTTCTGAAGGCAGCTGAGAACTGCCAGGCAGTCTTGGACCCATCTCTGCCTCCGAGAGCCCTCGTCCGAGCCTTCCCCAACCTCCAGGATTGACCCATGTTCCTCCCCAACCTCCTCACTGTCCGACTCTGCTGCCAGTCTTCTGGAAGTCTTCTAGTCCAACCCCTTGCTCAAGCGCACCATTCCAGACCAATGGTTGTACAATCTAATCTTGAAAGCTTCCAGTGTTGGAGCATTCACAACTTCTGGAGGCAAGTTATTCCACTGATTAATTGTACTCACTGTTAGGAAATTTCTCCCTTAGGTTCTAAGTTACTTCAATTAGTTTCCATCCATTGCTTCTTGTCCGGCCTTAAGTCACTCTTCCCAGTGAAACTGGTGCTGCTGAAGAAAAAACCACCCCTTTAGCTGGCCAGTTGCTTTCAACTGATTTACTGCATCAGTGATGTTGTATTCAGCATCACACTATCCTCCATACATCTTAATAGATGACATGCGGTCCTGGGGAAGATGCTGTTGAATTTTCTCTCTTTCACTCTCAAATTTAATGGCCATACAGAGACAGTTGCCCAGATGTTGTCAAAAAGAACATATGCAGATAATTGAAGCTTTTAATGTATGATGTGATTTGGATGATGTTCTATTTTATTAGCTCGGCTGTTTGCTTGCATTTTTTTTTTTAAAAAATGGTTAATTATTTTAAATCTTTTTTTAAAAGCAAATTGTCCAGTGTTACAATTTGGAACTTATGCTCCTGGGATGTTTATTTTTCTTTCTTTCATTCCTAGCCGGGATCTAAAAGAATATTAAACGGAACAGACGACAAATCTAGTTGCAAAGAGTCAAAAGCTGGAAACCTGGACCCATTGTCATGCATAAGTAAGTTGCTTTCTCCTAGTGTTACGATTTTTCTTGGGTTATCTTTGTATTTTGATAGCCTGAAACTTTTATCACGGAAGTAGAAACGAAAATAGAACAAAATAGTTCCCATTCGTGGGTGCTTGTAAAAATCCTGCTCTAGGACAGTTTTCTCATATTGGCAGAAAAGAATGAAGGTTGCACTCCAACTGAACCTGAAGACTCCACATTGGGAAACCTGGCCCAGGTTATAAGGCAGGGGGTCTCCAACCGTGGCCCCTTTAAGACTTGTGGACTTCAAGCTGGCTGAGGAATTCTGGGAGTTGAAGTCTACAAATCTTAAAGGGGCCAAGATTGGAGACCCCTGTTATAAGGTATTCAAGCATGAGGGGTACTTGGTGTTCTCTGGAACGACCTTCCCCCCGAAATTAGAACAACCATGGACCTCCGCTCCTTCCGTCAAAAATTGAAAACACACTTTTTCTGCTTGGCCGGCCTAGGTTAGTCTTCCGTCTTTCGATAGGGTTTTAGGGGTTTTTAGTGTAATTTAATTTAGGGGATTTTAGCGCAGGGACAATTGTTTAATTCGTATTTTAATTATTTATCTTTCTATGTATTTTATATTGGTTTTTTATTCCCTGTGCACCGCTCTGAGTCCCTTTGGGGAGAGGAAGCGGTATACAAATAAAATTTATTATTATTATTATTATCTCTGAGCTTGTTTGTTTTCTCGAAGATGTTTCATTACCCATACTAGGTAACATCATCAGTGCTAGGCTGATGTTATCTAGTTTGAGTAATGCAATGTCTGCAAGAAAGCAACCGAACTCCGAGAGCACCAAGGACCCCTCGTTTCAACCCTGAGCTACAAATATTGTCCTATATTAGTACCCGAGCACATAGAAAGTAGAATTTCCAACCATCTAAGACAGGTGTCAAACTCAAGGCCCAGGGGCCCGATCCGGAGGGTGAAAAATGGCCTCAAAAGATGGCTGAAATCAGGCATGCATGCTGGCCAGCTGACAGGGCAAGTCTCACGTGCCCTGACAAATGGCTCCACATGCCACCTGTGGCAGGCGTGCCATAGGTTCGCCATCGCGGAACTAGACATACCCAGTTCTTGCAACTGTTCTTCATGTTTTAGCCTCCAGTCCCCTAATCATCTTGGTTTCTCTTCTCTGCACTCTTTCTAGCGCCTCCACATCTTACTTTATCTTCAGCAATACTTTATCTTAGATGCTGAACTGGCAAAGAAGAATCCACGGATGCATATGGGGTGGAGCAAAAACTTACATTTGGTGGACTTAACATTTCCTAACTTTAAATAATATTATTGAGCAAGCTCTTATGGATAACAGAATGGATAAAATTCTCGAAATAGTAGAACTATTTCGCCATTGGGGGCGAAACACCGGCCCCCGTGGAGAGGGCGCGCAATTTGGGTGTCCTGGATTCCCGGCTGTCTATGGAAGATCATGTGACAGCCGTGGCCAGGGGGGCGTTTCATCAGGTACGCCTGATGCGCCAATTGCGCCCCTTACTGGACCGGGGTGCCTTACGCACAGTCACTCAAGCACTCGTCACCTCTCGACTCGACTACTGTAATGCTCTCTACATGGGGCTCCCCTTGAGGTGCACCCGAAAGCTGCAGCTAGTCCAGAACGCAGCCGCGCGGATGATTACGGGAGCGCCTAGACACTCCCACATAACACCTATCCTGCGCGAGCTGCACTGGCTTCCTGTGGTCTTTCGGGTGCGCTTCAAGGTTTTAACGACCATCTTTAAAGCGCTTCATGGCTCGGGACCTAGTTATATGCGAGACCGCCTCCTGCCCCATACATCCCTCAGACCGATACGCTCCCACAGAGAGGGCCTCCTCAGGGTGCCGTTGGCTGGACAATGCCGACTGGCGACACCCAGGGGAAGAGCCTTCTCTGTGGCGGGCCCAGCCCTCTGGAACGACTTACCCCCTGAACTCCGCACCATCTCCGACCTCCGCCTCTTCCGCAAGTGTCTGAAGACACATCTGTTCCATCTAGCCGGCCTAGCGTAACCTCCATTACTGACTATTAGACAGTTTTAAACGTGGGACTTTTAATTCGGTTTTTAGCGCAGGGTTTATTTATTAGAATAAGTTTTTTAAATTTTATATATTTTATATATTTTGTATGTATTTTAACATCCCTGTGGGCCGCCCTGGGTCCATTTGGAGAAGGGCGGGGTATAAATTTAATAAAATAAATAAAAATAAATAAAAGAACGTCAATGATAAAAATAGCCAACGGACTTCAGAAGTAGTTACGGCACAATGAAACAGAAAAAGAAAAGAAAATAATTTGTTAGGATATATGATGAGACAAAATTTGTTTAAACTTTGGCGTCTTCTGAGAATAAGGATATGTTTTTACCATTAACATCTCCATCAATTATTTTTACATAAAGGATAACTACAGGAAGCTTTAGGTATTTATGCTAATATGGTACATTCAGCTTCAAAAAAAACCAAGACAATACAATAGCAGAGTTGGAAGGGACCTTGGAGGTCATCTAGTCCAACTCCTTGCCTAGGCAAGAAACCCTATACCATTTCAGACAAATGGCTATCCAACATCTTCTTGTAGACGTACAATGTTGGGGCATTCACAATTTCTGGAGGCAACTTCTGTTCCACTGATTAATTGTTCTAACTGGCAGGAAATTTCTCCTCAGTTCTAAGTTGCTTCTCTCCTTGATTAGTTTCCACCCATTGCTTCTTGCTCTGCCCTTTGGTGCCTTGGAGAATAGTTTGACTCCCTCTTCTTTGGGGAAGCCCCTGAGATATTGGAAGACTGCTATCATGTCTCCCCTGGTCCTTCTTTTCATTAAACTAGACATACCCAGTTCCTGCAACCGTTCCTCATATGTTTTAGCCTCCAGTCCCCTAATTCTCTTTGTTGCTCTTCTCTGCACTCTTTCTACAGTCTCCACATTTTCTACATCGTGGTGACCAAAACTGAATGCAGACTAAGGACATGGCAAGATTTGTTTAATAAAGATAGGAATTTACCATAATTAATATATTTATAAATTTGCTTAATAAAGATAGGAATTTACCATAGTTAATACATTATAAATTGCTGAAAGAATAACAAATGACCTCAAGACTCACAATCAGGCACTTAGAAGAATGACAGAATTCAAAGCACTTACATGAGTCAAGAACATTTCCTAGGATATATTTATAAATTGCTACTGAGATATGTCATGGAGATGGAACAAATTAATAATTGATGCAAAATTTCAAGGAAGTAATTACAGTGGAAAAATGGGAAGAGCTGTGAAAAAATCAATAACATTCACTCAAGGTATAATTTAAAGCAAAATTGGTATAAAATGTTTTAAAGAGGGTATATAACTCCATTCAATGATTGCCAAGATGGACAAATCATGTATAATAAATGCTGGAAATGCCATATATATGTTTGCACATGTAATAAAATATTCTTTTGAGCATTTTATTACACGTGGTATTCGTGCAAAAATACCTAAGGAAATATAACAAAGTATACAGAAATTTGGCCTTGAACCATAAATTTTCCTATTAGGAATACTGTAATTACAGGATGTATAAATGAAAAGTGTTATAACTTAATAAAATATATGATGACAGCAGCAAGAATAAATTATGCTCTGTCCTGGAAAAATGAAATTTGGCTGTTGATACAAGCTTGGGAGACCAAAATTGGAGAATAGGCAGCAAAAGCAAAACTAATAGTATATTTTCATAACAGAAGATTAATTAAATTTAAGCAGAAATGATTCTCTTATTCATAACATACAACACAGCAAAGCATATTTAGACTTTTAGAATAGGATTTCTAGAATTGTCTATGGAGATTCTCAATCATAAGAACATAAGAACATAAGAACAGCCTTGCTGGAACAGGCCACAGCCCATCCAGTCCAGCCTTCTGTCTCACACAGTGGCTCCCCATTTGCTTCAGGGTCTTCCCAAGCAGATGTCTTCACCTGCTTAGGATTCCCTGCAAATGGCATTGAGAGATATCCTGCCTATCTCTCCAACCCGGAGGGTGTCCTTAGGCATCCATCATGATAGCCATGGATACCCTTGTTCTCCATGAACTCCTCTCATCCTTTCTTAAAGGTGTCGAGACTGACAGCTGTCACCACTTCTTCTGGCAGGGAGTTCCATAGACCAGGGATCCTCTGGGTGAAAAAGTACTTCCTCTTATTTGTTTGAGGTCTAGTTATCAAAAGTTTCATGGAGGGCCCCCTAGTTCTAGTGTTGTGCGATAGGAAAAACAGTTTTCCCTTTTCTACTTTGTCCACACCGTGCATGATTTTATAGACTTCAATCAGGTCGCCTCTCAGGCGCCGTCGTTCTAGAGTGAAGAGGCCCAGCCGTTGCAGCCTCAGATGGTAAGGAAGGTGTTCCAGCCCTCTAATCATTCTGGTTGCCCTCCTCTGCACCTTTTCCATTTCCATTAATATCCTTCTGAAGGTATGGTGACCAGAACTGTACACAATACTCCAGATCATCCAGGTCATGGTTGTCCCGAAGGTGCTTTTTCCATAAGACAAGTGGCTGAAATGTTTCCCTTCTCATCCAAGAAACCTCTTCTTCAGAACTGAAGAAGCTTCTTGGATTCAAGAAGCGAAAGGAAAATGACCCAAAAAATCCAGATGCTCTTTGGAAAAAAGCACCTTTGAAATTTCTCGAGTTAAAAGAAAAATTAAAAATGACAAAACAAAATGATTTAAACAGATATGAGCAGCAATCCCCAATGTTTACTCTTCAGCGCAAAAGACAAATATTTAGTGATTAGGTTGGGGGGGGGGGGGGAAATGAAAGGGAAAGAGAACGCTTCTTTCATAACATTGTTATCATGTTTCATTTTTTTTATTTCTGTATTATTGTAAGCCACTCAGTGTCACCTGGTGGTGAGATGAGTGGCAAGTACATGGAAGGAAGGAAGGAAAGGAGATTCTTGATTTCTGTTCAATATTTGTTTAAACTTATAACTTGTAACTTTTTTAAAAAAAAGACAAGGAATTATTTATCCCATTTATTCTGGTGGTCCCATTAGAGATGAGAGAGCACCCTTGTGGGTTTGTAGAATTTAATGCTATTTGTGAGCTGGCTTGCAGATTGGCTAGGTATAATCTTTGGAAGATGTAGAAGCCCTAAAAAGGCTTATTCAAAAATGTCTGTGCTTTAGCTTTGCAAAACTCTCTTTAGAAAATTAATATATTTTAGTAGGCCTCTGCGTCCTTTAAACACAAGACACTTGGAGTACTGCATCCAGTTTTGGTCGCCGTGATGTAAAAAAAGAGGTGGAGACTCTAGAAAGAGTGCAGAGAAGAGCACCAAAGATGAGGGGACGGGAGGCTAAAACATATGAAGAACGGTTGCAGGAACTGGGTATATCTATTTAATGAAGGACCAGGGGAGACATGATAGCAGTCTTCCAATATCTCAGAGACTGCCCCAAAGAAGAGGGAGTCAAACTATTCTCCAAAGCACCTGGGGGCAGAACAAGAAGCAATGGGTGGAAACTAATCAAGGAGAGAAGCAACTTAGAACTGAGGAGAAATTTCCTGACAGTTAGAACAATTAATCAGTGGAACTACTTGCCTCCAGAAGTTGTAAATGCTCCAAACACTGGAAGTCTTTAAGAGGATGTTTGATAGCCATTTGTCTGAAACGGTGTAGGGTTTCCTGCCGAGGCAGGGGGTTGGACTAGAAGACCTCCAAGGTCCCTTCCAACTCTGCTATTGTATTGTATTTATATTTGTATTGTATTGTATTTTGCATAATGACAATAAAGACTATACTATAACAGCAGGGCCAGCTTAAGGAAAGCACCCCAAATATGAAATTCCTGGCTGAGGGAAGTACAACTTGGGGGGTTGGGTCCTTGGTGCTCTTTGAGCTTGACTGTTTTCATGCAAGCATTTCATTACCAAACTAGGTAACATCATCAGTTTGAAATCATCACTCCTTTACTAGCAGCAATGATGTAACCTAGATTGGTAATGAAACGTCTGCAAAAAAAAAACAGGAGGAGGAATTTCCTGACAAAACAATTAACCAGTGGAACAACTTACCTCCAGAAGTTGTGAATGCCCCAACAGTGGATGTTTTAAAGCAGATGTTGGGCAACCATTTGTCTGAAGTGGTGTAGGGTTTCCTGCCTAAGCAGGGGGGTTGAACTAGAAGACCTCCAAGGTCCCTTCCAACTCTGTTATTCTATTCTATTCCATTCCATTCCATTCCATTCCATTCTATCCGTCCTGTCCTATGCTATGCTGTTGTATACTATTCCTATTATGTTCTGCTTGGATGCATTCCATTCTCTATTCTATTCTATTCTATTCTATTCTATTCTATAAGAGCAAAATATGCGGAATGGGAAAGCAGCTGTACTGTTTGGGTAGACTGACAAGCGGAAAGAAAAATAACCTGTTCTATTACTTGCACCTAAACCAGGTACAGCTGATCTTCATAAAATGTATCCCACACCACCATCCTTGGAGCAACACATCATGGGATTTTCTCCCATGAATATGAACAATAAGGAGTACGGCAGCATGGACACCACCCCCGGAGGGACAATCCTCGAAGGAAACGGTGTGACTGGTGGCCTTCAGTTCCGGATTGAAGTGGATGAGGGATTCTGTAGTCCAAAACCTTCAGAAATAAAGGTTGGTGAATTCCTTTGGATGTTCTTGAATGTTAGTTATGTCTACTTTGGATTGATCTACAAAAATGACAGAGGAGGACAATTTAACAGCTTTTGGGTTGGTTGGTTCATTGTCAGAGACAAGGTTTTTCTGAATGGGTACACTTCACCTGAAATAGCCAGGATTGTTCGTTTTAATACTTTTTATTTGGTTTTTCCCCTCTGGGAATTCATTTTGGTGACGGCGATGTTTTTTTTTCCCCCTTGCCACCATTACGAGATTTTTTCCCCCCATAGCTTTATTTGGGTGCGCGATGAAATGGACTCATGTTTCATTAGCTGTGACAACAGCTTGTTTGATTAACTTTTGACTTTTTTCAGCCCTGCATTCAAATTAAATATTAACTTAGCTTCTGTCTGTATCCGTTATGAGGGGAATGCATTTCATGTGGAGGAGGTGCACTGGCAATGGGAGAAAACAGATGTTGCCACAAGCGAGAGCTTTGCCACTATCTTACTCACAGATAAGAGCCCATTTTTTTCCCACTAGTATCTTCCCACCACCACCTCTCCCCAGTGTTGGTAGTCCTTGAGATACGACCTTAATAGAGGCTGCCCATTTTGGTCCCATGTCAGGACGGCTGGAAAACAAGGTGGCTTTGCTTAACAACCCACAGCTCCTGCTGTCCCCAGTGAAGCTGTTAAATGAAAGTGCAGGTCATTTAAACGGAGTACAGATTGTCTTGGGTGGGGGAGGTCTTCGGAGGCCCAGGTCTACCTACTCTAGGTCTCCCAAAGCCCCCCCTGGTCACTGCAACATAAGGGTAAACGACCCTTATGGGCCGTTGCAATAGCTGTAACTTTGGGAGCAGGTGGTTAGTAGCTTTTGGGGGAACGTCTATGGAGATTCTCAATCATCCCGGTCACGGTTGCCCCAAAGGCACCGTATTTTTCGGAGTATAAGATGCAGCTTTTTCCATCAAAAAAGAGGTTGAAAATCTGGGTGCGTCTTATACACTGAATACAGCATTTTTTTGCCTTACGAAACTCCGCCCCCTTCACCAAAATAGTCGTGCATAGCTTTTAGAAGGCTTTCAGAGAGCTGCTGGGGGCAGGGGAGGGCAGAAATGAGAGAAAACAACCTGTTTTTTGCCCCTCAAGCCCTCAGCAGCAATATAAGCTTCCTAAAGGCTATCCATGCCCCCCTTTTTTTTATACCAAAAACGGGCCTGTTTTCATGAAAAACAGGCCATTTTTTGGTTGTTTTGGGCCCCCCACCCCACCCACCAGGAGCACTCTACAAGCCTCCTAAAGGCTATTCATGCCCACTTTTTTTCACAAAAAAAAAAATGGGCCCGTTTTTCATGAAAAACAAGCCGTTTTAGGGAGGTTTGCAGAGTGCAAAAACTTTTTAAAAACTTTTTCCCTGTTCAAAACCTTGCTGCGTCTTATACTCCGGTGCGTCCTATACTCCGAATAATACGGTACTTTTTCAAAAGACAGCTGGTCCTTCTTGTTTTGTTTTTGTTTTTCCTTGAAAAGGTTTCACTTCTCATCCAAGAAGCTTCTTCAGTTCTGGAGAAACAGTTTCTTGGATGAGAAACAAAACATTTTCAAAGTTGGTGTGTGTGTGTGTGTGTGTGTGTGTGTGTGTGTGTGTGTGTGTGTGTGTGTGTAAAATGCAAAATGTCCAGTTGCCGTTTGAAAAGCGTCTTTGAGATAACTTTTTTGGGGGGAGGCGGAGGCGGGATTGTACCTATGAATGTCCATTAAGGGAAGGCTGCCTGCAGCTTCTTATCCGGGATGAGACAACTGATAATTAAAACAGACTAACATTTGAAACTTAAATCCATGAGTTTTTCTGTTTAAACTTTCCACCCATAAGGTAAAGGTTCCCCTCGCACATATGTGCTAGTCGTTCCTGACTCCAGGGGGCGGTGCTCATCTCCGTTTCAAAGCCGAAGAGCCAGCACTGTCCGAAGACGTCTCCGTGGTCATGTGGCCGACATGACTAAACGCCGAAGGCGCACGGAACACTGTGACCTTTCCAGCAAAGGCGGTCCCTATTTTTCTACTTGCATTTTTTACGTGCTTTCGAACTGCTAGGTTGGCAGAAGCTGGGATAAGTAACGGGAGGTCACTCCGGTACGCGGTGCTAGGGATTCGAACCGTCGAACTGCCGACCTTTCTGATCAACAAGCTCAGCGTCTCTGGCCACTGAGCCACCGCGTCGTTTCCATTCATAGCTCTTTTTAAATGCTCTTCCTGGTGTGTGTTTCAGGATTATTCCTATGTTTATAAGCCTGAGAACAGTCAAGCTTTCATGGGATGTTCCATGTTCGCCCCACTGAAGACTCTCCCGAGCCACTGTCTTCCTGCCATCAAACTGCCAGAGGAGTGTGTTTATCGGCAGAGTTGGACTGTTGGCAAGTTGGATTTGCTTCCGCCAGGACCCACAATGCCATTCATTAAAGAGGGGTAAGTGTTTCTTTAAGACAAGATAATAAAAGGGTTTCATCCAGCTTAAGAAACGATTTCACATTGTCTTCTGACAAATGTATCGGTCCGAGACCAGGGCCAGGTTTTATGGAATCCAGAGGCACTTTAGCAAGGCTTGTTGTTAGTTGTGAAGTCGTGTCCGACCCATCATGACCCCATGGACTACGTTCCTCCAGGTCTTCATGTCCTTTACCATCCTCTGGAGTCCATTGAAGCTCACGCCGACTGCTTCGATGACTCCATCCAGCCACCTCCTTCTCTGCCGTCCCCTTCTTCTTTTGCCCTCCATCGTTCCCAGCATGAGGCTCTTCTCCAGGGAGTCCTTCTTCCTTCTCATCAGGTGGCCAAAGTCTTTGAGTTTCCTCTTCAGGATCTGGCCTTCTAAAGAGCAGTCAGGGTGGATCTCCTCTAGGACTGACCGGTTGGATGGCCTTGCAGTCCAAGGGACTCAATGCAGGAGTCTTCCCCAGCACCAGAGTTCTTTGGCACTCAGCCTTCCTTATGGTCCAGCAAGGCTTAGGTTTGTTTATTTATTGAACACTTTTTAATTGATGAGGACACTTTTCTCACTATAGGAAATTCCTCCTCAGTTCTAAGTTGCTTCTCTCCTTGATTAGTTTACATTCATTGCTTCTTATCCTGCCTTCAGGTGCTTTGGAAAATAGCTTGACTCCCTCTTCTTTGGGGCATCCCCTGAGATATTAGAAGGCTGCTGTTGTGTCACCCTTAGTCCATCTTTTCTTTATGGCAAACCATAATTTATCATTGCTTTTTTTTTCTCCATTTAAACATCATTGTTAAAAATATTTAACAGAGATACAATTTGATTGCAGTATAAGGAGTATCTTGGGGGTGCTTAATTATATCTATTTTAATAAGCCACGAAGTCTGTTAAGAGTAAAGACAAACTAGGAATTCCTCTATACTTCTGGAAGTCTGATAGATCTGGCCATGAGGAGGATGTATGTGTGTCACAATTTTTTTCTCATTTAAAGGGGAAAATGTGGATCAATGTTCTATTCTGTTGAAAAAGTTCTTTAAATTACAAGTTCCCCAATCAATGTTCGAAACTGATTGCTTATTTTTTAACATCAATGAGCAACAGTAATATTTTTCTCTCATCAAAGTAGTACACAAAGGACTAAAAATATAGCATTCCTGTAAAGTTAAAAATATCCGAGAGAAAGCTAATGTAAGATACATATATTAAGTTGTTTTAACACATCAAGGAGGTGTGGAATCATCCGTCGCTTCCATCTCCTTGCTGCTTACAGTGAGTCCTCGACTTACGACCAATCATTCCCACAGCCGACCTGTAAGCTGATTTACTGCATCTTAGCCAGAAACCATTTACTTCCAGCTTCCGGCAATAAACGCTCTATAACGAACCATGGTTTCATTTAATGACCGTGGCATTAGCTGAACTGCTGTGGCATTTGCTTTAACGACTGATTCAAAAAGAGTAATGAAATCAGGTCCAGTCACACGATGACTCGCTTTATGACCATTATGACTTATGACTGTACAGGTGGGCAGTGCTCGACTCGACGACAGTTTGTTAGTGACTGTTCAAAGTTATAACATCACTGAAAAGGTGACTTTACGATCGTTTTTCACATTTACGACTGTTGCAGCATCCCTGTGGTCACGTGATCAAAATTGGCAACTAGTTTGTATTTATGAGGCTTAGCAACTAGTTTGCAGTGTCCCGGGGGGGGGGGGGGTCACCCGATCTCCTTTTGTGACCTTCTGATAAGCAAAGTCAACGGGGAAGCTGGATTCACTTAACTGTGTTACTAGCGTAAGCACTAAAGTGATTCACTTAAAAAGTGCGGCAAGAAAGGTTGTAAAATGGGACAAAACTCAAATTTCTAACCAACGGCTCAGAACTAACAAATGTCTCACTTAAGAATAGACATTTTGAGGTCAATGGTGGTTGTAAGTGGACCACTACCTGTATAACCCTTGGTAGCCTCCCTTATGGTCATCAGACTATCTGAAGAACTCTTTATAATTACTGTATTTTTCGGACTATTAGACACACTTAGATTTAGAGGAGGAAAATAAGAAAAAAATAGGTTTTGGCCTTCATGCATCCTGTTTTTGCTCTCCTTGACTCCCAGACCCACTCTGCAGGCCAAAAACAGGCCCATTTTTGGGCCTCCCGAACCCTTCACACGTCCCGTTTCTGCCAAAAAGGGCACAAATGTGATGCACAGAGATTTCGGGGGGGGGGGGGGGCTGTATTCGGTCTATAAGACACGCTGCAATTTTCACCCCCTTTGGGCGGGGGGGGGGAGAGTGCGTCTTATAGCTGAAAAAATACGGTATGCTTTGATCGTTATATGTCCCATTGGCTTCAATACATACTCTTTGAACGTCTTGAATTAAAAGCTTTTCCCCTTCCTTCTCCAGGGACGGGAGCACCGTTGATCAAGAGTATGGCCCTGCCTACACTCCGCAGACGCATACCCCCTTTGGTATGCCCCCCAGCAGCGCCCCGCCAAGCAACAGCGGCACTGGGATCCTTCCTTCCCCTTCCACCCCTCGCTTCCCGACTCCCCGGACTCCAAGGACGCCTCGGACTCCCCGCGGGGCGGGTGGGCCAGCCAGCGCGCAAGGCTCCGTCAAGTACGAGAATTCCGACTTGTACTCGCCAGCCTCGACCCCGTCCACCTGCCGGCCCTTAAACTCGGTCGAGCCGGCGACGGTCCCATCAATTCCCGAGGCGCACAGCCTCTACGTGACCCTCATCCTGTCCGAATCAGTGATGAATCTTTTCAAAGACTGTAACTTTGACAGCTGTTGCATTTGCGTTTGCAACATGAACATCAAAGGTGCTGACGTCGGCGTTTACATTCCAGACCCAACCCAGGAAGCCCAGTACAGGTGTACGTGTGGATTCAGCGCGGTCATGAACCGGAAATTTGGCAACAGCTCGGGATTGTTCCTGGAGGATGAGTTAGACATCTTGGGCCGCAATTCGGAAGCGGAGAAACGCTTCGAGGCCCTTCGCACGGCTTCCGTCGAGCAGACTGGAAGCTTGAAGGAGGTGGAACGGCTTCCCGACGAGCTGATACTTTTGTTGCAAGACCAGTGCACCAACTTGTTTTCGCCGTTTGGAGCAGCAGATCAAGACCCCTTGCCCAAAGTCGGCGCCACGGGCAATCTGGTGCGGGCCGAAGAAAGGGACTGTTGCTACGACTGCTATCTGGCATTGGAACACGGACGCCAGTTTATGGACAACATGTCCGGAGGGAAGGTTGACGAGGCGCTTGTGAAGAGTACTTGTTTGCATCACTGGTCGAAACGAAATGGTAAGTGCCTCAGTTTGCCGATCAAATTCAGTTCTAGGCTGCATAAACAGAGGGAGAGAATCAAGATCACATGAAGTGTTAATACCACTTTATAAGGCCTTGGGAAGGCCACACTTGGAATACTGCATTCAGTTTTGGTCACCACGATGTAGAAAAGATGTGGAGACTCTAGAAAGAGTGCAGAGAAGAGCAACAAAGAGGATTAGGGGACTGGAGACTAAAACGTATGAAGAACGGTTGCAGGAATTGGGTAGGTCTAGTTTAATAAAAAGAAGAACTAGGGGAGACAGGATAGCAGTCTTCCAATATCTCAGGGGTTTCCACAAAGAAGTGGGAGTCAAGCTATTCTCCAAGGCACCTGAGGGTAGAACAAGAAGCAATGGGTGGAAACTAATCAAGGAGAGAAGCAACTTAGAACTGAGGAGAAATTTCCTGACAGTTAGAACAATTAACCAGTGGAACTACTTGCCTCCAGAAGTTGTGAATGCCCCAACACTGCAAGTCTTTAAGAAGATGTTGGACAACCATTTGTCTGAACTGGTGGTAGGGTTTCCTGCCTAAGCAGGAGATGTAGACTAGCAGACCTCCAAGGTCCCTTCCAACTCTGCTATTGTATTGTATTGTAAGAGCTTGCATTGATGATGTTACTTACTGTGGTCATGAAATGTCTGCAAGAAAAAAGCCAAGCTCCGGGATCTCACAGTTTAACCCTGAGCCACCAATATTCCCCTCCATCAGAAACAATAACTTGCTTATCTGTTCCTAATTTTCTAGAGCAGTGTTTCTCAACCACGACAACTTCAAGATGGGTGGACTTTAATTCCCAGAATTCCCCAGCCACTCCTGCTTTAAGAAAGGTGGACTTCGACTCCCAGGATTCCCCAGCCAGCCTTGCTAGGGAATTCTGGGAGCTGGTCTTCACATCTTTAAATTGCAAGGTTGAGAAACGTTATTCTAGATCAGTGTTTCTCAACCTTATCGAATGTAAGATCCATGGATCTTGTCCCAGAATTCAGCAAGCTTTATTGGGTGGGGAATTCTGGGAGTTGAAGTCCACGCATCTTAAAGTTGAGAAGGTTGAGAAACGCCGATCTAGAATAACGTTTCTCGGCCTTTCAGTTGAACAGATTAACAGAGTTGAAAGGCAGCTTGTAGGTTACTAGTCCAACCCCCTATTTAAAGATGTGCAGACCAGCTCCCAGAATCCCCTAGCACGGCTGGCTGGGGGAATGCTGGGAATTGAAGTCCACACCTCTTCCAGAAGACAAGAAGAGCAAAAAATCTATTATGAAATACAAGTAGTACTTGGCCTACAGCCAGTAGTTTAATGATAATTCGGAGTTACAAAGGATTTACAACCCAGTTTCAAAGTTATGTGCACCCTCCTCTGGCAGTCATGTGGCCAGATTTTGGGCGCTTAGCACTGCATTGGCCTGCATCTATGGGCACGGTCATATGCATGCAATTTGTCACAGTTTTGCCGAAAACATCCATGGTGTTTGCTTAGTAACCACCGGGAAGAAGGTCATAAAATCAACTCCAGTCACACAGTGACCTGCTTTGCAACTGTCATGACGACCTTAATTACTAGGCTCAGTTACGGTTGTAACTGGAGGACCGTTTATATGAAGAACTTGTAACAGGTGGTAAAGGGTTTAGTTAAAGGTGGAATCATTTTTACTTTTCATGTTTTTTAAAAGATAGTCTTTGAAAGCCAAGTCTGTCCCAAAGGTGCTTTTTCCCCCCAGAAATTTTTTATTTTTTTATTCTCTTACATACCATTTTAAGTCTACATTCACATAATTGTTATTCTTCTTTACATTTATCATTCTTATACATTTGTTATTCCATTTAATAGGTTATCATATACAGTTTGGGTTGCTTTGATTACCATCCTTTCCTCCCTTTGTAACCCCACTTTATTTTCCTTTTCTCCCTCCCTCCCTTCTCTACTTCCTTCCTTCCTCGTCTCCTTTCCCTTCCTTCTTCACTTCCCTTTCTCCTACTCTATTCTTCCTCTCCCCCTACCTACCCTCTCTCCATCTCTTTCTCTCCCTTCCTTCCTTCTCTCCTTCCCCTTCCTTCTTCCCTTAACCCTCCCCTACTCCTTCCCCTTTCCCTTCCTACCCTCTCTCCTTCTCTTTCTCTCCCTTGCATTCGTCCTCTCCTTACCTCTTCCGTCCCCTGTCTTCCTTTCATTCTCTCCTCCTCTCTCCCTTTCTTTTCTCCCTTCCCCCTTCTCTACTTCCTTCCTTCCTCCTCTCTTTCCCCTTCCTTCTCTTCCTCTCCCTTCCATCCTCCTCTCCTTACCTCTTTCTTCTTTCCCCCATCTTCCTTTCATTCTCTCCTCTCTCCCTTTCTTTTCTCCCTTCCCCCTTCTCTACTTCCTTCCTTCCTCCTCTCTTTCCCCTTCCTTCTTCCCTTAACTCTCCCCTACTCCTTCCTCTCCCCCTACCTACCCTCTCTCCTTCTCTTCCTCTCCCTTCCATCCTCCTCTCCTTACCTCTTTCTTCTTTCCCCATCTTCCTTTCATTCTCTCCTCCTCTCTCCCTTTCTTTTTCTATTATTGTAGGTGTCTCTTTCAGGTCTCAGTTTATGTTTCCTTGGGATGATATTTCCGCAAACCCCAATATAATTTGATATCCTTTCTTATTCCCTTACCTTCACTAATCTACCCTAACTATATCCCCCCCCCCTGTTGTATATCGCTGTTGTATATATACTTGTATATTTAATATTTTCTTTTCTGTTTTCCCCTTCTTCTCCCCCCTCCCCAGTTTCCATTTAACAGTGCATCGTCTGGGTTCTATGTCTTCTCCCTACTTTCTTCTCTAGTTTCCTTTCTCTAGCCCAGGGGTCTGCAAAGTTGGCTGGGGATTTCTGGGAGTTGAAGTCTACCAGTCTTAAAAGAGCCAACTTTGCAGACCCCTGCTCTAGCCAATCATAAAATCTTCCCCATGTCTTGAAGTACTCCGGTTCCTCTTTATCCTTTATTTTCATTGTCAACCTATTCATCTCTGTCCAAAGTTGTTGTTTTTTCAGGAGGCAACTGGACTTTCTTGTTTTTGTTTTTTTTGGAAGACATTTCACTTCTCATCCAAGAAGCTTCTTCAGCTCTGACTGGATGGTGGGGAATGGAAAGATTTATACTCCTTGCAGACAGCTGGTCATTTGCATCCTTTTAGAGGGTCTTTGAAACACCTTTGAGACAATAATACAATACAAGAGTTGGAAGGGACCTGGTAGGTCTTCTAGTCCAACCCCCTGCGTGGGCAGGAACCTTATACCATTTCAGACAAATGGCTATCTAACATCTTTTTAAAGACTTCCAGGGTTGGGGCATTCACAACTTCTGGAGGCAAGCTGTTCCAGAGGTTAATTGTTCTGACTGTCAGGAAATTTCTCCTTAGTTCTAAGTTGCTTCTCTCCTTGATTAGTTTCCACCCATTGCTTCTTGTCCTGCCCCCAGGTGCCTTGGAGAATAGTTTGGCTCCCTCTTCTTTGTGGCACCCTCTGAGATATCGGAACACTGCTATCATGTCTCCCCTGGTCCTTCTCTTCATCAAACTAGACATACCCAGCTCCTACAACTGTTCTTCATGGAGACAACCATGACCTGGATGACTGAGAATCTCTACAGCCTGAAAGCCATTCTGGAGTTTTTTTCCCCCTGTTTTTTTTGTTTAGTATTACCGCTTCTGGGGGAACCTGGTTTAAATCCATCCTCAGTCAGAGAAGCCCCCATCCCCTTCCTCTCTGAGCCCAGCTTAACGGGTGAAGCTGCTATTGTGGGAAAACGCAAAGCGTTACGCCTGCCATCTTAAGTTCCTGAACGCAAATGGAAATATAGGTCTCATAAAATATTTATACACATCCCTAAAGTAATTCTGGGCGTGTGATAAAATCAATACGGAACAATAAAGCAAAACCTAATAAAAAAAACCAAATCTGGATTAGAAACAAAATGCAAGCTGATACTATCACTCAACTGCGGGAGCAAGCCAGAAAAAGAAACGATGAACACCTGGAGTAGAACATAGGTGTGATTTGCGACTGATATCCTCGCCAGCAATTTTAGCAGTTGTGTTCTGCAGCCTCTGATAGTGTCATCAACGCTATCCTGAACAATTATAGTCTCTGTGGGAAGTTAACGACTTCATACACAATTCTCAGTCAAGTTCAGGAATGTTAGAGCTGTTGAAATTACAGAGTTGGCTGGAAGGAAAACCCTTTAGGCTAGAGATAGTTCTTGACTTATGGCTTCAATTGAGCCCAAAATTTTCATTGTTAACCAGGACACCCATGAAGTTAAAAGCGGTCCATGGCTTAGGACCTGGGTACTTACGAGATCGTCTTCTGCCACCAAGAGCCTCCCACCGGCCAGTACGCTCCCATAGAGAGGGTCTCCTCATGGTGCCGTCGGCTAGACAATGTCGACTGGCGACACCCAGGAGGAGAGCCTTCTCCGTGGGAGCACCTGTCCTCTGGAACGAATTGCCCCCGGAATTAAGAACTATCCCTGACTTACGCACCTTCCGCCATGCTCTCAAAACCTTTTTTTTTCCAACAAGCCGGGCTGGCATAAAAATGAATTTTAAATTATGAATTTTTATTAAATTTTAATCGGGGTTTGTTTGGTTTTTTTTTAATTTTGAGGCCAAATTGTTTAATATGTTTTTAAAAAACGTTTTTATATCTGTTTTACTTTGGCTGTACACCACCCTGAGTCCTTCGGGAGTGGGGCGGTATAAAAAACTAATAAAACCTAAACCTAAGTGAGTTTGGCCCCATTTTACGACTTTTCTTCCCACGCTTGTTAAGTGAATCGCTGCCGTTGTGAAGATAGTAACCCGAGTGTTAATGTCAATCTGGCTTCCCCATGGACTTTGCTTGTCGGAAGGTTGCAAAAGGGGATCAAAACATAACCCCCGGGACATTGGAACGGTCATAAATGCAAGTCGGTTGCCAAGGGTCTGACTTTTCATGATGTGACCACGGGGATGCTGTATACAGTCCTAAGTGTGGGGAAAGGGTCATAGGTCACTTTTTTCCAGTGCCGTTTTAACATCTAACAGTCACTGAATGAAATGTTTGTAAGTTGAGGACTACCGGTTCTTGGAACGCCAGTGAACAAGAGGAATGTGGGAGCGGTATTTAATCAACTTTAAGATTTGGGATCCTTCAGTCTGCAGAATGATCTGTGTCAGTTTCAGCAGTCCGCATTCAGTCCATAAGAACAGCCTTGCTGGAACAGGCCACAACCCATCCAATCCAGCATTCTGTCTCACACAGTGGCTCCCCATTTGCTTCAGGGTCTTCCCAAGCAGATGTCTTCACCTGCTTATGATTCCCTGAAAATGTCCATTACAGGCAAGCCTCAATTTACAACCATTTGTATACAGATAAAATGGCACTGGAAAAAAAAATGACTTAGGATTCTTGTTCGCAATTAAAACCATCGCAGCATCCCTAGGGTCACATCAGTGGTGGGTTGCAGGCGGTATGCCCCAGTACGGGCGTACCGGAGCTTGCCCAGAGCACCGGGTATACTGGAGCCTGCCCGGAGCAACAGTATTGGTTCTGGTGCTCTGGAGGGCCCACCTGCCCATGCTCCTTACCTGTCTTTAAAGTCTTCAGTGCTTCCGCGAACGGCGCGTACCACACCTACACAACCCTCCACTGAGCAGCTGTAGCATTGTGGAGCTTGCGGAGGTGTCGCTGGACGGCACAACGCATATGCGTGCTGCACGCTTGTGCGCGCGTCCATGTGGACACCGCCGGACCCCGCTTGGCAACTGGCTCATATTTATGACAGTTGCAATGTCACATCATCCGCTTAATAATAATAATAATAATTTAATTTTATAACCCGCTCTCTCTCCCCAAGGGGACTCGAGGCGGGGCACAGGCAAATTAAAAATACAAAGAACAAAGTACAGAATACAAACTACAAAATTAAAAGTAAATTAAATTATTCCTGCGCTAAAACCCATATACTAAACTAAAAATTACCCCTAAAAACCCCTAACCTAAAAAGAGACTACCCAAGGCCGGCCAGGCGAAAAAAGTGTGTCTTTAATTTTAAGCGGAAGGAGCGGAGGTCCGTGGTTGTCCTAATATCGGGGGGAAGGTCATTCCAGAGGGCTGGGCCCGCCACAGAGAAGGCCCTTCCCCTGGGCGTCGCCCGCTGACAAAGTCTAGTGGACGGCACCCGGAACAGTCCCTCTCTGTGGGAGCGTATCGGCCGTGAGGATGTATGAGGCAGGATCCGATCCCGCTTCTGTGTAAAGGCGAAGAGAAAGGTTCCCCTCGCACATATGTGCTAGTCGTTCCCGACTCTAGGGGGCGGTGCTCATCTCCCTTTCAAAGCCGGAGAGCCAGCACTCCGTGGTCCTGTGGCTGGCATGACTAAAACGCCGAAGGCACACGGAATGCTGTTCCCTTCCCACCAAAGGCGGTTCCTATTTTTCTACTTGCATTTTTACCTGCTTTCGAACTGCTAGGTTGGCAGAAGCTGAGGCAAGTCACGGGAGCTCACTCCGTTACGTGGCGCTAGGGATTCGAACCGCCGAACTGCCAACCTTTCTGATCGACGAGCTCAGCGTCTCTAGCCACTGAGCCACTGCGTCCGTTTTTGTGACCTTCTGACAAAGTCAACGGGGAAGTCAGATTCACTTAGCAATCGCGTAACTAACTTAATACGTGAAGTGATTCACTTAACAACTGCGGCAAGAAAGGTTACAACCTGGGGCAAAACTCACTTAAGTGCCTTGCTTAAGCAACTGAAATTTTGGGCTCAGTTCAAGGACTACCTGTAGATCTTTAAGGAACTGGTCAGATCTTAGTTTGCATAGATCAGGGGCGAGCAATTTATGACCTGTGGACTCCAACTCCCAGAATTCCTGAGCCAGCCATACTTTATAGCCTGGAGACTTCAACTCCCAGAATTCTTGAGCCAGCCATACTTTATAGCCTGGAGACTTCAACTCCCAGAATTCCTGAGCCAGCCATACTTTATAGCCTGGAGACTTCAACTCCCAGAATTCCTGAGCCAGCCATACTGGCTCAGGAATTCTGGGAGTTGAAGTCTCCAGACTTTCAAGTTACTAGAGTTGCCCACCCTGGTATAGATTCCTGTGAGCACAGTCTGAATAGCATACTAAATCGTTAGCTGTTATTGCTTCAAATTGATATAAGCTTTACAGTGCAAAATGTGCTATGTTAGAGAGCAATTCTTGCCCTCTCCAGTCAACAGCCACGAGGAAGTTCTGAATTATTATTTTTTTGGTAAGAAATTTCTCTCATGAGAGGGCAGGTTTGCAGTAGAGATCCTCATTCGATCATGGAAATTTCCACAGGGATGTTTTGTAATTTATCTGGGATAAAGTCTTGGATTTTTCTGGTTTAGATATTTTTCTCCCTGTTCCAACGTGTGGAAACAAAAAGAAGGTCATCGCTTACAAGTACTCACTCAGTGTCACCACAGTGTGTGAAGCTTTAAATAGATTGAAGAGGGATAGAATAACCCTCTCCAGGTATTATCTGAACACACACACAAAAGGCCAAGCTGTGTTTCCTATAATTCCTATAATTCTACATGGTTTATAGTGCAGAGAAGAGCAACTAAGAGGATGAGGGGACTGGAGACTAAAACATAAGAACGGTTGCAGGAACTGGGCATGTCTAGTTTAATGAAAAGAAGGACCAGGGGAGACATGATAGCAGTGTTCCAGTATCTCAGGGGTTTCCACAAAGAAGAGGGAATCAATGGAACAGAAGTTGCCTCCAGAAGTTGTGAATGCCCCAACACTGGAAGTCTTTAAGAAGATGTTGGATAGCCATTTGTCTGAACCGGTATAGGGTTTCCTGCCTAGGTAGGGGGTTGGACTAGAAGACCTCCAAGGTCCCTTCCAACTCTGCTATTGTATATTAGAAGAAGGCCAATTCCTCTTGAACCTCCAGCAAAAAAAAAATAACTGACAAGAATTATTTGATAGTGAAACCAACTGTCCCTGAGATGTTGAGCTCCAAATTTCCTTCCTTCCTTCCTTCCTTCCTTCCTTCCTTCCTTCCTTCCTTCCTTCCTTCCTTCCTTCCTTCCTTCCTTCTTACTTTGTTTTTGTTTCTTTGTTTCTTTCCTCCTTTCCTCCCACCCATATGTCCTGGAAGAAATTGACTTCTAAAGCTGAAAATGTCCCCTTGCTACTCCTTAATCCTGGTGTCTCTTGAGCTGTAAGGCCCGGCCTTTAGAAATGTAGCTGTTAACAATTAAAAGCAGTGGTCAATTCTCCGCTTCCCAATTCACCTGAATGAATTTTTGTGTCCTTCCAGTTGTAGACGTGAGCATGCAGTGTTCTCAGGACGTCCTTCGCATGCTGCTCTCGCTCCAACCAGTTCTTCAGGATGCCATTCAGAAAAAACGAACGGTTCGGTCTTGGGGTGTACAAGGGCCCCTCACGTGGCAGCAGTTTCATAAAATGGCTGGACGAGGCTCTTACGGTAAACATTGTGTATGAATCATGACTGTCCTTTAATCCAGGGGTTTCCAACTTTGGCAACTTTTAAGAGTGTTGGACTTCAATTCCCAGGATTCTCCAGCCAGTAAGGAGTTTTGAAGTCCACGAGTGTTAAAGTTACCAAAGTTGGAAACCCCTACTTAAATCAACTGTGTCCTGGGACTTTGTTTTAAACTGTCTTAGCTTTTGTTTATAGAGAAGAGGAATCCTGGAAACAGTTTAAATGATAGTTACAGAATTGTGGCAAGATCATGTCCAGGGATGTGAGAATTGGAGGCATATAAATGTGAGAGGAACTGCAACACAACTAATGTTTTGCCACCTCCAAATACAATATAACAAACCACACAACGTTATTTCATAGATTGTGGCGAAACCCTAGTTTGTCCAGTAAATAATTGCCTGCTTGAATCAGGCAAAAAATGGGCGTTTTCAGTTCTGATCTCCCCTCCTTTTATAACTACCAAATCCAAGCTACGAGGAACATTGTGTCTAAAAGTACATCTAAACTGCCTTGTTGGAACATTTCGGCAATTTTAAGTTTTGGTGATGAAACAGGGTAAGTAGGGATGTCCACAGAGGAGTGTGTGTGTATGTTCTCCTATGCACTGCTTGGAGAATCCAAGCATGGGGTTAACTTTTGTCCATTGGCCTTGAGACTGAGTTAGAAAAGTCTTGGTCACGCCCCCTCTAGCTGGCACCCTGTTTTCCCCAAAATAAGCCCTCCCTGGATAATAAGCCCAATCGGTCTTTTGAGCGCCTGTGCTAAAATAAGCCCTCCCCTGAAAATAAGCCCTCCTCGAAAATATTGCAACACAGCGGGCAGCCATGAGGTGACCACGCTTGCCGTCTCCTGCACCTCAAAAATAATAAGACCTCCCTGAAAATAAGGCCAAGTGCTTATTTTGGGAGTCAAAAGAAAATAAGACCCTGTCTTATTTTTGGGGAAACATGGTATAGCTCAGTTTTTTAACTCAGTGCAGCCTTGGATAGACGTAAATAATTTTTTCTAGGCAAACATTATTAAACTGTTACTCTTTATTTCATTTAATTTCTGTATTTTTCACTGGATTACTCCTACATTACTAAGAGTTTTATTCTGATTATTTGGCTGCGGGTGAGGGTGCTGGACATGGAGAGGGCAACATCAGGCAAATGGCACGACCTGTCCACTTGCTGCAGAGCCTGGGACTCAGATCGGTCGTGGCATTTGCGTGACATCCTTGTATGTGGGTCGTCGTAGTGTCGTGCCAGTTTACTGCGGATGCTTCTGCTGGTATCTAGGGCTCTGAAACTTCTGCATGCTTCTGTGACTTTTGATTTGGGTGACTGAGCTTTGTTCTAGATATATATTGTGACGGTAGGCGCACTCGGGGCTGTGATTTCTAAACTGGGAAAGGCGCTTCAATAGATCCCAGTTACAGTGTTAGACCTGTCGGTCCAGAGTCCAGTGCTACCCTGTTTCCCTGAAAACAAGACTTCCCTGGATAATAAGCCCCATCGGGCTTTTGAGCTCATGCCCTCCCCTGAAAATACCGTATTTTTCAGAATATAAGACTGACCCTTTTCCCTCAAAAAAAGAGGCTGAGCATCTGGGTGCGTCTTATACACTGAATACAGCATTTTTGGCCTCCCGAAACCCCGCCCCCTTCACCCAAATGGCCGTGCAAAGCTTTTAGGAGGCTTCCAGAGGGCTCCTAGGGACTGAAATGAGCAACAACTGGCATTTTTTGCTCAATTTTGCTCCTCCTCCCCCCCAGGCCCCAGGAGTACTCTATAAGCCTCCTAAAGGCTATGCATGCTTCTTTTTTTGACAAAGAAATGGGCCCATTTTCATGAAAAACAGGTTGTTTTTTACTTGTTTTTGCCTTCCCCCAAGAGCACTTTACAAGTCTCCTAAAGGCTATTCATGCCCTTTTTGAGGGGGGTGGGGAAACAAGGTCCATTTTGGTGAAAAACGGGCCGTATTTGGGAGGTTTGCAGAGTGCAAAACCTTTTTTTTTAATTTGCCTCTTCAAAACCTTGGTGCGTCTTATACTCCGAAAAATGCGTTAAGCCCTCCCCGAAAATATTGCAACACAGTAGCAGCCATAAGGTGACCACGCTCGATGCTTCCTGCACCTCAAAAATAATAAATCCTCCATGAAAATAAGGCCAAGCACTTATTTCGGGAGTCTAAAGAAAATAAGACCCTATCTTATTTTCGGGGAAATGTGGTAGGAACACCTAAGATCCTTTGTGTCTCTCAGCCTAACCCCACCTTACAGGGTTGCTGTTTTGGGGAAAATAGGGAGGAGTAAGATGTAATGTTGGCTAGGTTGTCTGCCCTGACTTATTTGTAAAAATAATGCTTGTAAAATATTTGTTCAAATAATGGTGGAATATAAATAGAATAGAATAGAATAGAATAGAATTTTTATTTAGTGCGATTGGACACACAAGGAATTTGTCTTTGGTGCATAAGCTCTCAGTGTACATAAAAAGACAAAATACGTTCATCAAGAATCATAAGGCACAATATTTAATGATAGTCATAGGGTACAAATAAGCAATCAGGAAACAATCAATATCAATATAAATTGATACAAGCCCCAAAGTGACAGTCCTGCAGTCATAAGTGGGAGGAGATGGGTGATAGGAACGATGAGAAGACTAATAGTAATAGCAATGCAGCCTTAGTGAATGGTTTGCCAGTGGTGAGGGAATTATTTGTTTAGCAGAGTGATGGCATTCAGGGAAAAACTGTCTTTGTGCAGTGCTCTATAGCAGGGGTCCTCAACCCCAGGGCCGCGGACTGGTGCCGGTCCGTGGCTTGATAGTAACCGGGCCGGAGTGAGCGGCGGACAGAGTAGCGCAACTCTTAGGAAAGTGTAGCAAATGCTCCACTATCCTGGTGGCTGGCCAGGGTGCTCCCCGGGGGCAGGACAGGGGCAACGGCCTGCATTGGGGGGGGTTGGGGCACCACCCGGCCCTGCGCGGGGGGAAGGGGCTGCCAGGCCCTCCTGCCCGGGATGCAGCCCGTCCTTCCCTGCCCCAGCCGAGGATCCTTCGCCCGGCACCCCTGGCAGCTTTCCCACCCGGTTGCACGTGACCGCCGAACGCACGCGTGGCCCACGTGACTCGACTCACCTGCTGGAGGCTCCCACTGGTCCGTGGAATTTTTTTTACATGAAGCCAGTCCCTGGGGCCAAAAAGGTTGGGGAGCCCTGCTCTATAGCATCATTTTGAGGGTAGAAGTTGAAACAATTTATTTCCAGAATGTGAGGGGTCTGTAGATATTTTCCCAGCCCTCTTTTTGACTCGTGCAGTGTACAGGTCCTCAATGGAAGGCAGGTTGATAGACATTGTTTTTTCTGCAGTTCTGATTATCCTCTGAAGTCCGTGTCTGTCTTGTTGGGTTGCAGAGCCAAACCAGACAGTTATAGAGGTGCAGATGACAGACTGAATAATTCCTCTGTAGAACTGAATCGGCAGCTCCTGGGGCATGAATGAAATCAAAATGAAAACAAAAATCAAAATCCATCAATGGACCCAAAATTAGATTCTTGGAAAAAATGTAGACTGCAATGGCGCTTTCCAGATGTTTTGAAGTACCGATTCTCAGAATCGCACAGACAACTTTCTATGAACTTGGGAACTCGTCTGAAGGTGTAATGGATGAGTTTTATATTCCCGCTCCATTAGGACAACAATATATTTATTTTTTACTAGCCGTTCCCGGCCACGCGTTGCTGTGGTCCAGTCTGGTTAAATGGCCAACCAATCTGTGTGTAGTTCTACACCTGCACACACAAACACATACACACAACCACTGTATAACCTACAATCTACCTACCTACTGTATTTCTCCCTCTCCCTCTACCTACCTACCTACCTACCTACCTACTGCATTTCTCCCTCCCTCTCTCTATCCCTATAGCTGCCTACCTACCTACCTACTGTATTTTTCCTTGAATCTTATGGACAGAGTAATAATAATAATAATAATAATAATAATAATAATAATAATAATAATAATAATAATAATAATAATAATAATAATAATTCATTACATTTATAAACCGCCCCCTCTCCCCAAAGGGACTCAGGGCGGTGTACAGGAAAATTAAAAACCATCTAAAACCATACAATACATAACAAGATTAAAAACGAATTAAATTAGCCTGTACTAAAATTTTAAGAACAATTAAAATTGCAGCCCATTAAAAACCAAATAAAACAATTTGAAAATACAGACTGGGGCGAGAAGCATAAATTAGGCCAAGCCGGCCTGATGAAACAGATGAGTTTTTAATTTTCGGCGGAAAGTGTGGAGGTCTGTAGTCGTTCTAATATCCGGGGGTAGGTCGTTCCAGAGGGTCGGGCCCATCACAGAGAAGGCCCTTCCCCTGGGTGTCGCCCGCTGGCATTGCCTGGTGGACGGCACCCGGAGAAGTCCCTCTCTGTGTGAGCGAATCGGCCGAATGTATGGGGCAGGAAACGACCCCGCAAATAACTAGGTCCTGTGCCATGGAGCGCTCTAAAGATGATAGTCAACACCTTGAAACGCACCCGAAAGGCCACAGGCAGCCAATGCAGTTCGCGCAGGAGTGATGTAACATGGGAGTATCTTGTAGCTCCCATAACTGCCTGCGCGGCCGCGTTCTGGACCAGCTGTAGCTGTAGGATGACATAATACCTGTGGCCCTCTGCTCTTTCTGTATCCATCTACCTACCTTTTTTACAATTTTTTACATTTCCGTTGTGTGTACCTGGCACAGGTGTGACATCTATCTATCTATCTATCTATCTATCTATCTATCTATCTATCTATCTATCTATCTATCTATCTATCTAATCTATCTAATCTATCTATCTATCTATCTATCTATCTATCTATCTATCTATCTATCTATCTATCTATCTATCTATCTATCTATCTATCTATCTATCTATCTATCTATCTATCTATCCATCCATCCATCCATCCATCCATCCATCCATCCATCCATCCATCCATCCATCCATCCATCCATCCATCCATCTATCTATCTATCTCATTGGTGCCGTACTTGAAAGTAACGCTGTGTGAAAATTTGGAAGCGATCCGTGCAGTACTTTCGGAGATTAGCGGTTTTGAACAAACTCTTGTTACATTTTTATTTATATAGATTTTTATTCCCCCCCCCCCTCCCCAGGAACCGATGAGTCTCCTGAACCACTGCCCATTCCGACCTTCTTGTTGGGGCACGATTACGACTTCTTGGTGCTGTCGCCTTTTGCCTTACCATATTGGGAGAGGCTGATGCTGGAGCCCTACGGATCTCAGAGGGACATCGCCTACGTGGTGGTGTGTCCGGAAAACGAAGCCCTGCTGAACGGAGCGAAGAACTTCTTTCGAGACCTCACTGCAATATACGAGGTGAGGAATTTAAGGGCAGGGGAGTTCCAGGGCCCCTCCCCCACCCCCTCCCCCAAATGGACATCCATCAACCCCTGCATTCCAGCTGTCAAGTGGAAAAGTCCTGCAGGGCCCTCTCTGAACAAAGCAACTAAAATGGATGGCCGAGGAAGATAAAAGCTGCATCTTACGAAGGTGCCATCCTGTGGTTAAATTTTGTACTGCCCTCCTGTATGGCCACAGACCTTGAGATTTGGGGGGTGCTTCGAACTCTTTGTCTTTTCCAGAAGGCCCCGAGGGCAAGATGTCCTAAAATATATACCGATAGTCCTCAACTTAACAACAGCTAGTTTAGTGACCATTCAAAGTTACAAAGGCAATGAAAAAAGTGACTTTTACGACCGTTTCCCACACTTAGACAACCATTGAAGCATCCCCATGGTTAATTGGGACCCTCGGCAACTGGTTCATATTTATGATGTCCTGGGGTCATGTGATCGATCCCCTTTTGCGCACCTTCTGACACACAAAGTCAGTGGGGAAGCCACATTCATCTAACAATAACAATACAATGCAATACAATAGCAGAGTTGGAAGAGACCTTGGAGGTCATCTAGTTCAACTCTCTGCCTAGGCAGGAAGCCCTATACCATTTCAGACAAAAACAGCTGCAGTGTTTCAAAAACCAAATGCACAGGTACAGTATAGGTGGTACCTTGCTCAAAAGCAGTAACTGTGAGAGGGGTCTTGGGAGTCCTAGTAGACAACCATTTAAATAGGAGCCAGCCGTGTGCAACAGCTGTCAAAAAAGCCAACACAGTTCTAGGCTGCATAAACAGAGGGAGAGAATCACGATCACCTGAAGGGTTAATACCACTTTATAAGGCCTTGGGAAGGCCACACTTGGAATATGGCATCCAGTTTTGGTCCCCACGATGTAGAAAAGATGCGAAGACTCTAGAAAGAGAGCAGAGAAGAGCAACAAAGATGATTAAGGGACTAAAGACTAAAACATATGAAGAACAGTTGCAGGAACTGGGTATGTCTAGTTTAATAAAAAGAAGGACCAGGGGAGACATTATAGCAGTCTTCCAATATCTCAGTGGTTGCCCCAAAGAAGAGGGAGTCAAACTATTCTCCAAGGCACCTGAGGGTAGAACAAGAAGCAATGGATGGAAACTAATCAAGGAGAGAAGCAATTTAGAACTGAGGAGAAACTTCCTGACAGTTAGAACAATTAATCAGTGGAACAGAAGTTGCCTTCAGAAGTTGTGAATGCCCCAACACTAGAAGTCTTGAAGAAGATGTTGGATAGCCATTTGCCTGAAATGGTATAGGGCTTCCTGCCTAGGCAGGGGGTTGGACTAGATGACTTCCAAGGTCCCTTCCAACTCTGCTATTGTATTGTATTGTATTGTATTGTATTTAACAACTGTGGGAAGCAAGGTCGTAAGATGAGGCAGAAAGTACTTAACAAACGTCTTGCTTAGCAACATAAATTTTAGGTTGAATTGTGATAGTAAATCGAGGACTACCTGTACTTTAAAATGTTTGAACCTCCCTTCCCGTTAACTTCTCCTGCAGGTTACAGTGTTATTCCCAGGTTTATTAAGGATGGGAGTAGAAAGTAGTTTTATTTGACCTTGTTTTACAGTGGTTTGCACAGCACCCACTCTTACCTGTCACATTAAATAGCTTCTTGACGGTTGGAATCACACAGCTTCTCAATTCAGTGCCTGAATTAACCTGTTTCCTGGCGTTTGTCACACATGGTGGATTATTAACTAGACAGACTGAATTTGTAAATATCGTGTGGCAACAAAGCAAACCAACTTTGTTAAGCAAACATAATAATAGGGTGCCCATGGAACTCCCAGACCCAGAAGTCAACTAGTCAAGTATGTTGTGTGAATCCGGCCAATGTTTAAAATGGAAAGGTTTCTAGCTTGCAAAAAACGAAGCAAAAAAAGGCATGAGATACACTTTGATGTACATAATAGGCCTTTCAAAGAAAATTATCCATCATGCATGCATTCAGAATGTGAAAGTTTTACATACTCATACCACAAGAGGCAAAATATAGAGTATACCACATCTTATTCTGTAAATGTGCCAGCTCCTTAAAGACAATCACTTTCTCTAATCTTAATGCCGTTCGATCAACCCTCCCAAGTAAACCCAACCGGAAATATGACAAAATGAACTAATCAACCAATTCTTGTTTATTGTAAACCTACATTACGGGATAGCCTTAACTATTGACTTAGCGACCACATCTGGAGCCAGAATTTCCATTGCTAACCAAAATGGCTGTTAAGTGAGCTGCAAACAATTTTATGGCCCTTTTTGGGGGGGGGGGGCAAGATTGCCAAGCAAATCACTGCAGTTGTAAAGTGAATCATGTGGTCATTAGTCTTTTTCTAACGTCGTTAGTTGCGAAGTTGTGTCCGACTTATCGCGACTCCCTGGACAATGTTCCTCCAGGCCTTCCTGTCTTCTATCAACCTCTGGAGTCCATTGATGCTCACGCCGACTCCTCCCGGGACTCCATCCATCCACCTCCTTCTCTGCTGTCCCCTTCTTCTTTTGCCCTTCATCTTTCCCAGCATGAGGCTCTTCTCCACGGAGTCCTTCCTTCTCATTAGGTGGCCAAAGTCTCAGTTGCATTTTCAGGATCTGGCCTTCCCAAAGAGCAGTGAGGGTTGATCGCTAGGACTGACCGGTTGGATGGCCTTGCAGTCCAAGGGACTCAATGCAGGAGTCTTCTCCAGCACCAGAGTTCAAAGGCCTCCATTCTTTGGCACTCAGGCTTCCTTATGGTCCAACTTTCACAGCCATCCATTGCAACTGGGAAAAACCATAGCCTTGACTAGACACACTTGTGTTGCCTTTTGTTCTAACATACCCTAGGACTAAATTATACCTCCCAAAGGGACATTCAGTCCAAGAGAGCTGGGCTATGTCTACTCCGATTCACATTTATTTACCACGCACAGTAACGAAGAGCAAAATGGAAAAAGTAATCAAATATAATTTGAGGGTGAGCGAAAAAACCCTTTTGCGTCTAAGGCTATAATTTCTCAACCTAAATTACTACCATGGACCGTGATGCGTTACTTCAGTTGCAAAGGTTTGCTCACAAGCAGGTAAACAAAGAATGGCGTTCAACGGCTGCCAAAGTAAACTACAGAGTAAATTCTAAAGTACTTTTAAATTCACTTCTCTTGCTTGTTTGTCCACCTGCATTCCAATTTTTGCCGTTGTTTGACGAGAATAGTAAAGGACCCAAAATTTGGGGAAGGCTTATTTAGTAAAAAGGGCACTTGTTTCTGATTACCAGTACAGGTAGTCCTCGACTTACAACAGTTCATTTAGTGACCGATCGACATTATGACATTAAGGTGTTGGTTACCATCTTCAAAGCGCTCCATGGCACGGGACCTAGTTATCTGCGGGATCGCATCCTACCTCACACATCCCTTCGGCCGATTTGCTCCCACAGAGAGGGACTTCTCCGGGTGCCGTCCACTAGGCAATGCCAGCGGGTGATGCCCAGGGGAAGGGCCTTCTCTGTGGTGGGCCCGACCCTCTGGAACGACCTACCCCCCGAACTTAGATCTACCACAGACCTCCACTCCTTCCGCCAGCAACTAAAAACCTATCTTTTCCAACAGGCTGGCCTGGCCTAACCTACTGTACCTAGCCTTAGTTTTTAGTAGAGAAATTTTTACATTGGTTTTAGGGGTTAGTTTTAATGGGGTAGATTTTAGCACAGGGTGGTAATTTAATATAGTTTTAAGTATTTATGTATTTATTCTGTGATATATTGTGTTTTTATATTTCCTGTGCACCGCCCCGAGTCCCTTCGGGGAGAGGGGGTGGTTAATAAGTCGAATAAATAATAATAATATTAGTAATAATAGTAATAGTAATAATAGTAGTAATAGTAATAGTAATAATAATAATAATAATAATAATAATTATTATTATTATTATTATTATTATTATTATTATTATTATTATTATTATTACAAAACAGACAGCCCTGAAAAAAGTGACTTAAAGACGTTTTTTCACACTTATGACCATTACAGCATCCCTTTGGTCGCATGATTTATATTCAGATGCTTGACAACTGACTCGCATTTAGGATGAGAGGTAGTCCTCGATTCACAACGGTTCATTTAGGGACTGTTCAAGGTTACAGTGGCATTGAAAAAAGTGACTGATGAGCATTTTCACCCTTACGACCATTGCTGCATCCCCATCGTCACGTGAACGAAATTCAGACGCTTGGCAGGAGGCTCATATTTATGGCGGTCGCAGTGTTCCGGGTTCACCTTTTGCGATTTTCTGACAAGCAAAGTCAATGGGGGAAGCCGGATTCACTTAACAACCGCGTTTACTAACTTAACAACCGCAGCGATTCACTTAGCAAAAGTGGCAAGAAAAGTCGTAAAAGGGGGCAAATTCCTCACTTAGCAACCTAAATTTGGGGCTTAGCTGTGGTCGTAAGTCAGGGACTATCTGTAGCCTTGGACTTACGGCTGGTTGCTTAGCAACCATTCAAAGTTATGGCTACATTGCAACCCAGGCTTGAAGTTCCGATAATGCCCCCCCCCCCCCCCCCCGTTCCTCCAGTCACGTGACTGAACTTCGGGGATTTGGCAATGTGGCCACATTTGCGACCATTTGCAGTGTCATGTCACGAGACCACATGTTCCGCCTCCCAACCCTACCTTTCCATTTGGCGAGTGGCAAAACTGAGTCCCTAATGAACCATTGGCTCATGTAAAAACCACAGATTAACTTAAGTGTGGTGATTTGCCAATGACCACCGCAAGAAAGATTCTAAAATGTACAACTCTCATGACTTACGACCGGCATGGGCTGGCTCCATTAGGGTCATCACTCCCTGCATTCTTTATTCCCCAGCATATGCTCTTTAAGATCTCAAGATCACGTGAAGGGTTAATACCACTTTATAATGCCTTGGTAAGGCCACACTTGGAATACGGCATTCAGTTTTGGTCACCACGATGTAGAAAAGACGTGGAGACTCTAGAAAGAGTGCAGAGAAGAGCAACCAAGATGATTAGGGGACTAGAGACTAAAACATATGAAGAACGGTTGCAGGAACTGGCTAGGTCTAGTTCAATGAAAAGAAGGACTAAGGGAGACATGATTGCAGTCTTCCAATATCTCAGGGGTTGCCCCAAAGAAGAGGGAGTCAAGCTATTCTCCAAGGCACCTGAGGGTAGAACAAGAAGCAATGGGTAGAAACTAATCAAGGAAAGAAGCAACTTAGAACTGAGGAGAAATTTCCTGACAGGACAATTAATCAGTGGAACAGAAGTTGCCTCCAGAAGTTGTGAATTCCCCAACACTGGAAGTCTTCAAGAATAGCCATTTGGACAGCCATTTGTCTGAAACGGTATAGGGTTTCCTGCCTAGGCAGGGAGTTGGACTAGATGACCTCCAAGGTCCCTTCCAACTCTGATATTGTATTAAAGATGGGTTAGGACAGGGTTGTCAAACCCATGACCCATGGGCCAGATGCGCCACATGCTGGTTCCCACCCACCCCCTTCCATTTTACCAAAGGGGTGAAGTCATGATAGGTCATGTGATGCCCTGAGTTTGACACCTCTGGGTTAGGGTAACCTTGGTGCAGCAGACTGGGCTTTTGAGTCCGTTGGGCAAGGATCCGCCAACCATTGCTTTGTATTCACCGCATTTCCCTCCTGGTGTCTCTTCTCTTGCAGTCCTGCAAACTCGGCTTGCATCGGCCAATCTGCAAACTCCTGCCCGACGGGATCATGCGAGTGGGATCCACTGCTTCGAACAAACTCTCCGAGAAGTCAGTGGCGGAGTGGTTCTCACAGACGGCTCACACCAACAAGGATTCGTTTTCCAGGCTCAAACTCTACGCTCAAGTCTGCAGATACGATCTGGGTATGGTTCCTATCCCACTCACTCACCAATCCTCCATTTTGCCCCTCCCCTCTAAAGTTTGCAAAAATAAATAAATAAATACAACTGGGTATGTCTAGGCTAAAAGATATGAAGAACGGTTGCAGGAACTGGGTAGGTCTAGTTTAATGAAAAGAAGGACCAGGGGAGACATGATAGCAGTGTTTCAATATCTCAGGGGCTGCCACAAAGAAGAGGGAGTCAAGCTATTCTCCAAGGCACCTGAGGGTAGAACAAGAAGCAATGGGTGGAAACTAATCAAGGAGAGAAGCAACTTAGAACTGAGGAGAAATTTCCTGACAGTTAGAACAATCAACCAGTGGAACAGAAGTTGCCTCCAGAAGTTGTGAATTCCCCAACACTGCAAGTCTTTAAGAAGATGTTGGATAACAATTTTTCTGAAACAGTATAGGGCTTCCTACCTAGGCAGGGGGTTGGACTAGAAGATCTCCAAGGTCCCTTCCAACTCTATTATTGCATTGTATTGTAAATACAAGTACTTGGAACCGCGTTGAACATTTTATGATGCTGGCATTCGAAAGGGGGAAACTGCGCTGCTTGGAAAATCCAAGCATGGGTTCAACTTCTATTTGTCTGCCTGGTGACTGAGTTATTTTAGAGTCCTTAGCCACGCCTCCTAGGCTTGACTGCCTTCAGTTTCTCAACTCAGTCAAGCCCACCAGGTGTGACTTTGACTCTTTCCTCAATCGCTGAGCAGAGAAAGAGACATTGTACCTTAAATTGAATCTTTCAGCAGCAGCAGCTTCACAAAACCTCAAAGGCTAGTAGCAGATCTGAATTGTCAAATTGCCTCACGCCGGCTACAAGCATCAGTGGCTCGTTCGGAGGCCTTACCAGGCCGCCACGCATGCAGATTATCCCTCCAATATCTTGAGCAGATTTATTCATGTTTATTTGATGCACCTCTCCTGTGTGTGGCTTTGATCACAGCTGTTATTGAGAATGGCGATAGGCTGCTAGTCAGATGTGGGGGGGGGGGGCGGGGGGCCCTGCATTGCCATCTTGTGTCCAGTACACAGGATCCGAGGGCGATATTTTGCTGCAGCCCCAAAAGTTGAGAACTTATTTTGGTTTCCAGTTCCTTGTCTGTTTCCACCTCCCTGCCCCATATCCTGCATGTTTGCCACAAAAATGCAAAGCTTTGCAGAGCGTTTGGGGCTGTGTACCAAGGTGTTCGGGTTATAGTAGCTCACGGGGAACGCTGGGAGGTGGAGGGTGATTCCCAGCTCACAATTGCAGGTGGAAAAATGGATGGGTGTTGTGGCCCAGCAGGGACCGGCTGAGCTGATGATGGACTCTGATAGTGAGGAACAATATGAGTCTGCCCTGAAAGCTGAGGAAGATCCTGGGGGGGTGTTCGGAGTCAGAACAGGGACCAGAGAGGCTGGTTGGCCACCAGGAGGCGCCTGAGGCATGGAGCAGAGGGGAAGACCAGGGTCAGTTTGTCCCTGATGCTAGAATGTGAAGAGCTGAGAGGCGGAGGCAGCAACTCTGGAGGCAGACTCAGAGACGGTGATTAGGCACCAGGTGGTTGTTGATTGTCCCCTCCCATCGCCTCACCTATAAGCACTCTCGGAGGGGCCAATCAACAACCACTTGGTGCCTAATCACCTTCTCTGAGTCTACATCCTGAGTTGCTGCCTCCACCTCTCGGCTCTTTGCATTCTAGAGTCAGGGACAAAGTCACTCTGGTCTTCCCCACTGCTCCATGCCTCAGGCGCCTCCTGGTGGCCAACCAGCCTCTGGTCCCTGCTCTGATGCCGACACCCCCCCCCCCCCGGGTTTTCCTCAGCCTCCAGGGCAGACTCATATTGTTCCTCACTATCAGAGTCCATCATCAGCTCAGCCGGTCCCTGCTGGGCCGCAACAGATGGGGCAAGGTAGGCTGTCCTTCAGGAAACTGTCTCCACTTTGGAGATTGGTTTATCTTTCCCACAGACTAAAATTTTTGAGCACTCTTAGCTGAATGGATGTTTCGTTTGAATCAAATCTTGGCAACATTAAGACTTGTGGACTTCCACTCCCAGAATTTAAGTTTTGTGGACTTCCATTCCCAGAATTCCCTAGACAGCGTTGTCTAGGGAATTCTGGGAGTGGAAGTCCACAGGTCTTAAAAGTTCCCGAGGTTTGGAGACCCCTGGTTTAAATAAATACCAATGATACCAGAAGGTGTCCGGTTGAATCGGCAAAAACAAAGCCAATGATTTCAGGGTCCCAAAGGTGCTTTTTCCAGCTGGATTTTCTTGGTTCTCCCCCTTTGCTCTTTGAAAATGTTTCGCTTCTCAATCCAGAAGAAGCTTCATTCACAAAAAAACCCTCCAATTCCCTTTTGGAAAAAAGCAGTTTTGGGACCTAGAAAGCAGTTGAATTTTGCGGATAACCGAACCTCTTGAAATACCATATTTTTTGGAGTATAAGTCACACCTTTTTCTCTCAAAAAGAGGGTGAAAATCTGGGTGCGTCTTATACACTGAAGACAGCATTTTTGGCCACCCAAAACCCCGCCCCCTTTGCAAAAATGGCCGTGCATAGCCTTTAGGAGGCTTCCAGAGTGCTCCTGGGGGCTGGGGAGGGCAAAAATGAGCTAAAAATGGGCTGGTTTTTGCTCGTTTTTGCTGCCCCCAGGAGCACTCTACAAGCCTCCTAAAGGCTAGGCATGCCATTTTGCATGCCCCTTTTTTGACAAAAACGGGCCATTTTTGGGAGGTCTGCAGAGTGCAAAAACTTTTTTTAAATTATTTGCCTCTTCAAAATCTTGGTGCATCTCATACTCTGGTGCATCTTATAACTCCGAAAAATATGATCTGTTCTTCAGAAACGAAACATTTTCAAGGAAAACAACAACAACTGCAAGAATAAAGCCAGTTGCCTTTTGGAACAGGGGGAAAAATGCACCTTTGGGACAACCACGACCTGGGTGATTTAAGGATCTTCGTTAGACATTGATTTCTATGTGCCTTTTTCTGTTTCAAGGTCCTTATCTTGCTACACAGCCATTGGACAATTCCTTGCTTTCCCAGTCCAACCTCGCTCCTCCCACCAGCCATCCTGCTTCCACCCAGCCTCAGGTTGCAGGCAACTGCACTCCATCCTCCACCGCCAGTAACGCTGCTGTCCCGATGAATTCGAGCAGCGCCATCACCTCCGCTACCACCACTGCCAGCTCCACCTTGACCACAACCGCTGCTTCATCCTCTTCTTCCAGCCTGGGTAGCGCGATGCCGGCCAGCAAGCCCTCTTCGTTTCCACCTTTCGGCAGCATGAACAACGCAGCCCCTCCCTCCCTTTCCACGCAGACCTCGGCCGTCCAGAATGGGCAGGCAGGGATACAGCACCCGCAGCAAACGGCAGGGATAACCGGGGAGGTCTTGCCTGCCCCGACGCAGCCGCATCCGGAGGTTTCCGAAAGGTAAGTTTTTTTTTAAAATTATTCCAACTGGCTTTGGTGAACAGGTAGTCCTCGACCTACGTCCATTCATTTCGTGGCCATTCAGAGTTGCAACAGGGAATGGGGCCATCCGTCCCAGCCAACTCACCATGGGACAACTTACCACTGCCATCTTGCCACGGAGCAACTCGATGCGAGACAATTTTAACCATTCTATTTAAGTATTTAAAGTAAATAAAAAAACTTTTAATTTTTGCCATTCACATTTCATTCTGTCCCTCCTTTTTCATCCGCTCTTTAATGATTCTGTTCCACCATTTCTTGATATTAGTGTGACGCTTGTTCTGCAGTGAGTTGTCCCACAGCAGGTTGGCCATGACGAATTGTCTCATGGCAAGTTGGCTGTGGTGAGTTGTCCCATGGCGAGTTGGCTGTGGCGAGTTGTCCATAGTGCAGTGATGGCTAACCTTTTTTGGCTCGCGTGCCAAAAGCAGGGGGAGTGCAGGGGGGGTCATGAGTGGGCTTGCCACACCCATAATGCTATGTGCGCAACCCCCAGATTTTGGCACGCTTTTTTCACCCTCCCCAGGCTCCAGAGGCTTTCTAGGAGCCTGGGGAGGGTGAAAACAGCCTCCCGCACCTCCAGAGGTTTCAGGGGCTTCCCTGAAGCCTCCAGAGGGTGAAAAACAGCCTCAAAAGAAGGCCTAAATCAGCTGGCCAGCGTACACATGCACACTGGAGCTAACAGGGCAACTCCTCGCGTGCCGTCAGAAATGGCTTCGCGTGCCACCTGTGGCACCCGTGCCATAGGTTCGCCATCATGGCCATAGTGAGTTGTCCCATGGCAAGTTGGCCATAGTGAGTTGTCCCATGGCAAGTTGGCTGTGGCAAGTTGGCCATGGTGAGTTGTCCTATGGCAAGTTGGCCATGATGAGATGTCCCATGGCACGTTGGCTGTGGCAAGTTGGCCGTGGTGAGTTGGCCATGCTGTGTTGTTCTATGGCAAGTTGGCTGTGGCAAGTTGGCTGTGGTGAGTTGTCCATGGTGAGTTGGCTGTGGCGAGTTGGCCATAGTGAGTTGTCCCATGGCAAGTTGGTCATGATGAGTTGTCCCATGGCAAGTTGGCCATGATGAGTTGTCCCATGGCAAGTTGGCTGTAGCAAGTTGGCCATGATGAGTTGTCCCATGGCAATACAATACAATACAATAGCAGAGTTGGAAGGGACCTTGTAGGTCTTCTAGTCCAACCCCCTGCGTGGGCAGGAACATTATACCATTTCAGACAAATGGCTATCTAACATCTTTTTAAAGACTTCCAGGGTTGGGGCATTCACAACTTCTGGAGGCAAGTTGGCCATGATGAGTTGTCCCATGGCAAGTTGGCTGTGGCAAGTTGGCCGTGGTGAGTTGGCCATGATGAGTTGTCCCATGGCAAGTTGGCTGTGGCAAGTTGGCTGTGGTGAGTTGTCCATGGTGAGTTGGCTATGGCGAGTTGGCCATAGTGAGTTGTCCCATGGCAAGTTGGCCATAGTGAATTGTCCCATGGCAAGTTGGCTGTGGCAAGTTGGCCATGATGAGTTGTCCCATGGCAAGTTGGCCATAGTGAGTTGTCCCAAGGCAAATTGGCTGTGGCAAGTTGGCCGTGGTGAGTTGGCTGTGATGAGTTGTCCCATGTCAAGTTGGCTGTGGTGAGTTGGCTGTGGTGAGTTTGTCATACTGAGTTGGGCGTGGTGAGTTGTCCCATAGTGATTTGGCCATGGTGAGTTGGCTATGGTGATTTGGCCATGGTGAGTTGGCTATGGCAAGTTAACCATGGCGAATTGTCATAGACCTGTTACAAAAGAAGTGGAAAAAAGGATTTACCACTGTTGAAGCATCCCCAGGATAAGATGATCAAAATTCAGGACCTTGGCAACTGGCGTGTATTGAGGATGGTTACAGTGGCCCAATAGCAATAGCACTTATATACCACGTTATAGCTCTTTACAACCCTCTCTGAGCGGTTTACAGAGTCAGCCAGTGGCCCCCAACAATCTGGGCCCTCATTTTACTGGCCTTGGAAGGACGGATGACTAAGTCAACCTTGAACTGGTTAGGATCGAATTCCTGGCAGTGAGCAGTTAGGATGACTTTAACAACTGCTTGTCTTAGCAACAGAAATTATGGCCCTGACCATGGTTGCAAGTTAAGGATTACCGTTATTGATTTTTTTAAACTTTGTTGTTGTTAGTTGCGAAGTTGTATCTGACCCATTGTGACCCCATGGACAACGTTCCTCCAGGCCTTCTTGTCCTCTATCATCTTCTGGAGTTCATTTAAGCTCACGCCGACTGATTCAATGACTCCATCCAGCCACCTCCTTCTCTCTCGTCCCCTTCTTCTTCTTTTGCCCTCCATCGTTCCCAGCGTGAGGCTCTTCTCCAGGGAGTCCTTCCTTCTCATCAGGTGGCCAAAGTCTTTGAGTTTCCTCTTCAGGCTCTGGCCTTCTAAAGAGCAGCCAGGGTGGATCTCCTCTAGGACTGACCGGTTGGCTGGCCTTGCAGTCCAAGGGACTCAATGCAGGAGTCTTCTTCTCCAGCATAAGTTGTAGCTTCCGACCCTTCAACCCACATTCACATTGCCTCGTCTATCTTTAAAATACACTCAGCAGGGGGAGGTTTTAAACCTTCACAGTTCTGCAGGTGTGTTCCTCTTGCCATTCTGTGTCATGCTGTCGGTGCAGAAGAGTCAAATGTATACTGTACAATATATACAATGCTGTACTAACTTCTGTTCCTTAGTTCCTGAGGGCGTCTTCCTTAATGCCTGCTCCTCAGTGGTTCCCTAGGTTGGATTATTCATCCCCTGATTTGTTCAGGGTTCTTAAATACAGGTAGTCCTCGACTTACAACCACAATCGAGCCCAGAATAGTACGCTGCTGAGAAATTGATTAAAGTGAGTTTTGCCCCATTTTAGGACTTTACTTGCCACCGTTGTTAAGTGAATCGCTGCAGTTGCGATGTTAGCAACACGGTTGTTAAGTCATCTTGGCTTCCCCCTTGACTTTGCTTGTCAGGAGGTCGCAAAATGTGACCATGTGACCTTGGGATACAGCAACGGTCATAAGTATGAACCAGTTGCCAAGCATCCAAATTTTGATCACCTGACCATGGATGGATGCTGCATAAATATTTTAAAAAACGGTCATTTTCCAGCACTGTTGTAACTTCACACAGTCACTAAACAACCTGTTGTAAATGGAGGACTCCCTGTATGGCATCTTAACTTTTCCTCCAAACTGCCTAGGAACCTACACTGAAGAATGAGAAGACACAACCCCGGAGCATGTGTAGGCTGTGGTCTTTTGTCTGTGTGTCATTCTTCTGACAAGTGTCAAGGCAGTGAGGTTTCAACAAGCAGTAAATTGAGAGAAGGGGACTCTCTTCGAAACAGAGATGAGCACTGCCCTCTAGAGTCGGGAATGACTAGCATATATGTGCACGGAGAACCTTTACCATTACCTTAGTAACTTCGAACAATACAATACAATACAATAGCAGAGTTGGAAGGGACCTTGGAGATCTTCTAGGCCAAACTCCCTGCCTAGGCAGGAAGCCCTACACCGTTTCAGACAAATGGCTATCCAACGTCTTCTTAAAGACTTCCAGTATAGGGGAATTCACAACTTCTGGAGGCAAGGAGTTCCACTGATTAATTGTTCTAACTGTCAGGAAATTCCTCCTCAGTTCTAAGTTGCTTCTCTCCTTGATTAGTTTCCACCCATTGCTTCTTGTTCTACCCTCAGGTGCCTTGGAGAAGAGTTTGACTCCCTCTTCTTTGGGACAACCCCTGAAATATTGGAAGACTGCTATCATGTCTCCCCTGGTCCTTCTTTTCATTAAACTAGACATACCCAGTTCCTGCAACCGTTCTTCATATGTTATAGCCTCCAGTCCCCTAATCATCCTTGTTGCTCTTCTCTGCACTCTTTCTAGAGTCTCAGCATCTTTTCTACATCATGACGACCAAAACTGGATGCCGTATTCCAAGTGTGTCCTTTCCAAGGCCTTATAAAGTGGTATTAACGCTTCACATGATCTTCCCTCTGTTGATGCGGCCTAGAACTGTGTTTGCTTTTTTGGCAGCTGCTGCACACGGCTGGCTCTTATTTAAATGGTTGTCCACTAGGACTCCAAGATCCCTCTCACAGTTCCTACTATTGAGCAAGGTACCACCTATACTGTACCTAAACAGTCATCAAATGAATGGTTGTAAATCAAGGACTACCTGTATTCATCCTTGGAAGTTTGGGAGCTCCATCTCTTACGTGGGAGGAGCCTTGTTGAATGGCAAACGTTGCACAGAAGTCTATTTCCAGTGACGTGAGAAACTGTCTGCATCTCACTGCCGTTCTGTTTGCAATCTCCTTCCAGCACTATGGAACGGGACAGAGTCGGGATTCCCACCGATGGCGATTCCCACGCGGTCACCTACCCACCTGCCATCGTTGTTTACATCGTGGATCCTTTCACGTACGAAAAGAAAGAAGAGAACAGCTCCTCAAATGTCTGGACTCTTGGTCTTCTCCGCTGCTTTCTAGAAATGATCCAAAACCTTCCTCCTCATCTTAGAAGCATCGTGGCTGTTCAGGTAAGCCGCTGAAATAAAATAAGCCGCTGATTGTGGTTTTCCCTGGTGCCTAGATCGCACACATGTACAGCAGTGGTGGGTTACAACTGGTACGCCCTGGGTGAACCCGTGGCTGCTGGGAGCACTGAGTACCGTTCCAGTATGGTGCTCCGGAAGGCCCACCCGCCTGCCATCCTTACCTGTATTTGAGCTCTTTGGGGCTTCCGTGCACGCACACGAAGCGTACGGCATCTGCGCGATGCTCCACCGAGCAGCTGGAGCGTCGCGGAGGCATAGCGGAGCATTGCAGGAGGTAAGGACGCATGCACACACTGCACGTGTGCGCGCGTGACCTGCACAAATTCATGTGGAGGATGCCGGGCCCAGTTGCACTGTACCGGTTGCAAAGGGATCCGGAACCTACCACTGATGCACAGGTGATGTTTCGCTCAGTTGCGCAGGCCACAGACCAGTGATCCACAGCCCAAGAGATGGGGACCCTTGGTATAGATGACAGCGACACTCCTGACACCCGTACTAGGGTGTTTCCTTGCTTTGGAATGGGGTTTCTTGGTTAGTGACTGCAAGGGTCTGTGCCAACCTTGATTGGCGTACTAGCAAAGCGGGCAGTGTTTGGGTCTCGGCAGATGGCTGCTCCACTGGTCTTTTCCTTCCCAAGTCCCTTCAACATTTCAGTTGCACATCTCAGAATACATGAGAAAACCAACAGACGAAACAGTTTCAATCCCACATCCCATTTCATTTCCCTGAAAATAAGACCTCCTCGGATAATAAGCCCCATGGGCCTTTTGAGTGCATGCGCTAAAATAAGCCCTCCCTGAAAATATTGCAACACAGCAGCAGCCATGAGGTGACCACGCTCACCGCCTCCTGCACCTCAAAAATAATAAAACCTCCCCCATAATAAGGCCAAAAGAAAACAAGACCCTGTCTTATAACAAATAAGACCCTGTCTTATAATAAATAACAAATCAGAGGATAGACACTTTGATAGGTTGTACCGGGAAACACGGTACAACCTACCAAAGTCTCTGTCCTTTGCTTTGTTATTTATTACTTGGACTTCTAAAATTGCAGAAAGTATCGAGGGGTGCCTGTAAAAACCACCTTACTTGTATAACAATTAGGTTTTGTAGTTAACTTTATTTCTTTGTGTGAGGGGGCAGCTCTTACCTTTAGTCTTAAGAATGGTCTTTAGTTAGTTGGTTAGGTAATTAGTTATTAAATTTCTTCGCTGCCCATCTTGCCAAGATGACTCTAGGCAGCTTAGACTATTAAAATAAAACCATAAATCTATGTCTTAAATATGTAAAAGCTCATGAAAAATCACAATAAAATACAAGTGGAGAAAATAATGGGGAATAACTGAATCTACTGAGTTCTAATGGGATGCTTAAGGGGACAGGGGCGGCTCAGTGGCTAAAACGCTGAGCTTGTTGATCAGAAAGGTTGGCAGTTCAGCGGTTCAAATCCCTAGCGCCGTGTAATGGAGTAAGCTCCTGTTACTTGTCCCAGCTTCTGCCAACCCATCAGTTCGAAAGCATGTAAAAATGCAGGTAGAAAAATAGGGACCACCTTTGGTGGGAAGGGAACAGCGTTCTGTGTGCGTTCGGCGTTTAGTCATGCCGATCACATGACCACGGAGACGTCTTCGGACAGTGCTGGCTCTTTGGCTTTGAAACGGAGATGAGCACCGCCTCCTAGAGTCGGGAAGGACTAGCACATATGTGCGAGGGGAACCTTTCCATTTAATGGGATGCCTGAATGTGGGAATTTTAACATTTTCTCTCTTTTTTTAATAGCATTGAAATCATAGCAGTGTTCTAGTATGCCCAGGGTTGTCCATTGTTGGCATGGTTGCTCAAATCCTGAATAGGATTCTTGCCTCACACGGCATCTGTTGGGACTCACTGGGTCAATGGGGCATAGCATCTTCCCTTTCCAAAGTGTGACTTTGGGATCCCACATCAGATGGTAGATCACAGTATCCCGTATCTGATTTCTTTCATATAAACCGGTTGCCTCCAACCTTTTGGAAAAGCGCCAGGGACTAGTTCCGTGGAGAGAAGTTTTTCCGTGGATCAGAAGCGGCGTGGTTTCATGTAATAATAATAATAATAATAATAATAATAATAATAATAATAATAATAATAATAATAATAATAATAATAATAATAATAATAATAATAATAATAATAATAATAATAATATTTAATATTTATAAAACCGCACCCTCTCCCCACAGGGACTCGGGGCGGTGCATAGGTAGAATAAAAACAATAAATACATACAAACAATTCTAAAAACAAATTAAACATAACCTGCGCTAAAATTCCCCATTAAAACTAAACAGTCCTAATTTCCCAGTAAAAACCCCAAAGACAGAGAGACTTATCCTAGGCCGGCCAGACAGAAAAAGTGAGTTTTTAATTTAAGACGGAAGGAGCGGAGGTCCGTGGTCGTCCTGATATCGGGGGGAAGGTCGTTCCAGAGGGCCGGGCCCGCCACAGAGATAGCCCTTCCCCTGGGTGTCGCCCGCTGACAATGTCTAGTGGACGGCACCCGGAGAAGTCCCTCTCTGTGGGAGCGAATCGGCCGTGAGGATGTATGAGGCAGGATCCGATCCCGCAGATAGCTAGGTCCCGAGCCATGGAGCGCTTTAAAGATGATAATTAACACCTTGAAGCGCACCCGGAAGACGACAGGTAGCCAGTGCAGCTCGCGCAAGAGCGGTGTTACATGGGTAAACCTAGCGGTTCCCATAATTGCTTGCGTGGCTGCGTTCTGGACTAGCTGAAGTCTCCGGGTGCACCTCAAGGGAAGCCCCATGTAGAGAGAGTTACAATAGTCCAGTCGGGATGTCACGAGCGCATGAGTGACTGTGCGCAGGGCGTCCCAATCCAATAGGGGGCGCAATTGGCGAACCAGGCGAACCTGGTAAAATGCCCTCCTGGCCACGGCTGTCACTTGATCTTCCATGGACAGCCGGGAATCCAGGAGGACACCCAAATTGCGCGCCCCATCCACAGGGGCAAGATGTTCGCCCCCTATGGCCAGCGATGGAGTGAGCTGGTTGAATCGGGCAGCCGGAAACCACAGCCACTCGGTCTTGGTCGGGTTGAGCCTGAGTCCGTTACTTCCCATCCAGATCCGCACGGCTTCCAGGCACTGGCACATCACCGCTACGGCATCGTTGGGGTGGTTTGGGGTAGATATGTACAGCTGGGTGTCATCAGCGTACAGATGGTATTCTACCCCCAAACCACGGATGATCTCACCCAGCGGCTTCATGTATGTGTTAAACAGGAGAGGCGAGAGGACCGACCCCTGAGGCACCCCACAAGTGAGTGGTCTCGAGGTCGATCTCTGCCCCCCTGTCAACACAAATTGCGATCGGCCAGAGAGGTAGGAGTAGAACCACCGTAAAACGGCGCCTCCCACTCCCAACCCCCCCAGCCGATGCAATAGGATACCATGGTCGATGGTATCGAAAGCCGCCGAGAGGTCTAATAGGACCAGGATGGAGGAACAACCCCCATCTCTGGCCCTCCAGAGATCATCAACCAACGTGACCAATGCCGTCTCGGTGCTGTGCCCGGGCCGAAAGCCGGACTGGCGCGGATCTAGATAGTCAACTTCCTCCAGGTGACGGGGAAACTGTTGTGCCACCACACTCTCAACAACCTACGCCAGAAAGGGAAGGTTGGAGACTGGACGATAGTTGTTTAAAAGAGCTGGATCCAAAGAGGGCTTCTTAAGGAGGGGCCTCACCATAGCTTCTTTTAGGGAAGCAGGCAAGGAACCCTCACTTAAGGATGCGTTGACAACCTCTTGGAGCCAGCCTCGTGTCACCTCCCAGGATGCCAGTACAAGCCAGGAGGGACACAGGTCCAATGAACATGTGGTGGCTCGCAGTCGCCCACGTAACCTGTCCATATCATCGGAAGTAACGGAGTCAAACTCCTCCCAAACAAGATCTGTCTCGTGGCATCCCACTGGGCCATCAATGGAGGGTAGGCCGTTCTGTATCTGAGCGATTTTCTCCTGCAGAAAAGTCACAAATTCCTCTGCTCTACCCTGTAACGGGGCTTCCCGCACCCTTTGTATGTGCTCCCTGCATCTTATGGATGGGACTTTACTTGTTTCAAAGGCCCGGTTATTGGCATGCCATGGCCCGGTGCAGGTTCACGGATCAGGGGTTGGGGACCCCTGAGACAAACGATGCTGAGCTTCAATGTTTAGGTGACCTAGACCAGGAGTGTCAAACTCAAGGCCTGGGGGGTGCTTACCGTATTTTTTGGAGTATAAGACGCACCTTTTTCCCTCAAAGAAGAGGCTGAAAATCTGGGTGCGTCCTATACACTGAATACAGCCTTTTTGGCCTCCTGAAACTCTGCTCCCTTCACCAAAATGGCTGTGCATAGCTTTCAGAGAGCTCTTGAGGGCTGAGGAGGGCAGAAATGAGTGAAAAATGGCTGTTTTTTGCCGCCCCCCCCAGCCCCCAGCAGTACTCTATAAGCTTCCTAGAGGCTATCCATGCCCTTTTTTGGCAAAAAAAACGGGCCTATTTTTTGCTCTTTTTTGCCCCTAAGGGCTATTCATGCCCTTTTTTGGGAGGGGGAACAAGCCCCGTTTTCGCAAAAAATGGGCCATTTTTGGGAGATTTGCAGAGTGCAAAAACTTTTTAAAAAAAAAAATTCCTCTTCAAAACCTTGCTGGGTCTTATACTCCGAAAAATACAGTAGTTCTGGCCCAAGGGGCTGTCCTGGAAACAGTGAAGGACTGGCCCGCAGTGCCTCTGCCCGCGAAAACGGAGCTCGGGAGGGCTACATGTGGCCCTCCTGAGCTCCGTTTTCACAGACAGAGGGTAGCAGGAGGGCATCGCAGCCGAAAACGGATCTCAAGAGCCCGTTTTCGCTGGCAGAGCGCTCAGGCCACCACAGGTGCCCCCGACATGAGTGACGCCGAGCTGGCCACACGCCCCCTGGCCCGCCAAGGTCAAACACAACCCCGATGCGGCCCTCAATGAAATCGAGTGTGATGCTCCTGGCCTAGACTTTGGTATCTGAATATAGATCTTTTTAAGAGTCATATTTAATTGTGCTTTTTTTTTAAATCTAGGGGGAAATGTTAATATATATGAAAGCCACATGCTAAATAAATAGTATGCCCAGATTCATAGACGTTTCTCTCTCTCTCTCTCTCTCTCCCTCTCTGGTGCTTAGCTTGTTCCTTGTCAGTATCTTCTGCAACCCGTCAAGAACGAAGACAGGCAGATATACACCCAGCACTTAAAATCCCTGGCATTTTCCGCCTTTACCCAGTGCCGAAGGCCTCTCCCAACGTCCACCAATGTGAAAACATTAACAGGGTTCGGCCCGGGCTTAGCGGTGGAAATGGCACTCAAAAGTCCTGATGTGAGTACTGCCAATGGGAGAACAAGGTGAAATTCTTGTGGAGTTTTGAGAAACATTAGCGGAATAAAAAAGGCGGCTCCAGGGTATGAGCGTTACCTCGCTCTCAATCGGGAAAGATTTAGAATGCTTCTAAATCGGACGCCGTCATGGGCAGAAGAGAAGAAACTGCCGTTGCCCTGAGTCCGTTTGGAGAAGGGCGGGGTATAAATTGAATAAATATAAATATAATATTTTGCTGTAGAGGTAGTCCTCGGCTTACGACCGTTGCTTTAGCGGCGGTCACAAGTTACAGTGCCACTGAAAACTTGTGACTGGTCCTTGCTTGCTTATGAATCTTGCAGCATCCCTGTAGTCACGTGATCGCCGTTTGTGACCTTAAGTTGAGTCAGTGGGAAAAGCCAGATTCACTTAATGACCTTGCGATTTGCCTAACTGCCATGGCAAAAAAAAGGTTGTTTAATCGGGCATCATTACGCCCTGAGACTGCATCGCTTAGCAATGGATGTTCTGGTTGCAGCTGTGGTCGTAAATCAAGGACTATGGGTAGTCCTTGACTCAGGACCACTATTGAGCCCAACATTTCTGTTGCTGAGCGAGATAGTTGTTAAGTGAGTTTTTGCCCCATTTTATAACCTTTCTTGCCGCAGTCGTTAAGCGAACCACTGCAGTTTTTAAGTTAGTAACACGGCTGTTAAATGAATCCGGTTTCCCCATTGGCTTTGCTGGTCAGGAGGTCGCAAAAGGAGATCGTGTGACTCCGGGGCACTGTGACCGTCATAAATATGAATCAGTTGCTGAGTATCTTGAGTTTTGATCACGTATCTACGAGGATGAAGCAATGACCGTAAGTGTGAAAAATGGTCCTGTCACTTTTTTTCAATGCTGTTGTAACTTTTGAACAGTCATTAAATGAACGGTTGCAAGGCGAGGACTACCTGTGCCCGTATCAACTTTGTCATCATGTTCTTCAAGGCCAAACTTGGCAACATGATTAACATATTAGAATTACGATGTATTTATTGCTAGGCCGTACTAAGTTTAACTTACGAGCAGCCTACTCAGCTGCTTTTTGTGCATGCTTGAGAAGGGGGTGTGGAATTAGCGATAGATGTGAATGATGCATTTGTGAAAACAGAAGGTGGGTAATATTGGTGTGGGAGAGACACAAGTCTATTTTATTTTTAAAAAATATGACTAATGACTGGAAAACACAGCTAACGTTTCCAATATTCTGTTTTTCCCTTCCCACCCCTCTCTGTGCGCTGTTTGCAGAGACCGGAGTGCCTCAAACTCTACGCTCCACCTTTCATCCTGGCTCCTGTCAAAGATAAACAGACTGAGCTGGGGGAAACGTTTGGCGAGGCTGGGCAAAAATACAACGTGCTTTTTGTGGGCTACTGCCTGTCCCACGATCAAAGGTGGCTCCTTGCATCCTGCACAGATCTCTACGGAGAACTTCTGGAAACCTGCATCATAAACATTGACGTACCAAACAGGTACACCGATATCCTTTCCTCATTTTTTTTGCGTGCACGGTAGCCTTGAAATTGGTCATATACACAAATACAATCAAGATACCAAAAAGACAAAGCTAAGTGGGGGATTTTTACTTCCCCACAAGAGCTCGACAAGGCCCTTCTGGAAACTAATTAAAAAATGTATTACCAAGTATATAACCTCTTGCTAATTCGAAATATAGCTGACAAAGTTGTCAAAGACTCGATGATAGCCTGGGGGAGAAATTTCAAGTATTCACTGGATCTTGAAAAGTGGCAAGAAATATGGAATAAGACAGTAAAATTAACGATGGCAGTGTCTTTTAAAGAAAATATATTTAAGATGCTCTATAGATGGCATATACCACCAGCAAGAATCGTGAAGATGTTTCCTGGAACACCTGAAAAGTGTTGGAAATGCGAGTCACATTCTATCATCATTGGTGAACATGTCCACAAGCCCAAAGATATTGGTGTAAGATAAAGGATTGGCTTATGGAGATCATGGGAGTTACTTTTCAACTAAAACCAGAGGTTTATTTATTGGGGATAAACCCCGGTGGCATAAGGAGGAAAGACTGGTATCTTTTTATACATATTTATACTATTCTGCAGCTAGAATAGTATATGCACAGTTTTGGAAAGGGAAGGAACTACCATTAGACCAACTAATTATCAACAAAATCTTCTGGTGTGCTGAATGCGATAGACTAACATATATTCTTAAAGACAGACAGGAAACAATATTTTATCAAAGTTGGGAAAAATGGTACGAATGGATAGAGGTAAAAAGATTACGAGATAAGCGATAGGGAAAAATGTACAGTGCAGATATGTAAATAGTAAATAAAATAAACATATGGAGCAGTAACAACTATAAAGAACTAAGGATTAATAAATGTAATATTTAGATAGACAGAAATAACTGGAAATGTAGTAAGATGATATATGATGTTACTTTGTAACTGTATGCATATAGGGGGTGAGTCACTCCCAGTTGTATCTAGGTAGGTTTGTCTTGTTAACTTCCTTTTTCCGTGGTTGTTTTTTTTTTTGTTCTTAGTTTATAAAAAAAAATATTTTAAAAAAAGAGATTGTTAAGTCAAATAGGAGACGCGCAGTGGCTCGGGCTAAAGCGCTGAGCTTGTCGATCAGAAAGGTCGGCCGTTCGAATCTCTAGCTCTGCATCACCGAGTGAGCTTCCGTGACTTGCCCCCATTTTTGGGAAGCTGCTGTGGCCTAGAGGTGGAGCTCTTGCCTCACAAGCAGGAGGTTGTGAGTTCAATCCTAAGTAGGGGCACATGTAGGGTCTCCTGCTTGGGCAGGGGGTTGGACGATGACCTGCAAGGTCCCTTCCAACTCTGTTAATCTGTTAAAGGGGACACTGGCCCTTTAAGATCATTTAGAAGCCCATTTTAAAGGAAGAGTCAGATGGTTACGTTGCAAGTATAAGGACGATAACAAGAGTTTTGTTAGAATATGTTTCTATCAATCAGGGTTTCCTAACCTTGGGCAATTTTAAGACCCATGAATTTCAACTCCCAGAATTCCCCAGCCAGCCAAGAATTCTATAAATTATCATCTAAAGACAGGTGTGTTTTGTCTATTCTCCTCCTGCTTATTTATTTTTTCTTCTTTTAGGAGAAAATACACTATGAATTCTTCTCTTCCAGAAATGATCTTATCTCATGTTTATGGTGTGCTTATATTAATTTGGAAGTTTTTACGCTGGTGTATTTTACTACTGTTTGATGAGAAATCTTCCCTCCCTCCCTCTCTCCCTCCCTCCCTCCTTTCCTGCCTGCCTGCCTTTTTTTGGCAATCTTTCATTTTTAGAAAGTAGGAAAGAGTAGGAATGTCATCCATTTTGCAACTTGTGGGGTTTTTTTGTTGTTGTTTTTTGCCCTCTTAGCTTATATATTTTTTCATTAATTTTATATGCCACCTTTCTCGCCATCAAACAACTCTGGGCAGTTTACAAAATAAAAACAATATAAAATGTTAAAACATTTAAGTTTTAACATAATTGAGTGAGAGGAAGAAATTCAGTAAAGTTTCAAATTTAAAACATTTTGGTAACTTTAGAAAAAAATACAACAAATGTACCATTTGATTTTGACTATGAAGATTCTCAATCTTCATCCAGGTTATGCTTGTCCCAAAGGTGCTTTTTTTCAAGAGGCAACTGGACTTTCTGGTTTTACTTAGAAGATGTTTCGCTTCTCATCCTAGAAGCTTCTTTAGATCCTCCTTTTTCTTCAATGAAAAACAAGTCCAGTTTGTTGGGCATGTAATCCTAGTGTTGGGTTGGCAATATATATAAGCCATGACTGGAATATGGTATCTGTAACTTTAACTGCTACAGTGAGATATAATTGGCTGCTGTTTCCTCAATCAGCCATAAGAGGGAGCCAGAATCACTGTTAGATGCTGATCCCTTGGATGATGGCTCTGTATGTCAGTTATAGATCAGCAAAGAGAAAAGAGAATCGTGAGTTGAGCAACTGTAAGGCAACGTTTGAGACTGTATATATAATTCAGGACTACTTACCACTTGTTTGTGAAGAAGTCTCTCTTACTTTATTTTTCAACACGAGTAAAAGCCTACTTGTTTTATCTTCAGTGTCTGTGACTGTTAGTGTGAATACCTAGCAACATACCTCTTGCTACATTTTGCTAAACACGCTTTCGGTCTCCTAACAGAGATATCCTTAACACAGTTGCCTCTTGCAAAGGCGCCTTTGGGAGTACCATTTGATTATGTAGCAGGCCAAACTGTTCTTTTTGGGGGGCAACTGAAGAGTATATGGACAACGATATGTAGGAGAAGGAGAGACAGAGTCTGGGGCAGGAGTCAAGAGAGGAATCAGCCTGGAGTCCTTGCATTCCAACAAACAGTCCCAGTCCAACCCCTTTGGGATTTCATTGGTTTTTTTTTTAATTTCATTGACTTTTATCTAGTGCCAATTTAGTGCTGACCGTTAGTTGACTAGATTCTTGTGTAAAAGCATGGGCAATAAATCACCTTAACTGGAACTTAACGCGCGATCCCCATTCTTCGTGCCTGAGACGCTATTTACCAAAGAACATTTGTTTCTCCACAGGGCTCGTAGGAAAAAAGGATCTGCTCGCAGGCTCGGTCTTCAGAAACTCTGGGAGTGGTGCTTGGGTCTTGTGCAGATGAGTTCAGTGCCATGGAGAGTTGTAATAGGACGGCTCGGAAGAATCGGCCACGGGGAGCTGAAAGGTACTGCAGAAGCCTGTCTTGAAATGGTGATATATACCGTATTTTTCGGAGTATAAGATGCACCTTTTCCCCTCAAAAAAGAGGCTGAAAATCTGGGTGGGTCTCATACACTGAATACAGCATTATTTCGCCTCCCGAAACCCTGCCCCCTTCGCCAAAATGGCTGCGCCTAGCCTCCTGGGAAGGGCAGAAATGAGCAAAAATCTGTCTGTTTTTTGCTCAATTTTAACCCCCCCACCAGCACCCCAGGAGCACCCTATAAGCTTTCTAAAGGCTAGCAATGCCCTTTTGACAAAAAGGGCCCGTTTTTCCAAAAAGATGGGCCGTTTTTGCTCGTTTTTGCCCACCCACTCCCGACCCCCAGGAGCACTCTACAAGCCTTCTAAAGGTTATGCATGCCCTTTATTTTTTTGGGAAAAGAAAAAAGAAAAACCCGGGCCCATTTTCATGAAAAATGGGCCATTTTGGGGAGATTTGCAGATTGCAGAAACTTTTTTTATTTTATTTGCCTCTTCAAAACCTTGATGCATATTATACTCCGATGCGTCTTTTAGCCCAAAAAATAAAGTTAACTGCCTAAACCAGGGGTGTCAAACTCATCCAGCCCACGGGGTACTTAGATCTGGCCTGCGGGGCTACCCCGGAAACAGCAGAGGACCGTCCCACAGTGCCTCTGCCAGTGACGACGGAGTGAAACAGTGAAAATGGGCCATATTTTCAATCATGTGCGGTCCCATTTCTGCTGGCAGGGCTGCAGGAGGCCATCGCAGCTGAAAACGGGGCTGGGCTCCGTTTTCATTGGCAGCGGGCTAGTAAAACAAACTAAGGGGAGCCCATCTCAAGGGGAGCCCCATGTAGAGAGCGTTACAGTAGTCTAGACGGGACCTCACAAGCGCATGAGTGACACTGCGAAGGGCATCCCGGTCCAATAACTCCCTTGCCTCATTTCTTTAAAAGCCTCCAAAAACGTCTTCTCAGCAGACAATATTGCTTTCTGGAAGGCTACGGAAAAACGATGTCGCAGCTAGTCAGCCGCTCTTGTTTCCTTTCCAGATTGGAGCTGTTTATTGAGTCGCCGGAACCTGCAGTCTCTTAGCAAGAGGCTCAAAGACATGTGCAGGATGTGCGGGATTTCTGCTGCTGATTCTCCCAGCATCCTCAGCGCTTGCTTAGTGGCTATGGAACCTCAAGGATCTTTCGTGATCATGCCAGGTATGTGCCGAGTCTGTTTCGTCAGGTTGGAACTCCTGCAAAAGGGGGAGTTTTAATATTGTAAGCTGCTCAGACTTTCTGAGGGGGGAGATAGGCATTTAGTCAATTTTGCACAAAAAAAGGGGGGAGTTGACGAGAACTTTACAGAGGGAGGGAAGGGACAGGAAAGGAAAGGAAGGGAGGGAGTGAAGGAAGGAAGGAAGCAAAGAAGGGAGGAAGAGATAGATAGATAGATAGATAGATGGATGGATGGATGGATGGATGGATGGATGGATGGATGGATGGATGGATGGATGGATGGATGCTTGAACAAGCAAGAAATGATGGGGGGAGATTTAAGGAAAGAGAAAGAGGAAGGAAAGGGAGGAAGGAAGGAAGATTCTTGAACAAGAAGGGAAGGAAAGGAGAAAGAATTGAGGAAAGAAATGAAGACAAGGGAGGAAGGAAGGAAGATTCTTGAACAAGAAGGGAAGGAAAGGAGAAAGAATTGAGGAAAGAAATGAAGACAAGGGAGGAAGGAAGGAAGATTCTTGAACAAGAAGAGAAGGAAAGGAGAAAGAATTGAGGAAAGAAATGAAGACAAGGGAGGAAGGAAGGAAGATTCTTGAACAAGCAAGAAGGGGAAGGGAAGGAGGAAGAATTAAGGAAGGGAAGAGAAGAAAGGGAGGGAAGAAGGAAGGAAGGTAGATACTTGAGCAAGCAAGAAGTGATAGGGGGGAAGATTTAAGGAAGGAGAAAGAGGAAGGAAAGGAAAGGAAGGAAAGGGAGGAATGAAGATTATTGAACAAGCAAGAAGGGGAAGGAGGAAGAATTAAGGAAGGGAAGGGAGGGAAGAAGGAAGGAAGGAAGATTCTTGAGCAAGCAAGAAGTGATGGGAAGGAGGAGGATTTAAGGAAGGAGAAAGAGGAAGGAAAGGGAGGGAGGAAGGAAGAGTCTTGAAAAAGCAAGAAGGGAAGAAGGAAGAAATAAGGAAGGAAAGAAAAGGGAAGAAGGAAGGAAGGAAGGAAGGAAGGAAGGAAGGAAGGAAGGAAGGAAGGAAGGAAGGAAGGAAGGAAGGGCAAAGACAGGATTGAGCCCTGGTGGCACAGTGATTAGAATGCAGCATTGCAGGCAAATTCTGCCCACAGTCTGCAATTTGATCCTGATGCGGCTCAAGGTTGACTCAGCCATCCAGCTTTCCGAGCTCAGTAAAACGAGGACCCAGATTGTTGGGGGCAAGAGGCTGACATTACACCCTAGTTTTTTTTTCTTTTTCTTCCTTTTTTCGTTTCTGCTAGAATTTTGCACCAGTGAGGTTAAAATCAATTTCGTTGTATTTAAGTACAATGACAATAAAGATTATACACTGCCAGGAGTTCAATCCTGACCGGCTCAAGGTTGACTAAGCCTTCCATCCTTCCAAGTCGATAAAATGAGGACCCAGATAGTTGGGGAGGCAAGAGGCTGACTCTGTAAAACTGCCTAGAGAGGCCTGTGAAGAGATATATAAGACTTAAGTGCTAGCGCTATTGCAGGCAAGCTCTGCCCACTGCCAGCAGTTTGATCCTGACTGGCTCAAGGTTGACTAAGCCTTCCATCCTTCCAAGTCGATAAAATGAGGACCCAGATAGTTGGGGAGGCAAGAGGCTGACTCTGTAAAACCGCCTAGAGAGGCCTGTGAAGAGATATATAAGTCTTAAGTGCTAGCGCTATTGCAGGCAAGCTCTGCCCACTGCCAGCAGTTTGATCCTGACTGGCTCAAGGTTGACTCAGCCTTCCATCCTTCCAAGGTCGATAAAATGAGGACCCAGATAGTTGGGGAGGCAAGAGGCTGACTCTGTAAAACCGCCTAGAGAAGCCTGTGAAGCGATATATAAGACTTAAGTGCTATGGCACAGCTGATATAGCTATTTTATCATTTTAGTTGGGTTTTAATTATGTTCTTAGCACGGGACAAATTCTATTTAATTCTAGTTTAAACTATTTTGATTGTCTGTATTTTTTATATTTTATAGTTCCTGTGCACTGCCCTGAGTCCCATGTTGGGAGAGAGGGCGGTATAGAAATCCAATAAATAATAATAAATAATAAAAATAAATAATAATAATAAAAATAAATAATAATAATAAAAATAAATAATAATAATAATAATGATGATGATGATGATGGTGATAATAATAATAACAATAATAATAATGATGATGATGATGATAATAATAATAATAATAAATAATAATTAATAATAATAATAAAAACAAATAATAATGATGATGATGATGATGGTGATATAATAATAATAATGGTAATAATAATAATAATAATAATAATAATAATAATAATAATAATAATAATAATAATAATAATATTGCTGTTGATCGCATGGGTAATTCTCTTCCGTTCTTCTTCTTTTTCCCTAAAGACTCCGTATCCACTGGCTCAGTGTTTGGACGCAGCACCACCTTAAACATGCAGACCTCCCAGCTCAACACCCCGCAGGACACTTCGTGCACCCATATACTCGTGTTCCCCACCTCTGCCTCCGTGCAGCTGGCGCCATCCACCTACACCACTGAAACTGGTTTGGAACTGGCCTTTAATACGAACAATGGTTTGTGTGTGTGCGTGTGTGCGCGTGTGCCTGCATGGGCATGGGTGGGAATGTCAACTTCTCAGGGTGCCGTCGGCCGGGCAATGCCGTCTGGCGACACCCAGAGGAAGAGCCTTCTCTGTGGCGGGCCCTGCCCTTTGGAACGACCTACCCCCTGAATTGCGTACCATCTCGGACCTCCGCCTCTTCCACCAGTGTCTAAAGTACACATCTCTTTCAGCAAGCCGGCCTAGCGTAACCTCCCATCGGGGCTATTTTAGATAGTTTTTAAACTGGGGATTTTAATTTGGATTTTAGCATAGGACCGTAATTTAATATGTTTTTAAATTTTGTATTTATTGTTTTTGTATGTTTTTAAATTCCTGTGCGCTGCCCTGGGTCCTTTGTGGAGAAGGGCGGGATATAAATGTGATTAAAATAAAAATAAAAATAAAAATTAACTAGTTCAATAGTTCGATTGATAGGAGACCTCTGCGCTAAGCTGACTCCATGAGGGCCAGTCTCCATCTCTATGAATAGACTGGCTGGAGAATTCTGGGAGTTGAAGTCCTCGAGTCTTAAAGTTGCCAGGCTTGGGAACCTCTGTGTTAAGGCAACTGTGCCCATTGGCTCCCAACAGCCTGTGAAATCTTCTTTCTTACTACAGGTTGTCGTCGACTTGCGATCATAATTGAGCCCAAAATTTCCGTAGCTTAAGTCCAAGATGGTTGTTAAAAGAGTTTTGCCCCATTTGCCAATGGGTTTCTTTTTCTTTTTCTTTTGGTTGCTTCGGGTGTGAAGTGAATCACTGCAGTTGTTAAGTGAATCGAGCGGATCTGGCTTTTCCCATTGACTTTGTTTGTCTGAAGCCAGCTGGGAAGGTCACAAAAGGGGATCGATCCCTTGACCCCAGGACACCGCAAGGGTCAAAAATAATACACTGATTTTGATCACATGATCACGGAGATGCTGCAACGGTCATAACGGTGAAAACTGCCCATAAGTCACTTTTTTTCAGGGCTGTTGCAACTTCAAACGGTCACTAAAAGACTGCTTGCAATCCTTCTGCTGGTTCGGGACTCCCAAACTCAACACTCTCCACAAATATACAGTTTCCCTGAAAATAACACCTCCCTGGATAATAAGCCCAATCGGGCTTTTGAGTGCATGCACTCAAATAAGCCCTCTCCCGAAAATAAGCCCTCCCTGAAAATCTTGCAACACAGCAGCAGCCATGAGGTGACCACGCTCACCATCTCTTCCACCTCAACAATAATAAGACCTTCCCGAAAATAAGGCCAAGCACTTATTTCGGGGGTCAAAAGAAAATAAGACCCTGTCTTATTTTCAGGGAAACACAGTAGGTAGTCCTCATTTACTAACTACAGCTGGGACTGGCGATTTTAATGACCATGCTAAGTGGCATGGTCATTAAGCGAAACGACATTTGGACACTTAAAACATCAATTCCGGCTGCAGTTGCAAAGCAAATCATAGGTCATTCAATGTGAAAGCCCGTGACTGTGACCTGCAACTTCCTGCCAGCTTCCCCATTGCCCTCCCTTGTTGGAAGCTGGCTGTGTGGTGCTGCAGTTGGTGGTTCTGTGATTATGGGATGTGGCGACCATTGTAAATCCATGCTGGTTGTTAAGCATCTAGATCCCCCGAGGGCACCGAACAAAATAACTTAACGCAGGGGTCGGGAACCTTTTTCGCTGAGAGAGCCAGGAATGCCACATATTTTTAAATGTAATGCCGTGAGAGCCATACAATATGTTTAAAACTAAATACAAGTAAACGTTTGCATTTTATATAAGACCAACACTTTTAAAGTACAATAAGTCTCTTAATTCTTTTTCTTTCTTTCTCTTTCTCTCTCTTTTTCTGTTTGTGTCTCTCTCCTCCCTTCCTCTCTGTCACTCTGTGTGTGTGTGTGTCTGTCTGTCTTTCTGTCTCTCACTCACTTAATCACTCACTATGTGTTTGTGTCTGTCTGTCTCTCACTCACTCACAATCACTCTCTCTCTCTCTCTCTCTCTCTCTCTCTCTCTCTCTCTCTCTCTCTCTCTCTCTCTCTCTCTCTCTCTCTCTCTCGGTGTGTTTCTGTCAGTCTCTCTCTCTGATTCCCTCCCTCCCTCTCTCTCTCTTTCTGTTCCTGTCTCGTCTTCCGGCCGCAGCCCCATCCGTGGAAAACATAGCCGCGTGCGCACTGCACAATTACAGCCCAGAGCAGGACCACAGCCCCTCTCCCAACTGGTCCGTCCTTGCTCGGAGGGAAGCTTCTACAGCAGGCCAGGTGAGTGAGAACAACTTCCCACTGTTAGGAAGTCTCCGAGGCTATAATTGTATGGGCTGTGCACACGCGCCTATGTTTTCCACGGCATGGAGCACTGGGTATGGAAAACATAGGCGCGTGTGCACAGCCCATACAATTATAGCCTCGTAAACTTCGTAACAGCGGGAAGTTGTTCTCAGTCGCCTGGCCTGCTGTAGAAGCTTCCCTCCGAGCAAGGAAGGACCAGTTGGGAGAGGGGCTGTGGTCCTGCTCCAGGCTGTAATTGTGCGGCCCGTGCGCGGCTATGTTATTTATATAGATTTGTCTGCGAGCCAGATGCCGCCATCAAAAGAGCCATATCTGGGAGACTTCCGGTTCCGGCTCCTGCGGCGACGGGCGAGCCTAGCGCTCGCTCGCCGCTTTGTTTCTTCTTCTGCTCCCCAACGGGGGCGAGACTCCTCTTGTTTGAGGGTCTCCCGTAGGGCCGGCTCGTCGGGGGGCGCGCCCCCCACGGCGGTGGAGGAAGCGGCTCCCGGCGCGGCTCAGGTGAGGGAGAACATGCTAGCGGGGGGTTCTCCCTTCGCCCAAGGAAGACGGCGCCATTCACAATTATGAGGAGGGCTGATCGGCTCAGTCAGAAGGACTCCCGAGGCTTCAGCTGCGAGGAGAGAGTGAGTCTTTAAAAAACTTTTTTTTCCTGCTGCCAGCCAGACTGAACGGACTGGGAGGGGGGTGTTTATTTTTAAAAAAAACCCCCTCGGATTTAAGCGGCACGTTAAAATGGCTTCTCTGCAAAGGGAAAGCGGAAACTTTCACTCCGGACGGTCTCTAACAAGGGAAAGTGGATTGTGACTTTTTGCAACATTGTTTCTAGGTCTGGCTGAGTTTAAAAAAAATTCTTTTTTTGCTACTCTCTCCCTCTGGCTGAGATGAGCGGTGGAAGTGGCTTCTCTTTGTCCCTGCCTGATTATTTCAACTAAGGAAAATTTCCAGCGTCTCTTTGAAAGCAGGACTCTCTCTGGATTTTTGGAAAAAAAAAATTTCTTGATGGATTTGTGATTTCTTCTTTGGAATACCTTCGTTATTACTATTTGCTGACTTGGGAAATTGTGTCTCTTTTGGTTTCTGAATTGTTTGCAACTTCACGGCCCTGAACTGAACTGAGCTCCTGATCTGCCCCACCAGCCCCACCCGGAAAACGCCATCTTGGTGGCAGTGATTCTAACTTTTAACCATGGCACAAGAAGCAGCACTTGTAAATTTGGAACAAAGGATGGCTTCTCTTGAAACCTCTATGCAGACTTTGATATCAGAAATAAAGGCCCAGAGGGCTGAAAATAGTACTTTCAAAAAGGAACTATTGGATACCCGGAAGCAAGTGTTGGAGAATACACAGAAGAATGAAGAATTGGAAGGAGGGTTGGAGGGGGCTAAGGGAGAGATTAAAAATGTTTCTAATGAGGTGGGGGAAATAAATGGGCGTGTGTCTAGGATAGATATGGAAAGAATGACATATTTTTTGAGATTTCAGAATGTTCTTGAGGATTCTGGTGAATGCCTGCCTGATCTTATGAGTACAATTTTAGCAGACTATTTACAAAAACCTAAGGATGAGATCAGGGGGGACATTGACCTAGCCTATAGAATTAATTCTGCATATGCCAGGATGAATGAAGTGCCTAGAGAGATACATGTGAAATTTGTTAGAAGGTCAACCAGAGAGGAAATCCTGAAAGCGCAGAGAGAGAAACCTTTAACTTATCATCGAGAAACGGTCACTATCTTGAAGCAGATCCCTAGAAAAATTAGAGATTCAAGAAGGAAATTTTCCTTCTTGTCTAAAACCTTGTTTGATCACGGGATTTGGTTCAAGTGGATGACACCTGAAGGGATGCTGGTGTTCTGGGAAGGAGGAAGAGTGAGGATTAAAACAGTTGCTGAGGCGGAAGCCTTTCTTAAAAAACATTCCTCTGCCCTGGGGGAAGATCCAGGGGGGACGGAGGGGGCCACGGCTCCGCCTGCGGGGGGCCAGGGAGGAGAGAAAGAAGATACAATAGCCAAAAGACTTAGATCCAAAAAATAACTTTGCCTTGATTTTTTCCTGAACAATTTTGCATAATATTTCTATCCGGACTTTTTGTAAATGTCTGACAGCATGGAAGGGAGAATTTAGGTAAATGTACTTGCTTTCAACTTGTAGTGGTATGGAAAATGTTTTCTATGTTAACTTTTTTAATGTGTATTTTGAGGTCTCGGAAGGTCCGATGACTCTGACGTGAATGCTCTCAAAATTTCTTTGTAACCATTACCTTATCCTGTTAAAAAATGTAAAACCAATAAAACTTTTTCAATATAAAAAAAAAAAGAGCCATATCTGGCTCGCGAGCCATAGGTTCCCGACCCCTGACTTAATGGCTGGTCTTTGCACTTAACAACCATTGCAACACCCCCAAGGTCACTATTGACTTTACAATTGCGGTGATTTCTTTAGACAACCATCGGGCTCGGCTCACTTAACCATCGCCTAGCAATGGAAATCCTGGTAGTTGAGGACTCCCTGTACAGAGGTCCTTCATTGTAATGAAGCAGACTTTTAATTTACTTTGCAGAATATATCCTGAGCACTTTAGAACTTATAGAATAAACAAACAGCGTTGGAAGGGACCTTGGAGGTCTTCTACTCCAACCCTCTGCTCAGGCAGGAAACCGTATACTTGTGATGGCGAACCTATGGGAGGCATGCCCTAAGTCAGGGGTCTCCAACCTTTGCAACTTTAAGTCTGAAGGACTTCAGCTCCCAGAATTCTCCAGCAAGCTTTGCTTTGCTGAAAGCTCCCAGAATTCTCTGAATTCTCTGCTGAAAGCTCCCAGCCAGCTCCCAGAATTCTCCAGCCAGCTTTGCTGGGATCTGAAGTCCTTCAGACTTAAAAGTTGCAAAGGTTGGAGACCCCTGCCCTAAGTGACACACAGAGCACTCTCTGTGGGCACGCGCGCTGTCGCCAGCTGTTCTTCTGGTCTCCGGTGTGCGCATGTGCGCTGGCCAACTGATCTTCACGCACATCGAAGCCCCAGAAACCCAAAGGCCAGCTTCTTCTGGCTTCCGGAGCTCTGGGCGCGTGTGAAGACCATCTGGCCAGCCTGCACTGGTCAGCTGGTCTTTGAGTTTCCGGAGCTTCGATGCATACCCACGTTCCGGTTGGGGACTCAGTACCAAAGAGGTTCACCATCACGGCCCTACACCACTTCAGACAAATGCTTGTCCAATCTCTTCTTAAAAACTTCCAGTGTTGGAGCATTCACAACTTCTGGAGGCAAGTTGTTCCACTGGTTAATTGTTTTCACTGTCAAGAAGTTTGTCCTTAGTTCTAAGTTGCTTCTCTCCTTGATTAGTTTCCACCCGTTGCTTATTATTAACACGCTCCGATGCTAAGGAGTTAAGACATTCTACTCCCCCTCCAAACCTGAAAATAATTCTGGAGAGAAGAGGATAGGATAGGAGAGGCTTCTGTGGGGCCTAAGCCTAAGGAAGAGAAGGGGAGAGGAGTGGCCAATTGTAACTTCTACTTAATTTTCAAGTTGTGTCGATTTATCAAGCCCGGTCACATAGTTTTGTTGCAGAGTTCAGGTATTCAGCTAGTAAACAAATAAATATAAATTGCAGCCAAGATACTTGGCTAGTAGCAATACAGCCAAGGAACCAGGCACTTGAAACATTCAGCATCCCAGCTTAAGGGAACACAGTTAACGGTTGGAGCCATTTTAATCTCCGAAGGGAAGATGTTCCTTAGAGCAGGGGCCACTGGGGATAAAGCATGTTTTCTGGTCCTTACTCTTTGGCTGACTTTATCTGCAGCATCCCCATTCTGCTAAGATGGAATTGGACCTGCTGAAATAACTGGGAGAAGATAGTTCCTCAGGGAACCCAGGTCCCGAGCCATGTAGGGCTTTAAAGGTGACAGCCAGCATCTTGAATTGGCCCTGGAAACACACCACAGTGTGGTTATGGAATACAACACACACACACACATGCTCCTTTAGCTTTCTGGAAAGCCAATAAAAATCTGGCTCTTCACATAGGCTCTGTGGTAGCATTATAATCTGGGGATGGTTGTTGGAGATGGGGGTTGACTAAAGTGCCAGCTTTGTTAGTTTTGGTTATGAGTTTTTAATACCGTATTTTGGGGAGTATAGCACGCACCTTTCCCCTCCAAAAAAGAGGGTGAAAATCCCCCCCCCCGCCCAGCCCCCAGGAGCACTTTGCAGGCCTCTCAAACTCTCTGCATGCCCCCTTTTTCAGAAAAATGAGGTGTGCAGAAGGTTTGGGAGGCCAGCAGAGTGCCAAAACCTTTTTGTTTGTTTGTTTGTTTACCTCTTCGAAATCTTGGTGCGTCTTATACTCTGCTGCTTCTCAGAGTCTGAAAAATGAGGTAATTTTATTGTTCTTTCATTGAGCTGCTCAGAATTATTTCAAGATGGGCAGCCATCCACGTCACAGCAAATCAAATCAAATCAAATCCCATCAAATCTGTCAACCAATTTACGATCGTTGGGGCTAACGTTGGATGGATGTGTGTATGTTTTCTTCTTTTTTTTCAAAAAAAAAAAATCAAGCATGTGAGTTGTTCCTCTTTAGTCAACGTTTTATCTTCTTCTTCTTCTATGTCTGAATCGTTTTCTTTCAAGATGGAGCGGATGGAATGGGAATCTTTGATTTGCTGGACACTGGAGATGACCTGGATCCTGATATCATAAGCATCCTTCCTGCGTCGCCAACGGGATCCCCTGTTCACTCACCAGGTTCTCACTTCACCCATGGAGGTGATATGGGCAAGGTAACTTTGCATGAGAAAACAGCGGAGTGTTTTTTTTGACCTGATTGAAATTTTCTTCTTGGATATAGCGATTACTTCAGAACACTTAAATGCTCCTGCAGCCCATGATTACAGGTTCCCAGTAATGATGATGATGATGCTTGGCAGGGGGATCAGGTCTGCTGTGTCTGACTCATCGCGACCCCATGGACATGGACCTCCATGGACCCCAAGGAGTTGGTTGCCAAGCGTCTGAATTTTGATCACACATGACCGTTGGGAGGCTGCAATGGCCGTTAAGTTTGAAAAACGGCCATAAGTCACTTTTTTCAGTGCTGTTATATCTCAAGGACTACCTGTATGAAGCATTTGAGACAATAGCCTAATATGGCTTTATCTGTGATTATCCTGACTTTTTCTAACGTTGTTGTTAGTTGTGAAGTCGTGTTTGACCCATTGTGACCCCATGAACAACGTTCCGCCAGGCCTTCCTGTCCTCTACCACCATCCCCCGGAGTCCATTGAAGCTGACACTGACTGCTTCAGTGACTCCATCAAGCCACCTCATTCTCTGTCATCCCTTTCTTCTTCTTTTGCCCTCCATCGTTCCCAGCATGAGACTCTTGTCCAGGGAGTCCTTCCTTCTCATTAGGTGGCCAAAGTAGCTCAGTAGGTGGCTGAGCTAATCTTGAAAAGGTAAAGCAGGGCTCCACCAAGTAAGCCTTTGAATGGGAAACCTCCTATCGGCCACAATTAACCAGGGAGTGGTGTGGAGTTCAAAACACTAAGAGTTTATTTTTTGTCACCTATACAACAGAATCTGATCAGTTAACAGTTAAAGCTCAGTTGGTGTTAGATAAAGGTCAGTGTAATTCATGGAGGGCTGGCCTTGGTTCTCTTATGGATGCAAAATGATTCGAAACTGATGACGCATTTAACCTCACCTCCAATTTAGCCTGCTCAACTCCTAAATCTCTAGGTTTATAGGATACCAGTTAATAATATGGTGTTGCCCAGGTATTTATTAGACAGGAAAAGCCCTGATTCCAACAACAATTAAATTAGTTACAAATGTTTTGCCTGTGCCCCCCAGAAGCATCAAGGAAAGTGGGAGCCCCCATGTTGAATACTGTGAAGCTGTTACCATGGCAACCCCCTCTGCGCTGTACAGTAGAAGCCATTTTACGGCAGTACGGTAGAAGCCATTTGAAAGCAGAACAGGCTGTATCTTAACAGAATACACATCCAGAGAGGTGTGCAGAGAAGACTGCAGCTAGTGCAGAATGCGGCCGCGCGGGGGATTCTAGGTGCCTCACGGCATTCCCACGTAACACCTCTCCTGCGCGAGTTGCACTGGCTACCTGTAGTTTTTCGGGTGCGCTTCAAGGTGTTGATAACCATCTTTAAAATGCTCCATGACACGGGGCCTAGTTATTTGCGAGACCGTCTCCTACCTCATACATCCCTTCGGCCGATTCGCTCCCACAGGGAGGGCCTTCTCCGGGTGCCATCGGCCGAGCAGTGCCGGTTGGCGACCCCCAGGGGAAGGGCCTTCTCTGTGGCAGGCCCAGCCCTCTGGAACGACCTACCCCCCGAACTCCGGACCACCACGGACCTCCGTCTCTTCCGCCAACGCCTCAAGACCTATTTCTTTCACCTAGCCGGCCTAGCCTAGCCCCCGAGACCATCCCTATAAACTGAGTTTTAAATTGTTTTTAATTGATTTTAATTTTTTGGTAACTTCTTAGTGTATTTTTAGCACAGGTCACTTCAAATTTAATCAGTTTTTATTGCTTGTAGTCGTATTTATTTATATGTTCGTATTTATCTATATGTCTGTATTTTTCATTTTAACTTCCTGTGCACCGCCCTGAGTCCCTCCGGGGAGATAGGCGCAGTATAAAAATCAAATAAAATCAAAATCAAATCAAGGATAGGCCATTCTACCCACCAGGAATTAAATGCAACGTTACTTTCAAGTACCATATTTTTAGGAGTATAAGACGCACCTTTTTCCCCTCAAAAAAGAGGCTGAAAATCTGGGTGCGTCTTATACACTGAATACAGCATTTTTTGCCTACCGAAACCCCGCCCCCTTCACCAAAATGGCCATGCATAGCTTGTGGGAGGCTTTTAGGGGACTGGGGGCTGGGGAGGGCAGAAATGAGCAAAAAACGGCTCATTTTTTGCTCCCCTGGGTATTATATGTCCTTCATTTTAAAACATACCAGTAAAAACTTAGAACATAGCCACATGTTGGCATCATATTTGTTAATTCTACTATCCTTCAAAATCATCATTCCCTGTAGCCTATTTTAACCAAACATCAATAATATTTACTCATCTCCTTTAATAAATGCTATTCAGTATTCATTTCCAATTACCACATAACTATGCATATATATACATTTATTATCACTTTCAATTACTTATCTAACTATATATTATCACTAAGTTTCCCTAATCTCCACTGGTTTTAGGTTAATCTTTTATCTATCAGCCTGTATCCTTCCAGTAATAAAACAATATCACATCTTCTACCATTTGTGGCATAATTCTTCTGAACAGATCCTTAATCCAATTTGTGTGGACTTCTCTTTGCAGTCCATCATTTGTAAGTTCTTTCCTGTCGTTTTGGAGCCCTTCTTCTTCTTCCTTAGTCAGTTTAATTTTAAGTGTCAGGGTTGTTATCAATGGTGTTACTAGTAAAGTTTCTTTCTTTAATATCATAGGTTCTTTTGTTGTTTCTTCTTCTATATCTAGCCATCTGAGGTGCAGTTCCCATCCATCTGATTCATCTTTCCATGTTCTACTTTTCCCATTGCCGGACATAAGCCACTCATCGAAAGGATCAGCCATTTTAGTTTCTTTGTGGTTATTTTCCTTTTTTAGTGCTTAAGGAACCAACCTCTGTTTTTTCCATTTGATATGCAACTCCATCCTTTTCCTCATATTCTCCAATTAAGTGTTCTAATTTTTTTTCAAATGAATTAGAGTATTGCTGTATTGCATCCATTATTTCTTGCAAGGTAACATTTTGTTGTTGTTGTTTATTATACGCCATTGTCTCCAATTGTTGATGAAAAGAAAAGGGCTGCTACCCTAGCTTAGGGAATGCTTTTAACAGACTCAAATTCACAATCGAATCTATAGTTAAATTAGGCAATTCTCCTTTCACTTGACAGTTAGAACAATTAATCAGTGGAACAGCTTGCCTTCAGAAGTTGTGAATGCCCCAACACTGGAAGTCTTTAAGAAGATGTTGGATAGCCATTTATCTGGAACGGTATAGGGCTTCCTGCCTAGGCAGGGGGTTGGGCTAGAAGACCTCCAAGGTCCCTTCCAACCCTGCTATTGTATTGTATTACTTTTAAGCAAACTGCAGTTCTTTGAACATATCCACCTATTTTAATTTGCAAGTAGCAGCGCCATTTTCCCTTCTGTTGTTTCAATCGTTACAGTTTTTTCTTGTTTCTTTTTATATCTTAGTTGTTTCAAAAAGAAATTAAATTCTTAGGTATTCTTAAGTGTAGTAGAAAGAAGAGAAAAAAGTTTAAAAGTCACACATACTAATGAAAAGGAAGAGATTTAGTCCAAGGTTGTAAACAGGAAAAAAAATAGAAGAGGAAAAACCTTACTCAGTTTCTTTTAAAAGTTCTTCATAGGTTCTGTTTGAAATATCAGTTAGAGAGGTTGTGATAACCCACTGACCAAGTCCTCCAGTCCTTCATTTTGCCACTTGTTGTTTTTTAAAGTTTCAGCTTAGTTTAAAAGATTCTTACCGGCTATCTCCTTTGCAGCTGTCTCTTTAAGACAATAAACATTCCAGCGGGAATCCACTTTCACTTTTCACTCCTTCTTAATGGAGCTCTCTGCAACTTTGCCAACCTGGGGGGAGGAGGCTGTCTGTTTACCGCAGATTTGAAGCCCTTCCTTTGGATCAAACAGGGACTTTGCAATATCCCTGTGATCAGCAAAGATTCATCTTCATCTTCGCTGTCCCTTCAGGACAGTTTAGGTGCGATTGGCCCGTCCAGCGGCAAAAGAATCAACGATGATCTTGTAGCAGCAGGATCAAGCGTTGTATCGTTGTGACGCAGGCTCCGCGTAATTGCTATTTCTATCGTGAAGCACGCGATCACCAAACCGGTTGTTAAAACAGCAGGATCCCACCACTGACAAAGACTATACCATATTTTTCGGCGTATAAGATGCACCTTCCCCCCCCCCCCAAAAGGGGGTGAAAATCTGGGTGTGTCTTATACACTGAAGACAGCATTTTTGGCCTCCCAAAACCCCGCCCCCTTTACCAAAATGGATATGCAGAGCATTTGGGAGGCCTGCAAAGTGCTCCTGGGGGTTGGGGAGGGGAAAAGCAAGCAAAAAACAGGCTGGTTTTTTGGCTCATTTTTGCCCCCACTCTCAGGAGCATTCTACAAACCTGCTAAAGGCCATTTATTTTTATTTATTTATTTTATTACATTTATATCCCGCCCTTCTCCGCAAAGGACCCAGGGCGGCGCACAGGAAATTTAAAAAACATACAAAAATAGAACATAAATAATTTAAAATATATATTAAATCCCAAACCTGTGCTAAAACCAATTATTAATTAAAACCCAATTTAAAACTTTTCTACAGTCCCCATGGGAGGTTAGGCTAGGTTAGGCATGCATGCACCCCACCCTTTTTTTTGGCAAAAAATGGGCTGGTTTTTGCTAATTTCCCCCCGCAGCCCCCAGGAGTACTTTGCAGGCCTCTCAAACTCTCTGCATGCCCTGTTTTTCACAAAGAACATGAGCCGTGCAGAGGGTTTGGGAGGTCTGCCGAATGCAAAACCCTTTCTGTTTAAATTTACCTCTTCAAAATCTTGGTGCGTCTTCTACTCCGAAAAATACGGTAGTTAAAACTCACATATTGCCTGATGAAATTGACCAGCCGAATATAGGATAATGGTGAGTAACTTAAATCCTTTCTAAGGTGAATTTTAACAAATATCTAGGCCAGTGATGGCGAACCTATGGCACAGGTGTCACAGCTGGCACGCGGAACCATTTCTTAGGGCACGCGAGGCGTTGCCCTGTCAGCACTAGCGCGCATGTGTGCGCTGGCCAGCTGATTTAGGCTTTCTTTTGAGGGCGTTTTTCGCCCTCTGGAGGCTTCAGGAAAGCTCCTGAAGCCTCTGGAAGGGAGGGGAGGCTGTTTTCACCCTCCCCAGGCTCCTAGAAAGCCTCTGGAGCCTGGGGGGGTGGATAAAGCACGCCAAAAGCAGGGGGTCACGCACATAGCATTATGGGTATGGCACGCCCCTGCGCTCCCCCCGCTTTTGGCACGCGAGCCGAAAAAGGTTAGCCATCACTGATCTAGGCGATGAGGCTCTTGATGGCTACGGACTCTGTGGCCAGGAGAGAGTAAGAAAATGTGTGTGTGTGTGTGTGTGTGTGTGTGTGTGTGTGTGTGTGTGTGTGTGTGTGTGTGTATGCGTTGAGTGCTCTCCGTGTTTTGCTTGTAAGCTTCCCAGAAGCAACTAAGCTGGTCCCTAGCTAAAACAGAATACTGAATGGCTGATTTCTATCCCTTTTTGAGGCTGATCCTAAAGGCCAGTTTTCTCTGTTGCTCGTCTCAGGGTCAAGGAACGGACCGGCTGCTCTCCACCGAATCCCACGACGAAGTCCCCAACATTCTGCAGCAGCCGTTGGCCCTCGGCTACTTCGTCTCCACCGCGAAAGCAGGTCCGTTGCCTGACTGGTTTTGGTCGGCATGTCCTCAAGCACAAAATCAGTGCCCTCTGTTCCTTAAGGTGAGGAGCTCCCGTTGCTTGGGGATAGGAGGGGCGTTTGTCAATGATTATGTGAAAAAGAATCCCAAGCCCGTTTCTTTTGCTCCATGTTATGTCCGAGGGACACTGTTTGGGAGGGAAAGGGAAAGCGAATGGAGGGAGGGGAGGGGCAAGGCAGGGCAAGAAGGACGGCTACGGAGATTCTTAATCCTCCAGGTCCTGGTTGTGCCAAAAGGGCTTCTCCAAAAAGGCAACTGGACTTTCTTGTTTGCTTGTTTGTTAGTTAGTTAGTTTGTTTGTTTGTTTGTTTGTTTTTAAAGGGTTTGCTTCTCATCCAAGAAGCTTCTTCACTTCTGAAAAATACCTTTGGGACAAAAGGAGAATAGAAAGGGAAGGAAATGGGAAAGGGAAGAGGAAGAAGTTAGAGTAGGGAAGGGAAGGAAGAGGTTAGAGAAGGAAAGGAAAAGGTATGGGAAAGAAGGAGAGGAAACTCTTCAACATCTTCATCAATGATTTGGATGAGGGGATAAATGGGGAACTCATCAAATTTGCAGACGACACCAAGCTGGCAGGAATAGCCAACACTCCAGAAGATAGGCTTAAGAGACAGAAGGATCTTGACAAACTTGAACATTGGGCACTATAATAAAATGAAATTCAATTGTGAAAAAAGTAAGGTTCTACATTTAGGCAAGAAAAACAAAATGCACAGGTACAGTATAGGTGGTACCTTGCTCAATAGTAGCAACCGTGAGAGGGATCTTGGAATCCTAGTGGACAACCATTTAAATATGAGCCAGCAGTGTGCAGCAGCTGCCAAAAAAGCCAACACAGTTCTAGGCTGCATAAACAGAGGGATAGAATCTAGATCACGTGAAGTGTTAATGCCACTGTATAATGCCTTGGTAAGGCCACACTCAGAATACTGCATACAGTTTTGGTCGCCACGATGTAGAAAAGACGTGGAGACTCTGGAAAGAGTGCAGAGAAGAGCAACCAAGATGATTAGGGGACTGGAGACTAAAACATATGAAGAACGGTTGCAGGAGCTGGGTATGTCTAGTTTGATGAAGAGAAGGACCAGGGGAGACATGATAGCAGTGTTCCGATATCTCAGAGGGTGCCACAAAGAAGAGGGAGTCAAACTATTTTCCAAGGCACCTGGGGGCAGGACAAGAAGCAATGGGTGGAAACTAATCAAGGAGAGAAGCAACTTAGAACTAAGGAGAAATTTCCTGACAGTTAGGACAATCAATCAGTGGAACAGAAGTTGCCTCCAGAAGTTGTGAATGCCCCAACCCTGGAAGTCTTTAAGAAGATGTTAGATAGCCATTTGTCTGAAATGGTTCCTGCCCACGCAGGGGGTTGGACTAGAAGACCTACAAGGTCCCTCCCAACTCTGCTATTGTATTGTATTGTATTGAAAGGAAAAGAAGGAAAAGAAGAAGGGAAGGGAAGGTGGGAGGGGAGGGGAGAAGAGGAAAGGAAAGAAGGGAGTGAGAGGAAAGGAAGGGAAAGAAGGGGAGGGGAAGGAAGGAAAAGAAAGGAGAGTAGAAGGAAAGGAGATTGAAGCAGCGAAGGGAACAAAAAGAAAGGAATGGAGAATGGAGAAAAGAAAGGATAGTAAAGGAAGACCTATTGATTATGGCAGGTAGAAAAGAAGTGTCCTCTCTATAAATTACAACATACCTGTAAAATAGGTGCATGAAACGTACAGCTCACTGCTGCTTTCCCAAAGCAGGAGGGGGGATGGGGAGGATTCCTGTTCCTCTGCCTGAAGAAGTCACAAGCCCCGAGTCTTAGGAGATGGCGCTAACCGAGGGCACTTAGCCCAGAACTGCTGCCTTTCTTTCCGAGGCCTTCAGCTACCCTCCCTAGTATTTGGCCTCCCGAGATTTCGCCTCATAGATAGAGCCTCCATTGCAGATTGAACTGGGAGATGAAGGATCCCATGGACCCGATGTTATTGCAACGTTTCAGCAAGATCTCACTTGCCATCATCAGGCAGGCTTCTGTATGTGACTGTTACAGACAGAAGCCTGCCTGATGATGGCAAGTGAGATCTTGCCGAAACGTTATATACCATCTCCATGCTATATACACGGGAAAATCCCCGAAGCCAGCAATGCCAGCATACCTACACCCGTGAAAATCTACGAAAACAAATATAGATAGATAGATAGATAGATAGATAGATAGAGAGAGAGAGAGAGAGAGAGAGAGAGAGAGAGATAGATAGATAATTGTTTTCACAACTTCCTGTTAGGGCCCCATTAAGGGAGCATACTGTTTCCCTCTCTGTCTTTCGGCTCATCACCAAAGACCATCTAGACAGAGAACCATGAGTTACGTTGTGTAATTTTTTTTTTTTTAGATATGAGTGTTAGTTTTATGAGCTGATCAATAAATTTAAATTTGAGAGACCAAGATAAATCTATTTCGAGCTTATTAGCTCTCATCAGTTGGCCACACTCCACTGGGATTCGAACCAGGGCTGCAATGCATCCAAGGCAGAAGCCTAGTTTTCGTAGATTTTCACGGGTGTAGGTATGCTGACATTGCTGGCTTCGGGGATTTTCCCGTGTATATAGCATGGAGATGTTATTGCAACGTTTCGACAAGATCTCACTTGTCATCATCAGGCAGGCTTCTGTCTGTGACAGTCACAGACAGAAGCCTGCCTGATGATGGCAAGTGAGATCTTGCCAAAACGTTGCAATAACATCTCCATGCTATATACACGGGAAAATCCCCGAAGCCAGCAATGCCAGCATACACACACACACACACACACACACACACATACACACACACACACACACACTCTCTCGCACTAATACAATAGCAGAGTTGGAAGGGACCTTGGAGGTCATCTAGTCCAACTCCCTGCCTAGGCAGGAAACCATATGTGTGTGTGTGTGTGTGTGTGAACTATTAAGGAATGTCAATGGATATTGTTTAATAAAAAGGGGAGGGGGTAGAAATAGTATTATTTGATCTTTAGATAGAACACATTCACAAGGTGTAAGGTTATTGGAGGATTCTTGAAATAGTCAATGAATGCCATTATGTGGCTGTGTTCCTGAGTGTGAATTATTAGAGGGGAAAAGCACGTTGAAATAAATGTGGTTAAAGGAGAACTTTGTATGAGGATATTAAGATATACAATGAATTTTGGATTTAAAGTGTGTAATTTAATAGGAATAATGATGGTGGAAGAAACGCACGAGAGCTACGCGTAACCAATCGACACGCTTTCTACAGGATGTAATGAGGGATGATTTTTTTTTCTTTTCCTTTTGTTTAATTAAAATAAAAAATTTATTACAAAAAAAAGTCCTAGGTAGTGGCAGATGTAGGGGTCTCCTGCTTGGGCAAGGGGGTTGGACTAGATCAGGGGTCTCCAACCTTTGCAACTTGAAGTCTGAAGGACTTCAGCTCCCAGACTTCTCCAGCCAGCTGGCTGGAGAAGTCTGGGAGCTGAAGTCCTTCAGACTTCAAGTTGCAAAGGTTGGAGACCCCTGGACTAGATGACCTGCAAGGTCCCTTCCAACTCTTGTTCATCTGTAATGAGCTTCCTTCACACTGAGCACTGACGCTGGTCTTGGGCTTTTTCTCCAAGGCTTCTTTGCACCTCCACGTGCCTTCCGTGCAGTCGGACGAGCTACTTCACAGCAAACACTCCCACCCTCTCGACTCGAATCAAACTTCCGACGTCCTCAGGTAGGCGCCTGCCCTGCGTGGGCAAACGGGATCGGTCATGGCGGAAATGCCTTTGCGTTATTTTTAAGATCCCGCTCCTGGGCGCATCTCTTGTTTTCACCCTGTCAGAAGCTTCCAGCAGCTTGTTTGTTTTATTTTGCCTTTCTATCGCGATATAAGCTAGAAGTCGCCAACCTTGGCAACCTTTTAAGACTTGTGGACTTCAACGCCCAGAATTCCCCAGTCAGCTCTTCAACTTTGGGAAGTTGAAGTCTCACAAGTCTTAAAGTTGACAAGTTTGAGGACTCCTGATATAGTCTTTAGATCTTGGGAGACTGGGCCAAGAAACAAAGCTAGGACAGATGAGCGACAGAAGAGCCTTAACTAGATAGGAGTGGAGGAAGAGTCCTCCTCCTCCTCCTCCCCCGTTCTCCTCCTCCTCTTCCTTTTTCTTTTTTCCCTTCCCACTCTTCTTCTTCCCCTTCCCTCTCCTCCTCCTCCTCCTTCTCCTCCTCTTCTTTTTCTTCTTTCCCTTCCCTTCCCACTCTTCTTCTTTTTCTTCCCCTTCCCTCTCCTCCTCCTCCTTCCCCTTCTCTTCCTCCTCTTCTTTTTCTTCTTTCTCTTCCCACTCTTCTTCTTCTTCTTCCCCTTCCCTCTCCTCCTCCTCCTTCCCCTCCTCTTCTTTTTCTTCTTTCCCTTCCCACTCTTCTTCTTCTTCCCCTTCCCTCTCCTCCTCCTCCTTCCCCTTCTCTTCCTCCTCTTCTTTTTCTTCTTTCTCTTCCCACTCTTCTTCTTCTTCTTCCCCTTCCCTCTCCTCCTCCTCCTTCCCCTCCTCTTCTTTTTCTTCTTTCCCTTCCCACTCTTCTTCTTCTTCCCCTTCCCTCTCCTCCTCCTCCTTCCCCTTCTCCTCCTCCTCTTCTTTTTCTTCTTTCTCTTCCCACTCTTCTTCTTCTTCTTCCCCTTCTCTTCCTCCTCTTCTTTTTCTTCTTTCCCTTCCCTCTCCTCCTCATTCCCCTTCCCCTTCTCCTCCTCCTCTTCTTTTTCTTCTTTCTCTTCCCTCTCGTTCCCCTTCCCCTCCTCCTCTTTTTCTTCTTTCTCTTCCCACTCTTCTTCTTCTTCTTCCCGTTCCCTCTCCTCCTCCTTCCCCTTCTCCTCCTCCTCTTCTTTTTCTTCTTTCCCTTCCCTTCCCTCTCCTCCTCCTTCCCCTTCCCCTTCTCCTCCTCTTCTTTTTCTTCTTTCCCTTCCCTCTCCTCCTCCTTCCCCTTCTCCTCCTCCTCTTTTTCTTCTTTCTCTTCCCACTCTTCTTCTTCCCCTTCCCTCTCCTCCTCCTCCTTCCCCTTCTCCTCCTCCTCTTCTTTTTCTTCTTTCCCTTCCCACTCTTCTTCTTCTCCTTCCCCTTCCCTCTCCTCCTCCTCCTCCTCCTTCTTCTCCTCCTCGTCCTCCACCTTCTTTTTCTCTTCCTCCTCCTCCTCCTCCTCCTCCTTTTTCTTGCTTCTACTATTACTACTTTCCACACAGTCAGCCAGATATTCAGACTGGATTCGGCATTTTTATACCCTTATCAAGTTCTTCCCAGCAGCCTGGAATAGGCAGATTTTTATTATTATTAAGTTAATGTGCCACTCGTGTTGTGGTTTGAGGCCGCACCGAGCAGCCCCAAAAGGAATCCTCCCTAGTTTCTTCACCCTGTAAAGGACCACCGTGCGACTTAACTTAACAACTCCCTCCCTCCCTCCCTCCCTCCCTCCCTCCCTACTTATTGCTTTTCTGAAAATCCCCAAAGCCCCCCCTCCCCCTCCCACCTTTAACGCTCTGCTTTGATTTGTTTCTGCCTCCAGGTTTGTGTTGGAACAGTACAATGCACTCTCGTGGCTCACCTGTGACCCTGCGACCCAGGATCGGCGGTCGTGTCTCCCAATTCACTTTGTGGTGCTGAATCAGTTGTATAACTTTATCATGAACATGCTGTGATCTTTATCCCAAACCGAGCGAGACGAAGAACAGACAAAACCACCGAAAAAAAGGGAAAAACCAGGATTCCACCGCCAAGGACTCGAGTTAATTCTTCTCTGTAACGTCATATTTTTTTTGTGTGTGATGGAGGGCAGAGGGGAAGCGGGGAAGGCTGTCAATCATCCTTCATTGGTTCCGAGGATTCTGACTTTCGGTGGGAGGCGCATAAGCTGGTTGTTTGTTCCCCTCTCTCCTTTTTATTTTTATTTTTTGGTTTTGTTGGTGTATTGCGTATATCTGACTGGCCAAAGTGATGAACCGGTCAGCTGACATGTATTATAATGCATCTTTTGAGTAGCCAAGTATCCATTCTCCTTCTGCCCATCAACCTGTCACAGTATTTGTGAAGAGTTTATGAGCCATAGGCCCCTGCCATGTTAATAAATATTTTAAAAGAAAACCGAATGAGCATGGAGACCATTTAAAAAAAAAAAAAAGACGAATGAGGGAGAAACGACAAAGATGAATAAATAATAATTTACCGAACGTTTTTGGAACATTGCAATGTTCTTGTATTGGATTATAGTATCTAGTATTCAAAAACAAAAAAAATATGCCTGCATCTCTTATTTATTGTAAGTTTTTAAATGTATAAATTGTCTTATATTTCTTAACCTCTTTTATAAAAAAAAAAATTTCCTAGAAGGTTTATACCGCCTTCTTGCTTTAAAGCAATTGGTCTAAAATTATATCTGTAATCGTCTTAATTGAAAACTTGCGGTAGATTGCTTTTAGAGTGTTATTTTTTTGTAAGCGGGTGGGGAGGGACGGGGGAACCGCAAAACATTTGTATTTGGTCTTGATGTACAGTTTAATGGGGGGACTCTAGGAAGGTGGGGGCGGGATAGACATGTCCATACCTTTGCGTGTGGGAGATTTACAGCTAAGCTGTAGTTGCAGATTATACGTGTACAGTAATGAAGTTCACCGTGTTTATATAAAATTGAAGAAAAAAAAATAAAGGTACCAAGTCTTACAGCAATTTTATATCACACATTTGCAGAGGTAACATAATGGCAATATATTAAAATTTAAAAAAAAGTGATATTGTTAGGTGGTTTAACTTGTAGTGAGAATTTAAAGAAGATGATGATGATGATGATAATAATAATAATAATATTAATAATAATAAATTGTTTTATTTTATTTTATTTTATTTTATTGGTATTTTCTGTTGAGGGTCAAGACTAAAACTTGGGCAGATTATTCCCTTCCCTGTTTTCCCTTGAAGGAAGGAGGATGTGCTTTTGGACTACAATGGGCCTCTGATGTCGTCCCCCGTCCCCCCCAATGTGCATTTTAAAAGCCAAGACATGAATCTGTGTCCTCTTGATGAAATTGCGACACTTTTATATCTAAAGACAAAAGCAATTCGTTGCCCTCAATAAACTGTGTCACTTTCATTTGCAAGCATTTGTGTTCGTCACTAATCAAAACTTCTCTCTGGAGGGGTCGGAAGGACGTGGAAATCGCTTCTCTCGTAACCCTTTTCTCTTTCAGGCCGAAATGTGAGCTCAGCTCCAGCCATTTTTTTTAAAACGTCAAAAGCCGTTGTGGCGGTCAGGAAACGAGTTGATTTTGGTTTCCGAAGGCTGCCATTTGCTATGCCTTTAAATACCGTATTTTTCAGAGTATAAGATGCACCTTTTTTCCTCAAAAAAGAGGCTGAAAATCTGGGTGTGTCTTATACATCGAATACAGCATTTTTTTTTGGCTCCCAAGGCCCCACCCCCTTCACCAAAATGGCTGTGCCTAGCCTTATGGAGGCTTCCAGAGAGCTCCTGGGGGCTTGGGAGGGCAGAAATGAGCCTAAATCGGGGCGTTCCCCCCCCCCAGCCCCCAGCAGTACTCTATAAGCCTCCATAAGGCTATGCATGCAATTTCTTTGACCAAAAAACGGCCCGTTTTCTATCTACCTACCTACTTTTTAAAAAAATGTGCCTCTTGAAAACCTGGGTGCGTCTTATACTCTGAAAAATACGGTAGATTTTCACTGGATGCTTTCAGAATAGAGTCCATTAATGCAAGTTCAGTCTCCTTTTTTAAAAGAAACCCAACCCCTACCTCTCTCCATGCCTCGATTTAATCTTTGTTGTTTGCACGTTGTAGTGGAAACTCTCAAGCTTCTCTGTATAGCAGGGGTCTCCAACCTTTGCAACTTTAAGTCTGAAGGACTTCAGCTCCCAGAATTCTCTGGCTGGAGAAGTTTGGGAGCTGAAGTCCTTCAGACTTAAAGTTGCAAAGGTTGGAGACCCCTGCTGTATAGGGCCTTTCTTTTAACTAAGCGGTTGTGTCCTGGTGTGATGAAAATGCAAAAGGATGTGGAAAAGCCACAAACTGTTCACTGCTACCTCTCTTTCTATCAATATAAACCCTTCCTTCCTTCCTTCCTTTCCTTTTCTCCGTCCTTCTCTTTCCCTCACTCCATCTTCCCTTCTTCCACTCTCCCTCCATCTCTTTCTTCTCCTTCCTTCCTCTGTCCCTCCTTCTCTTTTCCTCTATCCATCATCCTTCCTTCCTTCCTTCCTTCCTTCCTTCCTTCCTTCATCTCTTTCCTCCCCTTCCTTTCTCTGTCCCTCTCCTTCTTTCCCTCTATCCTTCTTCGTTCCTTTCCTCCCCTTCCTTTCTCTGTTCCTCTCCTCCTTCTTTATCCATCTTCTTTCCTCTCCTTCCTTCCTCTATCTCTCTCCTTTTTCCCTCTAGCCATCTTCCTCCCTCCCACCCCTCTCCTTCCTCTGTCCTTCTCCCCCTTCTCTTTCCTTCTATCCATCTTTTTTCCTTTCTCCCTCCCTCCCTCCCTGCTCTAGTCAGTGGTTAAGGCAGCTGGTAGCTTATAACTCTGCTGGGTGACTCTGGGCCAATCCCTAGGAGATGGTGAGTTCTAGTCCTATCTCAGACATGAAAGCTGGCTAGGTGACTTTGGGCCAATCACCAGGAGACGGTGAGTTCTAGTCTCACCTTAGGCATGGAAGCCAGTTGGGTGACTTTGGGCCAGCCCCCACCCCCAACTCTCAGCTTAACCCATATGGGGGGGGGGATAGGAGGAGGAAGGTTTTTTGGGGTTATTTGTATTTCCCTGGGAAACTGCAACCCTCCTAAATACATGGCAATTGCCGAGCGTCTTGAGTTTTGATCATGTGACTCCTGGGTTGCTGTCAACAGTTGTAAGTGTGAAAAATGAACATACGTCACCTTTTATCAGTGCCGTTGTAACTTTGGTCACTAAACGGACAGTTCTAAGTGAAGGACTCCCTGTATTCGAACACGTTCAGATATAAACTTGTTCAAAAGTTGCAGCTGACGCTTTTCTGTTCCAAAAGAGCAGTCCTGTGGCCTTGCGTATTATTCTATTAATTATTAATTCTATTAATATTTTCGGTTCCAACATGGCAGTCCTGTGGCACGGCGTATTATTCTGTTAATATTTGCATATTATTCTATTAATTCTGTTAATATGTCGCAAGGTTCCTCAACCAATGACATTCTGCTAGCGACGTCTTTGGACTGGATTTCTCAGAATTGTCCAATTGATTGAATTTTATACATAGCGTCTGCCTTTTTATGTAGTAGCAGAATGGGTTTTTCCATCCCAGCCTCCTCCTAGGACTTCAAAACTCCAGGGCAGAGAGAGTAATTTGGGAGAAGAACAAGAAAAAAATTGCCCTCCAAGTGAATTTCAATGAATAGCATAGAATACCAGAGTTGTAAGGGACCTTGGAGGTCTTCTAGTCCAACCCCCTGCATAGGCAGGAAGCCCTACACCATTTCAGACAAGTGGTTGTCCAATCTCTTCTTAAAAACTTCCAGTGTTTGGAGCATTCACAACTTCTGCAGGCAAGTAGTTCAACTGATGAATTGTTCTCACTGTCAGGAAATTTCTCCTTAGCTGACTTGTGATCTTAAAAATAGCCTCTGTCTTCAATGAAGTGAAGTCCCTAAATAACTTGCAGGAAATATTAGTTTGCACTTATTGCTATGCGAGGAATGTTTCAGTGGAAGAAAATAAATTCCTTGGAATCACACTTTCAAGAAAATGTTAACAAGTACCGTATTTTTCAGAGTATAAGACGCACTTTTTTCCCTCTAAAAAGAGACTGAAAATCTGGGTGCATCTTATACATCGAATACAGCATTTTTGGCCTCCTGAAACCCCACTCCCTTCACCAAAATGGCCCTGCAGAGCCTTATGGAGTCTTCCAGAGAGCTCCTGGGGCTGGGGAGGGCAGAAATGAGCCTAAAACAGGCCGTTTTTTGCCCCCCCAGCCCCCAATAGCACTCTATAAGCCTCCATAAGGCTATGCATGCAATTTCTTTTGACCATAAAATAGCCCGTTTTTTGCTCGTTTTGGGTCCCCCACCCTCGCAGGAGAACTCTGCAAGCCCCCCCCCTCCCCCCAAGGCTAGTCATGCTTTTTATTTGAAGAAAAACAGGCTTGTTTTCACAAAAAACAGGCTGTTTTGGGGAAGTTTGCAGAGTGCAAAAAGGGTTCCCCCCCCATTTTGGAAAGTTGTTTACTTATAGTGGCTGATGAGAATTACGTTGGTCAAGTGCTGTGCCTGCAGAAACAAAGCCTTAGGTGCTACAGCGATTTCCTCCTCCAGCACATGGGTAAATACACCTGGAAACATCTACCTACCTACCTACTCCCTCCCTCCCTCCCTTCTGTATTTCTCTATTTCTCTCTCTATCCCTCTACTTACCTACCTATTTACACACTCTCTCTCCCTACCTATCTACTGTATTTCTCTCCCCTCTCTACCTACCTACCGTCTCTCTCCTCCCCTATCTACTGCATTTCTCTATTTCTCTCTCTCCCTCCCTATTATATTTCTCTCTCTCTCTCCCTTTATCTACCTACCTACCTAACTAGTCTCTCTCTCTCTCCCTACCTACTGTATTTCTCTCTCTCTCCCTTTATCTACCTACCTAACTAGTCTCTCTCTCTCCCTACCTACTGTATTTCTCTCTCTCTCCCTTTATCTACCTACCTACCTACCTACCTAACTAGTCTCTCTCTCTCCCTACCTCCCTACTGTATTTCTCTCTCTTTCTCTCCCTCTCTAGCCCTCTACCTACCTACCTACTTTTTTAAAAAATTGCCTCTTCAAAACCTGGCTGCGTCTTATACTCCAAAAATACAGTAGTAGGTTTTCCAAATAAACCGGAGCTGAGAACTTTGGCAGCAAAAGCAGCACAGTTCCTGGAAATGTTAGTTTCACAGCTGTTCCGTTTTTTGTTTTAAATAAAAAGCTGGACCATTTTATCGGGATGGGTGGAGAATTCTATGTCAGTATCATTTAATGCTTTCCCCCACCATCCTTCCAGTATTTAATGCTTCAAGTCTTCATTGAACTTTATGGTAAAGGGGATAAAAAACTTTTTTTTTTTAAAAAAGAAGAAATTAGGAAGAAAGTGTTGTTGCAGAATGCCAACTTGTACAAATTGTGATGCAGGAAATGGAATCCGGCTTCTATACTTTTTAAGAATTAAAATTCGAATGGAATAAATTATTCATGAAGTCTTTCTTGATGTTCATATCTCTTGATTTCGGAAACGTCTGACCTTAAAACGGCAAAAAGGTTGTAAAAATCAGGCGCGATTCATTTAACAACCGCCTTGCTTAGCAGTGGTCCCCAATCTGTTTTGACCTAGACTTCCTGAGAGCATGTCCCGACAAAAACCCCTTTTATTAATTTGCTGTGAATTCTGCTCCTTCACATCCAGCTAAGTCTTTCAAGGGAGGATTTACAGTCACAGACCTTATCTGGCTTGGAGAGCTGCCAGGCTGAGATCTGCAAAACCTGGCAAGGAGTCTCGGAAGAGTCATGAACCAATGAAGCGAACTCATGGTCTCCTGCAAACTCCACTCCCCTTTCGCTCCTCTTTTATTTCCTCTGGGCCATTCATTGTCCATTGTCCTGTGACTTTATTCCCAAGTCAACCCCTGTTTTTTACTTGTTCCCTTTGTCTGGCAACTCTGCGCTTGGCATACTGGGAACAGGCTCCAGCTGTTCTTCTGCCCCACTGATCTCTGACTCCGAAGGCAGCTGATAACTGTCAGACAGCTCTGGTCCCCTCTCTGCCTCCGACACAGAGCCCTCCTCAGAGCCTTCCCCAGACTCCAGGACTGACCGATGTTCCTCCCCAACCTCCTCACTGTCCGAATCTGTAGCCAACTCCGCTGTCTGCTGGCGGGCCACAACACAATCATAATCATAAGTTGAGGACCTCTATCATCACCCCTTGGGACATTGTTTTGCTTGGTATCCCTTAGTACCCTTTCTAAGTATTAAACCAAGTCTGCTCAGCTTCAGAAACCTCACAGATTCAGCCAGGTGCTGCTCCTACTGACTAATCCTCCTGTTTGTGAACATCACTTAGTAACTCTTCTCCCCAAAGGTGTTTTTTTCAGGAGGCAACTGGACTTCCTTGTTTTATTCTTCTGAAGATATTTTGCTTCTCATCCAAGAAGCCCCTTCAGCTCTGACTGGATGGTGGGGAATGGAAGGATTGATCCTCCTTGCAGACAGCTGGTCATTTGCATCCTTTTAGAGAGGCGTTGAGGCCACTTGGAGTCCCAAAGATGCTTTTTCAAGAGGCCGCTGGACTTTCTGGTTTTTCTTTGAAGACGTTTTGCTTCTCATCCAAGAAGCTCCTTCAGCTCTGAACAGACGGTGGGGAATGGAAGGATTTATAGTCCTTGCAGACAGCTGGTCATTTGCATCTTTTTAGAGAGTCGTTGAGGCCACCTGGAGGTTTATCTGTGTCCTCAGGCTCATCTGAGTGGTGCAAATGGATGTTGAGCCTTCTTGGTTGCAGGATGATTTCTGCCCTGTGTCCCTTCCCTGTGGAACAGAGGCGCAGGCTGTTCCTGTACTGTGCAATTTTTCTGGAAATCCATTCATACTCCCGCACCATTTGAAGGGCGTTCATCCCAACCATGAGGGAATATGAATGGATCTCCAGAAAAATTGCAGACTGCAGGAACCATTAGCGCTTTAGTTTGAAATATTTGAAATTTAATACAAAACATAACAGACTTCCACTAATTCCCACCCCCTTTGCCCTGCGTAACTGCCATTCCAGGTGTTAAGGATTTTATCTTGTTAAGTTTCACAGCAACCTAAAACCCACCACTATTCCTACAGTTTCCACTGATTTCTGGCAATCCATAAAGCCTTCCAGATATCTAGGTTAGAAATATAAGTAGACCCACCCAGATTTTAAAAAAACACACAATTTATTTAAATCAGGTGTATTTGACCTTGGCGACTTTAAAACTGGCTGGGGAATTTTGGGAATTAAGTTACAACTAGTGGGTACCCATAACTTAAAACATTGGTATACCACCTATCTTAAGAGTAGAATAGCAGAGTTGGAAGGGACTTCTAGTCCAGCCCCCTGCTCAGGCAGGGAACCCTATACCATTGCAGACAAATATCCAACATCTTCTTAAAAACTTCCAGTATTGGAGAATTCACAACTTCTGGAGGCAACTTCTTTTCCACTGGTTAATTGTTCTCACTCAGGAAATTTCTCCTTAGTTCTAAGTTGCTTCTCTCCTTGATGAGTTTCCACCCTTTGCTTCTTCCCTAATCCCTGACGAGTGTCTCGTGTCTTTTTATGTACACTGAGAGCATCTGCACCAAAGACAAATTCCCTGTGTGTCCAACCACACTTGGCCAACTAGGAATTCAATTCAATTCAATTCAATTCAATTCGCTCTCTTCTCTTCCCTTCTCTTTTCTTCTATTCCATCCTCAATAAAGTTATTCTATTCTATTTTCTCTCTTCTCTTTTCTTCTCTTCCCTTCCATTATCAATAAATTTATTCCCTTTCCTTCTAGTCCAGAGGTTCCCAAACCTGGCAACTTTAAGACTTGTGGACTTCTATGCTGGAAGATAGCAAGAATTCTCCATGCTAAGCTGGCTGGAGAATTCTGGGAGTTGAAGTCCACAAGTCTTAAAGTTGCCAAGTTTGGGAACCTCTGTTCTAGTCTCTTCTCCCTTCCCTTCCTTTCCCAATAAATTCTATTCCATTCCATTCCCTCTTCTCTTCTCTTCTAACAGAAACCTGGCTGGTTCAAGATCAGTAATAAAAGGGAGAACAAAAGCATATAAAATGACCCAACAAAACACAACGCACAACGCACTTATAACAAACACCAACACCAACACCACTTCTATGGGCTCCAACATTCATCATTTGTAAACTTCCGTCGATTTGAGGGCGGTAGTGAAGCCAGCAAGGAACGACTTCCGCCCTTACGGGGGAGAGGCTACGTGCTTTTCCTCCCTCCTCGCCGGAAGTGGCATTTTCCTTTTGGAGCCATTGCCTCCACTTTGGCGGAAGTGGAATTGTTTTAACCCGGAAGTAGAGCTTCCCAGGCGGTTTCGCTTTGCAGGGAGAGGGTCGCCGCGGAGGAGCGCCGTTTTTATGGCGGTCGGGGATGTGGAGCTTCCCCTGGGAGGGCGGCCCTGTCTCCCCTCCTTGCTTTCCCCCGCGTCTGTCTTTTAGGTTCATATCCCGCTTTCCTTTCCTCCAGGTGCTCTCACGGAGGTTTCCATAGCACTCCCTCCTGCTCATTTCCCCGCACAACAATCGTGTGAGGTAGGTCGGGCTGAGAGAGAGAGAGAAAGAGAGAGAAAGAGAGAGAGATGAAAGAGAGAGAGATGGGGGAGAGAGAGAGACAGAGAGAGAGATGAAAGAGAGATGAAAGAGAGACAGAGAGAGAGAAAGAGTGAGAGAGAGATGAAAGGGACGAAGGGAGAGAGAAAGGAGAGAGGGACAAAGGGAGAGAGAGATGAAAGAGAAGGAGAGAGAAAGAGAGACAAGAAGCAGGAGGTTGTGAGTTCAATCCTAGGTAGAGGCAGATGTAGGGTCTCCTGCTTGGGCAGGGAGTTGGTCTAGATGACCTGCAAGGTCCTTTCCAACTCTGTTAATATGTTAATAATGAGAAAGAGATGAGAGAGGGAAAGAGGGAGAAAGGGAAAGAGAAACGAAAGAGAGGGCGAGGGAGAGAAAGAACGAGGGAGAAAGAGGGAGAGAGAGATGAAAGAGAGGGACGGAGAGAAAGAGGACAGGAGAGACAAAGGGGGAGAGAGATGAAAGAGAAGGAGAGAGAAAGAGGGAGAGAGATGAGAGAAAGTTGAGAGAGGGAAAAAGGGAGAAAGGGAAAGAGAAATGAAACAGGGCGAGGGAGAGAAAGAGAGGGAGAAAGAAAGGGAGAGATGAAAGAGGGGAGAGAGAAAGAGATGAGAGAGATGAAAGAGGGCGAGGGAGAGAAAGAGGGAGAAAGAAAGGGAGAGATGAAAGGGGAGAGAGAGAGAAAGAGGAGAGAGAGAAAGAGATGAGAGAGATGAAAGAGGGCGAGGGAGAGAAAGAGAGGGAGACGGACTGGCTCCAGGTCTTGCAGGGATCTTCCCTGATTGAGGACAGATTTTATTTTATTTCTGCTGTTATAATATAAAAAGGATGTTGAGAGATTCTACAAAGAGTGCAGAGAAGAGCAACAAAGAAGATTAGGGGACTGGAGGCTAAAACATAACGGTTGCAGGAACTGGGGATGTCTAGTTTGATGAAAAGAAGGACCAGGGGAGACATGATAGCAGTCTTCCAATATAGGCAGTCCTCAACCTACAACCACAATTGAGCCCAACATTTCTGTTGCTAAGCAAGCATTTGCTGAGTGAGCTTTCCCCCATTTTACGACCTTTCTTGCCACACTTGTTAAGTGAATCACTGCAGTTGTTAAGTTAGTGAACACAGTTGTTAAGTGAATCTGGCTTCCCTGTTGATTTTACTTGGGATCACATAGATCCAGAATAGGGGATCACATGACTGTGGGATGTAGCAACAGTCATAAATATGAGTCAGTCACTAAGCGTCCGAACTTTGATCAGGTGACGATGGGGGTTTGTGTGTATGCTGCAACGGTCATCAGTGTGAGAAAGTCACTTTTTTCAATGCCATTGTAACTTCAGATGGTCACTAAATGAACTTGTAAGTCGAGGACTACCTGTTTTTGAGTGGCTGCCACAAAATAGGAGTCAAATTATTCTCCAAAGCACCAGAAGGCAAGACAGGAAGCAACGGGTGGAAACTAATCAAGGAGAGAAGCAACATAGAACTGAGGAGAAATTTCCTGACAATGAGAACAATTAACCAGTGGAACTACTTGCCTCCAGAAGTTGTGAAGGCCCCAACACTGGAAGTTTTTAAGAAGAGTTTAGACAACCATTTGTCTGAAATGGTGTAGGGTTTCCTGCCTAAGCAGGGGGTTGGACTAGAAGACCTCAAAGATCCCTTCAAACTCTCTTATTCTGTTATTCTGTAATGCTTTCCCGAGATACTTAAAACAATCTCCCACCTTCTCCCTTCTCCCTTAAAGTTCACAATAATCCTGTAGAGAGTAGGTTAATCTTCAGAGAGTGGGAGATCCAGTGGCTGCATTGTTCTGTCTCCCACACTAACGGAAACGAATGCCACTATGCACAATAGAATATTTTCTGGTTTGAGAAAATATGCAAAACGCTTTTATTTTTGTAAATGATCATTACTATCGCTCCCTCCATCAATCTAAGGGCAGACAGATAGCAAAAGTGCAGGGATCAAAGCGTGAAGGATAAAACTGATTGTTAACCAGTATTTTCAGTCAGTCAGTCAGTCTGTCTGTCTGTCTGTCTGTCTTTTATATATCAACTTATAAAGTTGTTTTCTACCTGACTTGATAACTATGCAGACTTGTGTCATATCGCAAGGTACTGTTAATCCAATTGGTTGCTCAAAAAAAAATTACATTGCCTCAAACTTTTAAAAAACTACTTGGTTTGAACATATAAGAAATAGATCTTTATATGACCGAAAGAAAAATTGTTTAAGCAGGTACCTATTTGAAATTGAACATTATCACATTATGAACATTATAACCCTTAAAGAGTCCTGTTTAATAACATGTAATGTAAAGTAGTGGATTTTTGGTGTTGTGTTGTACATATTGATCATTCAGGAAGGAAGAATTTGCTATACCCCACATCTTTGGTTCATGGATAGGAAATTAAAGAAACTGGAAAGCACACGATACTGACGGCTAAGTTTCCAAAACAGTTTTTCCAGCCTAGGTGGAAAAAAAGGATTGTAATTTTTTCATGGTTTAGATCAGTGGTAGTTAACCTGGTCCCTAACGGCAACTTCTGTTCCACTGATTAATTGTTCTAACTGTCAGGAAATTCCTCCTCAGATCTAAGTTGCTTCTCTCCTTGATTAGTTTCCACCTATTGCTTCTTGTCCTGCCCTCAGGTGCTTTGGAGAATAGCTTGACTCCCTCTTCTTTGTGGCAACCCCTGAGATATCGGAACACTGCTATCATGTCTCCCCTGGTCCTTCTTTTCATTAAACTAGACATACCCAGTTCCTGCAACCGTTCTTCATGTTTTAGTCTCCAGTCCCCTCATCCTCTTTGTTGCTCTTCTCTGCTCTCTTTCGAGAGTCTCCACATCTTTTCTACATCATGGCGACCATGATGTCCATTATTCCAAGTGTGGCTTTACCAAGGCCTTATAAAGTGATATTAACCCTTCACGTGGTCTTAATTCTGTCCCTCTGTTGATGCAGCCTAGAACTGTGTTGGCTTTTTTGGCAGCTGCGGCACACGGCTGGCTCCTATTTAAGTGATTGCCACTAGGGTTCCAAGATCCCTTTCACAGTTGCTACTATTGAGCCAGGTACCACCTATACTGTACCTGTGCATTTCTTTTTTGTTGCCTAAATGTAGAACCTTACTCTTTTAATTGTCTGCAATTAAATATTAAATTAAATTAAATTTGGTTGGACTAGAAGACCTCCAAGGTCCCTTCCAACTCTGCTATTGTATTGTATTGTATTGTATTGTATTGTATTGTATTGTATTGTATTGTATTGTATTGTATTGTATTGTATTGTATTATATCGTAAGCTGCCCTGAGTTGCTCAACAGTGAGATGGGCAACATACATATTTAAAAAATAAATAATAATAAAGCTGTGGATCTATTGAGTAGCCGTTGAATTACACAATGGCAGTGCGAGGGTCACCATTCCTTTCTTGGAATTTGTCCTGTGTGTTGAAGGGTCCTTGGTGTTCTCTGAACTTGATGGCTTTCTTGCTGACCTTTCATAACCCGAACTAGATAGCATCATCAGTCTGCAAGGAGTGCAGTTTGCTCTCAATTTATATTCTAGGGGCTTCCCTGCCAGCGTTGGTGGGATAATCTTGAAGGGTCTTTGGTTGGGCTGTTTATTGTCAGCCTGTTTGGCAATACTTTGACTGCGGTATTGTTTACTTCTTGACTATGTAGGTCTGCTGTTAATTTTGTTTCATCTATGCTCCTTTGGGCAAGCCCCCAGAATATACATTGAGAGCAAACCCCCCATTCCTTACCAGCACTGATGATGTCGCCTAGTTTGGGTCATGAAACGTCTGAAAGGAAGCAATCAAGTTCAGAGAGGACCAAGGGCCCCTCACCCAGGACAAAATTTCAAGAAAGGAATGGTGACCCTGGAATTGCTATTATGTAATTTAACAGCTACTCAATGAATCAGTGAATGCTGTTTCTTCTTCTTCTTCTTCTTCTTCTTCTTCTTCTTCTTCTTCTTCTTCTTCTTCTTCTTCTTCTTCTTCTTCTTCTTCTTCTTCTTCTTCTTCTTCTTCTTCTTCTTCTTCTTCTTCTTCTTCTTCTCCTCCTCCTCCTCCTCTTCTTCTTCTCTTCTTCTCCTTCCTCCTCCTCTTCTGCTCCTCCCTCCTCCTCTTCGTCTCTTCTTCTACTTCTCCTCTCCTCCTCTTCTGCTCCTTCCTCCTCTTTTTCTCCTCCCCTTCTCCTTCTCCTCTTCTCCTCCTCCCTCCTCTTCTTCTCTTCTTCTCCTTCCTCTTCCTCCTCACCTCCCCTTCCTCCTCCTCTTCTCGTCCTCTCCTTCTCCGTCTCCTCCTCTCCTCCTCCTCTTCTCCTTCCCCTTCCCCTCCTCCTCTTCTCCTCCTCCTTCTTCTCCTCCTCCTCTGCTCCTCCTCCACTTCTCCTCTTCTTCTCCTTCTTCCTCCTCTTCTGCTCCTCCCTCCTCCTCTTCGTCTCTTCTTCTACTTCTCCTCTTCTCCTCCTCTTCTTCTCCTTCCTTCTCCTCTTTTTCTCCTCCCCTTCTCCTTCTCCTCTTCTCCTCCTCCCTCCTCTTCTTCTCTTCTTCTCCTTCCCCTTCCCCTCCTCCTCCCTTCCTCCACCTCCTCTTCTCCTCCTCCTCCTTTTCCTTCTCCTCCTCCTCCTCCCTTAGAAGCAGCTTACAGTATCATAAAAGCAATGCAGAAAATTAACATGCATACATGAAAACCTCAAGCCATGGGTTTACATGAACATAGCCAACACGCTGGAGAGAGCATCAAGGGCTTCTCATTTCAACCTTGAGCTTCAAATATTCTCCTTTGTCGGTATTTGCCCCGTGCGTGTGTTTGTGTGTCCGTGCGACTCATTGATATGTCCAAACTCTCTTATTGGTTGTGGTTTTCAGGACAGCCCCCCACCCCCGGCGAAGATGGCGGAATGCGCAGCCCTTCAGTTTGTCAGCCCTTACGCCTTCGAAGCCATGCAGAAGGTGGACGTGGTGCGCTTGGCGGCGCTGAGCGACCCGGAGCTCCGGTTGCTGCTGCCTTGCTTGGTGCGCATGGCCCTGTGCGCCCCAGCCGACCAGAGCCAGCGTTGGGCCCAGGACAAGAAGCTCATCCTCCGCCTGCTCTCGGGGGTCGAAGCCGTCAACTCCATTGTGGCGTTGCTCTCGGTGGATTTTCACGCTCTGGAACAGGACGCGAACAAAGAGCAGCAGCTCAGGTGAGGCTCCCGCCGGTTCGGTTCCCTTGCGACGGGCTTTAAAAAAAAAAGAAAGAAAAGAAAACGTGCTGTAAGGCAGGGGTCTCCAACCTTTGCGACTTTAAGTCTGAAGGACTTCAGCTCCCAGAATTCTGGGAGCTGAAGTCCTTCAGACTTAAAGTTGTAAAGGTTGGAGACCTCTGCTGTAAGGGATTGGGAAAAAGGCAGCTCTTCTGTTCCTCTCTTCTTAGGCATAAGCTTGGCGGAGGCAGCGGAGAGAGCATCTTGGTGTCCCAGCTGCAGCATGGCCTGACTCTGGAGTTCGAACACAGCGATTCCCCCCGGCGGCTCCGTCTGGTGCTGAGTGAGCTGCTGGCCATTATGAATAAGGTGAATGTTTTCCTTCGGTCCTTCCTGACCAGGTCACCTCCCTCCCTCCCTCTTTTTATTCCCCTTTCTTTCTTTCTTTCTTTCTTTCTTTCTTTCTTTCTTTCTTTCTTTCTTTCTTTCTTTCTTTTTCTTTCTCTTTCTCTTTCTCTTTCTCTTTCTCTCTTTCTTATTTTCTTTCTTTCTTCTCTTTCATTCCTCTTTTTTCTCCTGCCTTTCTTCCTCTCTCTCTTTCCTTTCCTTTCTCTTTCTTTCTTCTGCTTTTCTTTCCTTCCTTCCTTCCTTCCTTCCTTCCTTTCTTCCTTCCTTCCTTCCTTTCTTTCTTTCTTTCTTCTTTCCTTCTTTTTTCCTTCCTTTTCTCTCTCTTTCCTTCTTTCTTTTTCCCATCCTTCCTTCCTTTCTTCTTTCCCTCTTTTTTCCTTCTTCCTTTCTCTTTCTTTATACCTTCCTTCTCTTTCATTCCTCTTTTCTCTCCTTTCTTCCTCTCTTTCTCTCTCTTTCCTTTCCTTTCTCTTTCTTTCTACTTCCGCTTTTCCTTCCTTCCTCCCTCCCTTCCTTCCTTCTTTCCTTCCTTTTCTCTCTTCTTTCTTTTTTCCTTCCTTCCTTCCTTCCTTCTTTCCTTCCTCCCTTCCTTCTTTTTTCCTTCTTCCTTCCTTTCTCTCTCTCTCTTCCTTCCTTCCTTCCTCTTCTTTCCTTCCTTCCTTCTTTTCTCTCTCTTTTTCTTTTTTCTTCCTTCCTTCCTTCCTTCCTTTCTTCCTTCCTTTCTTCTTTCCTTCTTTCTGCTTTTCTCTCCTTCCTTCCTTCCTCCCTTTCTTTCCTCTCTCTTTTTCTCTCCCTGTCTTTTTTCCCCTCCCTCCCTTCCAGCTTGCTTTGCTTTTCATTTTCAAAATCAATCTTTCTCTCCCAACAGGTGGCCGACTCCACCGGCGAATTCTTTTTCAAATCCCCAGAGCTGTTTGAGAGCCCAGTTTATTTGGAAGAGGCTGCAGATGTCCTTTGCATTTTGCAAGCAGGTGTGTGTGCATTTCTCTGAGAGAGGGCTGTAAAAGCACTGCAAAGCGGTATATAAGTCTTACGTGCCATTGCTAATAGTCGTCCTAATGCAGGGGTCTGCAAAGTTGGCTCTTTTAAGACTGGTGGACTTCAACTCCCAGAATGCCCCAGCCAGCATGGCTGGCTGGGGCATTCTGGGAGTTGAAGTCCATCAGTCTTAAAAGAGCCAACTTTGCAGACCCCTGTCCTAATGTAAAAGCATTTATCCCTAGCCTCCTGTTCACCGGCTTCATTTTGAACTTGTGGAATGCTGCTACTTTCTGGGCGAGACCCTGTTTTTAACCTTGTACATATTTTAATCTTGTATTTTATATTTTAAATGTTACGCTGAAGAGTACACCTTGTTTTAAGACGAATAAACAAACTTTGGATCTCTGTGTTCAGAACTTCCTTCGCTGTTGCCCATCGTCGATGTGGCTGAAGCTTTGCTCCACATGAAGAATGGCGCTTGGTTCCTCTGCCTTTTAGTCGCCAACGTCCCGGATAGTTTTAACGAAGGTAACGTTACGTTCTTGAATACTTCGTTAGGCAGTGATTTTTGGTTGCCACAAAGAAAATAATAATACAATAGCAGAGATGGAAGTTTCGTTTTTTAGTTTAGTTTTATTTAAACTTATATACCGCTCCCTTTCCCGAAAGGGACTCGGGGCGGTGCACAGGAAATTAAAAAGCATAAATAAACATAACAATATACAAAATTTAAAATCAAATTAAATTATTAGCCCTGTGCTAAAAATGTGCAATAAATTAAAACTATTCCCCTTAAAAACCAATTAAAACAATTTGTTGTCAGACTAAAGGCTAGGTAGAGTTCTAGGAAGGGACCTTGGAGGTCATCTAGTCCAACTCCCTGCCTAGGCAGGAAGCCCTATGCTATTTCAGACAAATGGCTATCCAACATCTTCTTAAAGACTTGCAGTGTTGGGGCATTCACAACTTCTGGAGGCAACTTCTGTTCCACTGGTTAATTGTTCTCACTGTCAGGAAATTTCTCCTCAGTTCTAAGGTGCTTCTCTCCTTGATTAGTTTCCACCCATTGCTTCTTGTCCTGCCCCCAGGTGCTTTGGAGAATAGTTTGGCTCCCTCTTCTTTGTGGCACCCTCTGAGATATTGGAAGACTGCTATCATGTCTCCCCTAGGGCGAAAGAGGGAGAAAGAGATGGGGGGGGGGGATTTTAGATAGCTCGGCTTGGCCATCAAACTAAAAGGTGTTCTTGTGGGAACCAAGGTCATTCCAAGAGGGGCCGGAGAAGAGGAGGAGTAGAGTAACCAGGCAACCTGTCAGCACCACTGTTGGACAATGTGACAGAGGACCTGATGGGATGGGGGAACTTTCGCTTTTTGATTAGGTGAAAACCCGCTTGAGTTTTCAGAGTTGGTTTTCACCAGTTGTGCTGGTGTGATGTAGCCAATAAATTGTTCTTTGAGGAATCCACCTGCCTGGGAGTTCTGCTTTCAGCGGGTGCGTTACTTGGAACGTTGGCACTGAGTGGAAAAATTTGGTTTTCTTTTGTTTTTTTAATGGGTGGGTTCCAGTATGCAGGGGCTTGATTAAGAACGGCGAGAGGCAAGATGAGGAGAGTTTTGGAGGCCGCCGCAGAACCGATGCGCTGCGTCACCTTTGCAAAATGAACCCTTCCCAGGCGCTGAGGGTTCGTGGTATGGTGGTAAGTCCTTTTGCAACTTGTGAAGGGGTAGGGCCTTCTCTGTGGCGGGTCCGGCCCTCTGGAACGACCTGCCCCCCGATCTCCGCACCATTACTGACCTACGCCTCTTCCGTCAGATGCTTAAAGCGCATTTCTTTCCATCTGGCCGGCCTGGCATAGATTAAGGGTTTAATTTGAAAGTTAATATTTTAGTGGTCTTAATTTTTCTTAGCACAGATTTTATTATTTAATTCCATTTTATATTATATGTATGTGTTGTGTTTTTTACTTTTTCTGGGCACCGCCCTGAGTCCTACCACGGAGAATAGGGCGGTATATAAATTTAAGAAAAATAAAATAAAATAAAATGATGCAAGATGGAAAGTAACTTATTAATTTTTTTTTCTGATAAAAGATAAGGTTTGTAACTGTGGGGTCCTTGGTGCTCTCTGAGCTTGGTAGCTTTGTGGAAGACGTCTCTTTACCAAACTAGATAATGTCATCATCAACATGTGCATGCACAATCTGATGTGGCCCGCCAGCAGATTCGGACCGTGAGGAGGTTGGGGAAGAAGATGGGCCAGTCCTGGAGTCTGGGGAAGGCTCTGATGAGGGCTCTGTGTCGGAGGCAGAGAGGGGGCCTGGGCCGTATTTTCGCCGTATTTTGAGCTTCTCTGGAGCCTGGAGAGGGCAACAAACGGACCCACCTGACCCACCGGAAGTCAGAAAATGGGCCATTTCCAGCCTCCAGTAGGCCTTCCAGGGGGGGAGCAATTTTTGCCCTCCCCAGTCTCCTAGAAAGCCTCTGGAACCTGCGGAGGACAAAAAATGGACCTACTGGGCACACCGGAAGTCGGGAAATGGGCTGTTTCCAGCCTCTGGGGTGGGATTTTCGCCCTCCCCAGGCTCCAAGAAAGCTGTGCATGCATTCATGGGGCAGCAGCCAGGGGGTCACTCGTGCATGTGCAAAGGTCACGTCATGGGGGGGGGGCATTAAATTATGGGGGTGAGTACTCGAATGTGTGCATGCGTGACCTTTTGGCACCCGACCTTTTGGCCTGCAACTGCAGGCTCAACATGCAAACAGCCCATTGTACCGCATTTTTGGGAGTATAAGACGCACCTAGCTTTTGGGGAGGAAAACAAGAAAAAAAAATCTGCCTCTGCCTCCCAGCAATTTGCCTCCTTGCAGCAAACTGCAAACAGCCCTTTTCAGTTTCAGCACAACCTGATTAGCCCAAGCAGCTGATTGTCGGGCCTCCCCACGATCAGCTGTTTCAGGCTGGAGGGATTGCCATAGCCTATTGCCACCTCCACATGCCCTGTTTTCGGCCTCTACGCACCCCATTTTCCACCTCTTCCGGGTGGCGGGGATAGGAATGGGTGGAAAATGGGGCGTGCAGAGGCTGAAAATGGGGTGCGGAAGCCGAAAATGGGACACATGGAGGCGGCAATAGGCAATGGCAATCCCTGCAGCCTGAAAGAGCTGATAGTCGGGAGGCCATCCAACCGACAATCAGCTGCTTGTGCTAACCAGTCTGTGCTGAAGCTGAAACTGAAACAGGCTGTTTGCTGCAAGGAGGCAAATTGCTGGGAGGCAGAAGCCAAAGGGTTGGGGGCTGGCGGGTTGGCAGGGCTACATTCGGTATATAAGACGTACCCAAATTTTCATCCTCTTTAGGCGTGTGTATGTGTGTGTGTCTTATACTCCGAAAAATACGGTATTCTCCATTGTGTGCCTCTTGTTGTCCTTTCCTCTCCAAACTCTGTAAGGAGTGGGAGAGAAAAAAATCCAAGAGATTTCTATAGGCAACCTCTCTGTGCACAATCTTTTCGTTTTTGTCTCCTCATCAAACTACTGTATTTTTCAGAGTATAAGACGCACCTTTTTCCCTCAAAAAAGAGGGCGAAAATCTGGGTGTGTCTTATACACTGAATAAGCATTTTTGGCCTCTTGAAACCCCTTCACCCAGTCACATGACCGCTGAGCCACTCCCACAAAACAGGCCACACCTGCCGGCTCTCAAAAGAAATTTCAATCGTGGTATTGTTCATATTTGGCTCTGTTGACTAATGAGTTTGCCCACCACTGAGTTAGTGACATGGTTAAAATGATGTGGCTTCCCTTGCGCAAGGAACATAAACTTGCCTGGCTCTTATGTATGTATCTTCCAGTCATCTGGGGACACCTTTCTTTTTCTTTTTTTAAAAATTAATATAATATTTTTTAAAAAACAAGGACAAAACAACACATATAAAATACTTTCCTCATTGTCATCAAGCATGTCGTTTGGTTACAAGCTTTTGTGCATCAGTTTTTACAGTTAGAATTAGAATCACAGGTTATCCATCAAACATATCTAAATACATCGCTATTATTGAGCATTATGCGCTCAGATTACCATTAATGTTCCCATGGAGTATACAACATATTCAATTCCAGTATTAATTTTTCATTGTTACCCCAAGTAGTTATTAGATATTTCAATTCATGTATGTATCAATTATTCATTACATTCATTAGTCCATTTAACATAGAAAAGATCTTTCCAGTATCAAATACTCACTACTTAAAATTATACATAGCGTTCAGGTCATCCACTCTTATATATTAGATTCGTTATTGTCTTTTATATATCATATAATCAAACACTCTATTTTATAACTAAAAACTTTCTTAGAAATAGCTATAACTTTCTAAAAAAAACATAGGTAAACTTTGGGGTTTTTGATGCTCTCTGATGTTGGTGCCAATGTTGCCAATGTTTCATTACTAGGCAGAATCATCAGTATTAGATGATGACGATGCTACCTACTTTGGCAATGAAATGTTATATCCGTAAGAAATAGCCAAGCTCAGAGAGCATCAAGGACCTCATAATTCCAATTAGGAAAATTCTGATTTGTGCTGAAATGGGTAAATTGACGTAGGAATGGAAGAACGAAGACGAATCAGAATATTATAAGATCTGGGATAAATTTTATCAGTGGTTGGAACAAAAAAAGGAAAGCCCCCAAATAAGCAATGACTAAGATTTATAGAATGGAAATTAGAATTATGTATGAAATCATAACAGTAAAAATGTATAAGACAAGAATAAAGCAACATGGATGGAAATACAATATCCTTATATTTGTAAATACTGAATAGACCAGTGGTAGTCAACCTGGTCCCTACCGCCCACTAGTGGGCGTTCCAACTTTCATGGTGGGTGGTAGGGTTTTTGTCCGATACTGAAGCACTTTCCTTTTTTTAAATTTAATTCACTTCCCTACTTTATAAATCACGATTACTGTGGAACCGGTGGGCGGTTAGAAAATTTTAGTACTAACAGATACAAAAGTGGGCGGTTGGTATAAAAAGGTTGACTACCCCTGATCTAGTCAGTTCTTAGATTTCATTGTAATTTTTACAACGACAATAAAGATTATTATTATTATTATTAGATATTTCAATTCATGTATGTATCAATTATTCATTGCATTCATTGACTTTCTGATGTAAATCTGGAGCCAAATTTGAAGATGCTCTTGTGTCCTCAGGTGGAGGAATGTCACTTACCAGGACTTGGTGTGGCTTTGACTCTGGACCACACCAAGAATGAGTCTTCGGAGGATGGTGTCAGTGACCTGGTCTGTTTTGTGAGTGGCTTGTTGCTTGGCACGAACGCCAAAGTTCGGACGTGGTTCGGAACTTTTATCCGGAACGGTCAACAGGTGAGAACATCTGTGCTTGATAGAGGACCATCGCCAATACTGGTAGTCCTCCATTTACAACAATTCATTTAGTGACTGCTCAGAGTTACAGTGGCACTGAAAAAAGTGAATTATGTCCAGTTCCTGCACTTATGACTGTTGTGGCATACCCATGGTTGGCAACTTGGCAACTGTCATGTATAAATGCAATGCAATGCAATGAAATACAATACAATAGCAGAGTTGGAAGTCCTTGGAGGTCTTCTAGTCCAACCCCCTGCCTAGGCAGGAAGCCCTATACCGTTTCAGACAAATGGCTATCCAACATCTTCTTCAAGACTTCCAGTGTTGGGGTATTCACAACCTCTGGAGGCAAGTTGTTCCACTGATTAATTGTCCTCACTGTCAGGAAATTTCTCCTCAGTTCTAAGTTGGTTCTCTCCTTGATTAGTTTCCACCCGTTGCTTCTTGTTCTGCCCTCAGGTGCTTTGGAGAATAGCTTGACTCCCTCTTCTGTGTGGCAGCCTCTGAGGTATCGGAACACTGCTATCATGTCTCCCCTGGTCCTTCTTTTCATTAAACTAGACATACCCAGTTCCTGCAACCGTTCTTCATATGTTTTAGTCTCCAGTCCCCTAATCATCTTTGTTGCTCTTCTCTGCACTGTTTCTAGAGTCTCCACATCTTTTCTATATTGTGGTGACCAAAACTGGATGCCGTATTCCAAGGGTGGCCTTACCAAGGCATTATAAAGTGGTAGTAACACTTCGCGTGATCTTGATTCTATCCCTCTATTTATGCGGCCTAGAACTGTGTTGGCTTTTTTGGCAGCTGCTGCCCATGGCTGGCTCATATCTAAATGGTTGTCCATTAGGACTCCAAGATCCCTCTCACAGTTGCTACTATTGAGCAAGGTACCACCTATACTGTACTTGTGCATTTGGTTTTTCTTGCCTAAATGTAGAACCGTACTCTTTTCGCCATTGAATTTCATTTTGTTAGATAGTGCCCAATGTTCAAGTCTGTCAAGATCCTTCTGTATCTTAAGCCTATCTTCTGGAGTGTTGTCTATTCCTGCCAGCTTGGTGTTGTCTGCAAATTTGATGAGTTCCCCATTTATTCCCTCATCCAAGTCATTGATGAAGATGTTGAAGAGTCCTGGGCCTAAAACAGAGCCTTGGGGGACTCCACTGCATACTTCCCTCCATGTAGATGTTGTTCCATTGAGGACTACACATTGAGTGCGGTTGGTCAGCCAGTTACAAATCCATCTGGTGGTGATGCTGTCTAACCCACATTCTTCTACTTTATCTAGTAGTAGGTTATGGTCTACCTTGTCAAATGCCTTACTGAAGTCCAAGTAAACTATATCGACGGCATTCCTCTGGTCCACTAATTTAGTCACATTATCAAAGAATTCAATAAGATTTGTCTGGCATGATCTGTTTTTGACAAACCCATGTTGGCTTTTGGTTATTATTTTGTTCGCTTCTAGGAGTTTGCTAATTCATTGCTTGATTATTTTTTCCAGAATGTCTCCTTTGTTCTAGGTTGGATCTCTAAATGATCTTGGTTTGCTTGTGAAATTGTGTTTCGCAAGCCCGGGGGGGGGGGTCATCCTGTGTGGGGATAAGCCAGGGGTGGGTTCCTGCCAATTCTAACCTCTTCTATAGAAAAGGTTCCACCAATCTACAGTGCCTTTTAGAACCGGTTCCGGCTCCCTCTCTCCCCCCGCCCGTCCCCACATCATCAAGATGAAGAGCGAGAGGAGGAATCCTGGGAGTTGAAGTCCACAAGTCTTAAAGCGCTCCATGGCTCGGGGCCTAGTTACATGTGAGACCGTATCCTGCCCCATACATCCCTCCGACCGATCCGCTCCCATAGAGAGGGCCTTCTCTGGGTGCCGTCGGCCGGGCAATGCCGATTGGCGACACCCAGGGGAAGGGCCTTCTCTGTGGCGGGCCCAGCCCTCTGGAACAACCTGCCCCCTGAACTCCGTACCACCACAGACCTCCGCCTTTTCCGCCGGCGTCTGAAAACACATTTGTTCCAACAAGCCGGCCTAAGATAATCACCCGATCTGGACTTTTTAGTTATAAATTTTCATTAGAGAATTTTAGAATGTTTTAGCACGGGGTAATTTAATTTAATTGGATTTTAATAATTGATCTATTTATGTACGTTGTGTTTTAATTTGCCTGTGCACCGCCCTGGGTCCTTTTGTAGGAGAAGGGCGGGGTATAAATTTAATAAAAAAAAAAAAAAAATTAAAGCTGTCAAGTTTGAACACCCACTCGGTCACATGGCAGGCAAGACACTCCCACCCGGTCACATGGCAGGCAAGCCACTCCCACCCGGTCACATGGCAGGCAAGCCACTCCCACCCGGTCACATGGCAGGCAAGCCACTCCCACCCGGTCACATGGACGGCAAGCCACTCCCACCCGGTCACATGGACGGCAAGCCACTCCCACAAAGCAAGGCCACACCTACAGAAGAGGTTCTAAAAATTTTTTGAAACCCACCACTGGGCTAAGCCCTAAGTGGGGCTGTTGCTGGGCAGATCGATGTTAAAGGGACCCTTGTTTTCCTTCTCTTGTGCAGCGCAAACGGGAGAACATCAGCTCCGTGCTTTGGCAGATGAGGAGGCAGCTGCTGCTGGAACTGATGGAGATCCTTCCCACTGTCCGCAGTTTGCACATCCCCGAGGAGGCCGAGTCAGACATGGAACCCAACATCTCGGTCTATTCTGGGCTGAAGGAGGAACATGTCGTCAAGGCCAGCGCCCTCCTGCGTCTCTACTGTGCTCTGATGGGCATTGCGGGCTTAAAGTGAGCAGGCCTTGATCGTCTTCCGGGGACTTAAGTCATCGTATGATGGTCACGTTTGCGGGTGGTGTCTCAAGATGTCCCTTTCTCGTGGCCATTCATGGGATGGTAGCAACTGAGGTCCAGCATGTGTGGTGGGAACGTGGTTGGAGGAAAGATCCATAGCTCAATTTGATCCCATTTTCCCCATCAATTTTAACTTAGTAAATTTAAGATGGGTGGACTGCCACTCGCAGAATTCCCCAGCCAGCATGTTTTAAGAGGGGTGGACTTCCACTCCCAGAATCCCCAGCCAGCATGTTTTAAGATGGGTGGAGTTCCACTACCAGAATTCCCCAGCCAACATGTTTTAAGATGAGTGGATTTCCACTCCCAGAATCCCCAGCCAGCCTGCTTTAAGATGGGTAGACTTCCACCCCCAGAATCCCCAGCCACCATGCTTTAAGAGGGGTGACTTCCACCCCCAGAATCCCCAGCCACCATGCTTTAAGATGGGTAGACTTCCACCCCCAGAATCCCCAGCCACCATGCTTTAAGAGGGGTGTCTTCCACCCCCAGAATCCCCAGCCACCATGCTTTAAGATGGGTAGACTTCCACCCCCAGAATCCCCAGCCACCATGCTTTAAGATGGGTAGACTTCCACCCCCAGAATCCCCAGCCACCATGCTTTAAGATGGGTAGACGTCCACCCCCAGAATCCCCAGCCACCATGCTTTAAGATGGGTAGACTTCCACCCCAAGAATCCCCAGCCACCATGCTTTAAGATGGGTAGACTTCCACCCCCAGAATCCCCAGCCACCATGCTTTAAGAGGGGTGACTTCCACTGCCAGAATCCCCAGCCAGCAGGCTTTAAGAAAGCCGAGGACCCCTGGTTTAGGAGACTTGTCTTGCAAATGACCCCAACATGGGGGGGGGGGGGGAAATATGCCCAGCCCATAGGATGCAGCTGATCCCATCGTTGTCTCATCCTGCAGGCCGACCGACGAAGAAGCCGAGCAGCTACTTCAGCTCATGACCAGCCGCCCACCGGCCACTCCTGCAGGAGTCCGCTTTGTGTCGCTCTCTTTCTGCATGCTGCTTGCTTTCTCCACGCTGGTCAGGTACCCTTTGAGTAACCGGAGTATCCCTGGAAAAGAGGGAGGGGCGTCCATGCCATTGCGGGGGAGAGGCGGCCTCAGCTGGGATTGGGCCAGTGGTGGGATTCAAATTTTTTCTACTACCGGTTCTGTGGGCGTAGCTTGGAGTGTGTGTCATGTGACTGAGGAGGTGTGGCCAACTCAACGTCACTCATGCCCGTGCCCACTCAGTCACATGACCCCACCAAGCCACACCCACAGAACACGGTAGGAAAAAAAATGAATTTCTACCTCTCTACCTATTTTCCGCCCTGGAGGTCAAAGGCCTCCTCCTGCACGCCGCCCACTCTCCCTTTGCCAATCCCGTTTCCCCTCCTTCAGAGGCCCCGGCCCTAGCCCGGCTTCCACCCCCACGACAGCCTCTTTCTTTGGGCTTAAGTTCCTCCTGCGGTAGTTGGTCCGGACTCTGGAAGGCAAGCTCTCTTTTTCGTGAGAATCCTCTTAGCTGCGGCTGTGCAAATTTCCCCTACTAGTTCACGCGACCGGCTGAATACCACCTCTGGATTGGGCCTTATCCTGAGCTTTAAATCCCGAGTGTGATCCCTTTTAAGTTTGGAGGCCGGCTTTTTCCTTATTTATCTTTATTTGCTAACAAGAGAATGGGAGTGGGACAATAACTTACCATATTTTTTGGAGTATAAGATGCACTTTTTTCTCCTCAAAAAAGAGGCTGAAAATCTGGGTGCGTCTTATACACCGAATACAGCATTCTTTGCCTCCTGAAGCCCCGCCCCCTTCACCAAAATGGCTGCGCATATACCCCTTATGGAGGCTTTACAGAGAGCTCCTGGGGGATGGGGAGGGTAGAAATGAGCAAAAAACGGGCCATTTCCCCCTCCCCCAGTCCCCAGCAGTCTTCAATAAGCCTCCATAAGGCTATGCATGCAATTTTTTTGACAAAAAATGGGCCCGTTTTCCTGAAAAACGGGCCGTTTTTTGCTCGTTTTTCTAACCTTAACCCTATTTCTCTCTCTCTCTCTCTATTTCTCTCTCCCTTTCTCTCTCCCTTTATCTACCTACCTAACTACTCTCACTCTCTCTCTCTTCCTACCTACCTACTATATTTCTCTCTCCCCCTCTATTTCTCTCTCCCTTTCTCTCTCCCTTTCTCTACCTACCTAACTACTCTCACTCTCTCTCTCTTCCTACCTGCCTACTATATTTCTCTCTCTCTCTCTCTCTATTTCTCTCTCCCTTTCTCTATCCCTTTATCTACCTACCTAACTACTCTCACTCTCTCTCTCTTCCTACCTACCTAATATATTTCTCTCTGTCTCCCTCTATTTCTCTTTCCCTTTCTCTATCCCTTTATCTACCTACCTAACTACTCTCACTCTCTCTCTCTTCCTACCTACCCACTATTTCTCTCTCTCTCCCTCTATCTACCTACCTACTTTTTAAAAAATTTGCCTCTTCGAAACCTTGGTGCGTCTTATACTCCGAAAAATACGGTAATTCCCCCAGGCTCCCACTTGAGGTCCTCCTTTCCATAGCAGCAGAATCCTCAACGGGCAGTCACAATTGTGCCCCAAATTTCTGTTGCTAAGCAAGACAGCTGTTGAGTGAGGCTTGCCCCATTTTATGACCTTGTCACAGTTAGCAATGGCACTAAAGCTTGTTATTCTTTCCCGACTTCCAATTCTAACACAATTACCTCTTTAGTACCCCAGAACAGGAGCAGCTGATGGTGATGTGGCTGAGTTGGATGATCAAGGAAGAAGCTTATTTTGAAAGGTGAGTGTGCACTGTAACATGGTATGAAGTATCTTCATCAATGATTTGGATGAGGGAATAAATGGAGAACTCATCAAATTTGCAGACGATACCAAGCTGGCAGGAATAGACAACACTCCAGAAGATAGGCTTAAGATACAGAAGGATCTTGACAAACTTGAACATTGGGCACTATCTTACAAAATGAAATTCAGTGGTGAAAAGAGTAAGGTTCTACATTTAGGCAACAAAAACAAAATGCACAGGTACAGTATAGGTGGTACCTTGCTCAATAGTAGCAACTGTGAGAGGGATCTTGGAGTCCTAGTGGACAACCATTTAAATATGAGCCAGCCGTGGGCAGCAGCTGCCAAAAAAGCCAACACAGTTCTAGGCTGCATCAACAGAGGGAGAGAATCAAGATCACCTGAAGGGTTAATACCACTTTATAAGGCCTTGGGAAGGCCACACTGGGAATATTTGCATCCAGTTTTGGTCTCCACGATGTAGAAAAGATGTGGAGACTCTAGAAACAGTGCAGAGAACAAAGAGGATTAGGGGACTGGAGGCTCAAACATATGAAGAACGGTTGCAGGAACTCCAGAAGTTGTGAAAGCCACAGCACTGGAAGTTTTTAAGAAGATGTTGGATAGCCATTTGTCTGAAACGGTATAGGGTTTCCTGCCTAGGCAGGGGGGTTGGACTAGAAGACCTCCAATGTCCCTTCCAACTCTGCTATTGTATTGTATTGAATTGTATTAGTACCGCTTTATAAAGCCTTAGCAAGGCTACACCTTGAATATTGCATCCAGTGTTGGTTCCCACGTTACAAAAAGATGTTGAAACCTTGGGGGGGGGGGGGGGAAAGTGCAAAGAAGAGCAACTAAGATGATTAAAGGCCTGGAGACTAAAACATATGAAGAACGGTTGCAGGATTTGGGTTTGGCTAGTCTAGTGAAAAGAAGGACTAGGGGAGATATGATAGCAGCCTCCCAGTATTTGAGCGGCTACGAGAAAGAGTGGATGGGGAGGTTCAATTTTTTTTCTAAAGCCCCAGAGTGTAGAACAAGAAACAACGGGTGGAAACTAATCAAGGAGAGAAGCAACCTAGAATTAAGGAGAAACTTCCTAACAGTGAGGACAATTAATCAGTGGAACAGAAGTTGCCTCCAGAAGTTGCGAATGCTCCAACACTGGAGGTTTTTAAGAAGAGATTGGACAACAATTTGTCTGAAGTGGCATAGAGTCTCCTGCTTGAGCAGGGGGTTGGACTAGAAGACCTCCAAGCTCCCCTCCAGCTCTATTCCGATTGATAGTCCTACTTTTCATTAAAGAAAGCTGGGGGAATGGAAGAGAATGGGACATTGGGTATAGCTAGCCTAGAGAAGCAAAGGACTAGGGCAGTGGTAGTCAATCTGGTCCCTACCACCCACTAATGGGCATTCCAGCTTTCATGGTGGGCAGTAGGGGTTTTGTCCGATACTGAAGCACTTTCCTTTTTTAAAATTTCATTGACATATACAAAAATGTTCATAGCATTATTTAAAAACATTTTCATTAGATTTTCATAAAATCACCATGACTGTGGAACCGGTGGGCGGTTAGAAAATTTTACTACTAACAGAGATACAAAAGTGAGCAGTAGGTATAAAAAGGTTGACTACCCCTAGACTAGGGGGTGACTGTTTTTCACACTTGCTAGTTACAGCATCCTCAGGGTCACATGATCAAAATTTGGATGCTTGGCCCACTATTTGAATTGAATTGATCTTTTGACTTGATTCAAAAGATCATTACAGGCCTGGAGGCTAGAACATATGAAGAACAGTTGCAGGGTTTGCTTAAGCAGGGGGCTAGACCAGAAGACCTCCAAGGTCCCCTCCAGCTCTATTCCGATTCTGTAAAATATTCCCAATGAAAAATCGTTACCTCTTTTCCTCCCCACCTTCCTTTTCTCGCAGCACATCCGGAGTTTCTGCTTCCTTTGGTGAGATGCTGTTATTGGTCGCCATGTATTTCCATAGCAACCAGCTCAGCGCCATCATCGAGTTGGTGTGCTCTACTTTGGGGATGAAGGTAAGTGGTCCACTCCCACCACTGGGCCTGCAGGCCTTCCTGCTCGGCTTCCCTAAAGCTGCCTCTATAATCTGTCACACAACCCAGATGAAAAGAAGGACCAGGGGAGACATGATAGCAGTCTTCCAATATCTCAGGGGTTGCCAAAAAGAAGAGGGAGTCAAACTATTCTCCAAGGCACCTGAGGGCAGGACAAGAAGCAATGGGTGGAAACTAATCAAGGAGAGAAGCAACTTAGAACTGAGGAGAAATTCCCTGACAGTGAGAACAATTAACCAGTGGAACTCCTTGCCTTCAGAAGTTGTGAATGCCCCAACACTGGAAGTCTTCAAGAAGATGTTGGATAGCCATTTGTCTGAAATGGTATAGGATTTCCTGCCTAGGCAGGGGGTTGGACTAGAAGACCTACAAGGTCCCTTCCAACTTGGCTATTGTATTGTACATATGAAGAACGGTTGTAGGAATTGGGTATGTCTAGTTTAATGAAAAGAAGGACCAGGGGAGACATGATAGCAGTCTTCCAATATCTCATGGTTTGGCACAAAGAAGAGAGAGTCAAACTATTCTCCAAGGCACCTGAGGGCAGAACAAGAAGCAATGGGTGGAAACTAATCAAGGAGAGAAGCAACTCAGAACTGAGGAGAAATTTCCTGACAGCTAGAACAATTAATCAGTGGAACAGAAGTTGCCTCCAGAAGTTGTGAATGCAGGGGGTTGGACTAGAAGACCTCCAAGGTCCCTTCCAACTCTGCTATTGTGTTATAAAATAGAAACATGAAAACATCAAGCAAGGGATTTTCATGGACAATACATTAAATAAAAGTTCAGGGCGTTTAGTGGAGTGGAAGTGGGATATTACCTAATCTACCAGCCACCTTGGCAACAGGACACTCCCATCAAATTGGATAGCCATTTGTCCAGAATGGTATAAGGCAGTGATAGGGAACCTATGGCACACAGAACCATTTGGCAGGACACGTGAGGCGTTACCCTGTCAGCTGATACAGCCCTTTTTCACCCTCCCCAGGCTTTTGGCCTCCCGGAGGCCCTCCAGAGGTTCCAGAAGCTTCCCTGAAGCCTCCGGAGGACTAAACACAACATTACAAGCAAACGAGAAGTGACTTCCGGTTTGCTCATAGGTCCTTTTTCAATCCTCTGGAGGCTTCAGGGACCTTCAGGAGGCGTCCCTGAAGGCTCCGGAGGACTACAAAGGCCCTACGAGCAAACCGGAAGTCTTTTCGTTTGCTTGTAACTTCTCGTTTGCTTGTAACGTCGTGTTTAGTCCTCCGGAGGCTTCAGGGAAGCTCCTGGAACCTCTGGGGAGGCGTGGGGGGCTCTGGAGCCCAGGGAGCCTCTGGAGCCCAGGGAGGGCGAGAAAAGCATGTACAAAATGGAGGGTGGAGTGCCTGTCATGTGTGCATGACACACTGGGGTGTGCGCATTGCATTATGGGTGCGGCACGCTCGCGCACAACCCCCCTGCGCTTCCCCACCCCCTTATGGCACACGAGTCTAAAAAGGTTTCCCATCCCTGGTATAGGGTCTTCTGCTTGAGTAGGGGGTTGGCTAGAAAAGGGGGCCATGGGCCACTACTGGAACATGGCCTGTTTGGAACTGGGCCGTGAGGGCACTGGGCGATTGTTAGCAACTCTGGGTTCAGAACCAGTGTACAACTCTGGTCCCATAACCAACGTTAGCTAATGAATGCGGAATAGTGTAATTCACCGGACAGTAATGAGATACGTTGCTGTAAACCACAAACAAACTCTAAAACAGTGATAGAAAATAAATAGTCCTTACTTTGTAGCAACTAAAATGCTCCTTCCGACTAACTTCTCAAACAAATATCAACAGTCCTTCACCAAACAAAGTTTATCTCACAGTGATGCAAAACAATACTCCTCCTTCACAGTTCAGCTTCTCAAACGACAATCAGGTAACACAGGATCACAAGGAATGGAACAGGGAATGAGTTTGTGATTCTGAGCTTCCTTTATAGTAGAGCTGTATAATTACAGCCAATCAAATTATACTTAGTTCTTAAAGCTACATAACTCCTTAAGAACATAGGCTCATATATATTGTCAACCCAATATAAGGCTGAATATCCTAACTAACAGGTGCGTGTATGTGAAGCTTCTTTTGCGCGCAAAGCTTTCCTCGCGCGAGCAGTGGCCGCGTGTGATCTCGCGAAATTCCTCTGCACGAGCGGTGCACTTGCGCCTGCTGCTCACACAAATGGGGCTTCGCACACACCTGCCTTTCACCAATAAGGAACCAGCCCCTCTCTCCTCCCTCACCAAGCCAGAAAGATTGGGGTCCGCTGGAGTAGAAGACCTCCAAGGTCCCTTCCAACTCTTATTGTGTTCTTATTCTGAAAAACGCTCCAGACCAGGAGATGGTGAGTTATAGTCTCACCTTAGCTATGAAAGTTGACTGGGTGACTTTGGGCCAATCACCAGGAGACGGTGAGTTCTAGTCCTGCCTTAGGTATGAAGCTAGCTGGGTGACTTTGGGCCAATCACCAGGAGACGGTGAGTTCTAGTCCTGCCTTAGGCATGAAAGCTAGCTGGGTGACTTTGGGTCAATCACCAGGAGACCGTGAGTTTTAGTCCTGCTTTAGGCATGAAAACCAGCTGGATGACTTTGGGCCAATCACCAGGAGACCGTGAGTTCTTGTCCTGCCTTAGTCATGAAAGCTAGCTGGGTGACTTTGGGCCAATCACCAGGAGACGGTGAGTTCTAGTCCTGCCTTAGTCATGAAAGCTAGCTGGGTGACTTTGGGTCAATCACCAGGAGACGGTGAGTTCTAGTCCTGCCTTAGTCATGAAAGCTAGCTGGGTGACTTTGGGACAATCACCAGGAGACGGTGAGTTGTAGTCCTGCTTTAGGCATGAAAACCAACTGGGTGACTTTGGGCCAATCACCAGGAGACCGTGAGTTCTAGTTCTGCTTTAGGCATGAAAACCAGCTGGGTGGCTTTGGGCCAATCACCAGGATATGGTGAGTTCTAGTCCTGCCTTAGGCATGGAAGCCGGCTGGGTGACTTTGGGCCAATCACCAGGAGGCTGAGAGTTCTAGTCCCGCCTTAGCTATAAACCACATCCATAGTGAAGCAACCGTTGTGTTCGTTTAACAGCGGCTGCATTTGTTTACTGACTGCTGCAAAAAAAAAGGGCCATAAAATTGGCTTGGTCATATTTTATTGTTGAATTTATACCAGAATTTACGGTCCTCTGTCAAGGACTGCTTGTGGGAAACATGGACTGTAGCGAAAACCCCCATCCTGACAACATTGGTGATCCTGGTCTCCTTTTTCCCCCAGATCGTCATCAAACCCAGTTCTCTGAGTCGCATGAAAACCATCTTCACCCAGGAGATTTTCACCGAACAAGTAAAAACCGTTTAATTCGTATTTTTTTGCTTCACCCAAGATGAAAGTTTACTTTGGGTTTTTTAAAAATAGCACCAAAAAAACCCCCAGGAAAGCTTCATCTATTTCATGTAAAACATTTCTACTGTGCTCTGATGATTGGTGACTGAATGGAGATTTGATGGATTTGTGTGGAGGTGGACAAACAGACGAAAGAAATACAAGGAAAGGAGGAATCAGAATATGCTCTAACGTGGAACAAACGGTGCAAATGGCTAGCCCAGGGGTCTCCAACCTTTGCAACATTGAGTCTGAAGGACTTCAGCTCCCAGAATTCTCCAGCCAGCAAAGCTGGCTGGAGAAGTCTGGGAGCTGAAGTCCTTCAGACTTAACGTTGCAAAGGTTGGAGACCCCTGGTCTAGAGGACAGAAATAAGAAACAAGGAAACCTAAAACAGTGATGTACCGTATTTTACAGAGTACAAGGTGAGAGAGAATGTGAGGAGCTCCAGAGGGATCTCTTGACACTGGGGGAGTGGGCAAACCAGTGGCAAATGAGCTTCAACATTAGTAAGTGCAGAGTGATGCACGTTGGGGCAAAAAAACCCAACTACATCTATAGACTGATGGGGTCTGAACTCCTTGCAACTAACCAGGAAAGGGACCTTGGTGTCCTGGTGGGCAGCTCAATGAAGGTGTCAACCCAGTGTGCCGCAGCAGTGAAAAAAGCCAACTCATTGCTAGGGATCCTTAGGAAGGGTATAGAAAATAAGTCAGCAAGTGTCATTCGGCCTCTTTATAAATCTATGGTGAGGCCCCATCTGGAGTATTGTGTACAGTTCTGGTCACCATACCTTCAGAAGGATATGATGGAAATGGAAAAGGGGCAGAGGAGGGCAACCAGAATGATTAGGGGGCTGGAACACCTTCCTTACCATCTGAGGCTGCAACGGCTGGGCCTCTTCACTCTAGAACGACGGCGCCTGAGAGGTGACCTGATTGAAGTCTATAAAATCATGCACGGTGTGGACAAAGTAGAGAAGGAAAAACTGTTTTCCCTATCGCACAACACTAGAACTAGGGGGCACTCCATGAAACTTTGGATAGCTAGACCTCAAAATCATTTTTAATTTTGTATTCATTTTTAATTTTGTATTCTGTCTGTGGTTTTAACTGTATTTTTAATTGCCTGTGCCCCGCCTCGAGTCCCTTTGGGGAGAGAGAGCGGGATATAAAATTAAAAATTATTATTATTATTATTAAACAAATAAGAGGAAGTACCTTTTCACCCAGAGGATCACTGGTCTATGGAACTCCCTGCCAGAAGAAGTGGTGACAGCTGTCAGCCTCGACACCTTTAAGAAAGGATGAGAGGAGTTCATGGAGAACAAGGGTATCCATGGCTATCATGATGGATGCCTAAGGACACCCTCCGGGTTGGAGAGATAGGCAGGATATCTCTCAATGCCATTTGCAGGGAATCCTAAGCAGGGGAAGACATCTGCTTGGGAAGATCCTGAAGCAAATGGGGAGCCACTGTGGGAGACAGAAGGCTGGACTGGATGGGCTGTGGCCTGTTCCGGCAAGGCTATTCTTATGTTCCTATGTTCTTAAGGTGCACCTTTTTCTCTCAAAAAAGAGGATGAAAATCTGGGTGCGTCTTATACATGGAATATAGCATTTTTGGCCTCCCGAAAGCTCAGCCCCTTCACCAAAATGGCCGTGCAGAGCCATTAGGAGGCTTCCAGAGTGCTTCTGGGGGGGTGGGGTGGAGAGGGCCGAAATGAGTGAAAAATGGACTTTGTTTGCTCAATTTTGCCGCCCCCCCCCCCTCCCGGTCGCCAGGAGCCCTCTATAAGCCTCCTAAAGGCTATGCATGCCCTTTTGGGGACAGAAAATGGGCCTATTTTCGCAAAAAACAAGCATGAGCCGCCAGGAGAAGGGAACAGCTGAGGAACAAGGGGTGACTCGGGAATAAAGGCACTGGTGGAGGGTGAATGGCCCCTCCCATATGGAATAAAAGAGGAGCAAAAGGGGAGTGGAGTTTGCAGGAGACCATTAGTTCCATTCATGAGAGTGAAGATCTGTTCCTGACTCCTTGCCAAGTAATTGCTGCTACAGCATGGAGTTTAGAGGATATCCGCCTGACAGCTCCCCAAGCCTGATCAAGGTCGGTAGTTGTGAAATCTCTTGAAAAGACTGTTGGCCGGGACTTTGCTTATTTATTTATTTTATTTTAATCACATTTATATCCCGCCCTTCTCCACCAAGGACCTAGGGCGGCGCACAGGAATTTAAAAACATACAAAAACGCTAAATACAAAATTTAAAAACATATTAAATTACAATCCTATGCTAAAACCAAATTAAAATCCCCCATTTAAAAACTATCTAAAATAGCCGTGACGGGAGGTTAGGCCAGGCCGGCTTGCAGAAACAGGTGTGTCTTTAGACACTGGCGGAAGAGGCGGAGGTCAGAGATGGTACGCAATTCAGGGGGAAGGTCGTTCCAAAGGGCAGGGCCCGCCACAGAGAAGGCTCTTCCCCTGGGTGTCGCCAGTCGGCATTGCCCGGCCGACGGCACCCTGAGAAGGCCCTCTCTGTGGGAGCGGATCGGCCGAAGGGATGTATGTATTCTTCTTTGCTGGACAGGAATTCACTGTAAACTAAATAAAAGGGGTTTTATCGCGACAAGGAATCGGCTTCATGCTCTTGGGAGGCCACGCCAGAACATACAAAGCAGAGCTTCAAGGAAGTCCTTTGGCAGAACGCGGCCCTCTCGTCTTGGTGGGGCGCTAACGCCTTCCTTTCTCCTAGGTGGTGACTGCTCATGCGGTGCGCGTGGCCGTGACGAGCAACTTGAGCGCCAACATCACCGGCTTCCTGCCCATCCATTGCATTTACCAGCTTCTCAGGAGCCGTTCGTTCACCAAGCACAAAGTCTCCATCAAGGTGGGTTGCGGAGTTTGCACGGTTTGGCGGGGGGGGGGGGGGAACAAACCCCACTCCCTTCTAGCACTGATGATGTTACTTAGTTGGGTCAAGAAATGTCTGCAAGAAAACCACCAAGTTCAGAGAATACCAAGGACCCAGTCCTCCTCCTCCTCCTCTCCTCCTCCTCCTCCTCCCCACAAACCCCACTCCCCTCTAGCACTGATGATGTTACTTAGTTGGGTCAAGAAATGTCTGAAGAAAACCACCAAATTCAGAGAACACCAAGGACCCCACAGTTGTCGTCGTCGTCCTCCTCCTCCTCCTCCTCCTCTCCACAAGCCCCACTCCCATCTAGCACTGATGTTCTTACTTATTTTCTTACTTATTTTCTTTCTTTCTTTCTTTCTTTCTTTCTTTCTTTCTTTCTTTCTTTCTTTCTTTCTTTCTTTCTTTCTTTCTTTCTCTCTCTCTCTCTCTCTCTCTCTCTCTCTCTCTCTCTCTCTCTCTCTCTCTCTCTCTCTCTCTCTCTCTTTCTTTCTTTCTTTCATTTCTATACCGCTCTTCTCCCTTTCGGGACTCAGGGCGGTGTACAGCCAGAATAAAAATGATAATACAGAATTTAAAAAACAGTATTAAAAAGAAATATTAAATAATTAGCCGATATTTAAACACCCCAAACTAAAATCACTATTAAAAATCCCTTTAAAATATGATAGTCCGGCAGTGCAAAATAGGTGCGTCTTCAGGGCCCGACGGAAGAGATGTAGGTCCGAGATTGTCCTTAGTTCAGGGGGTACTTAATTGGTTCCTGTAGTCTGCAGTTTTTTCTGGAGATCCGTTCCTGCTCCCACACCATTCAGATCTTCCCAAATTGCACCACTAAAAGTCTTAAAAAGAAAAGTAAAACCAGAAAGCCCAGCGGCCTCCTGAAAAAAAGCACCTTTGGGACAACCATGCCTTGGATAACTGAGAATCTCTGTATTGATACATACATACATACATATATAGCTTAATGATATACGATATATATATATATATATATATGTATGTATGTATGTATGTATGTATGTATGTATGTATGTATGTATGTATGTATGTATGCATGCATGCATGTATGTATGTATGTAATAGTTTCCACAACATCCTGTTAAGAGGCCCCAATTAAGGGAGGAGACATACTGTTTCCTTTCCTGCCTTTCGGCTCATCACCAGAGACCATCTAGACCGCAAGCCAAGAATTACGTTGTATAATTTTTTTAGATATGTGTGTTAGTTTTTATGAGCTGATCAATAAATTAAATTAGAGAGACCAGGATAGATCTATTTCGAGCTTATTAGCTCTCATCAGCTGGCCATACCCCTTACTGGGATTCGAACCGGGGCTATGTTGCATGCAAGGCAAGGAGCCTAGCACTTAAGCCAAGCCAGTTCCCCTTATTGCATCAGCTTAGACAGGGTATTAGTATAGGTAATTGTTTCACAACAACCTGTTATTATTAGGCCCCAATTAATTAGGCCCCTGATGCAACAAGGGGAACTGGCTTGGCTTAAGTGCTAGGCTCCTTCGAATCGCAGTAAGGTGTATGGCCAGCTGATGAGAGCTAATAAGCTCGAAATAGATCTATCCTGGTCTCTCTAATTTAATTTATTGATCAGCTCATAAAAACTAACACACATATCTAAAAAAATTACACAACGTAATTCTTGGCTTGCAGTCTAGATGGTCTCTGGTGATGAGCCGAAAGGCAGGAAAGGAAACAGTATGTCTCCTCCCTTAATTGGGGCCTAATAACAGGTTGTTGTGAAACAATTATATATATATATCATTAAGCTATATATGTATGTATGTATGTATCATTAAGCAATATCCATTATCATTTCATTATTATAGTTAATTATTTGTTAACAAATAAACCTTCAATAACAATCTAAATCAATCTAAAGGTTACTAAGTTCCTACTTATTAATCACCAAGAATTGGCTGATCTTTTATTGTCAGCGTTCATTATCAACCAGTGGATGTAGACACCCTTCTGAAGGCTCCCATTTTCCTGTCCTTCTTCCAGCCTGCTGACTTTTCCTCTCTCATGTTTCTCTCTCTTCAGGACTGGATTTACAGACAGCTGTGTGAAACGACAACGCCCCTCCACCCTCAGTTGCTCCCACTCATCGATGTGTACATCAACTCTGTGCTGACCCCTGCCTCCAAATCCAACCCAGAAGCCACCAACCAGCCCATCACGGAGCAGGAAATCTTGAATGTTTTCAAAGGGCTAACCGGGGTATAAAATGAGAAAAGAACATGAATTAACATTGAAGGGTGATGTTACGCTTATGCATAGGGGGCTCAGGGGCCGAGAAGCTGAGCTTGTCGATCAGAAAAATCGGCAGTTCGGCAGGTCCGAATGCCTAGCGCCGCGTAACGGAGTGAGCTCCTGTTCCTTGTCCCAGCTTCTGCCAACCTAGCCGTTCGAAAGCACGGTAAAAAAATGCAAGTAGAAAAATAGGAGCCACCTTTGGTGGGAAGGTCACAGCGTTCCGTGCGCCTTTGGTGTTAGGTCATGCCAGTCACATGACGCCGGAGACTTCTTTGGAACAGTGCTGGCTCTCTGGCTTTGAAACGGAGATGAGCACCGCCACCTAGAGTCAGGAACGACTAGCACATACGTGCCAAGGGAACCTTTACCATTACGGAGGTGTCCTTTCTGATACATTTGCCACAGGGGTGAAATTCAGCAGGTTCTGATAGATCCTGGAGAACCTGTAGTGGACGTTTTCAGTAGTTCAGAGAACCGTCAAATACCCCCTTCTGGCTGGCCTCAGAGTGGGGATGGAATGGGGATTTTGCAGTATCCTTCCCCCTGGAGTGAGGATGGAATGGGGATTTTGCAGTATCCTTCTCCTAGAATGGGGAGGGAATCGGGATTTTGCAGTATCCTTCCCCTGGAGTGAGGATGGAATGGAGAATTTGCAGGAACTGTCCCCTGGAGTGGGGATGGAATGGAGATTTTACAGTATCCTTCCCCTGGAGTGGGGATGGAATAGAGATTTTACAGTATTCTTCCCCTGGAGTGGGGTGGGAATGGGGATTTTGCAGTATTCTTCCCCCTGGAGTGGGGAGGGAATGGGGATTTTACAGTATCTTTCCCCTGGAGTGGAGAGGGAATGTAGATTTTACAGTATCCTTCCCCTGGAGTGGAGAGGGAATGGATATTTTACAGTATCCTTCCCCTGGAGTGGGGATGGAATGGAGAATTTGCAGTATCCTTCCCCTGGAGTGGGGAGGGAATGGGGATTTTGCAGTATCCTTCCCCCTGGAGTGGGGAGGGAATGGGGATTTTGCAGTATCCTTCCTCTGGAGTGGGGATGGAATGGACAATTTGCAGTATCCTTCCCCTGGAGTGGGGAGGGAATGGGGATTTTGCAGTATCCTTCCCCCTGGAGTGCGGAGGGAATGGGGATTTTACAGTATCCTTCCCCTGAAGTGGAGAGGGAATGGATATTTTGCAGTATCCTTCCCCTGGAGTGGGGAGGGAATGGACAATTTGCAGTATCCTTCCCCTGGAGTGGGGAGGGAATGGGGATTTTGCAGTATCCTTCTCCTGCCACTCCAACCAGGCCACTCCCACAGGACCTGCAGTAAAAAAAATTGAGTTTCACCACTGATTTGCCACACCCCTTTCCTTCTCTGGGCTCGGCTGCCTCTTATCTGATGGTTGCCTAATCGGTGGCTCTTCCTTCTGTCTCCCAAGGTCTCTCTCCCTTATACTATGACATTTACCACACGGTGCATCTTCTGTGTTTCTTTTCATCTGTAGGGAGGAGAGGCTGCTCGGCTGAATCCCCGTTACGGAATCACAACCCAGCTGTTGGTCCTGTACTACATCTTGTCTTACGAAGAAGCCATCCTGGCTAGTTCAAAGTCTTTGGGTACGAGGCAGAGAATTTGTGTGTGTGTGTGTTTGTGTGGGTATGTGCTCTAGAGCAGGGGTCTCCAACCTTGGCCCCTTTAAGACTTGTGGACTTCAACTCCCAGAGTTCCTCAAGCCAGCTGAGGAACTCTGGGAGTTGAAGTCCACAAGTCTTATAGGGGCACAGGTTGGAGACCCCTGCTCTAGAGAGTACCAATGGGGTCCTCTAGAGTGGACGACGACTACGTTAGTTGCAGCCATCTGCCTTTTGAATACAAGAAGGCTGGGGTCCCAAAGGTGCTTTTTTTTTCAAGAGGCAACTGGACGTCCTGGTTTTTCCTTGAAGACGTTTCGCTTCTCATCCAAGAAGCTTCTTCAGCTCTTGCCTGGATGGTGTGGGAAGGGAAGGATTTATACTCCTTTGCAGGTCATTTGCATCCTTTCAGCATCTTTTGAAGGCAGCCCAGTCCACATTTTGGACCGAGAGGACCGCTGGTTTGAAAGAGGGGTCCAAGAGGCCATCTATGTCAGGGATGGCTAACCTTTTTTGGCTCGGGTGCCGAAAGAGCGTGCGCGCGATAGCGCAAGTGCCCACACCCATAATTCAACCCCCCCCCTGCACATGTGTGCATGATCCCGTTGCCCCTCCCGCGCATGCGCACACCACCACCACCTGCCCTCCTAAAGCCTGGGGAGGGCAGAAACGGTCTCCTCTGGAAACCGGAAACGGATCGGTTCCGAACTTCCGATAGGCCCGGTTTTTGCCCTCCCCAGCCTTTGAAGGCTTTCCTTCCCTTCCCTTTGGAGGGAAGCCTGGGAAGGGCGTAAACAGCCTCTCCAGGCCTCCTAGAGGCCCTGTGGAAGCCAGAAATCGACCATTTCCGGCTTCCCTTAGACCAGTGCTTCTCAATTATTTTCTGTCAGGCCCCCCCTAGGAAGAAGAAAACATTTCGCGCCCCCCCTTTTTTACTGTAAAAGCATTTTATTAAAATAAATTTGATAAAAATAAAAAAAATCCGGTTTAAATAAAAAAAATCCGATTTAATTTTTTAAAAAATCAGATTTTTAATTGTTTTTTAAAAAATCATCGATTTTTATCCACCCTGCAAGGAAATACCTGTAACTGGGAATTTGCAGCCCAGTTTCTTATGCCATCTTAACTGGACTCTGTCCTATCTCTCAACGGCACTGAATAATATTCCGTCTTAGTCCCATCACCGGAATCCCTTAGCTTGCCATCCTTTCGACCTCACCTTTCCACGCTGATTGGCCCGAAGCGCATCCCCTTCCTTATCCCTGCCGGCCAGTAGAGGGCGCGTCCGCTTTCTGCCTCGTCCAGCCTAGCGGTGCTCAAGAGGCACGGCTTCCGGCCGCTCCTTCTCTGACGCCTTTCTCAGTCGCCTTCGGGCTTTACCTACAGCGGAGAATAGTTTGACTCATTCTTCTTTGTGGCCATCACTGAGATATCGGAAGACTGCTATCATGTCTCCCCTAGTTCTTCTTTTCATTAAACTGGACATACCCAGTTTCTGCAACTGTTCCTCATATGTTTTAGCCTCCAGTCCCCTAATCCTCTTGGTTGCTCTTCTCTGCACTCTTTCTAGAGTCTATCACCGGGGACGGGGGGGTAGGGGTGGAATCAGGGTTTTAAAGATGCTTAGGTGGGACATGGCCAAAAATAGGTTGGGAAACCACTGATCTAAAAGGATGCAGATGACCAGCGGTCTGCAAGGAGCATCAATCCTTCCATTCCCCACCATCCAGTCAGAGCTGAAGAAGCTTCTTGGGTGAGAAGCGAAGCATCTTTAAAAGGGAAAAAACCCCAAGAAAGTCCAGTTGCCTCTTGAAAGCACCTTTGGGACAACCATGACCTGGATGACTGAGAATCTCTACAGACTTTGCTCTTGCCATCTTTGTGTTGTTGTGTCTTGCGCAGCTGCCATGCAGAAGAAGCCCAAGTCTTATTCCCCCGCGCTGATGGATCAGATCCCGATTAAATTCCTCATCCGGCAGGCTCAGGGGCTGCAGCAAGAATTGGGAGGTAGGTTCAGCTCAAAAAGTTTTTTAATCACCGAATCCTAGAGTTGGAAGGGGCCCTTGAGGTCATCTAGTCTCCCCCCCCCCCCAGGGTTTCTGATTAAAACATTCTGGAATTCTGATTAAAGCATCTCTGACTGATGGCTTGGTTTTAATCTGCCGGATAGGTTCTTGTTGTGGCCCAGCCGGCTCCGGATGAGCTGCTGATGGATTCCTCTAGTGAGGAGTCCTATGAGTCTGCTCTAGAGGAGGAGGCCGAGAGTGAGAGAGCAGAGGGCCCGGCTAGGAATCAGGAGGCACCTGGGGCTTGGTGTAGTGCGGAGGAGGAAACCCAGTTTGTCCCTGATGTCAGGCTAAGAAGGATCGAGAGGAGGCAGCGTCAATTAGCAGATAGACGCAACCGGAGGAGATAATGAGTATCAGCTGCCTAATTGACCGGCCCCTCCCAAGAGGCTTTAAAAGAAATCCTCTGTGAAGAGTAGGTTTGCAGGAAACAACGTATCCTCTGACGAGTCAAAGCTTTCGTGTGTGTCAAGTTCTTTTGTTAAAAATCTTCAGGCCTAGTCAAGGTCAGTCCGGGCAAGCTGCCAAGTATCAGTCAGTTTAGTCATTTGTCTGGTGAAGGAGGGAGTCAAAACAGGTTCTGTTGTCCAGTAATTGAGTCCTTTGCATTTTCATTAGGGGAAAAAAAGAGGATTTTTTAAAATCTAAAATTTATTCATAGACACTTTTTTGAAAAACAGTGCATTGTCAGGGTATACCATTTGCAAATAAAAAAGATCCAAAAAGAAGAGTAGTGTTAAACATTGACAAACAAGCTAATAATAACAATAATAATGATCTAGGAACAATGGTAATAATATAACCAAAAAGCTTTTCTCCTTACATTAAAGTATTGTCATTACAATAACAGAGTTGGAAGGGACCTTGGAGGTCTTCTAGTCCAACTCCCTGCCTAGGCAGGAAGCCCTATACCATTTCAGACAAATGGCTGTCCAACATCTTCTTAAAGACTTCCAGTGTTGGGGCATTTACATCTTCTGGAGGCAACTTCTGTTCCACTGGTTAATTGTTCTAACTGTCAGGAAATTTCTCCTCAGTTCTAAGTTGCTTCTCTCCTGGATTAGTTTCCACCCATTGCTTCTTGTCCTGCCCCCAGGTGCTTTGGAGAATAGTTTGACTCCCTCTTCTTTGGGGCAACCCCTGAGATATTGGAAGACTTATATCATGTCTCCCCCTTATATCTTTTCAATAAACTAGACATACCCAGTTCCTGCAACCGTTCTTCATATGTTTTAGTCTCCATTTACCTTCTTATTTTCAGTACTAACTTTTATGATCTTACTTTTCTCTAGTTTCTACCTCAATTTATTCCCAATCATGTAATATTCTGTATCTTCTTGATCTTTAATTTTAAAGGTTATTCTAACCATTTTGGCACAGTCAAAATATTTTCAAATTATAGCCTTCACTGGTGGGGTATTCACATTTTTCTAAGATTTAGCATATTTAATCCTTGCTGCTGTCAGTATGTGTAAAACTAAACACGTGCTCCCTTTATCATAGCCCTCTGGTAGTATACCTAGGAGAAATGTCTCTGGTTTCAACTGTTTCAACAAAATCCTGTTTGATTATCATTTCTAGCCAGTTTTGTATTTCCCCCCAATATACTCTTGCTTTACTGCATGTCCACCACATGTGGTAAAAGGCAACTGGTTGTTTACGCTCCCATAGAGAGGGTCTCCTCATGGTGCCGTCGGCTAGACAATGTCGCTGGCGACACCCAGGGGGAGAGCCTTCTCCGTGGGAGCACCTGTCCTCTGGAACGAATGGCCCCCGGAATTAAGAACTATCCCTGACTTACGCACCTTCCGCCGTGCTCTCAAAACCTTTTTTTTTCAACAAGCTGGGCTGGCATAAAAATGAATTTTAAATACGAATTCTTTATTCATTTTAATCGGGGTTTGTTTGGTTTTTTAATTTTAAGAGAGGCCAAATTGTTTAATATGCTTTTTAAACTTTTTAAACTTTTATATATCTGTTTTACCTTGGCTGTACACCGCCCTGAGTCCTTTGGGAGTAGGGCGGTATAAAAAAACTAATTTTATTTTATTTATTATATTTATACCCCGCCTTTCTCCAAGCGGACCCAGGGCGGCGATAAACCTAAACCTAAACCTAAACCTAGTGAGTGTTGAAAGTATGGGTTTATGAGCTACCTTCCTATTGGTTGATTAGTGTGTTGATGGCTGGCGATTGGCTTATCATTTCCTTGTGCTGCCAAGCCCTCGGCTTGATAAGCTGGTGGTAATGCGGCACTCCTGTTAAACAGGTCCCTTGTCAGTCAACAACAATCAACCAATAGGAAGTCACTCCATAAACACCACTCACCAAACAGCCCAAAGTACGTATTTCAGTAGAGAGAAATCTCCTAAAATTGGGCTGCGTCAGGAGTCCGAAAGCTCCCAGTGACTGACCCAAATTCGATCTCTTATCATTTTCCGGGGATACTTCTATTTGCCTTCGCTTGTGAGAGGAAACGGTATGTACAGATGGATAAAATGCACCTGATGGCCAGGGATGGGATTCAGCTGGTTCGGACTGGTTCGGCAAACCGGATGCTACCATATTTTCTGGCTTATAAGACACACCTTTTTTCCTCAAAATGAGGCTGAAAATCTGGGTGCGTCTTATACACTGAATACAGCATTTTTTGGCTCCTGAAACCCCGCCCCCTTCACCAAAATAGCCATGCAGAGCTTGTAGGAAGCTTTTAGAGAGCTCCTGGGGGCTGGGGAGGGCAGAAATGAGTGAAAAACAGGCCGGTTTTTCACAAAAAAGGGGGCTGTTTTTACGAAAAACAGGCCATTTGTTGCTCATATTTGACCCCCACCCCACCCCACGAGCACTCTACAAGCCTCCTAGAGGCTATGAATAACCTTTTTTGCGCTCGTTTTGGCTCCCCCCCTCCCGGAGAACTCTGCAAGCCTCCTAAAGGCTATTCGTGCATTTTTTGTGGGGGAAACCTGGCCCTTTTTCACAAAAAATGGGCTGTTTTGGGGAGGTTTGCAGAGTGCAAAAACTTTTTTTTTATTTGCCTCTTCAAAACCTTGGTGCGTCTTGTACTCCGGTGCGTCTTATACTCTGAAAAATACGGTAATTTTACATCTGGTTCTCCGAACCGGTAGTTTCAAGGACTGGCTGGCCCTGCCCGCCCTGTCCCTCGCAGAAGTCTCCACGCGACCTGTTTTGGATGCCAGGAAAGGGCAGGGCCTGCGCGGAGGCTCTGGGAGGGCGAAAAACGGGCCTCCTGGAAGTTCCGGAAGTCCGGAAACGGGTGTGTTTCTGCCCTCTGGAGCCCAGGGGAGGCCGGTGTCACCCTCCCGGAGACTCGAGAAAAGGCTAGGGAGGGCAAAAACACCTCTGCCACCCCCTCCCCACCATGGTGCAGGAGGCTGAGTAGGCCACGCCTACCGTGGCCACGCCCACCCAGCAACCAAGCAGAGACTTCCACCCCTGCTGATGGCGCATGTTTGCCAGAAGACTTAAAACAACGTAGAAAACCCCCGGCGGCACATTGCAAATGCGCCAAATCTTCAAAATTACTCAATTGTAGTTTAAAATGTGAAACCCAGGGAGAGCAAAATACCCTTCACTGTCGTTGTTAGGAATTTAGAATGCAAATTGTTGGAGAGCCAGTTTTAAGGCGGGAGTCTCCAACCTTGGCAACTTTTATTTATTTATTTATTTCGGATTTATACCCCGCCCTTCACCTTGTTAGGACCCAGGGCGGCGCACAGGCATTTTAAAAACCATAACAAAAACAATATATATCATTAAAAACATATTAAATTATTAAACCAGTGCTAAAAACCTATCTAAAACTCTGCTAATTACAATTTCTGTATAAAAAGTCAGAGACGGGGGGGCTATGCCAGGCCGGCTTGTTGGTATAGATATGTCTTAAGACGTTGGCGGAAGAGGCGGAGGTCCGAGATAGTACGTAGGTTGGGGGGTAGGTCGTTCCAGAGGGCCGGGCCCGCCACAGAGAAGGCACTTCCCCTGGGCGTCGCCAACCGGCATTGCCCGGCCGACGGCCGGGCCCGCCACAGAGAAGGCCCTTCCCCTGGGCGTCGCCAACAGGCATTGCCCGGCCGACGGCACCCGGAGAAGACCCTCTCTGTGGGAGCGAATCGGGCGAAGGGTTGTATGGGGCTATGCTGGGAGGAGGATTCTGGGAGTCGAAGTCCACACGTCTTCAAGTTGCCAAGGTTGGCCGACCTCTGGCTTAAGGCGCCAGGCTTAAAAAGCGGCACCGTTTTCTCTGCCCGCCTCTCCTCCCCCCCCCCCCTCCCAGGCTTACATTCTGCCCTGCTGCGCCTCCTGGCGACCAACTATCCCCACCTCTGCATCGTGGACGACTGGATCTGTGAGGAGCACATCACGGGCACCGACGTTTTGCTGCGCAAGATGCTTCTGACAAACGCTGCCAAGAAACACTCCCCGGAGCAACTGCAGGAAGGTGGGTCTCCTTAGCAGTAACACTTGAAGTGACTTTGCGATGACCCCGGTATTCTCACCTAGGCTTCCTGAGGAAGCATAAACCACACCCTTAGTCCCAGAAACCCTCTTTTTATTTCAAGGGCTGTGAATCATGTTCATTCACAGCCTGTAATGAGTCACAAATAGTTTGTAAAGAGTCCGACAGAAGTCTGTCACAGTCTTTCAGGCAAAGGCTGATAAGCACCCACCTTTATCTCCCTTGAAACGTTGCCAGAGACCTCATTGCCAATCAGTTTTGCCAGGCTGAGCATAGAGTCAAACGGAGCTTCTCAGAGCTTGAACCGACCAGAATGAACAAAATTGCTTCCTGCAAAGGCTTATGTCCGTTTGTTCCTCTTTTATGTCTTATGGGAGGGGCCAGTCATTTTCAAGCCTTACTTCCAAGTCAACCTTGGTTTCTTAATTGTTTTTGCCTTCTGACAGCTCTGTGCATGCGCACACTGAGAACAGGCTCCCCCTGTTCCTCTGCCTCGCTGATGTCAGGCTCCGGAGGCTCTGGAGGCAGCAAATAACTACTAGATGGCCCTGGCCCCTCTGCCTCCGACGTAGAGCCCTTGTTAGGGGTAAAAACACCCCCATTGGAAAATAAACAGGCGGAATAGTGCAATACACCGGACAGCAAGAGATACATTGCTTAAACCATACAAAAAATTCTACAACACTGATAGTAGAAAAAATAAATAGTCTTTTACTCTTGATGTATCTAAATTACTTCTTCCAAACATTGATACTAACTCCTCTAACAATAAACAGTCCTTCACCAAAACACAGTTATCTTACAGTCAGTCAAAACAATGATTCTCTTCCGTCTTCATGTTCAGCTTCTTCCTCAGTGGCAATCAGGAAGCAAAGGAAAGCAAAAAAGATGAACTGTGTTTCCAGCTGCCTTTTATGATTGAGCTGGGAACCTCAGCCAATCATATTCCACATAGTCTTTAAAGTTACATATCCTTTTAAGAATCCTGGCTTATATATATATATATATATATTGTCAACCCAACGTTAGGATAATTATCCTAACAGCCCTCATCTGAGCCTTCCCCAAACTCCAAGAGTGGTCCATCACTGTCCGACTACTGCCAGCTCTGCAGGCTGCTGGCGGACCACAACACCGGGCACAGAGATAACACAGGCAGCTGGCAGTTCAAACAGTCCCTTATATCAGTCCAAATCAGATAGATAAATAAAAGAAAATGAAATAAGAGGGTTAAAAACGGTGAAACTTAAGTGAAACATATTAGAAGGGGAAATAACATAAGGAGAATTGTACTGATTTGAAACTGCTATAAGAAGGAACACGAAGTTTATTTTTATTTTATTTTAATTAAATTTATATCCCGCCCTTCTCCACGAAGGACCCAGGGCGGCGCACAGGAATTTAAAAAACATATAAAACAATAAAATACAGAATTTAAAAACATATTAAATTACAGTCCTATGCTAAAATCCAAATTGAAATCCCCAGTTTAAAACTATCTAAAATAGCCCCAACGGGAGGTTAGGCTAGGCCGGCTTGCTGAAAGAGATGTGTCTTTAGACACTGGCGGAAGAGGCGGAGGTCCGAGATGGTACGAAGTTCAGGGGGTAGGTCGTTCCAAAGGGCAGGGCCCGCCCCAGAGAAGGCTCTTCCCCTAGGTGTCGCCAGTTGGCATTGCCCGGCCGACGGCACCCTGAGAAGACCCTCTCTGTGGGAGCGTATCGGTCTAAGGGATGTATGGGGCAAGAGGCGGTCTCGCATATAACTAGGCCCCGAGCCATGGAGCGCTTTAAAGATGGTCGTCAGAACCTTGAAGCGCACCCGAAAGACCACAGGAAGCCAGTGCAGCTCGCGCAGGATCGGTGTTACATGGGAGTGTCTCGGGGCTCCCGTTATTACCCGCGCGGCTGCATTCTGGACTAACTGTAGCTTTCGAGTGCACCTCAAGGGAAGCCCCATGTAGAGAGCATTGCAGTAGTCGAGTCGGGATGTCACGAGGGCCTGAGTGACTGTGCGGAGGGCAACCCGGTCCAGTAAGGGGTGCAATTGACGCATCAGGCGTACCTGATGAAACGCCCCCATGGCCACAGCTGCCACATGGTCCTCCATATGTATTGTGTAAATTAGTCTTTGTCTAAAGTTTTGTGGGGTTTTTTTTTGGATTTTGTATGTTTGGAGGGGGAAAAAACATGCCAGAAATAAGAAGAGGCACCTCAGTGGAGGTCAAATCAAACTGTTTTTTTTCTTCAACATCTTTTTGGTGTTTTTTTTAGCTTTCTCAGCCCTGCAAGGAAATCACACTCAGGTCCTGCAGATTTTGGAGCACCTAACACTCCTCTCGGCGTCTGAATTAATTCCTTACGCCGAGGTGTTGACATCCAACATGCACCAGCTGTTCCATCCTGGAGTCCCTCGGCGAATCCTCCAGGCGGTCAACAGGATTTGGATGGCGTTGAACATGGTCATGCCACGAAGGTGGGTGATGTGGAGCTGCTCTGGCTGGAGCTTCATCTGGAGCACCGTTGCTGATAGAATGGGATATTTGTAGCTCAGGGTTAATAAAATAATAAAATAAAATATTAAATTTATATCCCGCCCTTCTCCACAGAGGACCCAGGGCGGCGTACAGGAAATTTAAAAAGCATACAAAATACAATAAATATAATTTAAAAAACTATTAAATAATCCTATCCTGCGCTAAAACCACATTTTAAAACCCAATTTAAAACTACCTAAAAGTCCCCATGGGAGGTTAGGCTAGGCCGGCTTGTTGAAACAAATATGTCTTAAGACATTGGCGGAAAAGGCGGAGGTCGGTGATGGTACGTAGTTCAGGGGGTAGGTCATTCCAGAGGGCTGGACCCGCCACAGAGAAGGCTCTTCCCCTGGGTGTCGACAGTCGGCATTGTCCGGCCGACAGCACCCTGAGAAGGCCCTCTCTGTGGGAGCGTATCGGTCTAAGGGATGTATGGGGCAGGAGGCGGTCTCGCATATAACTAGGCCCCGAGCCATGGAGCGCTTTAAAGATGGTCGTCAAAACCTTGAAGCGCACCCGAAAGGCCACAGGAAGCCAATGCAGCTCGCGCAGGATCGGTGTTATGTGGGAGCATCTAGGGGCTCCCATAATCACCCGCGCGGCTGCATTTTGGACTAACTGTAGCTTTCGGGTGCACCTCAAGGGAAGCCCCATGTAGAGAGCATTACAGTAGTCGAGTCGGGACGTCACGAGAGCTTGAGTGACTGTGCGAAGGGCAGCCCGGTCCAGTAAGGGGTGCAATTGGCACATCAGGCGTACCTGTAGCTTGAACTGAAGGGCCTTTGGGGCTCCCTGAGTTTTGTGGTTTTCTTGCAGACGTTTCATGACCTAAGTAGGGAATATCATCAGTGCTAAAAGGGGAAGAAGAGGAGGAGGAGGAGAACTGTGGGGTCCCTTGGTGCTCTCTGATCTTGCTTGTTTTCGTGCAGATGTTTCATGATCCAACTAGATAACATCATCAGTGCTAGAAGGTAGTGGGACGCTCTCTATTTATATACAGGCTTGTTGAGTGTTCTTGCTGGTCCATAGAATTGGGATTTGGAATTGAATTTGGAATTGGGATTTGGAAATAAAATTTGGAATTGGGATTTGGAATTAGGATTTGGAATTGGAAATTGGAATTGAATTTGGAATTGAGAATTGGAATGTGTAATTTCTAATTGGAATTTGCAATTGGGATTTGGAATTAGGATTTGGAATTGGAAATTGGAATTGAATTTGGAATTGAGAATTGGAATGTGTAATTTCTAATTGGAATTTGCAATTGGGATTTGGAATTAGGATTTGGAATTGGAAATTGGAATTGAATTTGGAATTGAGAATTGGAATGTGTAATTTCTAATTGGAATTGGAATTTGGAATTAAATTTGGAATTTGGAATTGAATTTGGAATTGGAAATGAGAATTAAAATTTGGAATTGAATTTGGAATTGGGATTTGGAATTAGGATTTAGAATTGGGAATTGGAATTGGAAATTGGAATTGGAAAGTGGAATTGAGAATTGGAATTGAGAATTGGAATTTGTAATTGGAATTTCTAATTTCTAATTGGAATTGGAATTTGGTATTTGGAATTGAATTTGGATTTACAATACAATACAATAGCAGAGTTGGAAGGGACCTTGTAGGTCGTCTAGTCCAACCCCCTGTGTAGGCAGGAACCTTATACCATTTCAGACAAATGGCTATCTAACATCTTTTTAAAGACTTCCAGTGTTGGGCCATTCACAACTTCTGCAGGCAACTTCTGTTCCACTGATTAATTGTTCTCACTGTGAGGAAATTTCTCCTTGGTTCTAAGTTGCTTCTCTCCTTGATTAGTTTCCACCCGTTGCTTCTTGTCCTGCCCCCAGGTGCCTTGGAGAATAGTTTGATTCCCTCTTCTTTGGATTTGGAAATTGGAAGTGGGATTTGGAATTGGGAATTGGATTGGGAATTGGGAATTGGGAATTTGGAATTTGGACTTGGAACAAGTTATTAGCCAAATGTGATTGGATACAGAAGGAATTTGTTTCTGGTGCATAAGCACTGTACATATAAGCATACAAACAACAAGTGTGCATACAAAAAAGTAATATAATCATAAGATACCAATAGGAGAAGGCGATAGAAACTGGGGTTTGTATCTAGTTGTTTTGGCATGCAATGCCCTAGAGCGCCATCCCGAGAGGAGGAGTTGAAACAGTTTGTGGCCAGGATGTGAGGGGTCTGTAGATATTTTTTCAGCCCTCCTTCTGACCGTCATAATATGCAGGTACTCACTGGAAGCAGGTTGGTAGCCATTGGGTGTTTTTTGCAGTCTTAAATTATCTGTTGAAAGGTCTACCTGTCCTGTTTGGGCTCAGTTGTGGCCGTAAATTGAGGGTGGCCTGTAATCCCTCTGTAGAACTGTATCAGGGGCAGATTAAGCTATTGTTTAATGTTAGCTTGTTTGCCTTGAGATGGTAAGTTTCTTATTATTACTTCTTGAGCATTGGTCTGGTATTAATACGAAAGGACAAGCCAGATTCCTGTATGTAGGTAGTCCTCAACTGACGACCATGCCTGAGCCCGAAACTTTTGTCGCTAAGCGAGACATTTGTCAAGTGAATATTACCCCCATTTTACGACCTGTCTCCTCGCCGTTCTAATTGTTAAATTAGTAGCACGGTTGTTAAATGAATCTGGCTTCCTCGTGGACTCTGCTGGTCAGAAGGTCGCAAAAGGTGATTGCGTGACCCCAGGGAACTGCAACGGTCATAAATGTGAATCAGTTGCCGAGCATCTCCATTCAAATCGTCTGAACATGGAGAAGCCTGTCACTTCTTTCAGTGCCGTCGTAACTTTGAACGGTCCCTAAATGAACTGTTGCAAGTCGAGGACTACCTCTATATAGCAATAACAAACCAGGTATTCCTGATTCTTTGCACCTGACAGTTCCTCCAGGTGATCCCTTCTGCCCATTACACCTGGCTGGCCAGTGGAAGACAGACATCTGTTCTAACCTGGGCCTTGCCCTGATTTAGTCTGCCAGTTCTGGAAATTCTTATGTTTATATTAAATACCTGGCGTTGCCCAGGTATTTATTTATAGGGGGAAAATGTCCGGGCCAAACATAATTTGTAACGTTAGATTTTCCCCCTTACCAGACGGAGCCCCCTTGTCAAGCCGCTAACCATAGCAATTCCACTGCGCTGTTCAGTAGAATCCATTTTAAGGCAGTACAGTAGAATCCATTTTAAGGCACAACAGGCTGTATCTTTTTTTTTTTAAAGATATTTTTATTTTATTTTCGATTTTCAAAGTAAATAACAACATATATACTGTTACATAGCCAACATCATATTGTATTATTAAATGTTTACATCATTTCATTTTACCAACAGGCTGTATCTTAACAGAGCACACATCCTGGGAGGTGTTAGGGGTGTCTTACACCCACAGTATTTATTTCCAGAGAGTAAGACATCTGGGTACCAAGTTTGGTTGAAATTGCTCAAGGCATTCCAGAGTTATGCAGTTACACACAGAACCATTATACATACACAGACACACAGACACACAGACACGCACACACAATTTTTTGCTGATAAATAAATGAAGGGAGACCAGTATAGATCTATTTCAAGCTATTTAGCTCTCATCAGCTAGGCATACCCTTACTGGGATGGGAACCTGGGCTGTTTTTACATGTTAATCAGTTGTATTAGCTTCTAAGCCACAGGCTCTCCTCCCTTATCAGCTAAGCCAGGGGAATGATTAGCTGTTTTGTCAAGGCAGCTGGTATGCCCAAATATGGGAGGGAGCATACTGCTTCCCTTTTGCCTTTCATATCAATCAATCAACCAATCAATCAATCAATTTTATATTTATTCTTCCTCCAGATTGTGGGTAATGACAGTGAACGCCCTGCAGCCCTCCGGCAAAACGGTCAGACGGCAGAAGTACACCCAGAAGGACCTCCTCATTGATCCCCTGATCGTGTTAAGGTGTGATCCGAGGGTTCACAGGTAAGGCGGTTTCCCCCTCTCTAGCTTCGCCACGGTGAAGTAAACCCCTTGCAATTGCGTGAGGTTAGCAACGCGGTTGTTAAGCGACTCCGGCTCCTCCACGGGCTTTGCTTGTCAGGAGGTCGTAAAAGGGAATCACGCGATCCCCCCGGGACATCGCAACCGTCATAAATTGGAGTCGCTTGGTAAGCGGCTGAGTTTTGATCCCACAAATGTGGGGACACTGGAAGGGTCGTGAGGATGAAAACTGGTTCGTGACTCCCTTTTTCCCAGTGATGTTTTAACTTTGAATGGCTGTGTTGTGGCTGTTGGCCGCCGGCCCCTCCAACAGAGGAGGAGGGAGCGTGAGAGTCAGTTTCAGCGTCAAGGCAACCTGAGAGCTCCAAGGGGGAAGAGGGAATGGCGCTGTCAGAGAGAGAGCCAGAGGCTGAGCCTGGACCGTCCGTCAGCCCTCAGGTGGAGAGTCAACAGCCCCCAGGTCTGGAGATGGCAGATGAGGAAGAGGAGGAACAGCTGGATCCAGTGCATGACACTTGGAATGGGCAGAAGGTAGAGGAGAGGAGAGCAGTGGAAATCTATGGGCTGGCCCTTGGGAAGGAAGAGCCACCGCTGCTAGCGACACCCTGCCCTAGCTCTGGGGATGCGCAGAAAGCAGAGGAGAGGAGAGCAGTGGAAATCTATGGGCCAGCCCTTGGGAAGGAAGACCCACCGCTGCTAGCGAAGCCCTGCCCTAGCTCTGGGGATGCGCAGAAGGCAGAGGAGAGGAGAGCAGTGGAAATATTTGGGACGGAAGAGCCACTGCTGCTAGTGAAGCCCCACCCTAGTTCTGTGGATGTTCATAAGGCAGAGGAGAGGAGAGCAGTGGAAATCTATGGGCTGGCCCTTGGGACAGAAGAGCCACCGCTGCTAGCGAAGCCCTACCCTAGCTCTGTGAATGCTCATAAGGCAGAGGAGAGGAGAGCAGTGGAAATCTATGGGCTGGCCCTTAGGAAGGAACAGCCACCGCTGCTAGCGACGCCCCACCCTAGCTCTGTGGATGCTCATAAGACAGAGGAGAGGAAAGCAGTGGAAATCTATGGGCCGGCCCTTGGGACAGAAGAGCCACCGCTGCTAGCGAAGCCCCACCCTAGTTCTGTGGATGCTCATAAGGCAGAGGAGAGGAGAGCAGTGGAAATCTATGGGCCGGCCCTTGGGACAGAAGAGCCACCCCTGCTAGCGACGCCCTGCCCTAGCTCTGGGGATGCGCAGAAGGCAGAGGAGAGGAGAGCAGTGGAAATCTATGGGCCAGCCCTTGGGATGGAAGAGCCACCGCTGCTAGCGAAGCCCTGCCTTAGCTCTGTGGATGCTCATAAGGTTGAGGAGAGGAGAGCAGTGGAAATCTATGGGCCGGCCCTTGGGACAGAAGAGCCACCCCTGCTAGCGACGCCCCACCCTAGCTCTGTGGATGCTCATAAGACAGAGGAGAGGAGAGCAGTGGAAATCTATGGGCTGGGCCTTGGGACAGAAGAGCCACCACTGCTAGCGAAGCCCCACCCTAGTTCTGTGGATGCTCATAAGGCAGAGGAGAGGAGAGCAGTGGAAATCTATGGGCCGGCCCTTGGGACAGAAGAGCCACCCCTGCTAGCGACGCCCTGCCCTAGCTCTGGGGATGCGCAGAAGGCAGAGGAGAGGAGAGCAGTGGAAATCTATGGGCCAGCCCTTGGGATGGAAGAGCCACCGCTGCTAGCGAAGCCCTGCCTTAGCTCTGGGGATAAAAGGCAGGGGACGGAGATGAATAGATGTGGCAGACAACTATTCATCTCCCTGCTGGACAGTCTGGTTAGGCTGCTGTGTGTGAGAGAGACTTTTGGCCGTGGCTGCTTGCGCTCCTCATAAAGAGCACATTTATCGTATTTTTCGGAGTATAAGACGCACCTTTTTCCCTCAAAAAAGAGGCTGAAAATCTGGGTGCGTCTTATACACTGAATACAGCATTTTGTGCCTCCTGAAACTCTGCCCCCTTCACTAAAATGGCCGAGCATAGCCTTTAGGAATCTTTCAGAGAGCTCCTGGGGGCTGGGGAGGGCAGAAATGAGTGAAAAACGGGCCAGTTTTGTCCCTCCCAATCCCCAGCAGCTTTCTATAAGCTTCCTGTTTTTTAATAATATTTTTTTTAGCATAAAAACAAATAAAACATACATCCAGTTTCAATTTTGCGTAGCATGTCGTTTGGTCACAGGTTTTTGTGCATCAATTCTTACAATTACAAGTCTAATTACTAATTCTTCATCAAACATAACCAAGTATATCACGATTATTGAGCTTTTATATGTTGAATTAAAAATTTGTTTTTCGTTCATTTCAAACCACCTTATTCTCTTAAATACTTAATTATCTGTTTCATAACAATAAATCTTTATAAAATCACTCATCTTTTTCTATTAAATATTTATAGAACAACAAAGAAAAACTTTCCCTGAATTCATGTTTTACAACATTCTGTCAATTATCATTAGAGAATACAATACTTATACTGTGTATCACATATTCAAACTCCAATAATATTTTCCCTATATAAAACCAAAAAGTTACCAAGTGTTTCAATTCATATATATCTCAATCATTCTTTCCATCGTTATTGATCTATTTAATATACAAAGCATTCTATAAGCTTACTAAAGGCTATCCATGCTCTTTTTTTTGACAAAAAAAGGGGGCTGTTTTCACCAAAAATGGGCCATTTTTTGCTCGTTTGACCGCCCCCCCCCCTCTGAGCATTCTACAATAATAATCAATAATTTAATTTGTTGACCGCTCCCTCTCCCCAAAGGGACTCGGAGCGGTGCACAGGGCAAATAAAACAATAAATACACATACACATAATAAAAACAAATTAAATATATCCCTGCGCTAAAAATTACCAATTAAAATACTAAAATCCCTATCTAAAATTATTAACAATCCCATAGACGAGAGACTACCCTAGGCCGGCCAAGCAGAACAAATATGTTTTTAATTTTAGACGGAAGGAGCGGAGGTCCGTAGTTGTTCTAATGTTGGGGGGAAGGTCGTTCCAGAGGGCTGGGCCCGCCACAGAGAGAGCCCTTCCCCTGGGCGTCGCCCGCTGACAAAGTCTAGTGAACGGCACCCGGAGAAGCCCCTCTCTGTGGGAGCGAATTGGCCGTGTGGATGTATGAGGCAGGATCCGATCCTGCAAATAGCTAGGTCCCGAGCCATGGAGCGCTTTGAAGATGATAACTAAAACCTTGCTAACTAAAGCCTCCTAAAGGCTATGAATGCCCTTTTTTTGACAAAAAAATGGGCCCGTTTTTGTGAAAAACAGGCCGTTTTTGGGAGGTCTGCAGAGTGCAAAACCTTTTTTTTTTTTTTTAAATCCTCTTCAAAACCTTACTTATACTCCAAAAAATACGGTATTTAACTACAGAGAGTTTGTGGTGTTTGGGAGTCAGGTCAGAACAGGTTGCCTGTGTACCTCTAGCCCAGGGGTTCCCAAACTTTAAGACTTGTGGACTTCAACTCCCAGAATTCTCCAGCCAGCATAGCTCCAGCCAGCATAGCATAGCTGGCTGGAGAATTCTGGGAGTTGAAGTCCACAAGTCTTAAAAGTTTCCAAGTTTGGGAACCCCTGCTCTAGCCCCTTCTTCTCACTCCTGCGTTCTACATCTTTCCCCTGGTTGTGTCTCCTCAGGTGTCCGCCCCTGATGGATATCACCCTGCACATGCTGAATGGCTACCTGCTGGCTTCAAAAGCCTACCTGAGCGCCCACCTCAAAGAAACGGCCAATCAGGACGTCAAGCCTTTGCAAAACAACGTCACGGGTCTGGAAGGGCCCGAAGTCACGCGGGAAGAACTGAAAAATGCATTGCTGGCAGCCCAGGTAATCTTAAAAGCATCCAGCTGTTGAAAGGACCACTTTTCAACAGCTTACTGCTGGACAGACTTTATACTTTATAGGTAACTGAAGACATTGAATATATTTAACATTCCTTCCTCCTCCTATTTTCTTCACAAGAACAATTCAAGTGTTGGGCAGAGGGAGCGAGAGGGAGAGAGTTAAAGAGTTAGATAAAGAGAGAGAGAGTTAAAGTTAGAGAGAGAGTTAAAGAGTTAGATAGAGAAAGAGAGAGTTAAAGTTAGAGAGAGAGAGAAAGAGTTAGAGAAAGAGAGAGAGAGAATTAGAGAAAGAGAGAGAGAGAGTTAGAGAAAGAGAGAGATTAAAGTTAGAGAGAGAGAGATAGACAGAGAGTTAGTTAGAAAGAGAGAGAGTTAAAGTTAGAGAAAGAGAGTTAGAGAAAGAGAGAGTTAGAGTTAGAGAAAGAGAGAGAGAGTTAAAGTTAGAGAAAGAGAGAGTTAAAGAGTAAGAGAGAGTTAAAGTTAGAGAAAGAGAGAGGGAGAGAGAGTTAGAGAAAGAGAGATTAAAGTTAGAGAGAGAGTTAAAGAGAGAGTTAGAGAGAGAGAGTTAGAGTTAGAAAGAGAGAGTTAAAGTTAGAGAAAGAGTTAGAGAAAGAAAGAGTTAGAGAGTTAGAGAAAGAGAGTTAAAGAGTTAGAGAAAGTTAGTTAGAGAAAGAGAAAGATATAGTTAGAGAGAGAGAGTTAAAGTTAGAGTTAAAGAGTTAGATGAGAGAGAGTTAAAGTTAGAGAGAGAGTTAAAGAGTTAGATAGAGAAAGAGAGAGTTAAAGTTAGAGAAAGAGAGTTAAAGAGTTAGAGAAAGAGAGAGAGAGTTAGAGTTAGAAAAAGAGAGAGAGAGAGAGTTAGAGAAAGATTTAGATTTTATTTGATTTATATCCCGCCCTTCTCCAAAAGGACCCAGGGCGGCGCACAGGAATTTAAAATAACATACAAAATACTACAAAAATACAATTTTTTAAAAAAACCCATTAAATATCAAGTCCTGCGCTAAAACCAATTAAAATCCCCAATTAAAACTATCTATGCTAGTCCCAGCGGAGGTTATGTTAGGCCGGCTTGATGAAAAAGATGTGTTTTTAAACACTGGCGGAAGGGGCGGAGGTCGGTGATGGTACGGAGTTCAGGGGGTAGGTCGTTCCACAGGGCGGGGCCCGCCACAGAGAAGGCCCTTCCCCTGGGTGTCGCCAGTCGGCATTGTCCGGCTGACGGCACCCTGAGAAGGCCCTCTCTGTGGGAGCGTATCGGTCTAAGGCAGGGGTCTGCAAAGTCGGCTCTTTTAAGACTGGTGGATTTCAACTCCCAGAATTCCCCAGCCAGCTATGCTGGCTGGGGGACTCTGGGAGTTGAAGTCCACCAGTCTTAAAAGAGCCGACTTTGCAGACCCCTGGTCTAAGGGATGTATGGGGCAGGAGACGGTCTCGCATATAACTAGGTCCCGAGCCATGGAGTGCTTTGAAGATGGTCGTCAAAACCTTGAAGTGCACCCGAAAGACCACAGGAAGCCAGTGCAGCTCGCGCAGGATAGGTGTTATATGGGAGCATCTAGAGGCTCCCGTAATCACCCGCGCGGCTGCATTCTGCACTAACTGTAGCTTTCGAGTGCACCTCAAGGGAAGCCCCATGTAGAGAGCATTGCAGTAGTCGAATCGGGATGTCACGAGGGCCTGAGTGACTGTGCGAAGGGCAGCCCGGTCCAGTAAGGGGTGCAATTGGCGCATCAGGCGTACCTGATGGAACGCCCCCCTGGCCACGGCTGCCACATGGTCTTCCATGGACAGCCGGGAATCCAGGAGGACACCCAAATTGCGCGCCCTCTCCACGGGGGCCAGTGTTTCGCCCCCAATGGCCAGAGTTGGAGTAATCTGGCTGAACCGGGGTGGCAGAAACCACAGCCACTCAGTCTTGGACGGCTTGAGCTTGAGTTTGTTACTACCCATCGAGATCCGTACGGCTTCCAAACACCGGGACATCACCTCAACGGCATCGTTGGGGTGGTCTGGGGTGGATATGTACAGCTGAGTATCATCAGCGTACAGATGATATCCCACCCCAAAACCACGGATGATCTCACCCAGCGGCTTCATATATGTGTTGAATAGGAGGGGCGAGAGGACCGACCCCTGGGGAACCCTGCATAAGAGGGGCCTCGAGGCCGACCTCTGCCCCCCTGCCAACACATATTGCGACCGACCAGAGAGGTAGGACGAGAACCACCGCAAAACGGTGCCTCCCAGCCCCAACCCCCCCAGTCGGCGCAATAGGATACCATGGTCGATGGTATCAAAAGCCGCTGAGAGGTCTAACAGGACTAGAATAGAGGAATACCCTCTATCCCGCACCCTCCAGAGATCATCAACCAACGCGACCAATGCCGTCTCGGTGCTGTGACCGGGTCGGAAGCCGGACTGGTGCGGGTCTAGATAATTAATTTCCTCCAGGTGTCGCGGAAACTGTTGGGCCACCACACTCTCAACAACCTTAGCTAAAAAGTGAAGGTTGGAGACTGGACGGAAGTTCTCTAATAATGCTGGGTCCAGGGACGGCTTCTTGAGGAGGGGCCTTACTACCGCCTCTTTCAAGACGGCAGGCAAGGACCCCTCACTCAAAGATGCGTTGACAATGCCCTGGAGCCAGCCTCGTGTCGTCTCCCAGGATGCCAGTACAAGCCAGGAGGGACACGGGTCCAATAAACATGTGGTAGCCTTAAGTCTCTTAAGAGAAAGAGAGAGAGAGAGAGTTAAAGAGTTAATAATAATAATATAATAATAATATATTTAATTTCTAGACCGCTCCCTCTCCCCAAGGGGACTCGGAGCGGTGCACAGGGAAATTAAAACAATAAATATACATAGATATACAAAACAGTTAAAAACACATTAAACAATAAGACCCTGCGCTAAAATTCCCCAAAACCAATCACTAAAACCCTAAACCCTATAATACTATGGTAAGAGGCTACCCTAGGCCGGCCAGGCAGAAAAAGTGCGTTTTCAATTTCAGACGGAAGGAACGGAAGTCCGTGGTAGTTCTAATATCGGGGGGGAGGTCGTTCCAGAGGGCAGGGCCCGCCACAGAGAGAGCCCTTCCCCTGGGCATCGCCCGCTGACAAAGTCTAGTGGACGGCACCCGGAGAAGTCCCTCTCTGTGGGAGCGAATCGGCCGTGAGGAAGTATGAGGCAGAATCCGATCCCGCAGGTAGCTAGGTCCCGAGCCATGGAGCGCTTTAAAGATGATAACTAGTTAGAGAAAGAGAGAGAGTTAGAGTTAGAGTTAGAGTTAGTTAGACAAAGAGAGTTAGAGTTAGAAAGAGAGAGAGTTAAAGAGTTAGAGAAAGAGAGAGAGAGTTAAAGAGTTAGAGAAAGAGAGAGAGAGTTAAAGAGTTAGAGAAAGAGAGAGAGAGTTAAAGAGTTAGAGAAAGAGAGAGAGAGAGAGTTAGAGTTAGAGAAAGAGAGAGAGTTAAAGAGTTAGGGAGAGAGAGAGTTAAAGAGTTAGAGAAAGAGAGAGAGTTAAAGAGTTAGGGAGAGAGAGAGTTAAAGAGTTAGAGAAAGAGAGAGAGAGTTAGACAAAGAGAGTTAGAGTTAGAAAGAGAGAGAGTTAAAGAGTTAGAGAAAGAGAGAGAGAGTTAAAGAGTTAGAGTTAGAAAGAGAGAGAGTTAAAGAGTTAGAGAAAGAGAGAGAGAGAGAGTTAAAGAGTTAGAGAAAGAGAGAGAGTTAAAGAGTTAGGGAGAGAGAGAGTTAAAGAGTTAGAGAAAGAGAGAGAGTTAAAGAGTTAGGGAGAGAGAGAGTTAAAGAGTTAGAGAAAGAGAGAGAGAGTTAGACAAAGAGAGTTAGAGTTAGAAAGAGAGAGAGTTAAAGAGTTAGAGAAAGAGAGAGAGTTAGAGTTAGAGAAAGAGAGAGAGTTAAAGAGTTAGGGAGAGAGAGAGTTAAAGAGTTAGAGAAAGAGAGAGAGTTAAAGAGTTAGGGAGAGAGAGAGTTAAAGAGTTAGAGAAAGAGAGAGAGAGAGTTAGACAAAGAGAGTTAGAGTTAGAAAGAGAGAGAGTTAAAGAGTTAGAGAAAGAGAGAGAGTTAAAGAGTTAGGGAGAGAGAGAGTTAAAGAGTTAGAGAAAGAGAGAGAGGGAGAGAGAGTTAGAGAAAGAGAGAGATTAAAGTTAGAGAGAGAGAGAGTTAAAGAGTTAGAGTTAGAGAGAGAGAGTTAGAGTTAGAAAGAGAGAGAGAGAGTTAAAGTTAGAGAAAGAGAGTTAAAGAGTTAGAGAAAGAGAGAGTGCGCGTGTGTGTGTGTGTGAGACAGGGGGAAAGAGAAAGTGTGAAAGATTTAAAGAGAGTTAGAGAAAGTTTGTGTGTGAGAGTATGTATGTGAGTGTATGAGAGATTGAGATAAAGAGCTAGAGAGATAAAGGGTGAGTGATCGTGTTAAAGTGTGTGTGTGAGAGAGATAAAGAGAGTGAGTGTGTGAGAGAATTAGAGAGAGTGTGTGTGTGTGTGAGAGAGAGAGTGTGTGTTAGAGAAAGAGTGTGTTTGTGTGAGAGACAGTGTGTGAGGGAGAAAGAGAGAGATTGGCCCGAAGTCACCCAGCCAGTTTTTGTGCCTAGAATGGAACTAGAACTCACCATCTCCTGGTGATCGGGCCAAATCACCCAGCTGCCTTTGGGTGCCTAAGACCGGATTAGAATTCACCACCTCCTGGTTTCTTTGCATCCTAGTGTAAAGTTTGAAACTTGGACAGCTATGTGCCTCTTTGGCCCAACTTACCATTAGACTAATGGGGGTGGGGGTGGGGGTGGGTGGGGAGATGTTTCAAGGACTTCGTAACAGGTGTGGAGTTGAAGCAGATGGTTCCCATAACCAAGTGTACTTGTTTTCATGGAAGATGTGAGAGGTTGGGGGGTTGGCTGGAGAAATTATTGTTTCATTCTATGAACCGGTGCCTGGGGACCTCAGAGTTACCGTATTTCAGACAATACAATACAATAGCAGAGTTGGAAGGGACCTTGGAGGTCATCTAGTCCAACCCCCTGCCTAAGCAGGAAGCCCTACACCTCTTCAGGCCAATGGCTATCCAACATCTTCTTGAAGACTTCCAGTGTTGGGGCATTGACAACTTCTGGAGGCAACTTCTGTTCCACTGATTCGTTGTCCTCACTGTCAGGAAATTTCTCCTCAGTTCTAAGTTGCTTCTCTCCTGGATTAGTTTTCACCCATTGCTTCTTGTTCTGCCCTCAGGTGCTTTGGAGAAATAATAATAATAATAATAATAATAATAATAATAATAATAATAATAATAATAATAATAATAATAATAATAATAATAATAATATTTTTATTTTATATACCGCGTCCTCTCCCCAAGGAGACTCGGAGCGGTGCACAGGGAAAAATTTAAAATACTATAAAAAGAATACATACAATAAATACAATAGATAAAAACGAATTAAATTAGAAATGTCCCTGCGCTAAAATCCCCAAGTTACACACTAAAATTCCCTAACATCCTAAAAGGTAGAGACTAACCTAGGCCGGCCAAGCAGAAAAAGTATGTTTTAAGTTTTTGACGGAAGGAGCGGAGGTCCGTAGTTGTTCTGATGTCGGGGGGAAGGTCGTTCCAGAGGGCTGGGCCCGCCACAGAGAAGGCCCTTCCCCTGGGCGTCGCCCGCTGACAAATTCTAGTGGACGGCACCCCGAGAAGTCCCTCTCTGTGGGAGCGAATCGGCCGTGAGGATGTGTGGGGCAGGATCCGATCCCGCAGATAGCTGGGTCCCGTGCCATGGAGCGCTTTAAAGATGACAACTAGCACCTTGAAGCGCACCCGAAAGACGACAGGCAGCCAGTGCAGCTCGCGCAAGAGCGGTGTTATATGGGTAGACCTAGAGGTCCCCATTATTGCTTGCGCGGCTGCATTCTGGACCAGCTGAAGTCTTCGGGTGCACCTCAGGGGGAGCCGCATGTAGAGAGAGTTACAATAGTCCAGACGGGATGTCACGAGGGCATGAGTGACTGTGCAAAGGGCATCCCGATCCAATAGGGGGCGCAACTGCCGTACCAGGCGAACCTAGTAGAAGGCCCTCCTGGCCACGGCTGTCACTTGATCTTCCATGGACAGCCGGGTATCCATGAGGACACCCAAGTTGCGTGCCCCATCCACAGGGGTAAGGTGTTCGCCCCCTATGGCCAGTGATGGAGTCAACTGGTTGAATCGGGCGGCCGGAAACCACAGCCACTCGGTCTTGGACGGATTGAGTCTGAGTCTGTTACTTCCCATCCAAATAGCTTGACTCCCTCTTCTTTGGGGCAAACCCTGAGATATTGGAACATGGCTATCATTTCTCCCCTGGTCCTTCTTTTCATTAAACCATACATAACCAGTTTCTGCAACCGTTCTTCATATGTTTTAGTCTCCAGTACCCTAATCACTCTACATGGGGCTTCCCTTGAGGTGCACTCGAAAGCTGCAGTTAGTCCAGAATGCGGCCGCGCGGGTGATTACGGGAGCGCCTAAACACTCCCATATAACACCGATCTTGCGCGAGCTGCACTGGCTTCCTGTGGTCTTTCGGGTGCGCTTCAAGGTTCTGACGACCATCTTCAAAGCGCTCCATGGCTCGGGACCTAGTTACATGCGAGACCGTCTCCTGCCCCATACATCCCTAAGACCGATACGCTCCCACAGAGAGGGCCTTCTCAGGGTGCCGTCGGCCGGACAATGCCGACTGGCGACACCCAGGGGGAGAGCCTTCTCTGTGGCGGGCCCAGCCCTTTGGAACGACTTACCCCCTGAACTTTGCACCATCTCCGACCTCCGCCTCTTCTGCAAGTGCTTAAAGACACATCTGTTCCATCTAGCCGGCCTAGCGTAACCTCCATAATGACTTGTAGATAGTTTTAAATTTTGGGGATTTTAATTTGGTTTTAGCGCAGGATTTTCATTAATAAGTTTTTTAAATTTGTTATATGGTTTTGTATGTATTTTAATATGTCTGTGCGCCGCCCTGGGTCCGTTTGGAGAAGGGCAGGGTATAAATTTAATAAAATCAAATTAAAATCAAAATCAAATCACAGTATTAGTGATTGCAGTACTCCAAGGGTGGCCTTCCCAAGGCCTTATAAAGTGGTATTTACACTTCAGGTGATCTTGATTCTCTCCCTCTGTTTATGTAGCCTAGAACTGTGTTGGCCTTTTTGGCAGCTGCTGCCCATGGCTGTCTCCTATCTAAATGGTTGTCCACTAGGACTCCAAGATCCCTCTCACAGTTCCTATTATTGAGCAAGGTACCAACTATACTGTCTGCCCTGCCCAGCCCCCAGGAGCACTCTGGAAGCCTCCTAAAGGCTCTGCACGGCCATTTTGTTGAAGGGGGCAGGGTTTCGGGAGGCCAAAAATGCTGTATTCAGTGTATAAGACGCACCAAGTTTTTATCCTCTTTTTTGAGGGAAAAAGGTGCGTCTTATACTCCGAAAAAAATACGGTAATTTTGCTTCGACATTACCAGGCAGTGCATTAAGTAAATAGTAAGGTTTTCGGAAACAAAATGAACTTGGAGTTTTATTTGGATTCTCGAGCTGGATGCTTTCCCTCGCCAACCATGGCCTGGTCCCCAACCTGCTTGGTTGCTCTTGACTTCCCTCTTTCCAGGACAGTGCGGCGGTCCAGATCCTCCTGGAGATTTGCTTGCCTTTGGAAGAAGAAAGTCCTCTGCGCAGGAAGTCCACCAGGCTACTAAAGAGCCAGCCGGGAAGTGCCACACACAGTCATCCGAACAAGCAGATCAAAGAGGAGGAGGAGGAGGAGGAGGAAGGAGGAGACGGAGAGGACGTAGAAGACAGCCTTCTCTGCAACATGAGAGAAGTCCAGTGCCTGGTTTGCTGTCTCGTGCACCAGATGTTCATCGCCGACCCCAACATTGCTAAGCTGGTCCACTTCCAGGTGTGCGCTTGTTTTTTTCAGCTGCTTTTTGGACAACTTGGCTGTTCATGCCATGCAGGACCATCTAGACCAGTGGTTCCCAAACTTAGCAACTTTAAGACTTGTGGACATCAACTCCCAGTATTCTCCAGCCAGCAGAGCTTTAAGCTCTGCTGGCTGGAGAATTCTGGGAGTTGAAGTCCACAAGACCAGTCCACAAGGACCATCTAGACCAGTAGTTCCCAAACTTGGCAACTTTAAGACTTGTGGACTTCAACTCCCAGGATTCTCCAGCCAACAGAGCTTGAAGAGAGCTTAAAGCTCTGCTGGCTGGAGAATTCTGGGAGTTGAAGTCCACAAGTCTTAAAGTTGCCAAGTTTGGGAACCTCTGATCTAGACCAGTGGTTCTCAACCTGTGGGTCGCGACCCCTTTGGGGGGGCAAATAACTCTTTCACAGGGGTCACCTAAGACCATCGGAAAACACATATTTTCTTTCTTTTTTTTGAAAGATTTTTTTATACACATACAAAAACAGACAAAACATATAGACTTCTACCATCCTCATCAGTTATGTATATATAGCATGTCGTTCGGTTACAAGATTTTTGTGGTTCAATATTTCAATTACATATATAATCACTAAATATCGATTCGATATAAATAAATACATCCCTATCCTTATGCCTCATATATTCAGTTACAGCCGATATTCCTTCCTTTTAAACAGGGGTTATTCTCTTAACATCCTTAATTGTCCCTTTGACACCAATACAACTTTACGTAATCACCTCTCTCATTCTATTAATTTTACAATACAGATACGCAGGAGGTTTCCATCAGTTTATAATTATACATTATAATTATACATTATATAAGTCTCCTCATGGTGCCGTCGGCTAAACAATGTTGACTGGCGACACCCAGAGGGAGAGCCTTATCCATGGGAGCACCTGTCCTCTGGAACGAATGGCCCCCGGAATTAAGAACTATCCCTGACTTAGGCACCTTCCGCCGCGGTCTCAAAACCTTTTTTTGCCAACAAGCTGGGCTGGCATAAAAATGAATTTTAAATTACAAATTTTTATTAATTTTAATCGGGTTTTTTTTAAAAAAAAAAATTGAGGCCAAATTGTTTAATATGTTTTTAAAAAACTTTTTAAACTTTTATATATCTGTTTTGCTTTGGCTGTACACCGCCCTGAGTCCTTCGGGAGTAGGGCAGTATAAAACACTAATAAAACCTAAACCTAAACATCATTACTTTCTATTATACGTATTTCCGATGGTCTTAGGAACCAGGAATTAGAAATTTATGATTGTGGGGTCACCACAACATGAGGAACTGTAATAAAGGCTGACGGCATTGGGAAGGTGGAGAACCACTAACCTATATCCATGATGGCGAACCTTTTCAGCACCGAGTGCGGAGAAGGGACCATGCACGCATGCGCCAAAAACGGAGAACTTCATGTTCAGGAAGAGGAGCTGCCCAGGGGCCATGCGCGTGTTGGAAAACGAAGTTGTGGTTTCCTACGTGTGCATACGCACTGGTCAGCAAGTTTTCTGGTTATTGCTGCACATGCCAGGCACTGATCAGCTGGCCTGTGCTTATGCTCACACCGGGAAAAGGAAGACCAGCTCTTAAGGTCTCTGGCACTGCTGCAGGCCAGCTGATCGTTGTAGGCGCATGCACGGCAGAAACCCGGAAGAGGAATGGGTGACATCGCCTGTGCCAGGCGACATGGCTCCATGGGTCTCTTCAGGCATGCGTGCTACAAGTTCGCCATCACGGATCTATAGCTTTCAATGGGGATGTGTGGGGGTGTTTCCTGGGATCTGTCACTTGAGTGCAAAGTGGCATTAGTTAAATATATCTGATAACACCGGTAATCCTCTAGTTACGACCCTAATGTCCAACCCATTTTATGACTGTTAACAACTTACGACCGTAATGGGCAAGCTCTATTGTGCCCACCAGGTTACCGCGCTTTTCATCAGCCTCGGGCCCTAGGCAGGGGTGGTGGGGTAGCGGTTATCATTAGGGAAGGTCTGGAGCCGAGAGAGACCATTGTGCCACAGACCACCGGTTGTGAGTCCCTCTGTGTGAAGTGGGGCCTAGGGAGGCAGTTGGGCTTGCTAGTTGTATACCTGGCTCCCCGCTATGTAACAGCAGCCCTGCCCGAGCTCCTCGAGGTGATCGCTACGATGGCAGTTGAGACCCCCAGACTTTTAGTCATGGGGGACTTTAATCTGCCATCGGTGGGCGAATCATCCGGGGTAGCTCGGGAGTTCATGGCTTCCATGACGGTCATGGACCTGACCCAAGTAATTCAAGGCCCCACTCACGAGGGTGGACATACACCGGATCTCATCTTTGTCTCAGGCCAATGGAAGAGTGATCTGGGTATAGGGGATATAGTCATCACGCCCTTGTCATGGACAGACCACTCACTTCTCCGGCTCGACTTTCCAACCGCTGCCCCTCACCGCGGGGAGGCGGAACCTGAGTCACCAATTTGGTTCCGCCCTAGGCGCCTGATGGACCCTGATGGGTTCCAGACGGCGCTTGGGCCACTTCCTGTACCCCTGACCCGCGCCCCGATGGAGGACTTCGTGGCCGCATGGAATACTGCGACCACGGGAGCCTTGGATCGGGTCGCGCCCTTGCGGCCTCTCTTGTGGCGGCGAGCCACCCTGGCTCCTTGGTTCACCGAGGAGCTAAGGGTGATGAAACGCCACAAGAGATGCCTAGAGAGAAGATGGAGGTCTACCCGTTCTGAATCCGACCGGACACAGGTAAGAGCCCATTTACGGACTTACATTGTGGCGCTGAGAGTGGCCAAACGCCATCATTGCGCCACCCTCATAGCATCCGCAGAAAACCGCCCTGCCGCCCTGTTTAGGGTGACCCGCTCCCTCCTCCAACAGAGGGTGCGGGAAGCCCCGCTACAGGGTAGAGCAGAGGAATTTGTGATTTTTCTGCAGGAGAAAATCGCTCAGATACAGAACGAGCTAGCCCCCATTGATGGCCCAGTGGGATGCCACGAGACAGATCTTGTTTGGGAGGAGTTTGACTCCGTTACTTCCGAGGATATGGACAGGTTACGTGGGCGACTGCGAGCCACCACATGTTTATTGGACCCGTGTCCCTCCTGGCTTGTACTGGCATCCTGGGAGGTGACACGAGGCTGGCTCCAAGAGGTTGTCAACGCATCCTTAAGTGAGGGCTCCTTGCCTGCTTCCCTAAAAGAGGCTATGGTGAGGCCCCTCCTTAAGAAGCCCTCTTTGGATCCAGCTCTTTTAACCAACTATCGTCCAGTCTCCAACCTTCCCTTCTTGGCGAAGGTTGTTGAGAGTGTGGTGGCACAACAGTTTCCCCGTCACCTGGAGGAAGTTGATTATCTAGACCCGCGCCAGTCCGGCTTTCGGCCCGGGCATAGCACCGAGACGGCATTGGTCGCGTTGGTCGATGATCTCTGGAGGGCCAGAGATGGGGGTTGTTCCTCCATCCTGGTCCTATTAGACCTCTCGGCGGCTTTTGATACCATCGACCATGGTATCCTATTGCATCGGCTGGGGGGGGTTGGGGGTGGGAGGCACCGTTTTGCGGTGGTTCTCCTCCTACCTCTCTGGCCGATCGCAATTTGTGTTGACAGGAGAGCAGAGGTCGACCCCGAGACCCCTCACATGTGGGGTGCCTCAGGGGTCGGTCCTCTCGCCTCTCCTGTTTAACACATATATGAAGCCGCTGGGTGAGATCATCCGTGGTTTTGGGGTAGAGTACCATCTTTACGCTGATGATACTCAGCTGTATATATCTACCCCAAACCACCCCAACGATGCCGTAGCGGTGATGTGCCAGTGCCTGGAAGCCGTACGGATCTGGATGGGAAGAAACGGACTCAAGCTCAACCCGACCAAGACCGAGTGGCTGTGGTTTCCGGCTGCCCGATTCAACCAGTTGACTCCATCGCTGGCCATTGGGGGCGAACATCTTGCCCCAGTGGATGGGGTGCGCAACTTGGGTGTCCTCCTGGATGCCCGGCTGTCCATGGAAGATCAAGTGACAGCCGTGGCCAGGAGGGCGTTTTACCAGGTTCGCCTGGTTCGCCAGTTGCGCCCCCTATTGGATCGGGACGCCCTTCGCACAGTCACCCATGCTCTCGTGACATCCCGACTGGACTATTGTAACTCTCTCTACATGGGGCTCCCCTTGAGGTGCGCCCAAAGACTTCAGCTGGTCCAGAATGCAGCCGCGCGAGCAATAATGGGTACCGCAAGGTATACCCATGTAACACCGCTCTTGCGCGAGCTGCACTGGCTACCTGTCGTCTTTCGGGTGCGCTTCAAGGTGTTAGTTCTCATCTTTAAAGTGCTCCATGGCTCGGGACCTAGCTATCTGCGGGATCGGATTCTGCCCCATACATCCTCCCGGCCGATTCGCTCCCACAGAGAGGGACTGCTCCGGGTGCCGTCCACTAGACTTTGTCAGCGGGCGACGCCCAGGGGAAGGGCCTTCTCTGTGGCGGGCCCAGCCCTCTGGAACGACCTTCCCCCCGACATTAGAACAACTATGGACCTCCGCTCCTTCCGTCAGAAATTAAAAACCCACTTTTTCTGCTTGGCCGGCCTAGGTTAGTCTCTACCCAGGGATTAGGGATTGTTAATTTTAAATGGGAATTTTAGTGCAGGGATAGTCAAATTTAATTTGTTTTTATTGTATTTATTGTATTCATGTATATATTTTATGCTGTTTTATTTCTCCCTGTACACCGCTCCGAGTCCCCTAGGGGAGAGGACGCGGTTATACAAATAAATATTCGATATTCGATTCTATTATGGTCGTAACTCGAGGACCACCTTTTTTGTCAGTTTCTCGAATGGGGTATTGTTTGCTTGATCGTGAGTCTGAAGTTAATCTTGGAGTGAATCTATGACACGGATGTCAAATTCACGGCCTCACGCTGCCTTCACGGGACGTTTCATGACATTTTTTTCCCTTCCCGGAGCTGGGATGGGAGTGGCGTGACGCCTCCGGCCCTCAGGCCACCAGTTTGACACCCCTGATCTAAGCTGATCTGGGTGCTGATTGCTGGTGGGGAGATGCTGGAGTCTTTTTGTTCTCTTTTGAGCTGGTTGACTGTCCCTTTTGCATTGTCTATGAAGGTCAAGGTTCCCCTTGCACATATGTGCTAGTTGTTCCTGACTCTAGGGGGCGGTGCTCATCTCCGTTTCAAAGCTGAAGAGCCAGCGCTGTTCGAAGACGTCTCCGTGGTCATGTGGCCGGCATGACTCAACGCCGGAAGCGCACGGAACGCTGTTCCCTTCCCACCAAAGGTGGTCCCTATTTTTCTACTTGCATTTTTGTGTGCTAGGTTGGCAGAAGCTGGCATAGTCTATAGACCTTGTTAAAGACGCCAGAATATAAACTGGCAGCAAACAGCACTCCTTACTAGCATTGATGATGTTACCTAGTTGGGTAATGAAACAAGCAAGCTCAGAGAGTACCAAGGACCCTTCACGACAACCCTGAGCTACCAATATTCGCCTTTGCTTTTGCTTGAAACAGGCAGGGCTCATTTTTTTCTTCCCTTTCTCTCCCAACAGGGCTACCCTTGTGAGTTGCTTTCCCTAACCGTGGCTGGCATCCCTTCAATGCATATCTGCCTGGACTTCATCCCCGAACTGATTGCTCAGCCTGAACTGGAGAAGCAGGTACTAGCTCACTCAGCGGCAGCACTCTGCCGGCCAAAATGGGGCCTGTAGGGAGGTGCACAAGCCCCCCCCCTCCACTTTCCGCTGCCCATTTTTGGCCTCCACAGTCTCCTGCAACCTCTCTGCCAGCCAATGGAGGCTGAAAACTGGTCACACGGCCCCCTGCAGCCCATTTTCAGCCGGCAGAGTGCTGCAGGAGGCTGTGGAGGCCAAAAACAGGCAGGGGAGGACTACGTGGCCCCCCGCAGATCCTTTTGGCAGGCAAAAGCACGGCGGGCCATTCTGTTGCTATTTCCAAGCTGGCTCCACGAGCCAGATCTAAGCACCTTTGTTAAGGAAATCTGATAGCAACTCTGGATTCAGAACCAGTGTTACAACTCTGGTCCCGTAACCAGTGTTAGGAAATAAATGCGGAATAGTGTAATTCACCGGACAGTAAAGAGATACGTTGCTTTAACCACAAACAAACTCTAAAATAGTGATAGTAAGAAAATAAATAGTCTTTACTTTGTAGCAACTAAAATACTTCTTCCAACCAGTGAGGCTAACTTCTCAAAACAATAACAGTCCTTCACCAAACAGAGTTTTCTTACAGTGATGCAAAACAAATACTTCTTCAGTCTTCATCTCCTCAGTGGCAAAAAGTAAGAACAGGAATGGAATCGAAAAGGGGATGGACTGTGTTCCTGAGCTTCCTTTATGGTAGAGCTGAGAAGCACAGCCAATCAGAATTCAACACAGTTCTTAAGAACACAGTTCTTAAAGCTACATAACTCCTTAAGAACATATACTCATATATATTGTCAACCCAATATAAGGCTGAATATCCTAACAAAATCCCCGTTAGGAGACCGAAAGTGCGCAGCGAAATGTAGCAAGAGAGATGTTGCTGAACACTCACACTAGCAGTCACAGACACTGAATTGTAAAACAAATAGATGTTTACTTTAATATAAAATATAAAAACTTTATTTAAAATAAAGTGATAGAAACTTCTTCATAAACAGTTGAGAAGTACTGTAGTCCTAAATCATATAAACAGTCTAGTACTCAAAGTTGGCTAACAGTTGTACAACTCACAATTATCCACGCTGATCAATGCCCGACACACACAACAGCCATCATCTGAGAATCAGCATCTAACAGTGATCCTGGCTCCCTCTTATGGCCGATTGAGGAAACAGCAGCCAATCACATTTTACTGCAGTAGTTAAAGTTACAGATACAGTATTGCAATCATGGTTTATATCAGGGGTCTCAAACTCAATTTACCTGGGGGCCGCTGGAGGCAGAGTCTGGGTGAGGATGGGCCGCATAAGGGATTCCACAGAGGTCCACTCCCCCTGCGGGCTGCACTAATATTATACTTTCATATCACGGTGGGGGCCACAAGATACCGTCCTGCTGGCCACAATTGGCCTGCGGGCTGCGAGAATGAGACCTCTTGTTTATATATTGCCAACGCAACATTCAGATTACATTCCTAACAACCTTGCGTTTGACACTCCTGCTTTAAAGATCTTTTTTGACTGCTTTTCTGGTTTGGTTTCCTTCCTTCCTTCCTTCCTTCCTTCCTTCCTTCCTTCCTTCCTTCCTTCCTTCCTTCCTTCCTTCCTTCCTTCCTTCCTTCCTTCCTTCCTTCCTTCCTTCCTTTCTTTCTTTCTTTCTTTCTTTCTTTCTTTCTTTCTTTCTTTCCCAAGTGTGATTGGACACACAAGACCTTTGTGTCAGGCCTGCTTCTTCCATTACTCAAGAAAGACCACACTTAAAACACATTGTAAATGTTTACGGTTACTTTTGCTGAATAAGAAAGGACAGCAGCGAAAGTTAAGCAAGGAATGAGTAATTTAGGCGCGAAGCATACATATCAAAGCATAAGCCAACCCTAATAACCCATGACCCCCACAGTAGTGTCCAATGCAATATCATCCACGGTGTCAGATGGGCAGCACGTCCATAGCGGTCATCAGAATGGAATGCGATACCGTTGGGCCTGGCGATATCACCTCCTAGCTCCAATCTCCCTCCAGCACACATAATGTCCAAAGCCCACAGCCCCCACCCTCCCCGTTTCAATGGCAGCCGAAGCAGGCAGTAAAGCGAAGGCTGACACTTTGTCTTTGGTGCAGATGCTCTCAGTGTACCTAAAAAGATAAGATACATTCGTCAAGAATCATAAAAGTGCAACACTTAATGGTAGTCATAGGGTACAAAACAAGCAATCAGGAAACAATCCATGTCAATATAAATCGCAAGGATACAAGCCACAAAGTTGATTTGATTTATTCAGATTTATACCCCGCACCTTCTCCAAAAAGGACCCAGGGCGGCGCACAGGAAATTTAAAACATAACAAAAGGTACAAAATTTTAAAAAACTATTAAATATTAAATATACCCTGTGCTAAAATTGTATAAAATCCCCCAAATTAAAACTATCTAAAAAACGGTCAAAACGGGAGGTTATGCTAGGCCGGCTTGTTGGAAAAGATGCGCCTTAAGATGCTGGCGGAAGAGGCGGAGGTCTGAGATGGTACATAGTTCGGAGGGTAAGTCGTTCCAGAGGATAGGGCCCGCCACAGAGAAGGCCCTTCCCCTGGGTGTCGCCAACCGACATTGCCCAGCCGACGGCACCCTGAGAAGGCCCTCTCTTTGGGAGCGGATCGGCCGTAGGGATGTATGGGGCAGGAGACGGTCTCGCATATAACTAGGCCCCGAGCCATGGAGCGCTTTGAAGATGGTCGTCAGAACCTTGAAGCGCACCCGAAAGGCCACAGGAAGCCAGTGCAGCTCGCGCAGGATCGGTATTATATGGGAGTACATGGAGGCTCCCATAATCACCCGCGCGGCCGCATTCTGGACTAACTGTAGCCTTCGAGTGCACCTCAAAGGAAGCCCCATGTAGAGAGCGTTAGTCCTGCAGTCATAAGTGGGAGGAACGATGAGAAGACTAATAGTAACAGCAGTGCAACCTTAGTGAATAGTTTGCTTCTCCTTTCCCAGATCTTCGCTATCCAGTTGCTTTCTTACTTGTGCATTCAGTACGCGCTACCCAAGTCTCTCAGCGTGGCGCGTTTGGCTATCAACGTCATGGGAACCCTGCTGACAGGTAAGCCAGGTTAGCCCTGGAACCTAGTTAGTGTTGGAAAGTCAAAGGGGATTTTCTGTCTCTGGGATTCCCTTTCTGGAACCAGGTCTCTGTTGGTAGTGGGGAAAACGCAGTACCCACCTAGCCCTTCCTGGTGAGTTGAGTGACATTGCTCTCCCCAGTCTCTTTATGTTGTCTGTCATGAATAGGATAGGATAGGATAGAGAATTAGATTAGAATAGAATAGAATAGAATAGAATAGAAGATAGGAAATCTACTTAACAGCAGCTACGATTTACTTAACAACCCTGGCAGAAAAGGTCATAAAATCAGGCACGCCTCCCTTAATAATTGCCTTCCTTAGCCACAGAAGCCAAAGTTGGTTGTAAGTCGAGGACTACCTGTAGTTACCGTATTTTTGAGTATTTTGGGGAGGAAAACAAGGGGGGGGGGAATCTGCCTCCCAGCAATTTTCCTCCTTGCAGCAAACAGCAAACCGTACAGACAATATACTCGGTTTTTGGTGTTACATTTCAGACTATACTTGTACAGATGTTGTTAAAATTGATGTGCTTTGTGGAGGTATAGTTATTCTCTGCTATTTAAAAGAAGATACAATAGCACGGGGCCTCTTCGGATCAAGCATTTGTTTTAAAAAGCTTCTTCGTTTTGTTACGTTGTCTAGAACAATAATAAAGCAGTCTTTAAAAATTAGTCTAATCATTGGAGCATTCTCTAGGCTTTTATAGTTGTTGACTTACCTCCTTGCAGCAAACAGCCTGATTAGCACAAGGAAAAAAAAATCTGCCTCCCAGCAATTTGCCTTGTGGAGCAAACAGCAAGTTTCACTTTCAGTTTCTCCCAATCATCAGCTGTTTCAGGCTGCAGGGATTGCTATAGCCTATTGCAGCCTCTGCAAGCTCCATTTTCCCCATTTGCTGCAAGGAGGTAAATTGCTGGAAGGCAGAGGCCAAAGAGAGGGGGGCGGTGGGTGGGTGGGGCTACAATTCAGTGTATAAGACATACCCAAATTTTCACCCTCTTTTAGGGGGTGGGGGGGAGGAAGTCCGTCTTATACTCTGAAAAATACGGTAAGTAACCATCTTCTGCAAATCCTTACCGTTCTTTCAAACTGTTATTTCTGCGGTCTCCACAGTTCTGACCGAGGCCAAGCGTTACACGTTTTTTATGCCTACCCTGCCGTGCTTGGTCTCCTTCTGCCAAGCCTTCCCTCCCCTCTACGAAGACATCATGTCCCTCCTCATCCAAGTTGGACAGGTTTGCGCCTCCGACGTGGCCACAGAAACGAGGGATTTCGACCCGATTATTACACGTAAGCCATCGTATCCCAACGCGTTCCATCTTCTTTGCTTGCCCTTCGGCTTGTGCCAGGGATGGCAAAGCTTTTCGGCACCGAGTGGCCAAATCGGAACTGTGCATGCGTGTGTGCCGGAGCACTGGAAACCCAAAGACCAGCTGGCTGATGCACACAGGCCTGCTTCTTGGCTGTTTTGGGGGCCACTTTCAGGCCGTTTAAAAAAAATAAAGAAACAGTTTTTTCCATTTTTTTTATACATAAATATCATCTTTGCAACATTCCCGCATTGTTAAGCATCCATTATACTCTTTTTATCCGTACATATATACCTTACATTCTCTATCTATCTATCTATCTATCTATCTATCTATCTATCTATCTATCTATCTATCTATCTATCTATCTATCTATCTATCTATCTATCTATCTATCTATCTATCTTTCTATCTCTGTCTGTCTGTCTGTATCTATCTATCTATCTATCTATCTATCTATCTATCTATCTATCTATCTATCTATCTTCTATCTATCCATCTATCTATTATCTATCTATCTATCTATCTATCTATCTATCTATCTATCATCTATCTATCTCTTCTATCTATCTGTATCTATCTATCATCTATCTATCTATCTATCTATCTATCATCTATCTATCTCTTCTATCTATCTGTATCTATCTATCATCTATCTATCTATCTATCTATCTATCTCTTCTATCTATCTCTTCTATCTATCTGTATCTATCTGTCTGTCTGTCTGTCTGTATTTATCATCTATCTATCTATCTATCTATCTTCTATCTATCCATCTATCTATTATCTATCTATCTCTTCTATCTGTATGTATGTATGTATGTATGTATGTATGTATGTATCTATCTATCTATCTATCTATCTATCTATCTCTTCTATCTATCTATCTATTATCTATCTATCTATCTGTATCTATCTATCTATCTATCTATCTATCTATCTATCTATCTATCTATATCTCTTCTATCTATCTATCATCTATCTATCATCTATCTATCTCTTCTATCTGTATCTATCTATCATCTATCTATCTATCATCTATCTATCTCTTCTATCTGTATCTATCTATCTATCTATCTATCTATCTATCTATCTATCTATCTATCTACCTTTATCTATCTATGTTATCTATCTATATCTATATCTATCTATCTATCTATCTATCTATCTATCTATCTATCTATCTATCTATCTATCTATCTATCTATCTATCATCTATCTATCTATCTATCTACCTTTATCTATCTATGTTATCTATCTATATCTATATCTATCTATCTATCTATCTATCTATCTATCTATCTATCTATCTATCTATCTATCTATCTATCTATCTATCTATCTACTATATCTATCTGTCTATCTATCTCTTCTATCTCTCTATATCTATCTATCTATCTATCTATCTATCTATCTATCTATCTATCTATCTATCTATCTATCTATCTATTGTCTATTTTTACACATTTTCATCTATATTTATACTTATATTTCTTGTATACATATTACTATTTCCCTGCACTTATTTCTATACAATACATCCTATATCATTCTATGTACATATATTTCTTTTATAATCCTTATTCTGTACTATTTTATATACAATCTATCTTACATTACCCCCCCCTCTTGTTAATTCTGCAATTTAATAATTATTTTCTAATTTCTTAATCTTTTTTCTCCCTTTACTGCTTTCTTATTCTTTGCATTTTTCCTCTAGCCCAGAGGCTGGCTGGGGAATTCTGGGAGTTGAAGTCCACCAGTCTTAAAAGAGCCAACTTTGCAGACCCCTGCTCTAGCCCAGTGTTTCTCAACCTTGGCAACTTGAAGACGTCTGGACTTCAACTCCCAGAATTCCCCAGCTAGCATTCGCTGGCTGTAGAATTCTGGGAGTTGAAGTCCGGACATCTTCAAGTTGCCAAGGTTGAGAAACACTGTTCTAGCCGTTTGTACCATAAATTCCATACTGAATAGTACTCAGATTCTTCTTTGTCTTTCTTTTTTTTTTGTGAGTCTGTCCATTACATCGCATTCTAATACTTTTTTTTTTAATCACATTTTTCTTCTGTCGATGTAGTGTGGTTTTTCCAGTTTTGTGCATATACGATTCTTGCTGCAATTACTACATGCAATATTAAATATTTGATTCCCCCCCCCCTCATAATTCCCTGTAATTATCCCTAATAGGAATAATTCCAGCTTTAGATCTTTTGGTTGTTGTGGTTATCTCTTCCAGCCAGTTTTTTATCCAATATTTTTTTGCTGCCATACACGTCCACCACACATGATAAAATGTTCCCTGGGCCTGGCTACATTTCCAGCACTCCGAAAATATTTTAGCTATTCTTGCTGATGGCAGGTGCCATCTGTAGAACATTTTGTGTAAGTTTTCCCTGTATGTCGTTGTAAGGCCGTTTTTGTAATAGTCTTTGTGGGCACCGGAGCACTGGAAAACGGCCCAGAAAACGGCCTGGTTTTTGGCCGTTTTCAGGCCATTTTCTGGGGCTCCAGCGCCCCGCAGCAAATACCAGCTGGTGACGGCACGCGTTCCCACAGAGAGGGCTTTGCGTGCCACCTCTGGCACACATGCCAAAGCTTCGCCATCACCTTCCTATGCCTAACTTCACAGCCTAACATCATCTGAGCGTTTCCACTCTCCCACATTTAACTTGGTTTATCTCTCCCCCCCCCCCCTTTCCTGCCCTGAATGTTTTACCTCTAGGCCTCCAGCAACTGAAGGAAAAACCTACGGAGCAGACGAGGCTTCCCACGACCCACAAAACCGGAGGAGGGACCCCTAGCGCAGACCCCAACGTCCAACTCTGTCACTGCATTGAAAATACCTTCGTGGATATCATTAACATGAGCGTCGGGGCCGTTTAAGCACCTCCAGACGGGTCAGGCTGTGGCAAAATCGTGGGATGGCCGTGGGAATTTTTTTTTGTCGCAGTAAAACGAAGGATTGTCTGGAAACTTTTGTCACCACTGCGGCATTGAGCCACAAGTCAACCACTGCTGCTTTCAGAGAAAGCATCTCTAGGCTGGGACGATTAAGATCTGTTCTCTTCGGACAAGCACATCCTGGCTGGAGATTTTGAGAAGAGGAGCACGATGGGTCAAAGGCAGGGGAAAGCTGGTCTGTTGTTGCCCTTTCCCTGCTGCAGGAATCCAGGTTTCCTTGCCTTTCAAAGAGGAGGCCGTACAATCAACGGATTGCCAACGTTGTCATGTAACATCATTCGGGGAATTGGATTCACTTTTTGGATTTTTAAAAAGGTCTTAATATTTCTTCAACTGGCTCCACCATATCTTGGATTAAAGCTGAAAAGGATCAATTTGAGATAGAACCTTTATTGTTTTTTAAATAGATTTTATTGTTTTTTTCCCCCATCTATAACAACTATCAATCATTGCATTAACATTGAGATAGAACTTTAATTTGTAGAACTATGAGCAAGCATTCAAAAGAAGCTGATAAAAAGAGACAGGGAGGGAGGGGGGAGAGAGAGTGACAGAGAAAGAGACAGAAACAGATAGACAGATAGACAAAGAGACACCCCCATAGAGAGAACCATGGGTTCACTTAACACCACAAAAAAAAAAGCTCATACAATCAGGTCAGTCATGTGGGTCAGGGGTCAACAACCTGTGGCTCTTGAGCCACATGTGGCTCTTTCATCCGTCTGCTGTGGCTCCCTTTTACCAGTCAGCTCCACAATTGATAGGGCTTTAGATTAGCACAGATAGAGGATGCCGCGCTAGGAGAAGACTCTATGGTGGGGGAACCAGACTTCCGGTCGGCTCCAGAATTGAACAGGGAACTTCCGATTAGGACCTTTGTGGCTCTTTGAGTGTTTAGGTTTGCTGACCCCCTGATGTGGGTGATCTGATTTACTAATCCTCACGATTTACGACCTGATGGGCAGGCTCCATTATGGTTACAAACTGAGAACTGCCTGAGTTATGCCTAGAGTGGGACATGCATTTTATATGTTAATTGAAAATAATTCTTGCTGCGCGTGGTTTAGAAATTGCTGGATTAAAATACGAAAATGATTGCCCCTTTTAGTATGCAACCACAAATCAAACATGTTTCTATTTTGTGATAGAATCAAGATCACGTGAAGTGTTAATACCACTTTACAAGGCCTTGGGAAGGCCACACTTGGAATACTGCATTCAGTTTTGGTCACCACGATGTTAAAAAAGATGTTGAGGCTCTAGAAAGAGTTCAGAGAAGAGCAACAAAGGGGATTAGGGGGCTGGAGGCTAAAACATATGAAGAACAGTTGCAGGAACTGGGTATGTCTAGTTTAATGAAAACAAGGACTAGGGGAGACATGATAGCAGCCTTCCAATATCCCAGGGGTTGCCCCAAAGAAGAGGGAGTCAAACTATTCTCCAAAGCACCTAAAGGCAGGACAAGAAGCAATGGGTGGAAACTAATCAAGGAGAGAAGCAACTTAGAACTGAGGAGAAATTTCCTGACAGTGAGAACAATTAATCAATGGAACAGAAGTTGCCTCCAGAAGTTGTGAATGCCCCAACACTGCAAGTCCTTAAGAAGATGTTGGATAGCCATTTGTGTGAAACGGTATAGGGTTTCCTGCCTAGGCAGGGGGTTGGACTAGAACAGGGGTCTCCAACCTTTGCAACTTTAAGTCTGAAGGACTTCAGCTCCCAGACTTCTCCAGCCAGCTTTGCTGGCTGGAGAACTCTGGGAGCTGAAGTCCTTCAGACTTAAAGTTGCAAAGGTTGGAGACCCCTGGACTAGAAGACCTCCAAGGTCCCTTCCAACTCTGCTATTGTATTTTATTGTATTGTATATCGCTTAAAAACTGCAGCCATTGCCTACTAAATTGGTATACCTGTTTCAGCCTGCTACAGATTTCAGCTGTAGATTCCCCCCCCCCCCCTAAACCTTTTGAATGCATAGTATAAAAAGGCGAGTTAATCACAGTGTTTAAGATAGATATTCTCAGTTTCAACCTCCAGCAGCTGCGGAGAGTTGAAATGATTACAGCAGGATGGAAATGCAATAAATGGATGAGGTCGCAGGGTAAAAAACGAACTTCCTTTATCGGAAATATACTTGGAGAGACAAATTATTGCAAAGCGAAATTGCATGCAAAACAACCACCTGCTTCTATTATCTGGGGATTTATCACTAAAGTGTGTGTGTGTGTGGGGGGGGGGGAATAGCCCAACTAGCTATAGCCCAAGTCCCTTCGGGGAGAGAGAGCGGGTTATAAATTAAAAATTATTATTATTAAATTATTATTAACTTTTCCAAAACCGTGAAATGACCCCATACTAGTTGTGTTCTTGAAGCCGACTCCAATGAAATAAAAGCCCATTGTTTTACAATTAAGAGTGGGAGCTGAGTAAGCGGCCTAGCATGATAAACGCGACCTTTATTTATTTATTTAGTTATTTTATTAAATTTATACCCCGCCCTTCTCCTTGCAAGGACCCAGGGCGGCGCAGAGGCAATTTTAAAAACCATACAAAATACAAAAATATATCATTAAAAAACTATTAAATTATAGTGCTAAAACCCATTATAAAACCCTAAGAGTTTAAAATTTATCCACATTTAAAAGTCAGAAAACGGGGGTTATGCTAGGCCGGCTTGTTGGAATAAATAAGTCTTGAGACGTTGGCGGAAGAGGCGGAGGTCCGAGGTGGTGCGTAGTTCGAGGGGTAGGTCGTTCCAGAGGGCCGGGCCCGCCACAGAGAAGGCCCTTCCCCTAGGCGTCGCCAACCGGCATTGCCTGGTCGACGGTACCTGGAGAAGGCCCTCTCTGTGGGAACAGATCGGTCGAAGGGATGTATGGGGCAGGAGGCGGTCTCGTATGTAGCTAGGCCCCGAGCCATGGAGCGATTTAAAGATGGTCGTCAGCACCTTGAAGCGCACCTGAAAGGCCACAGGTAGCCAGTGCAGCTCGCGCAGGAGAGGTGTTATGTGGGATTGCCTTGAGGCACCCATAATCACCTGCGCGGCCGCATTCTGGACTAAGCCGGGATGTCACGTGTGCTTGAGTGACTGTGCGAAGGGCCACCCGGTCCAGTAAGGGGCGCAATTGGCGTATCAAGCGTACTTAATAAAACGCCCCCCTGGCCACGGCCATCACATGGTCCTCCATGGACAGCCGGGAATCCAGGAGGACACCCAAGTTGCAAGCCCTCTCCACGGGGGCCAGTTGTTCGTCCCCAATGGCCAGTGTTGGACTTATCTGGCTGAACCGGGGTGCCGGAAACCACAACCACTCGGTCTTGGACGGGTTGAGCTTGAGTTTGTTACTCCCCATCCAAAAAATTGTTGGGGGATATCTCCGTTGGGAGACAGAAAGTTGCGCAGCGGAACGTGCAGCTAGAGAAACGTTGCTGGTAAAGACAAAATTGTAACTCAGACACTGCTAGTAAAAAACAAATAGCTTTACTGGTGTTGTAAAACTAAACTACTGCTTAACAAGCAGTGATGGTAAAGTGAGTCAAACAAAGTCCTTAACAAACAAACAAATTGCTTACAGTCAGCAATCCACAATTCTTCCTTCTTCACACAGTCAGTCACGGCAAACGAGCAGATAGCCATCAATAGAGATATCGAGCAGAGAGAGACGATCAGAGAGAGGAATATGCGCTCTCCTGACTTCCTCTTATTGTGGAGATAATTACAGTCTCTAATTGCATTCCAACATTCCAACATCCTTAAAGCAACAATGACCATTTGTCATCATGGTATTATATATTGCCTACCCAACAACTCTAGGATTCTACTCCTAACAAAAATAATAATGATAATAAAAACCAATGGGCAGAGCATTAAAAAAATAACCCAAAATTATTTGGGACACCGACTTGCCGAAGATGAGATTGGCTTTAGCTGTATTGGCGTTTCAACTGAAGACACAGCTAAGTATTGTGGAGATAAGGGGTCTGCAGAATGGCTGTACTACTCATAAGTTTCAATAGTAGCAACTATGAGAGGGATCTAGGAATCCTAGTGGACAACCATTTAAATATGAGCCAGCAGTGTGCAGCACTGCCAAAAAAGCCAACACAGTTCTAGGCTGCATAAACAGAGGGATAGAATCTAGATGAAGTGTTAATGCCACTGTATAGTGCCTTGGTAAGGCCACACTTGGAATACTGCATTCAGTTTTGGTCGCCACAATGTAGAAAAGACGTGGAGACTCTGGAAAGAGTGCAGAGAAGAGCAACCAAGATGATTAGGGGACTGGAGGCTAAAACATATGAAGAACAGTTGCAGGAACTGGGGATGTCTAGTTTAATGAAGAGAAGGACTGGGGAGACATGATAGCAGTCTTCCAATATCTCAGAGGATGCCACAAAGAAGAGGGAGTCAAACGATTCTCCAAGGCACCTGAGGGCAGGACAAGAAGCAATGGGTGGAAACTAATCAAGGAGAGAAGCAACTTAGAACCGAGGAGGAGTTTCCTGACAGTGAGAATAATGAATCAGTGGAACAGAAGTTGCCTCCAGAAGTTGTGAATCCTCCAACACTGGAAGTCTTTAAGAAGATGTTGGATAGCCATTTGTCTGAAATGGTATAGGGCTTCCTGCCTAGGCAGGGGGCTGGACTAGATGACCTCCAAGGTCCCTTCCAACTCTGCTATTGTATTGTATTGTATTGTTGACACTGTCCCATGTTCTATGCTTTTGGTTAATACATTTTTAACCAATTTGTTTTTCATGGTTTTGGATGCTTATTTATTCATGTTATGTAATTTTAACTTTGTTCGCCCCTTCCCCAATTCACACATATAGGATACGTATCTATTACATTCCTACGGGAATCTTTGGCACTCTCTGAGCGTGGTGGTTTTCTTGCAGATATTTCATTCCCCAACTGGGTAACATCATCAGTTACAGAAGGTGTGGTGGGGCTTGCTCTCTTTTTATAGACTAGCATCTTGCCCTGCCAACTCTTCATCAGCAGTCAATAACCAGACAAGCAGAGATTAAGATCAAAATTAATACTAGACCATCAATCAAGCAGTAAACAATACTCCCATCAAGGAATTACCGACTCAGACAAGTCAGTTCACAATAAGCAGCTGCCTAATCAATGAATCATCAAGACCACTCCCACAAAAACACCAACAGGACAAGCCACTTGCAGGTAAACAATCTACAATTAGATGAGACATTTCATCACCCAGCTAGGTAGCATCATCAATGTTAGCAGGGAATAGGGTTTGCTTTCTGTCTACATACAACTGGCTTGCCCTATCTGAGTTGGTGGGTGTTCTGGGTTCTTCCTTGATTAGGATATTATTTATTCTTGTGCCATATCCGCCATCGGATGTTGGCGAGCCTATATTTATCAACAGCCGCATGAAAAAGTGCTGAGTTGTGTCTAAACCAACCCCTTAGATTTTGAAGCCATGATGCCTAGGCAGGGGGTTGGACTAGAAGACCTCCAAGATCCTTTCCAACTCTGCTATTGTATTGTATGTTCTTCTGCCTGGACCTCATTTGCTTCCAATCTTTCCCTGGAGGATTAAGTGAAGGATGCCATATTTTTTCTGGGTGCCGCATCACATGTCCAAAATATTCCAACTTTTGCTTTTTGCTTTATTTATTTATTAAATTTGATGGCTTTGATTGATTTCCCTTGGCTTTCCAAGGCGCCTTATCACCTCCTCATTTCTGATTTTGTCAACCCAGCTTATACGTAACAGTTGCCTGTAAATCCACGTTTCAAGGATATGATTTGCTGTTTGTTTATTTGTCTTGAGTTGGTAGATCCTTGATTCGGGTACTGTTATTTGTTGGTCCAATATTAATTTTGATGTTAAATCTGCTCATCTGGATGTTGATTGCTGAAGAAGAGATATTTTGGTCTTTTTGTTTCCTATTTTTGGCTTTTTGATCTGCTGTGGTCTAGAGGTGGATCTCTCGCCTCCCAATCAGGAGGGTTTTTTTCAGTGCTGTTGTAATTTTAAACAGTCACTAAATGAATTGGCTTAAGTTGAGGACTACTTATAGATGCTGGTTGCCAAGCACCCAAATTTGGATTGCAGGATTCTGTGTATACTGTCATAATTGTCTATAAGTCTGAGGACTGATTGAGAGTCACTTTATTCAATGCCGTTATAATTTCAGAGTTGCTGAATGAATGGTTGTAAAGCAAGGACTACTTGGATTTCCCTGCAGAAAATACATATAAGGATGGAGTCAGAGAGCACAAGCTCTTCAGGGGGAAAGGCAGAAGGATCTTGATTACAGTCTCTTAAACAATAAACAGTAACAGAGTTAGACAGGACCTTGGAGGTCATCTAGTCCAACCCCCTGCTCATGCAGGAGACCTATTACAATACAATAGCAGAGTTGGAAGGGACCTTGGAGGTCATCTAGTCCAACTCCCTGCCTAGGCAGGAAACCCTATACCAATCCTATACCTGTACTAGGGATTCGAACCGCCGAACTGTCGACCTTTCTGATCAACAATCTCGGTGTCTTAGCCACTGAGACACTTATTCTTCTGCAGGGGTGGAAGAATAAATCAATGTTTTGCAATGGTGGCTGGGGAATTCTGGGAGTTGAAGTCCACCCATGCCAAACCGTGCTGGCTGGGGAATACTGGGAGTTGTAGTCCACAGGTTTTAAAGTTGATGGAAGTCGTGAAACTTTGTCATCAATCTTTTAACTCTTTCCATAATCCACTGCCCATCTTGCGAGCTCAAAGATCATGAGGCGCCATAGAGCAGGGATCCCCAACCTTGGCAACTTTAAGACTTTGTGGACTTCAATTCCCAGAATCCCCCAGCCAGCAAAGCAGGCTGAGGAATTCTGGGAGTTGAAGTCCACAAATCTTAAAGTTACCAAGGTTGGAGATCCCTGCCATAGAGCCAGTGCCAAGGGAGTAAGGCCTCTACCAATTCGAAAGGCCTTTCCCCATCATCAGGGAGTCTTCCTCGCAGCCAACTAAATGTGAATTCATCAAATTTTTGGAGCGGCCGGCGGAACTCACGCCGCCCCTATAGGAGACTACTAGATTGTTTCCGAAAGGAAGCCTGGGCAGAGCTAGGCCGCGAGGTAACTAGGCAACCGGAGGACACCGGAAGCCGCGCTACCGGGCCCTCTCTCGTTGGCGCTTCCAGCTCGCCACCGATTGGCAGAAAGCCGGAAGGGGCGGGACGTAACCGAGGCGGGAAGGAAGGATAGAAGTCTGAGAAAGCGAGCGAAGAAGCGCTTTGGATACCTGAGGTAACTCTCCTTGCGCGCGCTGAGAAGAGGGGCGCGTATTGGTTCTTCCGCGTTAGACGAGTCCAAAAACCCGGTGGCAGGCGGGGGTGGGTGGGGAGTACAGCGCCTTTCGGCTCTTCCATTCCGAATTTGATGGGGGGGGGAGGGTTGTTTTAAACCACGCTCGTTTTTGCGCCTTTCAGTTTATCCGCCATAAAATGATTTTTTTGAAGGCTCGAAAAGTGGGGCGGGGGGGAGGGGAGGGGATAAAACGCCCCCTTCCAGCGTTTAGTGAGTCAAAAGTCTTAATTTTCATGTGGGGGAGGGGTGTTGGAAAGAAGCCATTATCTCTCAAGTAAAGTTTTTTTTTTCTGGTGCATCAATTCCTTTAAATTCCTTTGGGCAGCGGAACCTCCATTAATTATTTAATTTTAATTTTCCACAGTCAGTTCAATAATTGTGTGTGTGGGTGTGCGTGCGTACACACACAAACATACACACGCATACATATATGTGCATGTGTTTGTGTGTGAAGAGGAGTAAAGAACCTCTTGATGCGGGTGAAGGAGGCGAGTGCAAAGGTTGGCTTGAAACTCAACATTAAGAAAACGAAGATCATGGCATCCGGCCCTCTCAATTCCTGGCAAATAGATGGGGAAGAAAGTGGAGGTCGTGACCGATTTTATTTCCCTGGGCTCCAAGATCACCGCAGATGGGGACTGCAGCCAAGAAATGAAAAGAGGCTTGCTCCTGGGGAGGAAAGCGATGGCAAAGCTAGACAGCATCCTAAAAAGCAGAGACATCCCCCTGCCAACACAAGGGCGTCTAGTCAAGGCGATGGTTTTCCCAGTTGCAATGGAAGCCTGTGAAGGTTGGACCATAAGGAAGGCTGAGCACCAAAGAATGGAGGCCTTTGAACTCTGGTGCTGGAGAAGACTCCTGCACTGAGTCCCTTGGACTACAAGACCATCCAACCGGTCAGTCCTAGAGGAGATCAACCCTGACTGCTCTTTAGAAGTCCAGGTCCTGAAGAGGAAGCTCCAAAGACTTTGGCCACCTAATGAGAAGGAAGGACTCTCTGGAGAAGAGCCTCACGCTGGGAACATGGAGGGCAAAAGAAGAAGAAGGGGACGGCAGAGAAGGAGGTGGCTGGATGGAGTCACCAAAGCAATCGGCGTGAGCTTAAATGGACTCCAGAGGATGAAGAGGACAGGAAGGGCTGGAGGAACGTTGTCCATGGGGTCACGATGGGTCGGACATGACTTTGCAACTAACAACAACAAAAGTCCTCGATTTACAACCATTCATTTAGCAACCTTTTGAAATTGAAGTGACTTTCAATCAGTCCTCACACTTATAGACAATTAGGACAGTATACACAGAGTCCTGTGATCCAGACGGGTCTCAAACATCCACATCTGCCTATGAATAAAAGATGAATATAAAATGCCAAATCCCATCTACACATCTGGCTGAAAGTGCAACAAAACCACAATAAGAGATTGCATAGACTGACTATAAGCTTCAGAACACGGACAGGTACCTGCCATATACAGACTTAACAATTGTTGTTAAAAGACAAAGAAAAAAACGTTAGATAATGGCTTGTTTGCATGTCCCAGTTGCTGACATGCTTCAGACCGGTGCCAGTCCATAGATTGGGGGTTGGGAACCCCTGCCATAGACATTATGATTGGTTGCTACCCAGAGTCGTTTTCTAAGATCAGTGGTCATAAAAATTGAATAAATAAAAATAAGGTAAAGGTTCCCCCCTTGAACATATGTACAAGTTGTTCCCAACTACAGGAAGTGGTGCTCATCTATGTTTCAAAAGCTAAAGAGCCAGCGCTGTCCGAAGACGTCTCCGTGGTCATGTGGCTGGCATGACTCAATGCCGAAGGTGCACGGAACGCTGTTCCCTTCCCACCAAAGTGATCCCTATTTTTCTACTTGCATTTTTACATGCTTTCGAACTGCTAGGTTGGCAGAAGCTGGGAACTGTCATCAGCGTACTGATGGAACTCTACCCCGAAACCACGGATAATCTCACCCAGCGGCTTCATATAAATGTTGAATAGGAGAGGCGAGAGGACTGACCCCTGTGGTACCCCACAAGTGAGGCACCTTGATGTTGACCTCTGCCCCCCTGCCAACACAAATTGCGACCGGTTGGAGAGGTAGGAGGAGAACCACCGTAACACGGTGCCCCCCAGCCCCGCCAGCCGGCGCAGCATGATACCATGGTCGATGGTATCAAAAGCCGCTGAGAGATCTAACAGGACTATAATCCCCATATGGCTGGACAAAATGACACACAAGCATGTAGATCTGAACTTTTTTTACTTGGAATTACACCAGAAACATTTGATAAAAATCTGAAATATTTGATTGTGAATGTTTTAACAGCAGCTAGAATTGTATTTGCAAAAAATTGGAGAAATGAGAAATTACCTTCTCAAGAGGAAATTACCCATAAGATTATGGATTGTGCAGAAATGAGTAAACTGACATTTGAAATTAAGAAACGAAGCAGAGTTTTAAATTATAAACTTTTGAGATCCGATCCTACCTCAAGCAATCCTGAAAGCCAGCTGGGTGACTTTCGCCAATCCCCAGGAACCGACGAGTTCTAGTCCTGACATAACTGGGTGACATGGGGCCAGTTACACTCTCTCTCTCAGTCCAACTCATCTCCCAGGTTTGTTGTGGAAATAGGAGGTGGAGGAGGAAGATGTATTGGATAAGTTCACCACCTTCAGTTATTTGTGAAAAGAATAAAGGCGGGATACAAACAAATTGAAAAAGAAAAGTCTTCAAAGAAAAAAAACAGGAAGTCCAGTGGCCTCCTGAGAAAAGCATCTTTGGGACAACCATGATCTGAATTCTCAGAAACGGTATAGAGCAGGGATGGCTAACCTTTTTTGGCTCGTGTGCCTTAAGCGGGGGGAGCGTAGGGGTGTCGTGCGTGAGTGTGTCATACCCATAATGCTATGTGCACGACGCCCTGCTTTTGGCATGCTTTTTTCGCCCTCCCCAGGCTCCAGTGGCTTTCTAGGATCCTGGGGAGGGTGAAAACAGCCTCCCCTCCCCACCTCCAGAGGGCGAAAAACGGCCTCAAAAGAAGGCCCAAATCAGCTGGCCAGCACACACATGAGCGCTGGAGCTGACAGGGCAACGCCTCACGTACCCTAAAAAAGGGTTCCGTGTGCCCCCTGTGGCACCCGTGCCATATGTTCGCCATCACGGGTATAGGGTTTCCTGCCTAGGCAGGAGGTTGGACTAGAAGACCTCCAAAATCCCTTCCAACTCTGCTATTGTATTTGAATGACTGAGAATCACTGCAGACCTTTAGCTATGCAATATGGGATGAACTCAAGTGGTGTGGGAGTACGAACGGATTTCCAGAAATATTGCAGATAACAGGAACCATTGGCACTATTCAGGGGATCCTGAGGACACAGACAAATCTCTAAGCGGTCTCAACAACTTTCCAAAAGGATGCAAATGACCAGTTCTGTCTGCAAGGAATATAAATCTTTCCATTTCCCCACCATCCAGTCAGAGCTGAAGAAGCTTCTTGGATGAGAAGCGAAACGTCTTCAAAAGAAAAAAACAAGAAAGTCCAGTTGCCGCCTTGAAAAAAGCACCTTTGGGGCAACCGTGACATGGATGACAAAGAACCTCTACAGACTTTTAAACAAATCTAAAATTAAAAGTTTCAACTGAGAATTCAAAAATCCCTAATAGAAGGAAGACTAGATCAAACCTTTTCAAAAAAACCACAACCCTGTACTATTACTTCTTAAGAAATGTAATAAGCACGTATCAATGATCCTACATTTCTGCATGATTTAAATCAGGGGTCTCCAACCTTTGCAACTTTAAGTCTGAAGGAATTCTCCAGCCAGCTTTACTTGTTCTTCCTGAAGCTTGAACTCTAACAAATAAATAAAGCTTTTAAATTACTTTTTCATCAACGCCTGTTAGGATTTTATCCAGTTCCGTCATTTGATCATAGACACCTTCCTTTTTTTGACCTTCCTTACGTCTAGAATGTATTTGCATATAGGTATACCAATTCATTTCTATTCCTTCCTGTTTGAGGTCCTGAATAGATTTGAGAGCACCCTCTGTATTTAATAACTCAGCATATCTAATTGTTTGTTCCTTTTTATATATTATTGCATCTGCTTCTTGTTTCTTGAAGGTGGACGTCCTGATAAGCTAGTACGATTATGGCGTTACGAAGGTCGGAATACACCATCGGTGGTGTAAAAATTATCTTTCCTTGTAAGGCGTATCCATCGCAACTTGCTATGATGAACGCAGTAAGTCTGAAAAGCAGCAATTTTATAGCAGTCGTTGTAAGGTTATGCTTAAGAGTGGCACCGTGGCCTAGAGGTGGAGCTCTCCTCTCACAAGCAGGAGGCTGTGAGTTCAATCCTAGGTAGAGGCAGATATTTCTCCAGGCTCAATGAGATTATATGCTGCTGAACAATATTCTGCATTGGTGACAGGAAGGGCATCTGGCCAGTAAACACTCAGCTTCATTCAGTTGCCCAGACTCCACCCCGCAAGGGATTATAATAATATAATAATAATAATAATAATAATAATTTAATTTATAAACCACTCTCTTTCCCTGGGGGGACTCGAGGCGGTGCCCAAGGAATTAAAAATACATATACAAACAACAAACATTATAATACAATTTAAAACGAATTAAACCTGCGCTAAAATCCCAAACTAGCTAAAACTAATACCCCTAAAAACCCTAATAAAACAATTTGAAATATCCAGATAGAGGGTAATGGGCCAATTAACCCAAGCCGTCCAGGCAGAAGAAATGAGTTTTTAGTTTGTGACGGAAGGAGCAGAGGTCCGTAGTTGTTCTAATTTTGGGGGGAAGGTCATTCCAGAGGGTCGGGCCCGCCACAGAGAAGGCCCTTCCCCTAGGCGTCGCCCGCTGGCATAGCCTAGTGGACGGCACCCGGAGAAGTCCCTCTCTGTGGGAGCGAATCGGCCGAAGGGATGTATGTGGTTGTTAAAAGAGGATGATGATTGTAAGGTTACGCTTAAGCCTCTACAACAATGTTTCTCAGCCTTGGCAACTTCAATTCCCAGAATTGTTAGGTGTATGCAGCCAGTCAGCATGCCGGGTAGGGAATTCTGGGAGTTGAAGTCCACCCTTGTTAAAATTGCCAAGGTTGAGAAACATCATTTTACAGTTGCAAACAAGGATTTTCTGCAGCTTCTGTAAAAAAAAATTCTGCATTTAGGCAAGAAAAACAAAATGCGCAGGTACAGTATAGGCCCGTGATGGCGAACCCTTGGCACGGGTGCCACAGGTGGCACGTGGAGCCATTTCTTAGGGCACGCGAGGCATTGCCCTGTCAGCTCCAGTGCGCATTTCCAGCAAACTTCGGCCTTCTTTTGAGGCCGTTTTTCACCCTCCGGAGGCTGGAGACTCCTGAAGGCTCCGGAGGGCAAAGAATGACCCTACGAGCAAACCAGAGGGGGAAAGCACGCACATGTGTGGCACGCCCATGCACGACCCCCCCTGCGGTCCCCCCACTTTTGGCACGCGAGCCAAAAAAGGTTCGTCATCACTGGTATAGGCGGTACCTTGCTCAATAGTAGCAACTGTGAGAGGGATCTTGGAGTCCTAGTAGACAACCATTTAAATAGGAGCCAGCCGTAGGCAGCAGCTGCCAAAAAAGCCAACCCAGTTCTAGGCTGCATCAATAGAGGGATAGAATCAAGATCACGGGAAGGGTTAATACCACTTTATAAGGCCTGGATAAGGCCACACTTGGAATACGGCATCCAGTTTTGGTCGCCACGATGTAGAAAAGATGTGGAGACTCTAGAAAGAGTGCAGAGAAGAGCAACAAAGAGGATCAGGGAACTGGAGGCTAAAACAGAAAGAATGGTTGCAGTAATTGGGTATGTCTAGTTTAATAGAAAGAAGGACTAGGGGAGACTTGATGAAAGCAACAATTTGCCCTGGTGGTTACGTGAATCACTGCAATTGTTACGTGAATCGCATAGTTGTTAAGTAAATCTGCCTTCCCTTGTTACTTTATTGGTTGGACTGCGGCTGGGAAGGTCACAAATGGTGAGCCTTGGGACTCTGCAGGCTATTTAAGTCAGAAATGGACAGTTTTTAACTACAGCATTGGGGAGTCCGGATCCGACCTTTCACACGGAATAGAAATTGCATTTGCTATCGAAATTCCATGTTTTAAAATAGACAGCCATCTATATTATTCTTCAAATTCGGTTCTGCTATGAATCAAATTAGGGAAACAGTTTGCAAGCCACAGGTAAATCAGATCTTCAGGTGTTCTTAGTTGCCATCTTGCAGCAAAAAATAAAAGGCATGTACAGTAAGATGACAGCAATTTCCCCGAGTCACTGAAATGCCCTAAAGAGTGAGACTCGAGACGAGGCTTGCAAAAAATATCAGCTTTTATTTATGGCAACAGCAAAAGCTGGGTGATAAAACTATATCCAAAACATACAAACAAATGCCTGTAAGGAATAGCCACCCCCTGCAAGAGAGGCTCAGAGTATTATCTACATTTTAGGCAGATAGAGACAAAGTTTATCCAATCAGAGACAAAGATTCATTTTATTTTATTTTATTTATTCAATTTATACCCCGCCCTTCTCCAAACAAACCCAGGGCGGCGCACAGGAAAATTAAAATACATACAAAACATCATATAAAATTTAAAAAACTAATTCAATAGAACCTGTGCTAAAACCAGATTAAAACCCCCAAATTTAAAAACTATCTAAAAGTCAGTATAGGGGGCTACGCTAGGCCGGCGAGATGGAACAAATGTGTCTTAAGACACTTGCGGAAGAGGCGGAGGTCAGAGATGGTGCGAAGTTCAGGGGGTAAGTCATTCCAAAGGGCTGGACCTGCCACAGAGAAGGCTCTCCCCCTGGGTGTCGCCAGTCGGCATTGTCCGGCCGACGGCACCCTGAGGAGGCCCTCTCTGTGGGAGCGTATTGGTCTGAGGGATGTATGGGGCAGGAGGCGGTCTCGCATATAACTAGGCCCCGAGCCATGGAGCGCTTTAAAGATGGTCGTCAAAACCTTGAAGCGCACCCGAAAGACCACAGGAAGCCAGTGCAGCTCGCGCAGGATAGGTGTTATGTGGGAGTGTCTAGGCGCTCCCGTAATCACCCGCGCGGCTGCATTCTGGACTAACTGCAGCTTTCGAGTGCATTACAGTAGTCGAGTCGAGAGGTCACGAGGGCCTGAGTGACTGTGCGAAGGACAGCCCGGTCCAGTAAGGGCCGCAATTGGCGCATCAGGCGTACCTGATGGAAAGCCCCCCTGGCCACGGCCGCCACATGGTCCTCCATGGACAGCCGGGAATCCAGGAGGACACCCAAATTGCGTGCCCTCTCCACGGGGGCCGGTGTTTCGCCCCCAATGGCCAGAATTGGAATAATCTGGCTGAACCGGGGTGCCGGAAGCCACAGCCACTCAGTCTTGGACGGGTTGAGCCTGAGTTTGTTACTACCCATCCAGATCCGTACGGCCTCCAAACACCGGGACATGACCTCGACGGCATCGTTGGGGTGGTCTGGGGTGGATATGTACAACTGAGTATCATCAGCGTACAGATGATATCCCACCCCAAAACCACGGATGATCTCGCCCAGCGGCTTCATGTATGTTTACCAACATTACCAACATGATCTTTAAAGCGTTCTTTTGTCCAAGCTCCTGTCTTTGTCTACCTTATCTATGGAGTATTCCTCTAGCCTTGTGTAGTGGGTGGCAGCCCCCCCTTGCCAAGTTGCAAGTGCAACTGGTGGGGAACTTTTGCTCTGAGCAAGATGGCTTCTGTTCGGCCCCACTGCTCTCCTGCCCCAGCCCCCAGCCTTGCAGACTCACTGCACGCCTGGAGGGGGAAGATGCACTTTCAGCTCACTTCCAGCTGTATGGCCCCATTCCTAATCAGCTAGGGACCAACCAGTATGGGTCTGTGGACCAGGAGTTAGGGATCCCTGATCTAAACAGTGTGGCCTTGCCTCTTCTATCTCCTCAAGAAAGCAGAACTCTTGAAATTGGACTTTATTGGGCAATAGTGATAGCAAGAAGAATAAAGCAGGATCTGAAGTTCCTGCTCAAAACCATTAGGTTTAGGTGTTTTTCGGCAGAATGCTTTAAGGATTTATGAGGCAGGAAAGTTCCCTAGTTTGATTCCTTTATTTAGGGGGCCTGATATTCCTGTGTAACAATTTCTTCCGTGTTTTCTAGAATGTGCCGAGATAATAATAATAATAATAATAATTTAATTTCTTGACCGCTCCCTCTCCCCATAGGGACTCGGAGCGGTGCACAGGGAAACTAAAACAATGAATATACAATAAATATACAGACATATTAAAAACAAATTAAACAATACCTGTGCTAAAATACCCATTTACATACTAAAATTCCCACTTAAACAGCTAAAACGCCATAGAGAGAGACTAACCTAGGCCGGCCAAGCAGAAAAGATATGTTTTTAATTTCAGACAGAAGGAGCGGAAGTCCGTGGTCGTTCTAATGTCGGGGGGAAGGTCATTCCAGAGGGCTGGGCCCGCCACAGAGAGAGCCCTTCCCCTGGGCGTCGCCCGCTGACAAAGTCTAGTGGACGGCACCCGGAGAAGTCCCTCTCTGTGGGAGCGAATCGGCCGTGAGGATGTACTGCTAGAAATCAGATATGATATACTGCTAGAAATCATTTATTAAGAATTAAGCTTTGTTATTGCTTTTTGCAGCTGCCAAAAAAGCCAACACACTTCTAGGCTGCATAAACAGAGGGAGAGAATCAAGATCACGTGAAGTGTTAATACCACTTTATAAGGCCTTGGTAAGGCCACACTTGGAATACTGCATTCAGTTTTGATCGCCATGATGTAAAAAAGATGTGGAAACTAGAAAGAATGCAGAGAAAAGCAAGAAAGAGGATTGGTTGCAGGAACTGGGTAGGTCTAGTTTAACGAAAAGAAGGACCAGGGGAGACATGATAGCAGTCTTCCAATATCTCAGGGGTTGCCACAAAGAAGAGGGAGTCTAGCTGTTCTCCAAGGCACCTGAGGGCAGAACAAGAAGCAATGGGTGAAAACTAATCAAGGAGAGAAGCAACCTGGAATTAAGGAGAAATTTCCTGACAGTTAGAACAATGAATCAGTGGAACAGAAATTGCCTCCAGAAGTTGTGAATTCTCCAACACTGGAAGCCTTTAAGAAGATGTTGGATAGCCATTTGTCTGAAATGGTATCAGGTTCCTGCCTAGGCAGGGGGTTGGACTAGAAGACCTCCAAGGTCCCTTCCAACTCTGCTATTGGATTGTAATATTGATTCATATTGATTCACATACTCCTTCAGGCAGCAGCTTGTTTTCTGTGCTGGCAAAATTCATTTCCTTCTTTGCAGATTGTGAAGGGACTGAGCTCCAAGCAACACTGCCTGCTGGAGAGTCCCACGGGAAGTGGGAAAAGCTTGGCCCTGCTCTGCTCTGCGCTGGCCTGGCAGCAGTCGCTCTATGGTGAGGCCTTGGATGTGCCTGTCAAGACTCTCCTTTTGGCTTCATTCTTCCTGCTAATGTTATGTCTATCTATATAAATGCATTCACATCTATCTACTCATATGTATCCATTATCCATCCAACCATGTCTGTCTGTCTGTCTAACTAACTAACTAACTAACCAACCAACCAACCAACCAACCAACCAACCAACCAACCAACCAGTCAGTCAGTCAGTCAGTCAGTCCTAGAGGAGATCCACCCTGACTGCTCTTTAGAAGCCCAGATCCTGAAGAGGAAACTCAAAGACTTTGGCCACCTAATGAGAAGGAAGGACTCCCTGGAGAAGAGCATCAAGCTGGGAACGATGGAGGGCAAAAGAAGAAGAAGGGGACGGCAGAGAAGGAGGTGGCTGGATGGAGTCGCCAAAGCTGTCAGCATGAGTTTCAATGGACTCCGGAGGATGGTAGAGGACAGGAAGGCCTGGAGGAACGTGGTCCATGGAGTTGTGTTGTCCATGGAGTCGGACACGACTTTGCAACTAACCACAACAACAAATCAATCAGTCAGTCAGTAGTCAGTCAGTCAGTCAGTCTGTCTGTCTGTCTGTCTGTCTGTCTGTCTGTCTGTCTGTCTGTCTGTCTGTCTATCTATCTATCTATCTATCTATCTATCTATCTATCTATCTATCTATCTATCTATCTATCTATCTATCTATCTATCTATCTATCATATTTAAGAACCACCCATCTCTCACTGAGATTCTCTACAGGTAGTGTTCCATAAAATATTAAAAGCCTAATAGCAATATACATCTAAAATTTTTAAAAAGGCAAGGGATGTTATAAATTGGTTTAAAGATGGGGAGGGAAGAGACACTTTCAGGTTGTACCCAATTTTATGTTCTTTTTTGCCACGGTTGTTAAGCAAATCATGGAAGTTGTTAAGTGAATCAGACGGTTGTTAAGTGAATCTGGCTTTTCCCCCATTGACTTCGTTTGTTGGAAGTCAGCTGGGAAGGTTACAAATGGTGATCAATAGAAGCTTGGTATGTTACAACTGTCATAAATACCACATTTTTCGGAGTATAAGATGCACCTTTTTCCCTCAAAAAAGAGGATGAAAATCTGGGTGCGTCTTATACACCGAATACAGCATTTTTGCCCTCCCGAAACCCTGCTCCCTTCGCAAAAATGGCTGTGCATAGCCTTTAGGAGGCTTCCAGAGAGCTCCTGGGGGCTGGGGAAGGCAGAAATGAGTGAAAAATGGGCCATTTTGTTGCTTGTTTTTGCTCCCCCAGCCCCAGGTGCACTCTACAAGCCTCCTAAAGGCTATGCATGCCCCTTTTTTTAATGAAAAACGGGCCGTTTTTGGGAGGTCTGCAGAGTGCAAAAACTTTTTTTAAAAAGTTGCCTCTTCAAAATCTTGGTTCGTCTTATACTCTGAAAAATATGATACATGCTTCCAAATTTTGATCACATGATCGTGGGACTGCTGCAATGGTCTCAAGTCACTTTGTTCAGTACCACTGCCCTTTTGAACCGTTACTAAATGAATGATTGTAAGTCAAGAATTACCTGTATTTTTTGTTTTAATAAAATATCTTGTCTGCTGTTTAGAAAAACCACTGGATGACTTGTGCTCAAAAGAATCCAAGAAGATCGAGGCTTTGAAACTCTGCCGATGCCCATGCCACACCAAATTGTCTGGTCAGGATGCAGAAGGAGGCAGTCAAACCGCATCTTCTTTCTTCCCCAGCCATGCAACGGAGATCTCACCAGGCGGTGGAAGTAGCTCAACCAACCAAGGTATTGTCTTATCTAATGGGCTTTTAAAGACACAACCCTCCTTTATACCAGAATAACAGAGATGGAATGGACCTTGGAGGTCTTCTACTTCAAGCAGGAGACACACCATTTCAGACAAGTGGCTATCTAGTCTCTTCTTAAAAACCTCCATGATGGAGCATCCACAACTTCATGAGGCAAGTCGTTCCACCGATTAATTGTTCTAATTCTCAGGAAATTTCTCCTTGGTTCTAGATTGCTTCTCTCCTTGTTCAGTTTCCATCCTTTATTCCTTGTCTGGCCTTCAGGTGCTTTGGAGAATAGCTTGACCCCCTCCTCTCTGTGGCAGCCCCTCAAAATTGGAAGACTCTATCAGGTCTCCCCTGGTCCTTCTCTTCAGTAGACTAACTAAGGCGGGACTAGAACTCATCATCTCCCAGTGATTGGGTTAACGTTACCCATCTATCTTTCATGCCTAAGGCTGAACTAGAATTCCCTGTCTTCTAGGGATCGGCTAAAAGTCACCCAAGCCAGATTTCATGCCAAAAGTGGAACTAGAACTCATAGTTGCGTGGTGATTGACCAGGAGACAATGGCTGAATTTCATGACTCACTGTCTCCTGGTGATTGGCCCAAAGTCACCCAAGTCAGGTTTCATGCCTAAGAAGGGACTAGAACTCACTGTCTCCCAGTGATTGGCCCATAATAATAATCATAATCTTTATTGTCATTGTACTAAAATTACAATGAAGTTGGTTTTAACTTCACTGGTGCAAAATTATAACAGAAACAAAAAAAGAGAGAAAAGAAAAAAGAAAAAACTAGCCTGTGCATGGAGTGATTGTGGCTGAATTTAAAAGTCTCACAGCCCAAGGATAGAAGCCATCTTTAAACCTATTTGTTCGGCTGGCTATACTTTGATATCTCCTGCCTGATGGTCGAAGTGCAAAGAGATACCAACCAAGGTGTGAATCATCTGTGAGAATCTTCCTTACTCTGCTAAAGCAGAGAGATCTGGCGATGTTATCCTGGCCCATGCCCAGTTCCTGCAACCATCCTTCATATGGTTTAGCTTCCAGTCCATTGTTGCTCTTCTCTGCACTCTTTCTAGAGTCCTAACATGTTCTCCGCACGTTTTTCATTTTTACAGGGTTTACAACTTATGACTACAATTGAGCCCAAAATGTATGTTGCTAAGTGAGAAATTAGTTAAGTGAACTTGGCCCCATTTTATGACTTTTCTTGCCACTGTTGTTAAGGGAATCATTTCAGGTGCTAAATTAGTCACACGGCTGTTAAGCGAATCTGGCTTCCCCATTGACTTTGCTTGTCAGAAGGTTGCAAAAGGGGACCGCATCACCCCAAAACACTGTTATAAATATGAGTCAGTTGTCAAGCATCCAAACGTAAATCACACGACCATGGGGATGCTGCAACGGTCACAAGTGTGAAAAACGATCACAAGTCACTTTTTTTCAGTGCCGTTCTAACTTTGAATGGTCATTAAGTGAATTGTCCTAAGTCAAGGAGGATTATCTGTAGTTCATAAGAACATAAGAACAGCCTTGCTGGAACAGCCACAGCCCATCCAGTCCAGCCTTCTGTCTCCCACAGTGGCTCCCCATTTGCTTCAGGGTCTTCCCAAGCAGATGTCTTCACCTGCTTAGGATTCCCTGCAAATGGCCTTGAGAGATCTCCTGCCTATCTCTCCAACCCGGAGGGTCCTTAGGCGTCCATCATGATAGCCATGGATACCCTTGTTCTCCATGAACTCCTCTCATCCTTTCTTAAAGGTGTCGAGGCTGCAAGCTGTCACCACTTCTTCTAGCAGGGAGTTCCATAGACCAGGGATCCTCTGGGTGAAAAAGTCCTTCCTCTTATTTGTTTGAGGTCTAGCTATCCAAAGTTTCATGGAGTGCCCCCTAGTTCTAGTGTTGTGCGATAGGGAAAACAGTTTTTCCTTTTTTACTTTGTCCACCCCGTGCATGATTTTATAGACTTCAATCAGGTAAATCAGTTCCTTCTTGTCTGCCGGCTTACATTTTTCTGTTGAATAATGTAAAGGTTCCCCTCGCACATATGTGCTAGTCGTTCCTGACTATTTTTATTGTTTTTACATTTAAAACAATGCAGTACTGCGAAGTCGAAGTGACCCTACATTCACATTGTATACAACTAGTCTCAACCATTAGCTATTAACCTACTTAGTGCATTATCTGTCCTTCTGTCCAGTCACAATATATACAGTTTGTTCCAGTCTTGTCACCTTGTCTTATACCAATCATAAAATCTGTTCCAGACTTCAAAATATTCTGATTCCCCTTTATTTTTAAGTTCCAGAGTGAGCCTATCTGCTTCTGCACGGGACAACACTTTTCTGATTATATCTCGCTCTAATGGTGTATTTTCTTTTTTCCAATACGGCGCATAAGTTATGCGCCCTGCAATTAGTACATGTATAATTAGGTAAAAGTACATCTTTCATAAACCCCTCTAGTATTATGCCTAGGAGAAAGATTTCTGGTTTAAACAAAATTTGGTCTCCCACCATTTGTTCCAACCATGATTGAGTCATTTTCCAATATCTTTTTCCCTCATTGCGTGTCCACTACGTATGATAAAAAGGGCATGGTGTTTTTTTTTACACTTCTAACAAGTTTGGAGCCAGATTTTTAAACATTTTGGAGAGCCGTGCTGGAGGGGAGATGCCATCTGTAGAACAACTTATAAAGATTTTGTTTATACGCCGTAGCCATTGTTAGTTTCCGATTATTTATTTATTTATTTATTTTAATTCGATTTATATCCCGCCCTTCTCCACGAGGGACCCAGGGCGGCGCACAGGAATTTAAAAACATATAAAACAAAATATACAAAATTTAAAAGCATATTAAATTAGACAATCCTATGCTAAAACCAAATTAAAAACCCCAATTTAAAACTATCTAAAATAGCCCCAGCGGGAGGTTAGGCTAGGCCGGCTTGCTGAAAAAGATGTGTCTTTAGACACTGGCGGAAGAGGCGGAGGTCCGAGATGGTACGAAGTTCAGGGGGAAGGTCGTTCCAAAGGGCAGGGCCTGCCACAGAGAAGGGTCTTCCCCTGGGTGTCGCCAGACGGCATTGCCCGGCCGACGGCACCCTGAGAAGGCCCTCTCTGTGGGAGCGATTAAGTATCCAAAGTTTTTCCCACTTAGCCAATTCCACATTACAACCAAAATTTTTCGCCCAGGCGACCATAGTTTCTTTGATATGTTCTCCCTCGAGTTTATAGTCCAACAAAAATCTATACAGCACTTTGATCAACCTGTTTCTGTCTATCAAAAGTTTATCTAATATTGTGTAATCTTTGGCAATTCCTTCCTTCTTCCTATCCTGTGCAAACCTTGATTGTATCTGTAAATAAGGCCACCATTCTACTTGTACCCCTTGTGAGGCCAATTCTAATGTAGTTTTAATCTCCCCCTGACTCTAAGGCAGTGGTTCTCAATTATTTTCTGTCAGGCCCCCCCCTAGGAAGAAGAAAACATTTCGCGCCCCCCGCGCGACTGTAAATAGTATCATTTGTCTATAAAATTGTTAGTACACCTCTGCATAACACTGTATCCTTATTAACGTATAAGAGAATAAAAAAAAGAAAGAAATGTGGATCAATTTACAACAAAGAATAGCTTTATTATCTGTAGCAGAAAAGATTTAAAGTGCATTAAATCCTTAATTAAACTATAAACATTTTTTGATTGGACATGTCAAACCATGTGACCAGGTGGGAGTGGCCAATTTGGAAAATGTGAAACTCACTTAACAATGGTCTTGGTTAGCAACCAAACTTTTGGGCTTAATTGTGGTCATAAGTTCTCTCTCTCTCTCTCTCTCTCTTTCTTTTTCTTTCTTTCCTTCTGTCTTTCTCTCTTTCTCTCTCTGTCTCTTTCTTTCCTTCCCTCTTTCTTTCTCTCTCTCTCTTTATTTCTTTCTCTTTCTTTCTTTCTCTTTCTCTCTTTCTTTCTCTTTCTCTTTCATTCTCTCTCATTTTTTCTTTCTTTCCCTCTTTCTCTCTCTCTTTATTTCTTTCTCTCTCTTTCTTTCTTTCCCTCTTTCTCTCTCCCTCTCTTTCTCTCTCTCTCTTTCTCTCTCTTTCTTTCTTTCCCTCTCTCTCTTTCTTTTTTTCTCTTTCTTTCCTTTGTCTCTTTCTTTCTTTTTCTCTGTCTGTCTTTCTTTCTCTCTCTCCCACTTTCTTTTTCTTTCTTTCTCTTTCTCTCTTTCTCTCTCTCTTTCTTTCCCTCTTTCTCTCTCCTTCTCTTTCTTTCTTTCTCTTTCTTTCTCTTTCTTTCTGTCTCTTTTCTTTCTCTCTTTCTCTCTCTTTTTTCTCTTTCTTTCCTTTCTGTCTCTCTTTCTTTCTCTCTGTCTGTCTTTCTTTCTCTCTTTCTTTCTTTCTCTCCCACCTTCTTTTTTTTCTTTCTCTCTCTGTCTCTCTCTCCTTTGTTTGCCCATCTGTTACTCTGTGTGTGTGTGTGTGTGTGTGTCTGTCTCGCATTCAGGCACTTAAATCACTCATTCTGTGTCTCTGTCTATCTTTCTCTCCCTCCCTCCCACTCTCTGTCTCTCTGTGTGTGTCTGTCACTCTCTGGTTCCCCCCTCCCTCCCTGTCTCTCTGTGTGTCTGTGCCTCTCTCTGTCTGTCTGTCTCCCCCCCCCCCCCCCCAAACCTCCTCAGCTCCTGGAAGTAGCCTGACCGGCCCGCCAGCCCGCTGACTGTATTTCCTCGCTCTCTCTCTCACCCATCCACCGGACGAAGGAACCTGGCGTCCGATGGGTGAGCAAGCGAGCGAGCAACCGCGGCCAGCGGGCCAGCGGATTGTTGGGCGCTGCCGCAACTTTCCTTACCCGCCCACCGGCCAGTCGGCCACAGTTACTCACTCGCTCGCTCACCCACCGGACGCCAGCTTCCTTCGTCCGGTGGGTAGGTGAGCGAGCGAGTAACCGCAGGCGGTGGGCAGGCAGGTTGTTGGGCGCTGCTGCAGCAAGTTTCCTTGCCCGCCCGCCCGCGCTTGCTTGCTCGCTCGTTCACCCACCCCCGGACGAAGGAACCTGGCGTCCCCGTCCCCGCCCCCCATCCCCGCCCGCCGCGATCACTCGCCTTAGCCTGCCCTGGCCGCCTGGCTGCACGCTCTGCCAGGGGGCTGCCCCCTCCTCCTTCGACCTCACCTTTCCACGCTGATTGGCCTGAAGCGCATCCCCTTCCTTATCCCCGTGTCCGCTTTCTGCCTCGTCCAGCCTAGTGGTGCTCAAGAGGCACGGCTTCCGGCTGCTCCTTCTCTGACGCCTTTCTCAGTCGCCTTCGGGCTTTACCTACAGCCGCTGCCGCCGCCGCCGCCGCGGAGTGGACCTGGGATCGGTCTTTCCGGGTGTGCGGCTCCTGACTATCAAACGCGCCCCCCTTTACGGAGCCTCGCGCCCCCCTGGGGGGGCGCGCCCCACTATTTGAGAAACGCTGCTCTAAGGGTTGGTGCTCATCTTCGTTTCAAAGCCGAAGTACTGTCCGAGGATGTCTCCGTGGTCATGTGGCCAGCATGACTCAATGTTGAAGTTACACGGAACGCTGTTCCTTTCCCACCAAAGGTGGTTCCTATTTTTCTACTTGCATTTTTTACCTGCTTTCGAACTGCTAGGTTGGCACAAGCTGGGACAAGTCACGGGAGCTCACTCCGTTACGTGGCGCTAGGGATTCGAACTGCCGACCTTTGATCAATAAACTCAGCGTCTTAGCCACCTTGTTTTTCTGTTGAATAGGAAGCTTACAAAATTGTTTTCCATTTCCCAGACTCCCTTTGATGTATTTGTTATTGCAGAAAGAGTCTCACGCATTACATTGGCTTCAAAACTGTCTGCCAAACAGCAAGCCTCATTCTATGAAGACGATGACTGCGACAGTGACTTTAAAGTGGAAAGGAAGAGGATCCGTTCCCTCGAAACAGAGCAGCAGGTGAGCAACATATATACAGGCAGTCCCCATCTTACAACCGCTTGTTTAGTGACCGTTTGAAGTTATAACGGCACTTAAACAAGTGACCTCTGGCTGTTTTTCACATGACTGTTGCAGCATCCCCATGGTCAGATAATCGAAATTCAGTTGCTTAGCAACTATCTAATATTTGTGACGGGTAGTCCTCGGTTTACAACCATGTGTTACAAATACTGGTTATAAACCCTAAACAGCTCTGAAGTGCATGGCGGTGAAGAGCATGTCCCACTGTGCCAGCTTTTCAACACCTTTTCCTCTTCAGGGAAGATCTTTCCACGCCATGGCCTGCAATGTGCTACTTGGTGCATAAGAGACCTTTTCCCCAGTGGTGGTTGTGCTTTTTGCAGTGACCTCATCTCTTGAGGCTCAGTGACTTAAGGATGCTGAAGACGGTCTTGTTCCTTAGAACAAGCAGAAAACGGGGTTGGTTGTTTTTTTTTGCAAAAAACAGGGCATGCATAGGGTTTGGGAAGCTTGTAGAGTGCTCCTGGGGGCGGGGGGGAGGGGGCAAAAACGAGCAAAAAACAGCCTGTTTTATGCTTGTTTTTGCCCTCCCCAGCCCTCAGGAGCCCTCTACAAGCCTCCCAAACCCTCTGCACGTCCATTTTTGTGAAGGGAGCAGGATTTTGGGAGGCCAAAAATGCTGCATTCAGTATATAAGACGCCCAGCCAGATGTTCACCCTCTTTTTTTTTTTAATTAAAGTTTTTTATTTTTATTATTGAAAATAAATAAAAAGAAACATCATTCATTTCGTGCTTTGTACAACATGTCGTTCAGACAAACGCTCTGTGCGCCAGTGCTTAATCTCGCAAAGATATTAATCTATATACATATCACTTTTGTATCATACAGTAACATTTCCATTTATGAAATCAATCTTTATCCCCTAACTCTTCAATATATAAACAAGATATTAAATAGAAAACAACCAACAGAATAAGAACAGAAAATCTTCGCATGTTATACCATTGTTTTCTAGAGGTAACTTTATCATACTAAAATAAATTATTTTGTCCTTCTAAAGACAAAAATTTCTTCAAGTTATATAATAATATAATGTGTATTGTTATATCCCTTAATTTCCCCTTTTTTCCAGCCTTGATAAAATGTATTCCATATTTCATAGAATTGTTCGCTGTCTTGCTCTCTAATTTCAAACGTTAATTTACTCATCTCTGCACATTCCATAATTTTATAAATAACTTCTTCCTGTGATGGTAATTTATCATTTCTCCAATTTTTTGCAAACACGATTCTAGCGGCTGTCAAAATATTTACAATTAGGTATTTCAAATTCTTGTCAAATATTTCTAACGTAATTCCAAGCAGGAAGAGTTCGGGTTTAAAATCTATGTTTTTCTGTTATTTTCTCCAGCCATGTGTGGATCATACTCCAATAATTTTTAGCCTCCGAACAGGTCCACCACATATGGTAGTAAGTACCAGGCGTCTGATGGCATTTCCAGCATTTTTGGGATTTGTTCTTATTCATTTTTGCGATTCTCGATGGTGATAAGTGCCACCTGTCTTTTTTTGTGGGGGGAAAAGGTGTGTCTTATACTCCGCAAAATACGCTAAGTCTAAGTGCCATTTCCGTTGCTATTTGGGGAGTGCGGGGAGAAACATGGCTTATTTAGACTTTTAGACTCCCGAATTCAAAAGCCTGTTTGCATGGCTTATAGGCGAGAAAACGACACCGGCTGACGACAGGAACCCAGCTCGTGGACGCTTTGGAAGTTCATGAACAGCGGAAAAATGGGGACTTGACAGTGACTCTCGGAAAAGCAGATCTTCCCTCACTGAAAACAGTAAGTGCAGTAATACTAGCATATTTTTTTAAAAGAAATTGAAGACAAATTGCATTGGTTTGGAAAGGTGCTTGGATTTTCTTACCTCCATTCTAGTTACAGGTAGTCCTTGACTTAAGACCATTCGAGTTATGACGCAACCCCCAAAATTTACAGTTCTAAAGTTACAACACCCACACCCTCATCATATGGCTGCGTTTTAGGTGTTTGTTTATATTCCGTTGCCGGGGTTTTTATTCATAGGGGTAAAATGTCCTGACCAAATATAATTTCTAATGTTGGATTTTCCCTCTTACCAGAGGGAGCCCCCTTGTGGAGTACTGTGAAGCTGTTACCATGGCAACTCCCACTGTGCTGCGCAATAGAAGCCATTTTATGGCAGTGCAGTAGAAGCCGTTGTAAAGCACAACAGGCTGTATCTTAACAGAGCACACACCCTGAAGGGTGTTAGGGGTGTATTTGTTTCCAGTGAGTAAGTCATGTGTGTACAAAGTTTGGTTGAAATTCCTGAGGCGTCCCAGAGTTATGCTGGAACACACACACACACACACACACACACACACACACACACACACACACACACACACATTCCTTAACTGCCCACCTCCCTCAGACATATTTTCATTTTTATTTTTTTACTTACTAAACTTATATGCCATCCATCTCGCTAATCCAAAGCAACCTTCACTTCTGGTTTTTGGCAAAAAAAACGACCAATAGAGAACAAGGGCTTTGCTTAATGATCGTAGCATTCATTTAATGACTGCTGCAAAAAGAGATCATGAAATCAGGTGGCTTATGTTATTCGTACAGTCACTCATGCCCTCGTGACATCCCGCCTGGACTATGGAAACGCTCTCTACATGGGGCTCCCCTTGAGGTGCATCCGAAGGCTACAGCTAGTGCAGAATGCGGCCGCGCGGGGGATTCTGGGTGCCTCCCGGCATTCCCATGTAACACCTCTCCTGCGCGAGCTGCACTGGCTGCCTGTGGCCTTTCGGGTGCGATTCAAGGTGTTGATCACCATCTTTAAAGCGCTCCATGGCACGGGGCCTAACTATTTGCGTGACCGCCTCCTACCTCATACATCCCTTCAACCGATTCGCTCCCACAGAGAGGGCCTTCTCTGGGTGCCGTCAGCCAGGCAATGCTGGCTGGCGACGCCCAGAGGAAGGGCCTTCTCTGTGGCGGGCCCTGCCCTTTGGAACGAGCTGCCCCCCGCTCTCAGGAACATCACGGACCTCCGCCTCTTCCGCCAACATCTAAAGACACACTTCTTTCGTTTAGCTAGCCTGGCCTAATTCCCCAAGATGATTTTAAATTAAATTAAGTTTTAAATAAATGGGTTTTTTACACTGTTTTTAGCACAGGGTATAGTTTAATTTAATAAGATTTTATCGATTATTTATGATGTATTTATTCTTTTTGGTATATGTTTATATTCATGTTTTTAATTTCCTGTGCACCGCCCCGAGTCCCCTTTTGGGAGAGTGGCGCGGTATAGAATCCAATAAAATGAAATGAAATGAATGAGACCCCTTTACAGCCTTCATGACGTATGATGGTAATAGGCGAGCTCCAACAGGTAGTTCCCCCAGGGGTCAACCTACTCAAAACTAATACTCAAAATTGAGATGCTTTTTAAAAACTTTTTTTTAACTTTCATATATCTGTTTTACTTTGGCTGTACACCGCCCTGAGTCCTTCGGGAGTAGGGCGGTATAAAAACCTAATAAAACCTAGAACCTAAACAAAACAAAACAAAAACCCACCAATTCCAGCCACGTGAGCAAAAAATGTGTACTTCAAGAGAATCCAGACTCCAGAGGTCACCAAGGTCAAGAATTGGAAGCCCCAAGTAGCTCATTCAGACCCAAATCTGTTTTTTGTTTTTTTTTAACATTCACTGGCTTTGCTGTTTAATGTTCTTGCTTTTTGGAGAAGCTTCTAAACTGAACTGTTAATCCTTGGAGATTAACCTCCACCCCCCCCCCTTCCCCCCAAAAAGGACTGTTTGCCTGCACAAATAAACCCTGCTAATCCCTAGTAAACCTTTCCCAGCAATTTGGTGACCCCAGACCTACTGAATCGCTCCACCTTCATCTTTCTGAGGTTTTGTTGAGCGGGGTCAGGCTGGCATCGAAAGCCGTCTCCCCAACATCTTCCTGATGTTGTGTGTCTCCTAAGGACTTGGGCCTTTGGGATAGTGGTCAAATTCATCCATTGGGAGATATACAAATTTATCCATTGGGAGGTTTTGACGACCATCTTTAAAGCGCTCCATGGCTCGGGACCTAGTTACATGCGAGACCGTCTCCTGCCCCATACATCCCTTAGACCGATACGCTCCCACAGAGAGGGCCTTCTCAGGGTGCCGTCGGCTGGACAATGCCGACTGGCGACACCCAGGAGAAGAGCCTTCTCTGTGGCGGGCCCTGCCCTTTGGAATGACCTACCCCCTGAACTTCGCACCATCTCCGACCTCCGCCTCTTCCGCCAGTGTCTAAAGACACTGGCGGAAGCGTAACCTCCATAATGACTATTTTAGACAGTTTTTAAATTTCGGGGATTTTAATTTGGTTTTAGCGCAGGATGGTTATTAAATAAGTTTTAAATTTTTTTTACTTTACTTTACTTTATTTTAATTTGTATGTATTTTTAAATTCCTGTGCGCCGCCCTGGGTCCTTTTGGAGAAGGGCGGGGTATAAATTTAATAAAATAAAATAAATATAAGAGCTGGCGACATTTTATTCCCCTGCCCCAGCCAGTTACTTGGGACCCCCTCCGAGACGGATGATTTTGAAATACATGGGTTCAATTCCCCATGGACCAAAGAGCCTTCAAACCCAGAGCCATTCCGTCTGGCCGAGGTTCAGTTTTTAGCCCTGCGGTCCCTCATCCATCCCTGTAACTTTAGGTTGCTCTTCCGAAGCAAGGAGTGGGTTTCAGCATCTCCCCCCTCCCCCAATGTTATTATTTATTTGAGGTGCTCTGGTATCAGAATCATGAGGCTCAGAAATCTCAGAGCTTGGGTGTTTTCTTGCAGACTGATTGAGCACTGATGACGTTCCCTAGTTTGGTTCATGAGATGTCTGCAAGAGAGACAATCAAGCTCAGAGAACAAGGACTCCACAGTCGTTGTCCTCCTCCTCCTCTTCCTCCTCCTCTTCCTCCTCCTCCTCCTCCTCTCCACAAACCCATTCCCTTCTAGCACTGATGATGTTACGTAGTTGGGTAATGAAACAGCAAGAAAACAACCAGCCACAGGGAGCACCAAGGACCCCACAGTCCTCCACCTCTTCTTCCTCCTCCTCTCCCCTGTAAACCCCATACCTTCTAGCACTGATGATGTTGCCTAGTTTGGTCATGAAAGGTCTGCAAGAACACCACTAAACTCAGAGAGCACCAAGGACCCTACAGCCCTCCCCCCCTTCCTCCTCAAACCCCATTCTCTTCTAGCCCTGATAATGTTACCTAGTTGGGTCATGAAACGTCTGCCAGAAAATAACCAAGCTCAGAGAGCACCAAGAATTCCACATCCCTCGTCCTCCTCCTCCCCAAACCCCACTCCCTTCCAGTACTGATAATGTTGCCTAGATGGCCTTTCGGGTGCGCTTCAAGGTGTTAATGACCATCTTCAAAGCGCTCCATGGCTTGGGGCCTAGTTACATGCAAGACCGTCTCCTGCCCCATACATCCCTTCGTCCGATCCGCTCTCACAGAGAGGGCCTTCTCAGGGTGCTATCGGCTGGGCAATGCCGGTTGGCGACGCCCAGGGGAAGGGCCTTCTCTGTGGTGGGCCCGGCCCTCTGGAACGACCTACCCCCCGACCTACGCACTATCTTGGACCTCCGCCTCTTCTGCCAACGTCTTAAGACGTATCTATTCCAACAAGCCGGCCTGGCATAGCCCCCCGTTTCTGACTTTTTATGTATAAATCGCAATTTGGCAGGGTTTTAAATGGGTTTTAGCACGGGTTTAATAATTTAATATGTTTTTAATGATGTATATTGTTTTTATTGTGGTTTTAATAATGCCTGTGCGCCGCCCTGGGTCCTAACAAGGAGAAGGGCGGGGTATAAATTCGAAATAAAATAAATAAATAAATAAATAAATAAATGCCGGTTGGCGACACCCAGGGGAAGGGCCTTCTCTGTGGCGGGCCCAACCCTCTGGAACGACCTGCCCCCTGAACTCCGTACCACCACAGACCTCCGCCTTTTCCGCCGGCCTCTGAAAACGCATTTGTTCCAACAAGCCGGCCTAGGATAATCACCCGATCTGGACTTTTTAGTTATAAATTTTAATTAGAGAATTTTAAACATGTTTTAGCAAGGGGTAATTGAATTTAATGGGATTTTAATAATCGATCTATTTATGTACGTTGTGTTTTAATTTGCCTGGGCGCCGCCCTGGGTCCTTTTGTAGGAGAAGGGCGGGGTATAAATTTAATAAAACTAAAATAAATAAATAAATAAATAGATGGGGGGTAAAGAAATGTCTGCAAGAAAGCAACCAAACTCAGAGAGCACCAAGGTCCCCACGGTCCTCCTCTTCTTCTCCTTCTTCCTCCCCCTCCCTGTAAACTCCGCTCCTTTCTAGCACTGATGATGCTACCTAGTTGGGTAATGAAACGTCTGCAAGAAAACAACCCTTCAGAGACCCCCCCCCCCTTCATTTCAACCCTGAGCTACAAATATTCTCCTTTATTAGAATCAGGAAATCTTAGAAATCGAGATTAGACCCAAGGGAACAAAGCTGTCCAGAATCTAGTCGTCCTGCTATTTATTTTATTTTATTTTTATTAAATTTATACCCCGCCCTTCTCCTACAAAAGGACCCAGGGCGGCGCACAGGAAAATTAAAAATCAAAACATACATAAATAGACCATTATTAAAAGCCAATTAAACTTAAGTTACCCCCTGCTCAAAACATTTTAAAATCCTCTGATTAAAATTAATAACTAATAAAAGTCCATATCGGGTGGTTATGCTAGGCCAGCTTGTTGGAATAAATGCGTTTTAAGACGCAGGCGGAAAAGGCGGAGGTCCGTGGTAGTGCGGAGCTCAGGGGGCAGGTCATTCCAGAGGGTTGGGCCCGCCACAGAGAAGGCCCTTCCCCTTGGTGTCGCCAACCGGCATTGCCCGGCCGACGGCACCCGGAGAAGGCCCTCTCTATGGGAGCGGATCGGTCGGAAAGATGTATGTATGCTATAGAGACTTCGAAATCTCATCCCAGAAGGGGAGACAACAGAAACAGGCCGTGGAGTGTGTGTGTGTGTGTGTGTGTGTGTGTGTGTGTGTGTCTAACCTGTCTTGACCGGATGACCCCTAATCAGAAGCAAATTGCACCCCTAAATCTCCTTGGCTGTCTCTTGGTCTTGCCGCGATATCTCTGCTGATATGGACCCTTTCAGGATCTTGAAAGTTGGACGAGATCTTTGCATAGCTCCAAAGAGTACATATACCGGCGCACCCCACATAGACAATGCTTTGTTGATCCCGCTGCTTTTCTGATCTTTTTACGGTAGGGAAAATTTTCTGTGCTTTAGCCATGGCAGGTGACGTTGACAAGAAGGCGCTCTATTGCCAAAAACAGTGGTTTTAGGTGCCTGTACAGGCAGTCCTTGGCTTACGACCACAATTGAGCCCAATTTTTTTTTTTATAAGCTCAGGTAGGCTTTTGAAGGCAGCAGGTAGCCATTCAGCAAATTCAGGGTGATATCCATCAGAGGCGGATACCCGAGGAGACACAAACAGGGGAAAGACATAGAAAGCAGGAGGGAGAAGAAGAGGCTAGAGGTATACATGCATTCCTCGTTTAGCAACCTGTTCTGACCTGACTCCCAAACACCACAAATCCTCCATAGTTAATACAATACAATACTGCATTCAGTTTTGGTCACCACGATGTAGAAAAGATGTGGAGACTCTAGAAAGAGTGCAGAGAAGAGCAATAAAGAGGATGAGGGGACTGGAGACTAGGACATAGGAAGAATGGTTGCAGGAACTGGGTATGTCTAGTTTAATGAAAAGAAGAACTAGGGGAGACATGATAGTAGCCTTCCAATATCTCAGGGGTTGCCACAAAGAAGAGGGAGTCAAGCTATTCTCCAAGGCACCTGAGGGCAGAACAAGAAGCAATGGGTGGAAACTAATCAAGGAGAGAAGCAACTTAGAACTGAGGAGAAATTTCCTGACAGTTAGGACGATTAATCAGTGGAACAGAGGTTGCCTCCAGAAGTTGTGAATGCCCCAACACTGGAAGTCTTTAAAAAGATTTTGGATAGCCATTTGTCTGAAATGGTATAGGGTTTCCTGCCTAGGCAGGGAGTTGGACTAGATGACCTCCAAGGTCCCTTCCAACTCTGCTATTGTATTGTAAATACCGTATTTTTCGGCGTATAAGACCCACCGGAGTATAAGACGCAGCAAGGTTTTGAAGTGGAATTTTTTTTTTAAAAAAAAACAACTTTTGCACTTTGCAGACCTCCCAAAAGCGACCTGTTTTTCACAAAAACGGGCCCATTTTTTTGGGTCAAAAAAAGGGCATTCATAGCCTTTAGGAGGCTTGTAGAGTGTTCGTGGGGATGGGGGTCAAATACAAGCAAAAAATGGCCCATTTTTCGTGAAAATGGCCCCCTTTTTTTGCCAAAAAAAAGGGCATGGATAACCTTTAGGAAGCTTATAGAGTGCACCTGGGGGCTGGAGGGGGGAACTAATGCTCCATTTTTTCTTCATTTCTGCCCTCCCCAGCCCCCAGGAGCACTCTGAAAGCCCCCCTTGAGGCTATGCACAGCCATTTTGATGAAGGAGCAGGGTTTCGGGAGGCCTAAAATGCTGTATTCAGTGTATAAGGCGCACCCCGATTTTTAACCTTTTTTGAGGGGAAGAAGATGCGTTTTATACTCCAAAAAATACAGTAGTTGGCAGCTTTGATCAAAGAAAAAAATCCACAGTTACTTTTGTTTCTGCTTGGAAACTGCTTCTGGACTCGAGGTGGAGGGGAAAAAATGAAACTTTGACCTTAGATACGTTTGTAGTTAAATCACTAGTTTGTATTATTATGTAAAATCAGTGGACCAGAGGAATCCTGTTGATGTAATTTACCTGGACTTCAGTAAGGCATTTGATAAAGTAGACCATAACCTACTATTAGATAAAGTAGAAAATTGTGGGTTAGACAGCACCACCACCAAATGGATTCGCAACTGGCTGACCAACCGCACTCAACGTGTAGTCCTCAATGGAACTGCATCTACATGGAAGGAAGTATGCAGTGGAGTCCCCCAAGGCTCTGTTTTAGGCCCAGTACTCTTTAACATCTTCATCAACGATTTGGATGAAGGGATAAATGGGGAACTCATCAAATTTGCAGACGACACCAAGCTGGCAGGAATAGCCAACACTCCAGAAGATAGGCTTAGGATACAGAAGGATCTAGACAAACTTGAACATGGGGCACTATCTAATAAAATGAAATTCAATTGTGAAAAAAGTAAGGTCCTACATATAGGCAAGAAAAACCAAATGCACAAGTACAGTATAGGTGGTACCTTGCTCAATAGTAGCAGCTGTGAGAGGGATCTAGGAATCCTAGTGGACAACCATTTAAATATGAGCCAGCAGTGTGCAGCAGCTGCCAAAAAAGCCAACACAGTTCTAAGCTGCATAAACAGAGGGATAGAATCTAGATCACGTGAAGTGTTAATGCCACTGTATAGTGCCTTGGTAAGGCCACACTTGGAATACTGCATACAGTTTTGGTCGCCACGATGTAGAAAAGACGTGGAGACTCTGGAAAGAGTGCAGAGAAGAGCAACCAAGATGATTAGGGAACTGGAGACTAAAACATGAAGAACGGCTGCAGGAGCTGGGTATGTCTAGTTTGATGAAGAGAAGGACCAGGGGAGACATGATAGCAGTGTTCCGATATCTCAGAGGGTGCCACAAAGAAGAGGGAGCCAAACTATTCTCCAAGGCACCTGGGGGCAGGACAAGAAGCAATGGGTGGAAACTAATCAAGGAGAGAAGCAACTTAGAACTAAGGAGAAATTTCCTGACAGTTAGAACAATTAACCTCTGGAACAGCTTGCCTCCAGAAGTTGTGAATGCCCCAACCCTGGAAGCCTTTAAAAAGATGTTAGATAGCCATTTGTCTGAAATGGTATAAGGTTCCTGCCCACGCAGGGGGTTGGTTTAGAAGACCTACAAGGTCCCTTCCAACTCTGCTATTGTATTGTATTGTATTGTAAAAGTAAAAAGTTGAGCTTTGGTGCTTTTTATCTTATTCCACTGCCCCAAAGGGAGTCAGAAGTCAAGGCAATACAATACAATACAATACAATACAATACAATACAATACAATACAATACAATACAATACAATACAATACAATACAATACAATAGCAGAGTTGGAAGGGACCAACTTTCTACATCGTGGCGACCAAAACTGAATGCCGTATTCCAGGCCTTTTCTTTCTGTTTCCCCTTTCCCCTTCCCTTTTTCCTCCCTTCTCTTCCTCCCATTTTCTTTTGTATTGTTGTATTTCATATTCTAAACTTTTTTTTTTTTAAAAAGAAGGGTTCTAAAAACATTCCTTTAAGTAAATGCTTCAAATAAATAAAATAAGGACGGATTCACGTTGAGCCTCCATTGAATGCAAATGGGACGGGTTGCCTGCCAAGCTAATAACTCGCCTTGCTTTTTGTTCCCACATCACTGAAAACCTGCCAGCATAAAAATCTGGCCCTGGGAACCACTGCATAAACTTTTAATAATATATGACACTCTTAACTAGTGTGAATCTGCTTTGTTTAGCCTGGAGTAGACGTATTGACTGGGATCCCGAACAGCCTGCCAAAAAATGTGGGCGGATGATTGTCATTTGCTGCTTCCCACTTCTTTTGCACAGAGGCTTTCACTTGTACAGTAGAATGGACTAGCAAGAGTTGGAGGGGACCTTGGAGGTCTTCTAGTCCAACCCCCTGCTCAGGCAAGGAGAGCAGCGATGGCGAAGCTTTTTTAGGCTCGGGTGCCATAAGGGAGGGAACGCAGGGGGGTCGTGTCGCACCCATAACACACCCACAGTGCGCAAGTGTGCACTACAAACACCCCTCCCACATTTTTTACATGCTCTTTTCGCCTTCCCCAGGCTCCAGAGGCTTTATAGGAGCCTGGGGAGGGGAGAAAGAGCCTCCCCCTTCCCCCCCCGGAGGCCCTCCGGAGGCTTCAGCAACCTTCAGGAGGCTTCCCTGAAGCCTCCGGAGCACTCAAAATGACGCTCCAAGCAAGTTGGAGGTCACTTCCGGTTTCGGCGGCACATCATTTTGAGTGCTCCGGAGGCTTCAGGGAAGTTCATGAAACCTTTGGAGGACCTCGGGGGAGGGGGGAGCCTCTTTTCACCCTCCCCAGGCTCCTATAAAGCCTTTGGAGCCTGGGGAGGGTGAAAAAAGCCTGCAAAAAAGGGCAAATTCAGCTGGCCAGTGCACACATGCGCGCTGGCCAGCTGACAGGGCGTCGCCTTCCGTGCCCTGACAATTGGCTCCGCGTGCCACCTGTGGCACGTGTGCCATAGGTTCGCCATCACTGCCCATTTTAGACAAACAGCTGTCCAATCTCTTCTTGAAAACCTCCCGGGATGGAGCATTCACAACTTCTGGTGGCCAGTGGTTCCACTTTTGCCGTAAGAAATATAGGTACTCCTCAACCTATAACCAATTGTTTATACATTATACATTACAAGGCACTTGTGAGCTGGGGTGGGATTGAAAAATGTTAGCAACCGTTTCTCTGCCTGGTTGCTGGGTGGGCCACGACTATGGTGGGCTTGGCCTACTCAGCCTCCTGCACCATGGCCAGGGGGCGGCAAATTTTTGTTCTCCCCTGGGCACCGTAGGTTTAACTGGAGCCTCCGGGAGGGTGAAAACAGCCTCTCCTAGGCTCCAGAAGCCCTCTGGAGACCAGAAATGGGCCCGACTTTCGGGAGGCCCATTTATCACCCTCCCAGAGCCTCTGCATAGACCCTGCACTTACTTGGCGTGGAGGCTTCTGGATGGGCGGGGCCAGCCGGTCCTTGCAACAACCGGTTCGCCGAACCGAATGCAAAATTAACATCTGGTGCGCTCAAACCGGTGTGAACCGGCTGAATCTCTCCCCTGCTTATGGCATGTTTTCCCATTTTACCTCCATTGCAGCATTCCTCGTGGTCACGTGATCAAAACTTGGAAGATGCTTCATATTTACGACCCGTGGTCACACGTGATCCCCTTTTGCGACCTTTTGACCCCCAAAGTCAAGGTGGGGAGCCGGATTCCCTTAACCGTGTGACTAACTGAACAACTGTCGTGATTCGCTTAACGATGGTGGCAAGAAAGGTTGTAAAATGGAGCAACTCTCACTTAAGAGCTGCCTCGCTTAGCAATCAAAATTCCGGGTTCAGTTGTAGCCATATGTCGAGGACTACCCATTATTGTTGGGTTGGTTTTTTCCCCCCTGTTTTGCAAACTTGCTTCTAAGTTTTCAGTGTTCAGTTGGTTGCAAACTTAGCCTTTCTATCTTGATGGCTATAGAAAGCTCAACTGTGCTATTTATGAAGCTGTTTGTCTCTTGCAGAAGAGAATTTGCGTATAAAACCTGAAATCTGTCTGAAATGTGAAATCAGGGAACGGCCTGCCTCTGGAAGTTGTGACTGCCCCAACACTGGAAGTCTTTAAGAAGATGTTGGATAGCCATTTGTCTGAAACGGTATAGGGCTTCCTGCCTAGGCGGCGGAGCGGGGGTGGGTAGGACTAGAAGACCTTGTAGGTGTTGGTCATCATCTTCAAAGCGCTCCATGGCACGGGACCTAGCTATCTGCGGGATCGCATCCTGCCCCATACATTCCTGCGGCCGATTCGCTCCCACAGAGAGGGACGTCTCCGGGTGCGTCCACTAGGCTATGCCAGCGGGCGACGCCCAGGGGAAGGGCCTTCTCTGTGGCGGGCCCGACCCTCTAGAACAGGGGTCCCCAACCCCCGGTCCGCGGCCCGGTGCCGGTCTGCGGCCTGATAGGAACCGGGCCGCAGGGCTGGAGAGGAGGAGGAGGGAGCAGAGGATGGCCGAGCGCGCCTCCAGCAGCTCCTTCCGACGGCCACCGCCGCCGTGCACTTTCCGGGGCTTCTCGGAGGGGCTGGCATGTCAGCTGAGGAGGTAACGTGCCTCATCCCACAGCGAGCGAACGAGCGGGCGGGCGGAGAACTCGAGCCTGCGGCTACCTTAAGCACCGCCGAGGCCATCTGGGCGCCACACACCCACTTCCCTTCCAGCCCCATGTGGTGCCCGGACGGTTTCGGCAGTGCTTAAGGTAGCCGCAGGCTCGAGTCCTCCGGCTGCTCGCTCGTTCGCTCGCTGTGGGATGAGGCACGTTACCTCCTCAGCTGACATGCCGGCCCCTCTGGGAAGCCCCGGAAAGTGCGCGGCGGTGATCGTCGGAAGGAGCTGCTGGAGGCGCGCTCGGCCATCCTCTGCCCCCTCCTCCTCCTCTCCAGCCGACATGCTGGCCCCTCTGCTGCTTCCCGGGGGGGGGGGGGAGATAATGACAGACACACAGAGAGACAGACTTAGAGAGACAGAAATAGAGAGAGGGAGGGAGAGAGGGAATCAGACACACACACACACACACACACACACACAAAGTGACAGAGGTGGGCAGAGGGAGGAGAGAGAGACAGATAATATATATATAGAGAGAGAGAGAAACAGAGAAAGAGAAAGAGAAATAGAAAAAGAATGATGAATGGAGGGTGGGAGGGAGGGAGTGAAGGAAAGAAGGGGGAGGGAGGAGGAAGGGAGGGGTGAAAGAAGGAAGGAAGAAAAGAAAAAGAAAGAGATGGAGGGTAGGAGGGAGGGAAGGAAAGAAGGGAGGAAGGGGGAGGGAGGCAATGGAAGGAAGGAAAGGAAAGGAAGAAATCTATTTTCCTATTTCCTTCCATCTCAAGCTACTTTTTTGGTTAACCAGGTTAAAGATCTATTTTTCTCCCAGTGGTCATTTCAAAGGAATCACATCCTCTGAGTCATTTCCTGGATTCAAACCAGTATCCGATATCTCAGAGGGTGCCACAAAGAAGAGGGAGTCAAACTTTTCTCCAAGACACCTGGGGGCAGGACAAGGAGCAATGGGTGGAAACTAACCAAGGAGAGAAGCAACTTAGAACTAAGGAGAAATTTCCTAACAGTAAGAACAATTAACCTCTGGAACAGCTTGCCTCCAGCAGTTGTGAATGCCCCAACCCTGGAAGTCTTTAAAAAGATGTTAGACAGCCATTTGTCTGAAATGGTATAAGATTCCTGCCCATGCAGGGGGTTGGACTAGAAGACCTACAAGGTCCCTTCCAACTCTGCTATTGTATTGTATTGTATCCCAAAGAGTCAGGGGCTACCTTTATATATAACGTGCCCATAAATCCATTTTTACCATATTCAGAAGACCAAAGACCAGCCAGAAATGGAAGGAAGGAAGGAAGGAGGGAGGGAGGGAGGGAAGGAAGGAAGGAAGGAAGGAAGGAAGGAAGGAAGGAAGAAAGAAAGAAAGAAAGAAAGAAAGAAAGAAAGAAAGAAAGAAAGAACTTATGACCACTATTGAGCCCAAAATTTTGGTTGCTAAGCAAGACCGTTAAGTGAGTTTCACCACATTTTCCAAGTTGGCCGGTCACATGATCGCTGAGCCACTCCCACAAAACAGGCCACACCTTTTGGCTCTCTAAAGAAATTTCAGTAGTGGTACTGTTGATATTTGGCTCTATTGACTAATACGTTTGCCCACCACTGCCCTAGAGGGCCAAGTGAGCCGACTCCCCCCCCATGCGCATGCACCGCCTGTTGCCCCTCCCATCCTCCTCCTCTAGGCCAGCCGGTCCTCAGAATTTTCTTTAAAATGAAACCGGTCCCTGGTGCAAAAAAGGTTGGGGACCCCTGATCTAAATGATTTCACTAGCAGTTGTAGATCAGTACAGTACTAGGACTCCCTCTATAGTACTGTTTAGGAACAACATTCCAGTTTTTGAAAACAAAGGAGAATTGCTATAGGGGAGGGGTCATTGGCTAAAAACTGAAAAAGGGCAGGCACTCTTTTCACTGACATCCAGACGAGGAGCAGACAGCCGACAGTTTAGGACAGGGGTCCCCAACCCCCGGTCCGCGGACCGCTGCCGGTCCGTGGCTTGATAGAAACCGGGCCGCAGGGCCAGAGAGGAGGAGGGAGGACGGGACAGCCCCCTGGGCAGAGCACGCACCAGGGGCAGGAAAGCGCAGGTACGGCCGCTCACGCCGTTGGGGGCCCTAGAGGGGCGAGTGAGCCGACTCAGCACCACCCCGCGTGTGCATGCGCCGCCTGTTTCCCCCCCCCCCCCCCTGCTCCCCCTCTACACCGGTCGGTCCACAGAATTTTCTTTAAAATGAAACCGGTCCCTGGTGCAAAAAAGGTTGGGGACCCCTGCTCTAGAACGACCTTCCCCCCGAAATTAGAACAACTACGGACCTCCGCTCCTTCCATCAAAAACTAAAAACTCATTTCTTCTGCCTGCCTGGGGTAATTCTACTGTTTTATTAGGGGTTTTAGGAGTTTAGTTTTAGTTGGTTTGGGATTTTAGCGCAGGGTTAAGTTTAATTCATTTTAATATTGTATTTATGCTTGTGGTTTTATACATGTATTTTTAAATCTCCTGTGCACCGCCTCAAGTCCCTTTGGGGAGAGAGAGCGGTTTATAAATTAAAATTATTATTATTATTATTATTATTACCTCCAAGGTCCCTTCCAACTGTGCTGTTGTATTGTATTTTGCAAATTCATTTCAAATCATTTTGAGAGGCCAGCAGGGGGTGCTGTTGGTTTTCAGATGCAAATCCCTTTTTAAAAAAAAGAAGAAAATCATTCACCTGCTCAGTTTCCTGAACTATTGTAAGACAAGCCCATGATTGCTAAGGCAAGTTAGGGCATATATAAGTAGCAGTGGTAAACCACAGTGTGAAGATTTGTATATACACACACCATATTTTATCTGATTGAACAGGCTCCAGAATTATAAACCGTTCATTAAAAAAATTAATAATAGTGGCCACTGGCAGCAACCGACTATTTCTGCTTTCAAGCAGCCAAATATAGTTTTAATTTCTTTTTCCGCCTAATTTTAAACATTTTTATGTAGCAAACTACAAAATATGAAAGTAAATACTAGGGCACGATGGGAAGGAAAACAGCAATAGCACTTAGACTTCTATGCCGCTTCACAGTGCTTTACAGCCCTCTCTAAGTGGCTTAGAGCAGGGGTCCCCAACCTTTGCAACTTTAAGTCTGAAGGACTTCAGCTCCCAGACTTCTCCAGCCAGCTTTGCTCCCAGAATTCTCCAGCAAAGCTGGCTGGAGAATTCTGGGAGCTGAAGTCCTTCAGACTTAAAGTTGCAAAGGTTGGAGACCCCTGGCTTAGAGAGTCAGCGTCTTGTCCCCAACAATTTGGATCCCTTTTCCAAAAAGGGGAAAGAAAAGTGCGGAAGGGAGGAGGAAGAATAGAAAAAAGAAAACACGTGGACTTTAGCCTCTCTCTGTTGCATCGAACCTCAACGTTTTACTTTTCCAAAATAATATAAACTAGCCATTTCTATAACAGCAAATCACTCTAATCCGTAAAACCCAAAATCAGAGTTTCATTTTCCCCCCATGTCAAGCACAAAGTCCAGAAGCCGTTTCCACGGGCAAAAAGACAAAACCAAATTTATATTCTTTTCTTTAATCCAAACAGTCAATTTTTACCATCTCTGCCATCTCCATCAATTACGGTAGCCATTCGTCCATGGTGGGGATCGAAGTGTCCGTCCACTGTTGTGCATAGAGTAGTCTTGCTGCCATGAACTTATGTAACATCAAGGTTCCAATTTTGGTTTCTGCGTCTTTTTCCATTAAACCCAGAAGAAAAGTCTCTGACTTCATCTCCATCTCCATTTTAGGAATTTAACAATTAGTCAGTGGAACAGAAGTTGCCTCCAGAAGTTGTGAATGCCCCAACACTGGAAGTCTTTAAGATGATGTTGGAGAGCCATTTGTCTGAAATGGTATAGGGCTTCCTGCCTAGGCAGGGGGTTGGACTAGAAGACCTTCAAGGTCCCTTCCAACCCTGCTATTGTATTGCATTGTATTCTTCATATGCTTTAGTCTCCAGCCTTTGATCATCTCAGTTGCTCTTCTCTGAACTTTTTCCAAAGTCTCAACATCTTTTTTGTAATATGGTGATCAAAATCGGTTGCAATATTCCAGGTGTGGCGTTACTAAGCCGCACTAATACTTCACGTGATCTTGATTCTATGCCTCTGTTTATACAACCCAGGTTTGGTAAGAGATCTCTTTACTTTTACATTTCCAACATTCATTTGAAATATCTTTATACATTCTGGATAACTTATCCGGTTTTTAAATACCAGCGATACATCATCTTATAAAACTTTTGTTTTAAATTATAGCTTAATGTGAATTTTAAACCTTTTGTCCATATATTTTCCCAGCGTTCAAGCCTCACATGATATCCAAACTTCCTTGCCTACTGAATCACATAATACAATACAATAGCACAGTTGGAAGGGAACTTGGAGGTCTTCTAGTCCAACCCCCTGCCTAGGCAGGAAACCTTTATACTGTTTCAGATGTTTTTACATGTTCACTTTCCAGATTCAGTTTCAGGAACGTTTTATAAACCTTAGCAATAATATGCTCATCGCTGCCGTACAATAAGATGTCCAATTTAAAATATAGTTTTAACTTCTAATTCCAAATCTTATTGTTGTTTGAAATCAAAAGTGAATGAATGGATTATGTTTTCCCAATAGTTCAAAACTCATGTTATTGCAAATAGAAAATAGAGCACTGGAGTTTGTTCCAATCTTTGTTTTATTTATTTACCTGATTTGCATACTTCCAAATCCAGAAAGCTCTAAGTGGCAATTAAAGGATGAGACAAAGCTACTGTGTAATATTCATATGCAATGGCTCAAAATACAGTGGTACCTCAGTTCACGAACGCTTCTGTTCACGAACAACTCGGTTCACGAACAGAAAAGTTCATCAAAATATGCTCCGGTTCACGAACTCCGCTTCAGTTCACGAACAGGAGCCGCGGCCATTTTAATGCTATTTCCTGGCTGTCACAGGGTTGTGACTTCCTGTAGGAAGAGCGTGGAGAGAAGGAGACACAGACAAAAGTACACTGTGAGTACTTTGAGTGACTTTTTTTGATTTTTGTTATGCTTTTAGCACATTCAGTACTGTGCTTCAAAAACCAAAAAAAAGATCAGAACAGATTAACCGGATTTACATTAAACCCTATGGGAATCTGTGCCTCGGTTCACGACCAATTCGGTTCGCGACCAGAGTCAGTTCACGAATTACGTTCGTGAACCGAGGTACCACTGTATCTTTTTATCAAGACAATTAGATTATTTGAGATTTCTAAATTACTGTTCTTTTTCTATAATTCATCTTCTATTATTCTTTGACTTCTCATTTTATTTACCTAAGAAAAAAAGGTAAGAAAGGATTTCCTAGCCATGTCCATCTTTGTCCATGTTCACCAGTAAAACCTAATCTGGAGACTAGGGCATATAAAGAGCGGTTGCTGGAATTGGGTATGTCTGGTCTAGTGAAAAGAAGGGGTGATATGATAGCAGTCTTACAAAATTTGAGGGGCTGCCCCAAAGAAGAGGGGGTCAAGCTATTCTCCAAGGCACCTGAAGGTTGAACAAGAAGCAATGGGTGGAAACTGATCAAGGAGAGAAGCAACCTAGAACTAAAGAGAAATTTCCTGACAGTGAGGACAATTAACCAGTGGAACAGAAGTTGCCTCCAGAAGTTGTGAATGCCCCAACACTGCAAGTCTTTAAGAAGAGATTGAATAACCATTTGTCTGAAGTGGTGTAGGGTTTGTTCTGCCTGAGCAGGGAATTGGACTTGAAGACCTCCAAGGTCCCCTCCAACTCTATCATTCTAGTCTAGTCTAGTCTCAATAAAGATTCTGTCCAGTACTGTCCTATCCTATCCTGTCCTATTCTTAATGTCCCCCTGCCTATCCTATCCTTAATATCCTATCCTATCAATATCCTATCCCAGGGGTCTGCAAAGTTGGCTCTTGAAGTCCACCAATCTTAAAAGAGCCAACTTTGCAGACCCCTGTCCTATCCTATCCTTAATATCCTATCCTATCCTTAATATCCTATCCTATCAATATCCTATCCTATCCTTAATATCCTATCCTATCCTTAATATCCTATCCTATCAATATCCTATCCTATCCTTAATATCCTATCCTATCAATATCCTATCCTATCCTTAATATCCTATCCTATCAATATCCTATCCTATCCTTAATATCCTATCCTTAATATCATATCCTATCCTTAATATCCTATCCTATCCTATCCTATCCTTAATATCCTATCCTGACCTATTCTTAATGTCCCTCTGTCTATCCTATCCTATCCTTAATATCCTATCCTATCCTTAATATCCTATCCCAGGAGTCTGCAAAGTTGGCTCTTTTAAGACTGGTGGACTTCAACTCCCAGAATTCCCCAGCCAGGCTGGGGGATTCTGGGAGTTGAAGTCCACCAATCTTAAAAGAGCCAACTTTGCAGACCCCTGTCCTATCCTATCCTTAATATTCTATCCTATCCTTAATATCCTATCCTATCAATATCCTATCCTATCCTTAATATCCTATCCTATCCTTAAAATCCTATCCTTAATATCCTATCCTTAATATCCTATCCTATCCTTAATATCCTATCCTTAATATCCTATCCTTAATATCCTATCAATATCCTATCCTATCCTTAATATCCTATCCTTAATATCCTATCCTATCCTTAATATCCTATCAATATCCTATCCTATCCTTAATATCCTATCCTATCTTAATATCCTATCCTATCCTTAATATCCTATCCTATCCTTAAAATCCTATCCTATCCTTAATATCCTATCCTATCCTTAAAATCCTATCCTATCCTTAATATCCTATCCTATCCTTAATATCCTATCAATATCCTATCCTATCCTTAATATCCTATCCTATCCTATCCTTAATATCCTATCCTATCCTATCCTTAATATCCTATCCTATCCTTAATATCCTATCCTATCCTATCCTTAATATCCTATCCTATCCTATCCTTAATATCCTATCCTATCCTTAAAATCCTATCAATATCCTATCCTTAATATCCTATGCTTAATATCCTATCCTATCCTTAATATCCTATCCTTAATATCCTATCCTATCAATATCCTATCCTTAATATCCTATTCTGACCTATTCTTAATACCCTGTCCTGTCCTACCCCATCCCATCCTTATCCCTATTCTTTTCTTGGGTCTAGATGGGATTGCAGGGTACCTTCACTGGGGCAGGGAGGGTCAACCTGGGTCTGATAGGATCAGGTAAAGAAAGGAACTGAGCCTGACCTTGGTCTTTCCCAAAAAGAAGAATCAAAGGGTGCAACCTCCATTTTTCAGTTGAGTTCATTTCCCCCCCCCTCCTCCCTACATCAGCTCCTCCCTCCCTCCCTCCCTCCCTCCCTCCCTTCCTATGCTCGGCGATTGAGGGTCTCAGTGTCCCAGGATCACGTGCTCCCCTCTTGCGACCTTCTATCCAGCAAAGTCAATGGGGGAAGCCCGATTCGCTTAACAACCGTGTTCCCAAACTTAACAACCGCAGCCGTTCCCTTAAACCACCGCGGCGAGAAAAGGTCATCCAACGGGGATGAAACTCCCTCCACCTCATGGCCTCGCTTAGCGAGGGGACGTTTGGGCTCAGCGGGGGGGCCGCGAAGTCGAGGACTAGCCGTGGGGTACAAAAACATTATCCGAAGGAATCAGCTTTTCAGTTGCCGACCTTCGAAGGGCTGCGCATTTATCTTTTCTCTTCAAATGAGCTCTCTTGAAAGCAGCGATTCGAATGCTGCTTTAGAAAAGGAGACAAAAGTGAGAAGGAGGATAAAGCCACCACTCAACCTTCTGCTTCTATTCCCCTTTTGATCCACCCCCCCCCTCGCCCGCGCGCAACGGATGTGCATTGTGCCCGCCTGGTGTTTGTTGACAATCTACCCTTTAATGGATGTTTTTCTTTCTCTTCTGCTCTTATGCTAACAATGGCTTCTCCAAGCAAGGCTACGCACATCCCCCCCACCTTTTTTTTTTTTTTTTTTTGAAACTATGCAGATGTTGGTTTTGGAGATCCTCTTTTGTCCTGGGATTCGCAGGGCATGTATTTCCCTTTTACGATAATTAAAAGCATATTTATTCAGTTTTTTAAAAAGGCTTGTCATCCGTTTCGGGAGATGGGGAGAAGGGAGAGAGAGAGAGAGAGAGAAACTGGCGGTTGTGTTGTTTTGTGCCAAGCTTGCATGTATGTTCACAGTTACACTCTTTGGGCTGGGCGCGATCTTTCATCAGAAAACAATGCCTGTTTGATAAAGTTGACCTTTGCCTGCATCTGGGACTTGGCAACCAAGGATGGTTCCAGAATTGATAGCGTTTGGTAAGGACTCTGCTCCTCCGCTCACCTTTTACCGAGGAACAGAGTTGGAAGGGACCTTGGAGGTCTTCTACACCAACCCCCTCCTCAAGCAGGAGACTATACCTTTTCAGGCCAATGAGATCTACAATAAGAACATAAGAATATAAGAATAGTCTGGCCGGAAGAGGCCGCAGCCCATCCAGTCCAGCATTCTGTCTCCCACAGTGGCTCCCCATTTGCTTCAGGGTCTTCCCAAGCAGATGTCTTCACCTGCTTGTGATTCCCTGCAAATGGCATTGAGAGATATCCTGCCTCTCTCTCCAACCCGGAGGGTGTCCTTAGGCGTCCATCATGATAGCCATGGATACCCTTGTTCTCCATGAACTCCTCTCATCCTTTCTTAAAGGTGTCGAGGCTGACAGCTGTCACCACTTCTTCTGGCAGGGAGTTCCATAGACCAGGGATCCTCTGGGTGAAAAAGTCCTTCCTCTTATTTGTTTGAGGTCTAGCTATCAAAAGTTTCATGGAGTGCCCCTTAGTTCTAGTGTTGTGCGATAGGGAAAAAGGTTTTTCCTTTTCTACTTTGTCCACACCGTGGACAATCTCTACAATCTCTTCTTAAAAACCTCCAGTGATGGAGCATCCACAACTTCTGGAGGCAACTTCTGTTCCACTGGTGAATTGTTCTCACTGTCAGGAAATTTCTCCTTAGCTCCAGGTTGCTTCTCTTCTTGATTAGTTTCCACCCATTGCTTCTTGTCCTGCCCCCAGGTGCTTTAGGGCAGCCCCTGAGATACTGGAACACTGCTATCATGTCACCCCGGTCCTTCTTTTCACACATCCCTTCGGCCGATTCGCTCCCACAGAGAGGGACTTCTCCGGATGCCGTCGGCCAGGCAATGCCGGTTGGCGACTCCCAGGGGAAGGGCCTTCTCTGTGGCGGGCCCAGCCCTCTGGAACGACCTTCCTCCCGAACTCCGGACCACCACGGACCTCCGCCTCTTCCGCCAGCGTCTGAAGACGCACTTTTTTCATCAAGCCGGCTTAGCCTAGGCCCCTGAGATCATCTAATCAGACTGGGTTTTAAATTAACACGATGTTTTAATTAGGGGGATTTTATTGACTTTTAGCACGGCTTTCTAAATTTAATCAGTTTTTATTGTTGAGGTTTTTATGGTGTTTTTATGCATTTATATGTTTATATTTAATTTTAATTGCCTGTGCGCCGCTCTGAGTCCCTTCGGGGAAATAGGTGTGGGATACAAGCCTAATAAATTGAAATTGAAATTGAATTCCCCTGTTGACTTGGTTACCTAAATCTGTGCTGAGTATTTATGACAAGTGAAGAAACCAAAGAAGGTGAATGAAGAAATAGGCAAAACGTCATTTATCCAGTCATCTACAAAGGTGATTTTAACTAAGCCAATTGCTACTTAGTTTTGATGGAATTTCTGATTGCCGTGTTAAATCCTTCCTCCTAAGAATCCCCATAGCAGTGGTGGGTTTCAAATTTTTTTAGAACCTACTCTGTAGGTGTGGCGTATTTTGTGGGCGTGGCTTGGCAGTCATGTGACAGGGTGGGAGTGACCACCTTTTAAAATGTGGTGAAACTCATTTAACAACGCTCTTGCTTAGCAACCAAAATTTTGGACTCAATTATGATAATTTCTTTCTTTCTTTCTTTCTTTCTTTCTTTCTTTCTTTCTTTCTTTCTTTCTTTCTTTCTTTCTTCCTTCCTTCCTTCCTTCCTTCCTTCCTTCCTTCCTTTCCTTTCCTTTCCTTTCCTTTCCTTTCCTTTCCTTTCCTTTCCTTTCCTTTCCTTTCCTTTCCTTTCCTTTCCTTTCCTTTCCTTTCCTTTCCTTTCCTTTCCTTTCCTTTCCTTTCCTTTCCTTTCCTTTCCTTTCCTTTCCTTTCCTTTCCTTTCCTTTCCTTTCCTTTCCTTTCCTTTCCTTCCCTTCCCTTCCCTTCCCTTCCCTTCCCGTTGGGTCACTGGCAGCGGCGGGCCAGATTTATTTCCAGGTACGCCAGTGGAACCCCCTCTCACCGGTTCTCTAAATTTCACCAACCGGCTCTCGCGAGTAGGTGCGAGCCTGCAGAAACCCACCACTACCCCATAGGTGCATGTGTGCGCACTCATATGTATATACTTCCTCTCTGTTGGGTCATGAAACCCCAGGAAAAAAACAACCAAGGTCAGACAGTACCAAGGACCTCCTCCTCCTCCTTCCAAACTCCACTCCCTTCTAGCACTGATGAAACTACCTAGTTGGGTAGGGAAACATCTGCAAGAAAACAGAGAGCATCAAGGACACCATAGTCCCGTGATGGCGAACCTATGGCACAGGTGGCACGCGGAGCCATATGTCAGGGCACACAAGGCATTGCGCTGTCAGGTGGCCAGCGCACATGTGCATGCTGGCCAGCTGACTTCAGCCTTATTTTAGGGCCATTTTTTGCCCTCCAGAGGCTTCTGGAAGCCTCTGGAGCATGAAAAACCAGCCCTATGGCAAACCGGAAATTTGGAAACGGACTTCCAGGTTGCTCATAGGGCTGGTTTTTCATGCTCCGAAGGCTTCAGGGAAGCTCCTGAAGCCTCCAGAGGGCCTCCGGGGGGGCGGGGGAGGCTATTTTCACCCTCCCCAGGCTCCTACAAAGCCCCTGGGGAGGGAAAAAAAACATGCCAAAAATTAGGGGGGAGCGTTGGTCTTCCACGCATGCACACTTGGGTCATGTGCATAGCATTATGGGTGTGGCACACCTGCACACGACCCCCCTGCGCTCCCCCCACTTTTGGCACGCGAGCCAAAAAAGGTTCGCCATAGTCCTTGATTTATCCAGTTGCCTCCACCTCCTCCTCCTCCTCCCAAACCCCATTCTCTTTTAGCACTGATGAAGTTACGTAGTTGGGTAGTGAAACATTTGAGAAGGGCGGTATAGAAATTTAAATATTAAATTTGTAAGAAAACAGCCAAGCTCAGAGAGCACTAAGGACCCCCACGGTCCTTGATTTATCCAGTCTCCTCCTCCCAAACCCCACTCCCTTCTAACACTGATGAAGTTACCTAGTTGGGTCATGAAATGTCTGTTAAAAAAGAAACCCACACCAAGCGCAGAGAGCGCTAGGGACCCCTCCTATCAATCCTGAGCTACCAATATCCTCTTCTAACTGGTAAAACGGTCCCTATCGACAGAAGGCAACAAAGATTCAGGTCAAAATCCCTGTTAATTAGCGCTCCCCAAGTGCAAACACTCTCATCATCTTTTCTCTCTCTCCAAGAAGCGAGGGGCCGGTTGCACGCAGGCAGGAATCCCGAGGTCCCCAAGGCAGGAAAGTCAATAGCCAACGAAGAAGCGCGAAACAAACACTCGGGGTATCAAGGAACAGCTGCGACAAGCATCTCGCTTAATGCGCCTGCCCGTTGTGGCGGAACGGATTGCTTACCAACCTCACAAAGGGAGCCGGGGGATTTCAGTTACACATTCCGGGAGAATGGCAGCCTACGACAATCAACGAGACCAGGCTTTGGGGTTGGGCAAAGCTCGCCGCCGGGTGCGACAGAGCAAAATTGTGGATTTGTGTTACCTTCTGCCACCTGACCCGCATCTGATGCTGGGCTGCCGTTGATGGATGTTCTGAATGAAGCCTTTGAAGGGAGTCCCGGCTTAATTAAAATGTTTGCTTGGTTAGCGGTGAGCTGCGAAGCTCTCGATAAATATTGAATTGGGTTCATCTGCTGGTTACTGCCAAGGGATAAACAGTTGCTTTGTGCGGTTTAATCAAGAAGCCCAGGCTCTATCTCTTTTTTTTTTTTTTAAATAAAGGAAGAAGGCTTTCAATCAGGCCACTTCAGGATCTCGGCCGGGTATGTGCTTGTGTGAGATTTCGCACAACCGGCACTCTCGGCGAACCAGTTTTTGTTTCCCGCCATACGTAGCTTCGGGGGGCTTGGAGAAAGAAATTCTCTCGATAAAGGAGGATATTTGTAGCTCAGGATGGCACAGGAGACAACTCCAATACTTAATCAAGTGGAAGGGCTACCCCTTGTCAGAGGCATCTTGGGTAAAGAGAAGAAGTATCCAAGCTGATCGCCTTATACCAAAATTCCATGCAGAAAATCCAAACAAGACGGGACACACATATACCTATACCTGTGCTCAAATTGTTTTTGCTTTGCACAGGTCACTTTCGGAAAGTGTGGGGAGCCGAATGTCAACTTATTAAGCATTGGCATGTTTCTTAATATAATAATAATATTTAATACTTGTAGACCGCTCCCTCTCCCCATAGGGACTCGGGGCGGTGCACAGAAAGAATAAAAAACAGCAAATATACAAACATTTAAAAACAAATTAAACCTATACCTGTGCTAAAAATCCCCATTAAAACTAAGTTAAACTAAAATAACATTCCCAATTAAATATAATAATATAAGTTGCCATAGTGAGAAAAGGGGGGAAGCACATTCCACACATACCTTCGGCCAGATTCAGATCTCAGAGTACTACGGCAGGCTTGTGAGGTGTGCACCTCTTTGGAGAATGTGATTTATGATACAGACTGAGGGGAGGGAAGGAACAGGGGTAAAGTTCAGCCATAATTGAAATGAGGTTTAAATCTGACTGCAATAGTGTTCCTAATAAATGACTGGTTTTCTTTTGAAACTTGACTCGAGGCTCATGAATTGATTAGGGCATCTTTCAGAAAACTGACAGAGGGGGGTTCTTAGTGCTGTCTGAGTTTGGTTGTTTTCTCGCAGACCTTTCTTGACCCAATTGAATAACGTCATCAATGCTAGAGTACTGTGGAATGGTCTTTGAATTTTAAGTACAGGTAGTCCTCCAGTTACAGCCATCCGTTTAGTGGCCGTTCAAAGTTACAGCAACACTGAAAAAGGTGGCTTACAATCGGTCCTCACACAATCAAAATTCAGGCACTTGGTAACGGGCGCGACTTTACAACAGCTGCAGTATCCTGGGTCAACCTTGAGCCTGCTGAGATTCAGACTGCTAAATTGCAGGCGGCAGTCAGTCAGCAGAAATAGCCTGCAGTACTGCACTCTAACCACTGGGCCACCACAGCTCATATAGGTAGAAAAATCTAAGGTTTTTTTTGTTTGATTGTCTATGGGTTCTCTGACAGGACAGGCATGGTCGGATTTGAGAGTGGAATGGATGACACAGGTGACCTACAGGTGGTCTTCCTTCTCGCAAGAGTGTATCCCCCTTCCCTGATGATAATGGTGGTGTTATCTGTTCAGTTGTGCCTGACTGTGGATAGATCTGTGGGTCAGGTGGTCTCCCCACGTGATCCAATCTTGCACTGCTTCTTTGAGTTGTTCTGTTCTACGACTGGTGGCAGCTTTGATGGTGTCCAGCCACCCTGTTCTTTGATGGCCTCGTTTTCTTTTAAAATAGAAGAGAATGGAACGGAATGGAGTAGAATAGAATAGCAATGAATAGAATGGAATGGAATATAGAAACAGAATAGAAGAAAAGAGAAATGCATAGAATGAAATGGAATATAGGAATAGAATAGGAATAGAATTGGAATGGAATGGAATAGGAATAGGACTAGCAATGCATAGAATGGAATGGAATGGAATATATAAACAGAATAGAATAACAATGCATAGAATAGAATGGAATGGAATATAGAAATAGAATAGCAATGCATAGAATAGAATGGAATAGCAATGAATAGAGTAGGATAGCAATGAATAGAATAGGATAGCATTGAATTGAATTGAATAGCAATGAATAGAATAGAATAGGATAGCAATGAATAGAATTGAATTGAATATAGAATAGAATAGCAATGAATAGAATAGGATAGGATAGCAATGAATAGAATTGAATAGAATTTTTTATTAGCCAAGCGTGATTGGACACACAAGGAATTTGTCTTTGATACAGATGTTCTCAGTGTACATAAAAAGACAAGATACATTAGTCATGAATCGTAAGGATGCCAGCAACACATTTACAGTCTTGCAGTCATAAGTGGGAGGAGATGGGTGATAGGAATGATGAGGAGATGAATAGCAATAGTAATGCAGCCTTAGTGAATGGTTTGACAGTGGTGATTTCACCGCTAACTCTTCCCAATATAATTGCTTTCTCCAGTGAATTTCCCCGCATGACATGGTCAACATAAGCGAGACGCAGTTTCGTGCTTCTGCCTTCCAGTGACATGTCTGGGGTTATGCGCTCCAGTGCTTGCTCGCTGGTTGGTCACCTTTGCTGTCCAAGAAATACACGGGAGGCTTCTCCAGCACCCCAGCTCAAACGAGTCGATGTTCTTCCTATCTTGCTCTCAACTTCTATATATATATATATATATAAACCTTTTGCTTGATCTTGCAAAAAAAGCTCCCTTTTCTGTTTAACGTGTGCTGCTTACTTCAGCAGAAACAAAAAGCAGAACATTTACACAGGCTTTCTTTGTCTCGTGTCCTTGCGTCTTTCCCAGCTTCCCGAGATAATGGCAATAATTGCACCTGAGATCTTTTTTCAGGTTAAACTGTGACTTCTTCCTTAGGAAATCACCAGACATAGACAACTGATCTGCCTGGTCAATTAGACAGTGGATCCGTCGAGGGTTATTCTGCAATTTTAGGCAGCAACCTTTGCCAAGATTGCCTGAAAGGGCTGTTGTTTGGGTCAGGGGTCTCCTCCACACCTGGTCCTTGATATGTGACCACAAAAGACCTCCAGAGCTCAAACAAGACGAGTTTCTTCCTGTCTTCCTTTTTCAAGGTCGAGACTTTCACAAACGTAGGTAGCTACAGGGAACACAATAGAACAGATTCACCTACGTTTGATTGACTAAAATCCAGGAAAAGCTTCCTTAGAACGGAACAGAATAGAATCTATATACTGTGTGTGTTTGTCCCAGCATAATTCTGGGACGCCTCAAGCAATTTCAACAAAACTTGGTACACAGTTGACTTACTCTCTGGAGAAAAATATTGTATGGGTAAGACACTCCTAAAACCCCTCGGTGTGTATGTTCTGTTAAGATACAGCCTGTTGTGCCTTAAAATGGCTTCTACTGTAGTGCTCTAAAATAGCTTCTACTGTGCAATGCAGTGGAGTTGCCATGGTAACAGCTTCACAGTAGTTCTGTGGGTCAGGTGGTCTCCCCATGTGATCCAATCTTGCACGGCTTTTTTGAGTTGTTCTGTTTTACGACTGGTGGCAGCTTTGATGGTGTCCAGCCACCCTGTTCTTTGATGGCCTCGTTTCCTTTTAGAACAGAATAGAATGGAACGGAATGGAGTAGAATAGAATAGCAATGAATCGAATGGAATGGAATACAGAAATAGAATAGAATAGAATACAAATGCATAGAATGAAATGGAATATAGGAATAGAATAGAATACAAATGCATAGAATGAAATGGAATATAGGAATAGAATAGAATAGAATAGCAATGCATAGAATAGAATTGAATGGAATATAGAAATAGAATAGAATAGCAATGCATAGAATGAAATGGAATATAGGAACAGAATAGAATAGAATAGAATGGAATGGAATATAGAAATAGAATAGAATAGAATAGCAATGCATAGAATGAAATGGAATATAGGAATAGAATAGAATAGAAATGCATAGAATGAAATGGAATATAGGAACAGAATAGAATAGAATTGAATTGAATTGAATGGAATATAGAAATAGAATAGAATAGCAATGCATAGAATGAAATGGAATATAGGAACAGAATAGAATAGAATAGGAATAGCAATGCATGGAATGGAATGGAATATAGAAATAGAATAGAATAGAATAGAATAGCAATGCATAGAATGAAATGGAATATAGGAACAGAATAGAATAGGAATAGGAATAGGAATAGCAAAGCATAGAATAGAATGGAATGGAATATAGAATAAAATAGCAATGCCCCATGTACTGGTTCCTAACGAGTCCCCAGAATGAAATGGAATATAGGAATAGAATAGAATAGAATAGGAATAGCAATGCATAGAATGGAATGGAATGGAATATAGAAATAGAATAGAATAGAATAGCAATGCATAGAATGAAATGGAATAGAGTAATAGAGTAGAATAGAATAGAATAGAATAGCAATGCATAGAATAGAATTGAATGGAATATAGAAACAGAATAGAATAGAATAGCAATGCATAGAATGAAATGGAATATAGGAACAGAATAGAATAGAATAGAATAGCAATGCATAGAATGAAATGGAATATAGGAATAGAATAGAATAGAATAGGAATAGCAGTGCATAGAATGGAATGGAATGGAATATAGAAATAGAATAGAATAGCAATGCATAGAATGAAATGGAATAGAGGAATAGAGTAGAATAGAATAGAATAGCAATGCATAGAATAGAATTGAATGGAATATAGAAACAGAATAGAATAGAATAGCAATGCATAGAATGAAATGGAATATAGGAACAGAATAGAATAGAATAGCAATGCATAGAATGAAATGGAATATAGGAACAGAATAGAATAGAATAGGAATAGCAATGCATAGAATGGAATGGAATGGAATATAGAAATAGAATAGAATAGAATAGCAATGCGTAGAATGAAATGGAATATAGGAACAGAATAGAATAGAATAGAATAGGAATAGGAATAGCAAAGCATAGAATAGAATGGAATGGAATATAGTAATAGAATAAAATAGCAATGCCCCATGGACGGGTTCCTAACTAGTCCCCCTTTCTCTAGGTGTTCTCCGTTGGGTCAAACGTGGCTACCAAGTATTCCATCAACGGGTGCTTTCTCCTAATTTTGTAAGGGTTTTTTTGTTTGATTGTCTATGGGTTCTCTGACAGGACAGGCATGGTCAGATTTGAGAGTGGAATGGATGACACAGGTGGTCTACAGGTGGTCTTCCTTCTCGCAAGGGTGTATCCCCCTTCCCTGATGATAATGGTGGTGTTATCCGTTCAGTTGTGCCTGACTGTGGATAGATCTGTGGGTCAGGTGGTCTCCCCACGTGATTCAATCTTGCCCTGCTTCTTTGAGTTGTTCTGTTCTCCGACTGGTGGCAGCTTTGATGGTGTCCAGCCACCCTGTTCTTTGATAGTCTCGTTTCCTTTTAGAACAGAATAGAATGGAACGGAATGGAGTAGAATAGAATAGCAATGAATAGAATGGAGTGGAATGGAATGGAATTGCATAGAATAGAATGGAATGGAATATGGAAAGAGAATAGAATAGAATAGAAATTCATAGAATGAAATGGAATATAGGAATAGAATAGAATAGGAATAGGAATAGCAATGCATAGAATAGAATGGAATGGAATATAGTAATAGAATAGGAATAGCAATGCATAGAATAGAATGGAATGGAATATAGAAACAGAATAGAATAGAAATGCATAGAATGAAATGGAATATAGGAATAGAATAGAATAGGAATAGGAATAGGAATAGGAATAGCAATGCATAAAATAGAATAGAATGGAATGGAATATAGAAACAATAGAATAGAAATGCATAGAATGAAATGGAATATAGTAATAGAATAGAATAGCAATGCATAGAATAGAATGGAATGGAATATAGAAACAGAATAGAATAGAATAGAAATGCATAGAATGAAATGGAATATAGGAATAGAATAGGAATAGGAATAGCAATGCATAGAATAGAATGGAATAGAATATAGTAATAGAATAGAATAGCAATGCCCCATGGACGGGTTCCTAACTAGTCCCCCTTTCTCTAGGTGCTCCCCGTTGGGTCAAACGTGGCTACCAAGCATTCCATCAACGGGCGCTTTCTCCTAGTTTTGTCCGCTCGTGTGCCCGGCCGCGTGCGCCTAGCGATGTCTTTCCTCCCTCTCTCCTGAAAAAAAAAAGCCGTCAGGAGCATCGACTGTAATATCACGCGGCCTGCTGTGCGTTCCAGTTTTTCTGTCCGACTGTAGAGTCGAGGCCAAGATAGCAGGGTATGTAATGGACACCCCCCGTCAGCTGTTGTCCTCCTCGCCGGCTGACAAGAGGTCCATTCATAAGCCTCCCTTTTATCCTTAGGGTGGGGTGGGGGGTGAATAAGTAATTATTCAATATCGAGAAGAGCGCCTATTTGGAAGCCGCTATTTAATGTGGCAGGACGACATAATGAAACCCGCCGCTTCTGGCGACCCGAGAGAGGAATGTAACAATTCTAGCGCGGACGGTAACTTTATCCAGATGGATGGCCTGCTTCGTTGGCACGTCAACCGGCCTTTTCTCCCGCTGACTGGCAGCTCTTGAAGGGGTTGCATTGACGTCCCTTCTATCCCGCATTGTCATTTTTTAACGGCGGACAAGCTCCAGTGGGAGCGGGTGGTAATTTGAATCCGCTTTTCCATAGAGCTGAGGCGAAGAGATAGTTGATCCTGACTATTGTAGCATAACGCGCCCGGTGACTTAGCATTTGCTTACGGGGGGGATAATCTTACTGATTACAATTAAGAGGATGAGGAGGAGGGAATTTGGACAGGAATACTGTGTGTCTGCTTCTCTGTGTCAGTGTAACTTTCTTTCTTTCTTTCTTTTTTTTACGCCGGGAAGACAATGTCGTCTCTCTGTCATTGTCCCTGTTATTCTTGGATAGGATCACAGATCAGAGTACAATACAATACAATACAATACAATAAAATACAATAGCAGAGTTGGAAGGGACCTTGGAGGTCTTCTAGTCCAACCCCCTGCCTAGGCAGGAAACCCTATACCATTTCACACAAATGCCTATCCAACGTCTTAAAGACTTCCAGTGTTGGGGCATTCACAACTTCTGGAGGCAACTTCTATTCCACTGATTAATTGTTCTCACTGTCAGGAAATTTCTCCTCAGTTCTAAGTTGCTTCTCTCCTTGATTACAATAATACAATAACAGAGTTGGAAGGGACCTTGGAGGTCTTCTAGTACAACCCCCTGCCCAGGCAGGAAACCCTATAGCATTTCAGACAAATGGCTATCCAATGTCTTCTTAAAGACGTCCAGTGTTGGGGCATTCACAACTTCTGGAGGCAAGCTGTTCCACTGGTTAATTGTTCTAACGGTCAGGAAATTTCTCCTCAGTTCTTCTCTCCTTGATTAGTTTCCACCCATTCCTTCTTGTTCTACCCTCAGGTGCCTTGGAGAATAGTTTAGTTTAGTTTATTGGTTTTTTATACCGCCCTACTCCTGAAGGACTCAGGGTGGTGTACAGCCAGAATAAAAACAAATATACAAAAGTTAAAAAGCTTTTAAAAACATATTCAACCTGGCTGAAACGTGTTAAAAAAACCCAAACTAACCCTGATTAAAATTAATAAAAATATGAATTTAAAAAAACATGTTTTATGCCAGCCTGGCTTGTTGGAAAAAAAAGGTTTTGAGACCACGGCGGAAGGTCCGTAAGTCAGGGATAGTTCTTAATTCCGGGGGCAATTCGTTCCAGAGTACAGGTGCTCCCACGGAGAAGGCTCTCCCCCTGGGTGTTGCCAGTCGACATTGTCTAGCTGACGGCACCAGGAGGAGACCCTTTATGGGAGCGTACTGGCCGGTGGGAGGCTCTTGGTGGCAGAAGGCCATCTCGTAAGTAAGTAAGAATAGCTTGACTCCCTCTTCTTTGTGGCAACCCCTGAGATATTGGAAGACTGCTATCATGTCTCCCCTGGTCCTTCTTTTTATTAAACTAGACATACCCAGTTCCTGCAACCGTTCTTCATGTTTTAGCCTCCAGCCCCCTAATCATCTTTGTTGCTCTTCTCTGCACTCTTTCCAGAGTCTCCAGGTCTTTTCTACATTTCTACATAGAGTGAATGCTGGAATCTCGGAGAGGGAATAAAATAAAAGTTACCTGGTTCTAAATGTTAATAAAAGAGATTATCATAGATTTTAGAAAGAGCTGGCATGGTTGTACTCCGCTTAGTATCAAGAATGCAGCTGTAGAGCTGGTTGACAGTGTTAAGTATCCTGGGGGTGCAGATAATTAACAATGAACTGGTCTCTGCACAGGTCATCCTTAGTTAAGTGTGCAAACCAGCATCTGCATTTCCTTTCCGCCTTCTGTCCTGGCCACTTATCACAAAGGCACGATTGAGAGCGTTTTTTAACCAACTGCATCCCTGTTTGTTTTGTTTGCCACAGTGCCTCAAATAGAAAGTCCCTACAGAGAGTGGTGAGGACAACCGAGAAGATTACATCCTGTCATTCAGGATACTGTTTATATGAACGCTATGTTCTTAGAGCTCAAAGCATTGTTAGAGGGCCCCCCACACACCCACTTCACAGTCTGTTCCTGTTGCTCCCTTCGGGAAGGAGGTTTCCAAGTATTTCTAGCAGGACTACCAGATTCTGTAGTAGCTTTGTTCCCTGGACCGGCCATCTGGTGGTGACCCTTTGAGAGCTGTAGGCAACGAAATTTCATTTTCATGTGTGCCAATTAGTGTACATTCAAAGTGATAGTAAAGTTATTCTAAGTCTTAAGTCATGGAAGGAACGATTTAGACCTGGAGATCAGGGCAGGAATCGAAATTAAAGCAGACTTGACAGATGTCTGTCCACCTTCTGATTTACAGTGTAAATCAGCCAAGGACCTGTCACCTCTGTGGGTCATTGGTTCCACAGTCAAATTTCAGGTAGTCCTCGACTTACGACCATGAGAGAGAGGGAAGGAGGGAGAGACAGAGAGAGCACAATCACCAGGAGACTGAGAGTTCTAGATCTGCCTTAGACATGAAAACAGCTGAGTGACCTTGGGCCAATCACCAGGAGACTAAAAGTTCTAGCCCCACCTTAGACATGAAAACCGGCTGAGTGACCTTGGACCAATCACCAGGAGACTGAATGTTCTACTCCCGCCTTAGACATGAACACCAGCTGAGTGACCTTGGGCCAATCACCAGGAGACTGAGAGTTCTAGTCCCACCTTAGAGACAGAGAGAGACAGAGACAGAGAGAGTACCAATCACCAGGAGATAGTGAGTTCTAGTCCTACTTTAGCCATGAAAGCAAGTTGGGTGGCCTTAGGCCAATCACCAGGAGACAGAGTTCTAGTCCCACCTTAGAGAGAGAGAGAGAGAGAGAGACAGAGAGAAAGCACCAATCACCAGGAGATAGTGAGTTCTAGGCCTACTTTAGCCATGAAAGTTTTGCTGTATTTTTGGATTTTAAGTTCCTGTGCGCCGCCCTAAGTCCCTTTTGGGAGATAGGGCGGGATAGAAGTCAAACAAACAAACAAACAAACAAACAAACAAATAAATAAATGCAAGTTGGGTGGCCTTGGGCCAATCACCAGGAGACTGAGAGTTCTAGTCCCACCTTAGACATGAAAACCAGCTGAGTGACCTTGGGCCAATCACCAGGAGACTGTGAGTTCTAGTCCCGCCTTAGACATGAAAACCACCTGAGTGACCTTGGGCCAATCACCAGGAGACTGTGAGTTCTAGTCCCGCCTTAGACATGAAAACCACCTGAGTGACCTTGGGCCAATCACCAGGAGACTGTGAGTTCTAGTCCCGCCTTAGACATGAAAACCACCTGAGTGACCTTGGGCCAATCACCAGGAGACTGAGAGTTCTAGTCCCGCCTTAGACATGAAAACCAGCTGAGTGACCTTGGGCCAATCACCAGGAGACTGTGAGTTCTAGTCCCACCTTAGACATGAAAACCAGCTGAGTGACCTTGGGCCAATCACCAGGAGACTGAGTTCTAGTCCCGCCTTAGACATGAAAACCACCTGAGTGACCTTGGGCCAATCACCAGGAGACTGTGAGTTCTAGTCCCGCCTTAGACATGAAAACCAGCTGAGTGACCTTGGGCCAATCACCAGGACACTGTGAGTTCTAGTCCCGCCTTAGACATGAAAACCAGCTGAGTAACCTTGGCCCAATCACCAGGAGACAGAGTTCTAGTCCCGCCTTAGACATGAAAACCACCTGAGTGACCTTGGGCCAATCACCAGGAGACTGAGAGTTCTAGTCCCACCTTAGACATGAAAACCAGCTGAGTGACCTTGGGCCAATCACCAGGAGACTGTGAGTTCTAGTCCCGCCTTAGACATGAAAACCACCTGAGTGACCTTGGGCCAATCACCAGGAGACTGTGAGTTCTAGTCCCGCCTTAGACATGAAAACCACCTGAGTGACCTTGGGCCAATCACCAGGAGACTGAGAGTTCTAGTCCCACCTTAGACATGAAAACCAGCTGAGTGACCTTGGGCCAATCACCAGGAGACTGTGAGTTCTAGTCCCGCCTTAGACATGAAAACCACCTGAGTGACCTTGGGCCAATCACCAGGAGACTGTGAGTTCTAGTCCCGCCTTAGACATGAAAACCACCTGAGTGACCTTGGGCCAATCACCAGGAGACTGTGAGTTCTAGTCCCGCCTTAGACATGAAAACCACCTGAGTGACCTTGGGCCAATCACCAGGAGACTGAGAGTTCTAGTCCCACCTTAGACATGAAAACCAGCTGAGTGACCTTGGGCCAATCACCAGGAGACTGAGTTCTAGTCCCGCCTTAGACATGAAAACCACCTGAGTGACCTTGGGCCAATCACCAGGAGACTGAGAGTTCTAGTCCCGCCTTAGACATGAAAACCAGCTGAGTGACCTTGGGCCAATCACCAGGACACTGTGAGTTCTAGTCCCGCCTTAGACATGAAAACCAGCTGAGTAACCTTGGCCCAATCACCAGGAGACAGAGTTCTAGTCCCGCCTTAGACATGAAAACCACCTGAGTGACCTTGGGCCAATCACCAGGAGACTGAGAGTTCTAGTCCCGCCTTAGACATGAAAACCAGCTGAGTGACCTTGGGCCAATCACCAGGAGACTGTGAGTTCTAGTCCCACCTTAGACATGAAAACCAGCTGAGTGACCTTGGGCCAATCACCAGGAGACTGAGTTCTAGTCCCGCCTTAGACATGAAAACCACCTGAGTGACCTTGGGCCAATCACCAGGAGACTGAGAGTTCTAGTCCCGCCTTAGACATGAAAACCAGCTGAGTGACCTTGGGCCAATCACCAGGACACTGTGAGTTCTAGTCCCGCCTTAGACATGAAAACCAGCTGAGTAACCTTGGCCCAATCACCAGGAGACAGAGTTCTAGTCCTGCCTTAGCTGTGAACAACAGCTGTGAGACTTTAGTCCAGTCCCTCTTTCTCAGCCCAACTCACTCCAAAAAGTTGGCGTTGTAGGGGAAAATAGAAGGAAGAAGGAGCATTCGTTGTATTTGCTGCCTTGTGTTGCTCATAAAAATAAGAACGGTGGGATATAAATGAAACTAATAAAATGAACTGCTTAATTGCTAATTGAGCAATTAATTGACTTCCCCGGACAAAAATCAAAATTCAACAATTGAAGAAGAAGTTGTTAATATTTCCTAATTCTGTTTGTTATGAGCTTTGTCATTAAAGTTCTTTGAAATAAGTATTTAACATTGAGGCCTCTGCATTCAGTAGGTTTTGTAGCTGGGATTAATTTTAACGCATTCATCATTTTTATCCAACATTTCCTGAGCTGTTTCACCTATAACTCTGGCCGGTTTCTGCTTTGATAATTTAATTTGGTTTGTTAAAAATGAAGTGAAGATCTCAAATCGCTGTTCCTGAAAATTGGCTGGCTTGTAACTTCGCTGCATTCTGAACTTTGTTTCTTACATTCATTCATTTTTAGCTGCATTTATTTTAGCGTTACTCTGTTGTCCATGTTGTTTGATTCTAAGTGGAGTGATTGTGAAATTGCAATAAAAGCATCTTAAGATGTATTGGCTATGTAAAGTGTTGTTTTGTTTGCAGATTTTTGGTCTCTCTTAAATGTACTCATAGGCAGACATGTACATTAATACACAATGCTAGATAAAGGAGGGTACATTTTATATTCCCACTTGTGCTCGGTTCAATAAAAATATAGGTTATTAGGCAATGATAAGAGAACTTATTTATTTTCTCAAGTGATGTTTTCTTTACCAGAATTAAAAAGAAATAAAGTGAGGGGTTGTAACTGAGAGAAGATGGTACAAAAATCTTAATTTGATTGGTGTTATTTTTGTAATGATCATAGAAAAAAGGGAAGCTGCTGTGGCCTAGAGGTAGAGCTCTTGCCTCACAAGCAGGAGGTTGTGAGTTCGATCCTAGGTAGAGACACATGTAGGGTCTCCTGCTTGGGCAGGGGGTTGGACTAGATGACCTGTACAGTTCCTTCCAACTCTGTTAATCTGTTAAAGTTTATGTGGTTAAGGCATCAAGCTAGAAACCGGGAGTTCTAGTCTTGCCTTAGGCATGAAGACTGGCTGGATGAACTTTGGGCAAATCATCAGGAGACAGTGAATTCTAGTCCTACCTTAGCCATGAAAGTTGGCTGGATGACTTTGGGCCAGTCACCAGGAGACAGTGAGTTCTAGTCCTACCTTAGCCATTAAAGCAAGCTGGATGACTTTGGGCCAATCACTAGGAGATGGTCAGTTGCAGACCCGCCTTAGACATGAAAGCTGGCTGGATGACTTTGGGCCAGTCACCAGGAGACAGAGAATTCTAGTCTCGTCTTAAACCATGAAAGCCAGCGGGGTAACCTTGGGCAGCCACTTTCTCTCAGCCATTGGAGGGAGGCAATGGCCACCCCAGTTCTGAAAAACCTTGTAAAAAAGCTGCAGTGATTCATCTAGGCCAGGGGTCTGCAAAGGCGGCTCTTTTAAGACTGGTGGACTTCAATTCCCAGAGTTCCCCAGCCAGCCTAGCTATGCTGGAATTCCCAGAGTTCCCCAGCCAGCCTAGCTATGCTGGCTGGGGAACTCTGGGAGTTGAAGTCCACCAGTCTTAAAAGAGTCGCCTTTGCAGACCCCTGATCTAGGCAGTCTTCAAAAACTGGATAAAACTGAACAGAAGGGGGGGGGGGGGGAAGACCATTTCATACTTAACGGCATGGTTTTAATTTTAATTTCTCTTTGAAAAATTTGCCGTCAAGTCAAAGGGAATTTTTTCTAGAAGGTGGGGGGGGAAGATTGCCAAATTAATACCTTTAAATGGGATTTTGATTTTTCCGTAGTTGCCGCCTTCCAGCGCCTGCACGACGTGTTCCTGCTTTGCCATCCAGCAAAGCGCCAAAAATGCCGCTGAGGCCAAGAAGGACAATGGAGGAAAGTCTCCCATCCCCAAAATATTTTTTGGCACCCGTACTCACAAGCAAATAGCTCAGATTGTGAAGGAGCTGCACAGGACGGGCTACTCACACGTCCACATGACCATTCTGTCAAGCAGGGAGTATTCCTGCGTCCATCCGAGGATCTCCCGAGGCGGCAACAAGAACGAAAAATGCGCAGAGTTGCTGGAAGGGAAAGAGGTGAGTGATTTCAGAAGAACAGAGTTGGGAGGGACCTTGGAGATCTTCTAGTCCAACCCCCTGCTGAAGCAGGAGATCAGATACAGGTACCGTATTTTTCGAAGTATAAGACGCACCTTCCCCCCCCCCCCCCCCCCCCAAAAGAGGCTGAAAATATACATTGAATACAGCATTTTCGGCCTCCCCCCCCTTTGCAAAAATGGATGTGCATAGGCTTTGGGAGGCCTGCAAAGTGCTCCTGGGGTCTGGGGAGGGCAAAAACGAGTGAGAACTGGGCCGTTTTTTGCTCATGTATCCCCCCCAGCCTCCTAAAGGCTATGGATGCCCTTTTGGGGGGCAAAAAAGCGGGCCCATTTTCACAAAAAACAGGCCATTTTTTGCTCATTTTTGCCCTCCCCCAGCCCCCAGGAGCATTGTGCAAGCCTCCTAAAGGCCATGGGTGGGAAAACCGGGAAGCTTTCAGATTTGGATTGTGTGTGTGTGCAAAAAATGAGCCGTGCAGAGGGTTTGGGAGGCCTGCAGAGTGCAAAAGCCTTTTTTTTAAATTTACCTCCTCAAAATCATGGTGCGTCTTATACTCCGGTGTGTGGTAATATACACGAATCAGCATACATTAAAATGAAATTTCATTGCATTCAGCTCTCAAAAGATAGCCATTATGCATATACCCACATAGACACACATGCGCGATACAGAGAAACATCCAGTCTACTTCAAGTGTGTGTGTGTCTGTCTGTCTGTCTGTCTATGTCTGTCTGTCTGTCTGTCTGTCTATCTATCTATCTATCTATCTATCTATCTATCTCTACGTACACACATACACATACACATATGGACGGCAAAAGGAACAAAGCTGTTACAGAATCTGGTAGTCCTGCTAGAAATACTTTGAAACCTCCCCGCAGAGGGGAGCAACAGAAACAGACCATAAAATGGGCGTGTGGGGTCTCTAACAATGCTTTGAGCTCTAAGCACATAGCGCTTATAAGCAGTATCCTGACATACGTTAGATATGTTCGCCACCTTGACTTACTTTTAAATTAATAAAGGTGGGATCAAAACTCTAATAAATGAATAAATGCATGTTGAACTCCTGCATAAAAAGACAAGAGAGGAATTAATCCAAGAAAGACTTCCATGTCAGTTATCCGTCCTGAACTCGGCGGATGAAATGAAACAGGTGGACATACTCAACTTATGACCCCCTAAATGAGCCCAGAGTTTTCATTCCTAAGCAAGAAAACTAAGAAAGTTGTTCCCCGTTTTACAACCTTTTTTTGCAACTGTTGGTAAGTGAATCACTGCAAATCCGGCTTCCCTATTGACTTTTCTTGTCGGAACCTGGCTGGAAAGGATGCAGATGTTGATCATGTCACACACACACACACACACACACACACACGATGCAGCAACCCTCAAAAATATAGGCCAGTTGCCAAGCGCCCAAATTTTGATCCCATGACCATGAAGCTGCTAGTCATATAGTGTTAGGGGTAAAAAACACCCCCGTTGGAAACAAAACAGGCGGAATAGTGCAATACACAGGACAGAAAGAGATACGCTGCTTAAACCACACAAGAACTCTAAAACACTGATAGTAGAAAAATAAATAGTCTTTACTCTTGATGTAACTAAAATACTTCTCCCAAAACAGTGATACTAACTCCTCCAACAATAAACAATCCTTCACCAAAAACACAGTTATCTTACAGTCAGTCAAAACAATGATTCTTCTTCAGTCTTCAGTTTCAGCTCCTTTCCTCAGTGGCAATCGAGAAGCAAAAAAGAAAAGGAATGAACCGTGCTTCTAGGTGTCTTTTATGATTGAACTGGGAAGCACAGCCTATCAGATTCCGCATAGTCTTTAAAGACACATATACCCTTTAATAATCCTGGCTTATATATATTGTCAACCCAACATCAGGATAATTATCCTAACATATAGTCCCTTTTTTCATTGCCATTCTAACTTCGGACGGTCACTAAAGGAATGGTGGTAATTTGAGGACGACTTCTACATGAAGGCGTGTGGTTGTTCTTCAAACTTCCTCCATTGTCTGCTTGCAGGGCGTGTCTTGTTCCTTTTATCATGGAGCCCACAGGCTGACTGAGCATCTCTCCATACCGTCTGCGGATAAAAAAACTCAGGTTTGGGATTTAGAAGAGCTGGTGAGATTGGGAAAGAAATTCCGATCCTGCGCCTATTTTGCAGCTCGTGAGCTCATGGCGTACGCTGAGATTGTGTTCTGCCCTTACAACTACCTTCTGGACTCCAAAATAAGACAAAGTGTATGTACGAATACTTTCTATTGATTATCTTGTTGTCATGGTTTTGACAACCATCTTTAAAGCGCTCCATGGCTCGGGACCTAGTTATATGCGAGACCGTCTCCTGCCCCATACATCCCTTAGACCGATACGCTCCCACAGAGAGGGCCTTCTCAGGGTGCCGTCGGCCGGACAATGCCGTCTGGCGACACCCAGGGGAAGGGCCTTCTCTGTGGCGGGCCCTGCCCTTTGGAACAACCTTCCCCCTGAACTTCGCACCATCTCCGACCTCCGCCTCTTCCGCCAGTGTCTAAAGACACATTTCTTTCATCTAGCCGGCCTAGCGTAACCTCTGCAATTGACTATTTTAGACAGTTTTAAATTTTTGGGGATTTTAATTTGGTTTTAGCACAGGACGGTTACTAAATAAGTTCTTTTAATTTTTTATTAATTTTGTATGTATTTTAAAATTCCTGTGCGCCGCCCTGGGTCCATTTGGAGAAGGGCGGGGTATAACTTTAATAAAATAAAATAAATAAATAAAAATGGTTCCAAGGCCACAACATTGGTGGAGCAATTCTCCTTTACTAGTGTTGTGGCCCGCCAGCAGAGCTAATAGCAGATTCAGACAGTGAGGAGGTTGGGGAGGAAGATGGGCAAGTCCTGGAATCTGGGGAAGGCTCTGACGAGGGCTCTGTGTCGGAGGCAGAGAGAGGGCCTGGGACGTCTGGCAACTATCAGCTGCCTTCAGAGGCAGACATCAGTGAGGCAGACGAACAGCTGGAGCCTGTTCCCAGTGTGCACATGTGCAGAGTGGCCAGATGAAGGGAACGGCTAAAGAACAAGGGTCACCGTGGGAGTAAGGCCACAGGTGGAGGATGAATGGCCCCTCCCAGAGGGAATAAAAGAGGAGCGCAAGGGGAGTGGAGTTTGCAGGAGACCATTAGTTCGCTTCATTGGTTCATAACTCTCCGAGACTCCTGGCCAGGTTTTGCAGATATCGGCCTCGCAGCTCTCCAAGCCAGATAAGGTCTGTGACTGTAAATCCTCCCTCGAAAGGCTTTGCTGGATGTGGATGAGCAGAATTCACAGTCAATTAATAAAAGGGGTTTTTGTTGGGACCAGTGGAATTGCCATAACAGCTTCACAGTCCTCCACAAGGGGGCTCCCTCTGGTAGGGTGGGAAAATCCAACATTAGAAATTACGTTTGGCCCAGACATTTCCCTCCCTATAAATAAATACCTGGTCAACGCCAGGTTATCGGCTAGTGCAGGGGTCTGCAAAGTCGGCTCTTTTAAGACTGGTGGACTTCAACTCCCAGAATTCCCCAGCCAGCTATGCTGGCTGGGGAACTCTGGGAGTTGAAGTCCACCAGTCTTAAAAGAGCCGACTTTGCAGACCCCTGGGCTAGTGTCAAAATAAAAACAAGGTATGTGGAGGAGGGAGCGGCATTTGCTAATTGATAAGCTGATCGATTTCAATCTTTCCAGATGGAAATTGAGTTGAAAGACCAGGTGCTGATTTTAGACGAGGCTCATAATATTGAGGACTGTGCCCGGGAGTCAGCCAGCTACAGCGTGACGGAAGAGCAGCTCACGTTGGCTCGAGAGGAGCTGGACTCCATGGTGACCCACCGCATTAGACCGAATGACCACCAGCCCTTGCTTGCCGTCTGCTACAGTCTGACCAAGTAAGTGAAGACCACTGAGCAGTGCAATACAATACAATAGCAGAGTTGGAAGGGACCTTGGAGGTCTTCTAGTTCAACCTTCTAGTCGCCGCGATGTAGAAAAGACGCGGAGACTCTAGAAAGAGTGCAGAGAAGAGCAACAAAGAGGATTAGGGGACTGGAGGCTAAAACATGAGGAATGGTTGCAAGAACTAGGTAGGTCTAGTTCAATGAAGGAGATGGACCAGGGGAGACAGGATAGCAGTCTTCCGATATCTCAGAGGCTTCCACAAAGAGGGAGTCAAACTATGCAACTTCTGTTCCACTGATTAATTGTTCTAACTATTAGGAAATTTCTCCTCAGTTCTATGTTGCTTCTCTCCTTGATTAGTTTCCACCCATTGCTTCTTGTTCTGCCCTCAGGTGCTTTGGAGAATAGTTTAACTCCCCCTTCTTTGTGGCAGCTTCTGAGATATCAGAAGTGAAAATGAGCTTCTGGCTTGGAGGCAGAAATGATTGCGCTACTGGTGGTCGTCTAAATTTATTTAGTAAATAAATGAGTTTTAGTCGCCTTAGGCATGAAATGATCTGGGCAACTTCACCACGGGATGGTGAGTTCTAGTCCCACCCTAGGCATGAAAGTTGGCTGGGTGACTTTTGTTGTAGTCCGCCGGTGGCCTGTGAAGCTAGCAGCAGATTTGGAGAGTGAGGAGTTTGGGGAGGAACATGGGCCAGTCCTGGAGTCTGGGGAAGGCTCTGAGGAGGCCTCTGTGCCGGAGGCAGAGATGGGGCCGAGGCCATCTGGCAGTTATCAGCTGCCTTCAGAGGCAGACATCAGTGAGGCAGAGGAACAGCTGGAGCCTGTTCCCGGTGTGCGCATGCGCAGAGCTACCAGAAGAAAAGAACCACTCAGAAATCAGGGTAAACTTGGGAGTAAAGTCATGTAAAGTAAAGAAGGTGATTCGCCCCTCCCACAGGAAATAAAAGGAGAGCGAAAGGGGAGAGGGCTTTTGCAGGAAACAATTCGTTCGTTCGGTCATTACATTCGTTTCAGGAGTGTGAAGATCTGTCCGTGAATCTTAGAGACTCTGTGCCCAGTCTTTCCTTGCACAGTCCCTCATTTGGAAAATATTTACATGGCAGCTTTCCAAGCTAGATAAGGTCTGTGGTCATAAATATTCCTTTGAAAGACTGTTTTCCAGAGGAATTGACATTCGTTTAATAAAAGGGATTTTGTCGGGACCAGGACCCCGCCTCCTGCTTTTTGGGGAAGCCAAAGTCAGAACACATAATGAATATGCACCGGTTGCTAAGTGTCTGAGTTTTGATCACGTGACCATTTTTAGGCTGCGGTGGTCATAAGTGGGAGGACCAATGAACGGTCCACTGTTAACAAAAATAAACACCAAAATTGCCTGTTGTTTTGCAGTTGGTTAAGGAAGGCCTGCGGTCAGCTGGTCCAGAGCGGTTACGAGACCTCAAGTAAAGTCTGGAGCGGAAGTCAGATGGTGACCAATTTCCATGAAATGGGAATAACGGATGCTACGTTTCCCATTTTACAGGTAGGAATTTTTAACCATGCACGAAAATCAGTTTGAAGGTGCCTTCTTCAAAACCCTTTTACAACTCAACGGTAAAAATATCACAGAGGTGGTCCTTGACTTACAACGGTTCGTTTAGTGTCTGTTTGAAATTAAAACGGCACTGAAAAATGTGACATGACCATGTTTCATAGTTATGACCTTTGCAGCACCCTGGTGATCAAAATACAATACAATACGCAATGCAATGCAATGCAACAGAATAAAATAGAATATAAAATATGGAATGGAATACAATACAGTACAAAGAATGGAATGGAATACAATACAATATGCAGTGCATTGCAAAGCAATATAATGCAATAGAATACAATAGAATATAAAATATGGAATGGAATACAATACAATGCAAGGAATGGAATGGAATACGATAAAATATACAATGCAGCGCAAATCAATGCAATATAATATAATACAAAATGTGGAAAATATGGAATGGAATACAATACAGCCCCCTGACCATCGTACCATCACGGACCTTCGCCTCTTCCGGCGAACATTAAAGACTTACTTCTTTCATGCGGCCGGCCTGGCATAGTGTGTTTTTACTATCATTTTAATAGGGTTTCTTATTATTTTAACACAGGTTAAATTTATTTAATTTAATTTTAAATTTATCTATTGACTGTATTTATATGTATTTTATCCTTTATTATTCCTGTGCACCGCCCTGAGTCCCTACGGGAGTGAGGGCGGTATACAAATAATAATAATAATAATAATAATAATAATAATAATAATAATAATAATAATAATAATAATAATAATAATAATAATACTACAAAGACTGGAATAGAATAGAATAGAATAGAATAGAATAGAATAGAATAGACAGAGTTGGAAGGTACCTTGGAGGGCTTCTAGCCCCCTGTCCAGAGACTATACCTTTTCAGACCAATGAGATCTCCAATCTCTTCTTAAAAACCTCCAGTGTTGGGGCATTCACAACTTCTGAAGGCAACTTCTGTTCCACTGATTCATTGTTCTAACTGTCAGGAAATTCCTCCTCAGTTCTAAGTTGCTTCTCTCCTTGATTAGTTTCCACCCATTGCTTCTTGTTCTACACTCAGGTGCCTTGGAGAATAGCTTGACTCTCTCTTCTTTGTGGCAACTGTTTTGGTCTTTTCTAGAAACATCTCCACGCCGTGCTCGAAAAGGAAGAAATGTTGCCTGGGTATGAAAAAGTGGTTTCCGTTCCAGTTATAAGCCCTTCAACTCAAGTTATCCTAAAAGGTCTCTTTATGGTCATCCAGTATCTGTTCAAAGAAAACCACAGGTCAGTAAAGCTTTCACTGCCATTTTTTTTTCTCCATTGCACCAGTTGTGATCCTTACATATATTTTGGGGATTGAACTACATTTTCAGTTTGCTTCTCCTTAGGTTTGCTGACGATTACCGAATCGCCCTGCAGCAAACCTTCACCTGGATAAATGAAAATCCACCTGACACGCTGGATATGAACGGTTTCTTGGCCCGTCCCCGGAAAAAATCGCGACACAAAACGGCCGTAAACAGCCTCAACTTCTGGTGCTTGAATCCAGCTGTGGTAAGCTGGTTAGATGTAGTGATGACATCTGTGATTTTAGAGACAAACAAACAAAGTAGTAACTGTGAGAGGGATCTTGGAGTCCTAGTGGACAACCATTTAAATAGGAGCCAGCTGTGGGCAGCAGCTGCCAAAAAAGCCAACACAGTTCTAGGCTGCATAAACAGAGGGAGAGAATCAAGATCGCGTGAAGGGTTAATACCACTTTATAAGGCCTTGGGAAGGCCACACTTGGAATACGGCATCCAGTTTTGGTCACCACAATATAGAAAATATGTGGAGAGTCTAGAAAGAGTGCAGAGAAGAGCAACAAAGAGGATTAGGGGACTGGAGGCTAAAATATATGAAGAACAGTTGCAGGAACTGGGTATGGCTAGTTTAATGAAAAGAAGGACCAGGGGAGACATGATAGCAGTCTTCCGATATCTCAGGGGTTGCCCCAAAGAAGAGGGAGTCAAGCTATTCTCCAAAGCACCTGAGGGCAGAACAAGAAGCAATGGGTGGAAACTAATCAAGGAGAGAAGCAACTTAGAACTAAGGAGAAATTTCCTGACAGTGAGGACAATTAATCAGTGGAACCGAAGTTGCCTCCAGAAGTTGTGAATGCCCCAACACTGGAAGTCTTTAAGAAGATGTTGGATAGCCCTTTGTCTGAAACGGTATAGGGTTCCTTGCCTAGGCAGGGGGTTGGACTATTTTTTTTATTTTATTTTATTAAATTTATACCCCGCCCTTCTCCTTGTTAGGACCCAGGGCGGCGCACAGGCATTATTAAAACCACAAAATACAAAATCGATTAAAATATATTAAATTATTAGACCCGTGCTAAAAACCCATTTTAAAACCATACCAAATTAATTTTAAATTTAAAAGTCAGAAGTAGGGGCTATCCTAGGCCGGCTTGTTGGAATAGATACGTCTTAAGACGTTGGCGGAAGAGGCGGAGGTCCGAGATAGTGCGAAGGTCGGGGGGTAGGTCGTTCCAGAGGGCCGGGCCCGCTACAGAGAAGGCCCTTCCCCTGGGTGTCGCCAGCCGGCATTGCCCCGCTGACGGCACCCGGAGAAGACCCTCTCTGTGGGAGCGGATCGGACGAAGGGATGTATGGGGCAGGAGACGGTCTCGTATATAGCTAGGCCCCGAGCCATGGAGCGATTTAAAGATGGTCATCAGCACCTTGAAGCGCACTCGAAAGGCCACAGGCAGCCAGTGCAGCTCGCGCAGGAGAGGTGTTATGTGGGTTTGCCTTGAGGCACCCATAATCACCCGCGCAGCCGCATTCTGTACTAACTGTAGCTTTCGAGTGCACCTCAAGGGGAGCCCCATGTAGAGAGCGTTACAGTAATCCAGCCGGGATGTCACAAGCGCTTGAGTGACTGTGCGAAGGGCTTCCCGGTCCAGTAAGGGGCGCAACTGGCGTATCAGGCGTACCTGATAGAACGCCCCCCTGGCCAAGGCCGTCACATGGTCCTCCATGGACAGCCGCGAATCCAGGAGGACGCCCAAGTTGCGCGCCCTCTCCACGGGGGCCAGTTGTTCGCCCCCAATGGCCAGTGTTGGACTTATCTGGCTGAACCGGGGTGCCGGAAACCACAGCCACTCGGTCTTGGACGGGTTGAGTTTGAGTTTGTTACTACCCATCCAGATCCGTACGGCCTCCAGACACCGGGACAGCACCTCGACGGCATCGTTGGGGTGGTTTGGGGTGGATATGTACAACTGAGTGTCATCAGCGTACAGATGGTATTCCACCCCAAAACCACGGATGATCTCGCCCAGCGGCTTCATGTAGGTGTTAAACAGGAGTGGCGAGAGGACCGACCCCTGAGGGACCCCACATGTGAGTGGCCTCGGGGACGACCTCTGCCCTCCTGCCAACACCCATTGCGACCGACCAGAGAGGTAAGACGAGAACCACCGTAGAACGGTGCCTCTCAGCCCCAACCCCCCCAATCGGTGCAATAAAATACCATGGTCGATGGTATCAAAAGCCGCTGAGAGGTCTAATAGGACAAGGATAGAGGAACAACCTCTATCCCGTGCCCTCCAGAGATCATCTACCAACGCGACCAATGCCGTTTCGGTGCTGTGACCGGGCCGGAAGCCGGACTGGCGCGGGTCTAGATAATCAACTTCCTCCAGATGTCGGGGAAACTGTTGAGCCACCACACTCTCAACAACCTTCACTAAAAAGTGAAGGTTGGAGACGGGACGATAGTTCTCTAATAAAGCTGGATCCAGGGATGGTTTCTTGAGGAGGGGCCTCACCACCGCCTCTTTCAAAACGGTGGGCAAGTACCCCTCACTCAGAGATGAATTCACAATGCCCTGGAGCCAGCCTTGTGTCACCTCCCAGGATGCCAGTACAAGCCAGGAGGGACACGGGTCCAATAAACATGTGGTGGCTCTAAGGTTCCTCCGCAACCTGTCCATATCCTCGGTAGTAACAAAGTCAAACTCCTCCCAAGGTGTAATCTCATGACCAGCGCTGGACGCCTCGACTGGACCACAAGTGGAGGGCAACGCGTTCCGAATCTGAGTGATTTTGTCCTGCAGGAATACTCCAAATTCCTCTGCTCGACCCTGCAGAGGGGCTTCCCGCGGCCTCAGATGAAGGAGGGAGCGGGTCACCCCAAACAGGGCGGCAGGGCGGTTTTCTGCGGACACGATAAGAGTGGCACAATACTCACGTTTGGCCACTCTTAGCGCCACTAAGTAAGTCCTAATATGGTCTCTCACTAGTGTTCGGTCAGATTCGGATCGAGAAGATCTCCACCTACTCTCTAGGCGTCTCTTGCGGCGTTTCATCTCCCGAAGCTCCTCGGTAAACCAAGGAGCCTGGGTGACTCGGCGCCGCATGAGAGGCCGCAAGGGCGCAACTCGGTCCAAGGCCCCCGTGGCCGCACTATACCATGCGGCCACTAGATCCTCAGTCGAGCCACGGGGCAGGGACACAGGTATTGGCCCAAGCTCCCTCTGGAACCTTTCCGGGTCCATCAGGACTAGATGACCTCAAAGGCCCCTTCCAACTCTGCTATTGTATTGTATTGTATAAAGGAAACCAACAGCAAACCCTTGGCTTCGAATGGCTGAATGACGTTCAGAGACGTTTCCCTTCTCATCCGAGAAGCTTCTTCAGCTCTGATAGTCAGAGTTGAAGAAGAGCTGAAGAAGCTTCTCGGATGAGAAGTAAAACATTCTTGGAAAGAAAAAAACAGAAAGTCCAGGAAAGTTTAACAGTGAAAATTCTGCCCTCGACTGTAGTACGCTGAGGACTACCTATAGCAGTGAGGCAGTGGTGGGTTTCTGCAGGCTCGCACCTACTCGCGAGAGCCGGTTGGTGAAATTTAGAGAACCGGTGAGAGGGGGTTCCACCGGCGTACCTGGAAGTAAATCTGGCCCACCGCTGCCAGTGACCCAACGGGAAGGAAAGGAAAGGAAAGGAGGAAGAAAGGAAGGAAGGAAGGAAGGAAGGAAAGAAAGAAAGAAAGAAAGAAAGAAAGAAAGAAAGAAAGAAAGAAAGAAAGAAAGAAAGAAAGAAAGAAAGAAAGAAAGAATTTATCATCACAATTGAGTCCAAAATTTTGGTTGCTAAGCAAGAGCGTTGTTATATAACTTTCACCACATTTTAAAAAGTGGCCACTCCCACCCTGTCACATGACTGCCAAGCCACGCCCACAAAATAGGCCACACCTACAGAGTAGGTTCTAAAAAATTTGAAACCCACCACTGCAGTGATGGCTAACCTTTTCCAGACGGAGTGCCCAATGCGTGCGTGTGCGTGAATGTGCACGCCCAAACCCCCAAAATGCAATGCGTGTGTGGCCCTGTACATGCAGCCTGCCCCCTGCACATGGGTGTGCATCCCCTGTACATGGCACACCCCCTCACAGGTGCACACAGGTACCCTGTCCCCCACGCATGCGTGCACAGGGCCCCTGAATGCACCCCCTGCATGCCTGCGCAGCCCTCCCCCCCACAGATGCCCTGCCCCTGTGCATGTGGGTGCAGTCCCTCACATGCCCCCTCCACCCGCGCACACATGGCAGAGATCTAAAGACCAGCTGGTCAGCGGGAGGCACGTGCGCATGTGCAGCAGAGCTGAACTGGGGCGACGGCTGGCATGCCATTAGAGAGGGTGCTGTGTGCCATCTCTGGCACGCGTGCCATAGGTTCGCCATCACGGACCTATTGCCATGTTTTGGGGATTTAAGGATGAAAGCCGCAAACCCTTGAAATGTTTTCCTCTTATTTATTCTCTGCAGGCCTTTTCCGATGTAAGCAGCGTGGTCCGGTCCATCGTTTTAACCTCGGGAACGCTTTCTCCCATGGATTCCTTTTCATCCGAGCTCGGGGTGAACTTTTCCATCCAGCTTGAAGCGAACCACGTCATTAAAAATTCTCAGGTAAGCTCCCTGCCTGTTCAGGTCAGGGTCTCTTCGCCCTTCTACCATCAGGCAGAAGACATCGAAGGACAGCCAGCCGAAGAAATAGGTTTAGAAATAGTTTCCATCCTTGGCAGTGGTGAAATCTAAACATTTTTTGCCACCGGTTCTGTGGGTGTGGCTTGGTTGAGGGGGGGTCATGTGACTGAGTAGGCGTCAATTTTTTTCAATTGTTAAAGCATTTTTTGCCCCTGCCGGTTCAGGCGAATAGGCAGGAAAAAATGCTTGAAAAAGTGTGGTGGTGGGGAGGTTCCTGTTAAGGATATCTCCGTTAGGAGACTGAAAATGTGTATAGTGGAATGTAGCGAGGAATATGTTGCTAAGTATCCACACTATCAGTCAAAGACACTGAAGGTAAAACAAGTAGACTTTTACTTGCGTTGGAAAATAACGTAAGATAAACTTCTTCACAAACAAGAGATAAGTAGTCCTGAATCATAAACACAGCCTATTACTCAAACGTTGGCTTACAGTTGCTCAACTCACGATTCTCCTCGCTGATCAATAACCGACATAAGAACATAAGAACAGCCTTGCTGGAACAGGCCACAGCCCATCCAATCCAGCATTCTGTCTCCCACAGTGGCTCCCCATTTGCTTCAGGGTCTTCCCAAGCAGATGTCTTCACCTGCTTATGATTCCCTGCAAATGGCATTGAGAGATATTCTGCCTATCTCTCCAACCCGGAGGGTGTCCTTAGGCATCCATCATGATAGCCATGGATACCCTTGTTCTCCATGAACTCCTCTCATCCTTTCTTAAAGGTGTCGAAGCTGACAGCTGTCACCACTTCTTCTGGCATGGAGTTCCATAGACCAGTGATCCTCTGGATGGAAAAGTACTTCCTCTTATTTGTTTGAGGTCTAGCTTCCAAAAGTTTCATGGAGTGCCCCCTAGTTCTAGTGTTGTGCGATAGGGAAAACATACAGAGCAGCCATCATCCAAGGATCAGCCTCTAACAGTGATTCTGGCTCCCTCTTATGGCTGCTTGAGGAAACACCAGCCAATCACATCTCACTGTAGCAGTTAAAGTTACAGATACAATATTCCAATCATGTCTTATATATATTGCCAACTCAACACTAGGATTACATTCCTAACAGTTCCGATGATTGCGCGGCTCACAGCTGACCTGCGCGTTCCTCGTAAGCTGTTTTTTTTTAAATTACCAGTTCACACAACCAACGACAATGGTCCCTACCGGTTCGGTCGAACCGGGCCAAACCAGGAGGATTTCACCTCTGATCCTTGGACTGTCAGACTCTTAAACACAACCACAATCACTCCAGGCACATGCGGAAACGTGTGACTAATTTTTCTTTTTCTTTCTTTTTCCTAATTACTTGCATGGGAATTATTCTTTATACTATTTACCATATTTTTCAGAGTATAAGACGCAAAAAAGGGGGTGAAAATCTGGGTGTGTCTTATACACTGAACACAGCATTTTTGGCCTCCCGAAACCCCGCCCCCTTTGCAAAAATGGCCATGCATAGCCTTTAGGAGACTTCCAGAGTGCTCCTGAGGGCTGGGGGGGGGGCAGAAATGAGCAAAAAATGGACCCGCCCCCAAGAGCACTCTATAAGCCTCTTGAAGACTATTCATGCCCCCCCTTTTTTGACAAAAAACGGGCCCATTTTCATGAAAAACAGTCCGTTTTTGGGAGGTCTGCAGAATGAAAAAACTTTTTTTTTTAATTTGCCTTTTCAAAATCTTGGTGCGTCTTATACTACGGTGCGTCTTATGCTCCGAAAAATATAGTATGTTTTTTGTATTTTTTTGCCATGGATTGCACCAGTGAGGCTAAAGCCCATTTTGTTGTATACATGATGTACAATGACAATAAAGGCTATACTACTTGCGCTTCAAGGTTCTGACAACTATCTTTAAAGCGCTCCATGGCTCGGGGCCTAGTTATATGCAAGACCGCCTCCTGCCCCATACATCCCTTAGACCGATACGCTCCCACAGAGAGGGCCTTCTCAGGGTGCCGTCGGCCGGACCCTGTTGTTTTTTTTTGCATCAGGCATATTAATCGATGTTTGTATTCCTTTCTCCCTTATCAACAGGGAAAACAACAGGGCTAATCACAGGTGGGAGGCGGGTGGGTGGACCTATCACGCGCGCCGTGGCTAAATTGATCAACATTGTATAAAGGCAAGTATCCTTTTATGGCTTTTACACTCTGACGATGTTAGCAGTTGTTAACGAAAGCTCAGTGAGCAATATATTTTAAATATATTTTAAAGTTCCGGAGAGCATTATGTCAGTTTCTTTTATAACTACACCTGGAACTCACATTTTTTGGACAATTCGCAAAGAAGTTAATGAATCCAGCTGAATCAGTTACCTGCGTGTGCTTTCTGGATTTGAATTTTCTGCCGCAAACTCCGACAGTTTGCCCTTTTGCTCATCCTGGAACTTTTATTCCTGAATAAGCTTGCTTACCAATGCCCAATTCAATATCCCAACAGGTCTGGGTTGGCACCATTGGAGCAGGCCCGAAACGCCGGCAGTTACGGGCAACTTTCCAACATACAGAAACTTTTGAGTTTCAAGATGAAGTCGGCGAGCTGCTGCTGTCGGTTTGTCAGACGGTGCGACGTGGGGTTTTGTGCTTTTTGCCCTCTTACAAGGTAAGAATCAAGGTAACACTCTTTTCTATAGAGGAGTGTTTGTGTGTGTTTGTATGTTTTACTCTTCCGTTTCTGTCAAAGTCATCACAACTTAAGAAGATGTTGGATAGCCATTTGTCTGAAATGGTATAGGGCTTCCTGCCTAGGCAGGGAGTTGGACTAGATGACCTCCAAGGTCCCTTCCAACTCTGCTATTGTATTGTAAATAGGAGCCAGCCGTGTGCAGCAGCTGCCAAAAAAGCCAACACAGTTCTAGGCTACATAAACAGAGGGATAGAATCAAGATCACGTGAAGTGTTAATACCACTTTATAATGCCTTGGTAAGTCCACACTTAAAACCCATTTATTTCAACAAGCCGGCCTAGCATAACCCCTGTTCTGACTTTTATAGGGATAATTTTTAAATTTTAGAGTTTTATTAATTTTAGCACAGGGAATATTTAATTAATTTTTAACAATTTTGGATTTTTGTATTTTTTGTATGATTTTAATGATGCCTGTGCGCCGCCCTGGGTCCTTTTTTAGGAGAAGGGCGGGGTATAAATTTAATAAAATAAAAATAAATAAATAAAATAAAATATTTGCATCCAGTTTTGGTCACCAAGATGTAGAAAAGATGTGGAGACTCTAGAAAGAGTGCAAATCCTAAATCCTAAATCCAAAAAAGAGCAACAAAGAGGATTAGGGGACTGGAGGCTGAAACATATGAAGAACGGTTGCAGGGACTGGGTGTGTCTAGTTTAATGAACAGAACAGGGAGACATGATAGCAGTCTTCCAATATCTCAGGGGCTGCCCCAAAGAAGAGAGAGTCAAACTATTCTCTAAAGCATCCGAGGGAAGGACAAGAAGCAATGGGTGGAAACTAATCAAGGAGAGAAGGAACCTAGAACTAAGGAGAAATTTCCTGACAGTTGGAACACTTAATCAGTGGAACAGAAGTTGCCTCCAGAAGTTGTGAATGCTCCATCACTGGAATTTTTTAAGAAGATGTTAGAGAACCATTTGTCTGAAATAGCATAGGGTTTCCTGTCTAGGCAGAGGGTTCGACTAGAAGACCTCCAAGGTCTCTTCCAACTCTTATCCCCATTCCACTCCCCTATTCCCTTAATCTATAGCACTAGCACTTAGACCAGGGATGGCGAACCTATGGCACGGGTGGCACCCGGAACCATTTCATAGGGCACACGAGGCGTTGCCCTGTCAGCACTAGCGTTCATGTGTGCGCTGGCCAGCTGATTTAGGTCTTCTTTTGTGCTGTTTTTTTCCCTCTGGAGGCTTCAGGGAAGCTCCTGAAGCCTCTGGAGGTGGGGGGGGGAGGCTGTTGTCATCCTCCCCAGGCTCCTAGAAAGCCTCTGGAGCCTAGGGAGGGCGAAAAAAACGTGCCAAAAGCAGGGGGTCACGCACATAGCATTATGGGTGTGGCACACCCGCACACGACCCCCTTGCACTCCCCCTGCTTTTGGCACGGGAGCCAAAAAAGCCATCACTGACTTAGACTTATACAGCTTCACAGTGCTTTCCAGCCCTCCCTAAGCGGTTTTACAGAGTCAGCCTATTGCTCCCACCGATCCTCATTTTACTGACCTCGGAAGGATGGACGGCTGAGTCAACCTTTAGCCGGTGAGAATCGAACTGCTGGCAATCAACAGTCAGCAGACGTCACCTGCAATGCTGCATCCTAACCATTGCACCATCATGGCTCCCATCCTATCCCGTCCTACTCTATTCTATTCATTAAAAACATAAAGGTCTGTTTGTCTATGCCTAAACGGATATTTACATCAACTTCCTTTCTTTTTCCCAAAAAGGGGCGGGGGGAAGGGCTGCTCCAAATCAGCCATTTTACCCCCGATCCTTTTACTACTCCTTCAAAGAGTGGCCTCTTGTAACATCTGTTGGCATCCAAAGATTGATTCAGCCTCCCGATTTAAGCCGGCCCATCGACGCGAGCTTTAATACATCCATACATCCCTTCGGCCGATTCACTCCCACAGAGAGGGACTTCTCCACCAGGCAATGCCAGCGGGCGACGCCCAGGGGTAGGGCCTTCTCTGTGGTGGGCCCAACCCTCTGGAACGACCTACCCCCCGAAATCAGAACAACGACGGACCTCCGCTCCTTCCGCCAGAAATTAAAGACTCACTTCTTCCATCAGGCCGGCCTGGCCTAATGTTATATTCCTAGCCGCAGAATGAAATTGTATAATCAGAATTTTAAGGGGTAATTGTTAGGGTTTTAAGGGTTTTAATAGTGATTTTAGCACAGGGGTAATTTAATTCGGTTTTAACATTTTGTATTTTGTATATTGTTGTATTTATTGGATTTTTAATTTCCTGTGCACCGCCCCGAGTCCCCATGGGGGAGAGGGAGCGGTCTATAAATTAATAAATTATTATTATTATTTATTATTAATGGTGACCATTTTTAAAAATATGGTCCCTGATTCCCCCCCCCCCCCCCAAAAAAAGCCTTGCGCGCCTTACCGACAGCCACAGCGATATAAATTAACCTGAGCGATAAAAATAACATTTTACTCCAATATGGTAGCTGCCCGGAGAAGCACACTCATTCCCCGTAAAGGAGAATATTATAAAGTGAAAAGATTACTCAGAAAAAAAACCGAGGTGCTTTTAAACAAGATTAAGATAAGGGAGTCATTAAGATGCCGGTCGCCGAGCTGTCTCCTCTTCAAATACATCCTGGCTGGTGCCTGCATCTTGGCCTGATTCGTTCAATATGTCTCCTATCCCAAGTCAAGAAAAGCCTTAATCATTTTAGATCTCAGGGACGCTGCGATGGGAACTTTGCATGGTACCGATAGACGCCCAACACCGAGATATTACTATTATTATTCCTTCTTCTTTATTGTTGGAGAAATTTCGACTGTTCTTAGGGACGACTCTTCCCCTCGAACGTTGATTTGGACAAGGGCCAGAGCGTTAAGTATACAACCATAGTCATTTCTGTAAAAAAAAATAAACGACGTGCCAGAGAGATGGTGAACGGCCATTGTTCATCCCGGCTGCGTCAATTGGGGCCATGGGAAAGCAGGGCCCACAAAACCCTGAGAATTGAACCCCCTCGGTTGTTTTAAATGAAATCTGGAATCGGAAAAAGGTGAGGTTATAAGGCGTTCTTGTGCCACTGGTGCACCTGAGGGTAGAACAAGAAGCAATGGGTGGAAACTAATCAAGGAGAGAAACAATTTAGAATTAAGCAGGAATTTCCCTATAGTGAAAACAATTAGTCATTGGAACAACTTGCCCCTAGAAGTTGAGAGTGCTGGAAAATGTTGGATAACCATTTGTCTGAAGTGGTGTAGGGTTTCCTGCCTAAGCTAAGGAGGTTGGACTAGAAGACCTCCAATGTCCCTTCCAACTCTGTTATTCTATATTCTGTTTCCTTCCTTCCTTCCTTCCTTCCTTCCTTCCTTCCTTCCTTCCTTCCTTCCTTCCTTCCTTCCTTCCTTTTAATTAGTGGAACGACTTGCCTCCAGAAGTTGTGAATGCTCCAACAGTGAAAGTTTTTAAGAAGATGTTGGATAACCATTTGTCTGATGTCGGGTTTCCTGCCTAAGCTAAGGGGATTGGACTAGAAGACCTCCAAGGTCCCTTCCAACTCTGTTATTCTATATTCTGCCTTCCTTCCTTCCTTCCTTCCTTCCTTCCTTCCTTCCTTCCTTCCTTCCTTCCTTCCTTCCTCCCTCCCTCCCTCCCTCCCTCCCTCCCTCCCTCCCTATTAATTAGTGGAACAACTTGCCTCCAGAAGTTGCAAATGCTCCAACACTGGAAGTTTTAAAGAAGATGTAACCATTCGCCTGAAGTGGTGTAGGGTTTCCTGCCTAAGCAGGGGGTTGGACTAGAAGACCTCCAAGGCCCCTTCCAACTCTTGTTATTCTATTCTATTTTATTTTTTAGGTTTTTCTGCCCCTTCTTGTTTTTTTGGGGTAAAAATCCCCCCTAAATTTCCTTACTGATTCTAGTTTATGTTGGAAGAACATACTCACGCCTCTAAGGGTATTCGAAATAACGCAGGAAATGGTCAAATATTTCTCCTCTTTGGTATCTTGAACCGGAATGTTTCAGGTGCGGGGAAGAAAGGAGAGTGATCTGAATTGACTTCAATAAATTTCTTCCTCTCCCCCCACATTTAAAAAAAAAGGAAGGCAGCCTGTTGAGTTCCCCAGCTTTTAAAAGCACGAGGGTTGGAGGGCTGGCTGTTAAAAGGCAGCCGATGGCAACATCACAGGCTTGAAACCAATGCCAAAAAAAGCATTTCCCAGAGTGCTGGGCTTGTAACGGGACCATTAATGAGGGCAGAGAGGCTCGAATGCAGTTTGCACGTTCTCGGGTTTCAAAAAGAAGAGTTTGAGGTCGTGCGTTATTAATGCGCCCGAACATCTGGAACTGTGTAAAAGCCACAGACGTTGAGCAAGTGCAGTGCTTCCCCCCAGCTAGGTCTGACGCTGACCCATTTCCTCCCTTCTTTTTTAAAAAAAATTGGAAACAATAAAATGACAATATCCAGATAAGGGTGGTGTGGTTTTTTTTCCCTGCGTGCATATGTGTGGGACAGCTCCGAAGACTGCGTGGGCTGGGAAAAAAAGGGACAGCGTGTCCAGCGAGGGAGTTTGGAATTTTACTTGAGTTGTCCTTAACTTTGAACCCGTACCCAGCAGGGGTGGGTTGCTCTTAACTGTCACTACCGATAGGCTGATCACACGCTCACGCATTCTGTTTGCGCATCTCCTGACTTAGGTTAGGTGAGGTTTATTGGATTTATATGCCGCCCTTCTCCCAAAGGACTCAGGGCGGTGTACAACATTTTGTCATTTTGCCTCTTTATAAATCTATGGTGAGGCCCCATCTGGAGTGTTGTGTACAGTTCTGGTCCCCATATCTTCAGAAGGATATGATGGAAATGGAAAAGGTGCAGAGGAGGGCAACCAGAAGGATTAGGGGGCTGGAACACCTTCCTTACCATCGGAGGCTGCAACGGCTGGGCCTCTTCACTCTAAAACGACGGCGCCTGAGAGGTGAACTGATTGAAGTCTATCAAATCATGCACGGTGTGGACAAAGTAGAAAAGGAAAAACTGTTTTCCCTATCGCACAACACTAGAACTAGGGGGCACTCCATGAAACTTTGGATAGCTAGACCTCAAACAAATAAGAGGAAGTACTTTTTCACCCAGAGGATCACTGGTCTATGGAACTCCCTGCCAGAAGAAGTGGTGACAGCTGTCAGTCTCGACACCTTTAAGAAAGGATGAGAGGAGTTCATGGAGAACAAGGGTATCCATGGCTATCATTATGGATGCCTAAGGACACCCTCTGGGATGGAGAGATAGACAGGATATTTCTCAATGCCATTTGCAGGGAATCATAAGCAGGTGAAGACATCTGCTTGGGAAGACCCTGAAGCAAATGGGGAGCCACTGTGTGAGACAGAATGCTGGACCAGATGGGCTGTGGCCTGTTCCAGCAAGGCTATTCTTATATTCTTATGTTCTTAACATTAGGTTTAGGTTTTAGGTTTTATTGGTTTTTTATACCGCCCTAATCCTGAAGGACTCAGGGCGGTGTACAGCCAGAGTAAAAACAAATATATAAAAATTTAAAAAGTTTTTTAAAAGACATATTAAACAATTTGGCCTAAAAGTGAAAAGAACAACAACAACCAACCCTGATTAAAATTAATAAAAATTTGTAATTTAAAAATCATTTTTATGCCAGCCCGGCTTGTTGGGAAAAAAGGTTTTGAGAGCACAGCGGAAGGTGTGTAAGTCAGGGATAGTTCTTAATTCGCTCCCACAGAGAGGGACTTCTCCGGGTGCCGTCCACTAGACTTTGTCAGCGGGTGACGCCCAGGGGAAGGGCTCTCTCTGTGGCGGGCCCAGCCCTCTGGAACGACCTTCCCCCCGACATTAGAACGACCACGGACTTCCGCTCCTTCCGTCTAAAACTAAAAACACATCTTTTCTGCTTGGCCGGCCTAGGGTAGCCTCTCTCTATGGGGTTTTAGTTGTTTTAACTGGGAATTTTAGTATGTTAATGGGGTATTTTAGCACAGGTATATGTTTAATTTGTTTTTAATGTGTTTGTATATTTATTGTTTTAGTTTTCCCTGTGCACCGCTCCGAGTCCCTATGGGGAGAGGAGCGGTCAACAAATTAAAATTATTATTATTATTATTATTATTAATTCCGGGGGCCATTCGTTCCAGAGGACCGGGGCTCCCATGGAGAAGGCTCTCCCCCTGGGTGTCGCCAGTCGACATTGTCTAGCCGACAGCACTATGAGGAGACCCTCTCTATGGGAGCGTACGGGCCGGTGGGAGGCTCTCGGTGGCAGAAGGGAAGCAGTACGCTCCCTCCCATATTTGGCCATACCAGGTGCTTTGACATATAAATATATATTTGCTGGAAGGAGCAGAGAGATTCCTGCCCTCATCATGAATGAATTCCTGCCCTCATCATGAATGACTTTGATCCATATCTTATTGCCAAGGAAAGCAGCAAGACGAGAATCGGAAGGCATGGCTGACATGCAATTAAATATGGAGCCAGAAGAAATAATAGCTCTTAAATTTTTAAAGTTGATACCTTAAAATGTAGTTTGGGCTTGGCATCCTGTATTTTTTTGTTTGCTTGTTTTTTTTTTTGATCCATTGAGATGATTGTTTCCTTGGTCGGTCGGTTGCTCCTATTGATTAATGTGGGCAGATACAGATCAACCCATTTCATATTTTTGGTAACGTTTCGGAGGTGTGACTGTAAACCTCAGCTTCTAAGCTGAGCCGTTTCCCATCAATGCTTCTTTTTGAAAAATGTGACCGTTAATGGAATAAGAAAGAAGGAGCGGCATTTGCTCAGTTGGGGGACCAGCCAACAGTTAACCTCTCATCTATCTTCCATCTTTTCTTTATGTATATATAAGCCAAGTACCAATCACTCATCACAAACTCTCCAGAACTGTAAAGCCTACAAACTTGAAATTTGGCACATAGGTTCCTCTTGGCTTCTAGGTGCTCGCTAAGAAAGGATTTTTCAAAATGACCATCAGATCATCAGTGTTTCCTATACAGTATTATATTAACACACGTCAGTGCTAAGGAGTTAGATGTTCTACTCCCCCTCCCCACCTGAAAGAAACTCTGTTCTAACTGCCAGTTGCCTTATATTAACATGCTCTGATGCTACCCCTTCGCTAGACCGGGCATGGGCGTGACCAGCGTATGACTCATCCAGCCTGTGGGCTGGGAGTTTAGACATTTATTTATTTTTTTATTTATTTCGAATCGAATTGAATCGAATTTTATTTATAACCCGCTCTCTCTCCCCGAAGGGACTCGAGGCGGGGCACAGGGAATTAAAAACAGTTAAAAAGAATACAAAATTTAAAACAATAAACGTACATAAATACTAACTAAAAGGCGGTTTTATTTATTTATTTATTAAATTTATATCCCGCCCTTCTCCAAGAGGACCCAGGGCGGCGCACAGGAAATTAAAATACATACAAAAACACAATACAAAATTTAAAAACCTATTAGATCCCCATCCTGCACTAAAACCAATGAAAATCCCCAAATTAAAACTATCTATGACATTCTACTCCCTCTCCCCACCTGAAAAGAACTCTGTTCCAACTGCCAGTTGCCCTTTATTAACATGCTCGCATGCTAAGGAGCTACACATTCTGCATTATTTTTCAAGCTTTAAGTGTCAATTTATCAAGTCTAATCACACAGTTTCATAGCGAAGCACAGGTTTAGGATCCCGCTAGTTTAGGATATTTGATTCTATTTCATTCTTTCTCCCTTCACCAGTCTGTGAGATTGATTTATGCAGGGAGTATCGGTGGGCTACGGTTTTAATGGAGAGGGGATGATGGCGGAATGGGATGAATGTATCTATATATGCAGCCTATGGGGGAAATGGTTTCATTTTGGAATGATGTATGGGAATGCAGAAATCCTGTGATGTCTTTTTTTTAATGACTTTTGGGGAATATTGGGGTTGGAATGGGTGAGCATTGAGAGCAAACTGTTCAGAAAGAAAGGAAGGAAAAGATGGCAAGGAGAAAGAAGGAAAGAAATAAAGAAGGAAGATGGTGAAACAAGGCGAGGGAGGGAGAGAGAAAGAAAAAGAAAAAAGATAGCAAGACAAGGAGAACGGAAGAGGGAAAGAGAGAAAGAAATCAAGGCAAGAAGAGGGAAGAAGAAGGGAAGGAAAGAGATGGAAAGGAAGAAAGAAGGGGAGGAAGGAAAGAGATGGAAAAGAAGAAAGAGGAGGAAGGAAGGAAGGAAAGAAAGAAGAAGGAAGAAATATAAAGAGAGGAAAGAATGAAAGAGATGCAAAGGAAGTAGAAGGAAGAAAGGAGAGGAAGGAAGGAAAGAGATGGAAAGGAAGAAGAAAGGAGAGAAAGGAAAGAGATGGAAAAGAAGAAAGAGGAGAGGAAGGAAAGAAGGAAAGGAAGAAAAAAGAAGAAAGATAAAAGGAAAGAATGAAAAATGGGAAGGAAGAAAGAGAGGAAGGAAGGAAAGAGATGGAAAGGAAGAAGAAAGGAGAGAAAGGAAAGAGATGGAAAAGAAGAAAGAGGAGGAAGGAAGGAAAGGAAGAAGGAAGAAATATAAATAGACGAAAGAATGAAAGAGATGCAAAGGAAGTAGAAGGAAGAAAGAAGGAGAGGAAGAAAGGAAAGAGATGGAAAGGAAGAAGAAAGAAGGAGAGAAAGGAAAGAGATGGAAAAGAAGAAAGAGGAGAGGAAGGAAAGAAGGAAAGGAAAAAAGAAGAAAGATAAAAGGAAAGAATGAAAGATGGGAAGGAAGAAGGAGAGGAAGGAAGGAAAGAGATGGAAAGGAAGAAGAAAGAAGGAAGGAGAGGAAGGAAAGAGATGGAAAAGAAGAAAGAGAAGGAGAGGAAGGAAAGAGATGGAAAGGAAGAAGAAAAGGAGAGGAAGGAAGGGGGAAGAAAGAAAAGAAAAAAGGAAGGAAGGAAATAAAGAAAGAAAACCACAAATATCTAGCTTCAGGACATTTTAGAGGAGCTAAAGGGAAGAACAGTAGTGGGAAACTTTCCCATCTAATATTAAAAAAGTAATTATTAAGAGAATTTTACTGAAACGTTGCCATTTTTAGATTGAATTTTGGCCTGTGGTATCAAGAGTCTTAGGAACATGTCTGGAAACAATAGATTATCTGTGTTTGTGGAATTTGTAAGGCCGCCCAACTCAACATTTATTGCTTTGGACAGCAGCACATCAGTTTATTAAAAAAAACACGTTTGAACAAAAAGAACATTAAACCTGGACAGCAGTCGACAGTCGTACAGATACACATCTTCCTCTGCTGATCGGTTTTTTCTCAGAATGGAATTGAAGCGGTATGTCCTTCTCAACCATCTGATTTTAAATTTAAAAATATCCTCCAGCTGCTGACTGTGGTCCCTTCCCAGGATAAAAAGATAGAAAGAGTCTCCTCAACTACCGTATTTTTCAGACTATAAGACGCTCCGGAGTATAAGACGCACCTTAGTTTTAGGGGAGGAAAAGAAAAAGGAAAAAAAATTCTGCCTCTGCCTACCAGCATCCATGGTATTCAGCTGACACATGGCAACAAGCTCAGCCAATGAATAGGCAGGGCAACTAAGTCAGCCAATGAGGGCTAGTTGGACTCTGAAATTTGCTGGGTGAGCAAGAAGGAGACCCAAAGGAGCCTGGCTTAGCTGAGAACTGAAAGTGAAACTGCTTCTGTTTTGCTTGTATTTACGTCTCCCTTGGAAAACCTGCTTTTGGTAATGTATTGTATATTATTGTGATGATTTTGAATCCTGCTGAATCAGGTACTGTGCTTTCTGAATGCCATTGCTGCTGCAAACTCTGACCAGCCAAGTCAGCTTCAGCACTTATTGCAGCCTGATTCAGCATGAACAGCTGATTGGCGGATGGATCGAACTGCTGGAATACCCCCAATCAGCTGTTCCAGCTACAGGGTTTCCAACAGACCATCACTGCCTCCATGCCTCCCGTTTTTGGCCTCTGGTGGGTGGGTGGGGCTACCTTCGGTGTATAAGACGCACCCAAAATTTCACCCTCTTTTTTTGCAGGGGTAAAGGTGTGTCTTATACTCTGAAAAATAATATAATTCCAGCTGTAAAAACTAATACAGGTAGACTATTCTCCTAGTCAAACTATTCTCCAAGGCACCTGAGGGTAGAACCAGAAGCAATGGGTGGAAACTAATCAAGGAGAGAAGCAACTTAGAACTGAGGAGACATTTCCTGACAGTTAGAACAATTAATCAGTGGAACAACTGGCCTCCAGAAGTTTTGAATGCCCCAACACTGGAAGTCTTTAAGAAGATATTGGATAGCCATTTGTCTGAAATGATATATAGGGTTTCCTGCCTAGGCAGGGGGTTGGACTAGAAGACCTCCAAGCTCCCATCCAACTCTGCTATTGTATTAGTCCTTGACTTTGTCACAGTATATTCATGAACTGGAATAGGGCTTAGTAACAAGGTCAGCCAATGAATAGACATGGTAACAGGTCAGCCAATGGGGACCGTTTGGAAACTGAAACAGTATTTGCTGGAGACAGCTGGGCCTGTCTTAGTTTAACTTCTGTGCTAAAGCTGAAAACTAATCTCCTGAAACTAATCAAAGAGAGAAGCAACCTGGAGCTAAGGAGAAATTTCCTGACAGCGAGGACAATTAATCAGTGGAACTACTTGCCTCCAGAAGCTATGAATGCTCCAACACTGGAGGTCTTCAAGAGAGTCATTTGTCAAAGATGATATCTCCTTCCTGAGCAGGGTTTTGGACAAGAAGACCTCTGGGGTTCCTTCTAACTCTTGTCATTCTGCCCATAAGCATTAAGACAATAGTGACTAGATGTTCCAGAGACCAAAGTTACCGCATCTGTAGCCAAAGATGTGTCCAGCAGCTGCACACAAGACTCTTGAGTGACCGCTGGCACTTGGCTTTTTACACGCGGAAGGATGTTTCGCATCGCGTAAATCAGGTGACCTAGTGACAGTCGATGACAGATGATTGGACATGACTTCTCAAAAACATTACATGCTGAACTGGCAGATGGGACTTTTCCCCCCCCACCCCATTTCCCACCCGGGATGGCAGCTTTGTTTAATAATTAATTGTGCCGTTAATTTAACTATCTCATACGCATAGCAACAGGAAAAGAAGTGAAGAAGAATTCACAGTGGCCCCGCTTCCTTTCGGTTTGACGAAAAGGGGTTCAAAAGAACAGTCTTGAAGATGTAGAATTTCCTCTTCAATTATTACATCGGATGGACGGATTTGACACACAATTTAAGCCAAAAAAACTACAAACATTTTGTTTCGCTTGTTGTTGCTGTTTTGCTTTTTCTTCTCTTCTGGAGCACTTCCTGGCAACCCCAAAATTTGAAAATGAAGGAGGGGGAGGGAAATAAAAAGCTATTGGAAATGCATCAAAGAGGGAAGCAACCTGGAACGAAGGAGAAACTTCCTGACAGTGAGGACAATTAACCAGTGGAACAGCTTGCCACCAGAAGTTGTGGATGCTCCATCACTGGAGGTTTTTAAGAAGAGATGGGACAGTCACTTGTCTGAAATGGTATAGGTCTGTGATGGCAAGCCTACGGCACGCCTGCCACTGGTGGCACATGGAGTCCTCGCAGTGGGCACGTAAGCTGTTGCCCAGCTCAGCTGAGCAAGCGCGTGTGCCTTCCACTGGCCAGCTGATTTTCAGGTCTGCCACGCATGCAGAAGACAGTGTGCATGTGGGTGTGCGTGCATGCACAGAGGGTGTGGGTGAGTGCAGGGGGTCTCAGGAGGCTTCAGGAAGGCCTGCCAGGCCCAAAACCGGTCACAGGTATGTGTGGTGCACACACACACACCCTCCCCGTAGCCCATTTTTGGTCCCTGGAGGATTCAGGGAGGCCTACTAGGCCCAAAAGCGGTCACAGGTATGTGTGGTGTACAACCCCCCTCCCCGTGGCACATATTTGATCCCAGGAGGCTTCAGGGAGGCCTGCCAGGCCCAAAACCGGTCACAGGTGTGTGTGGCGCACACACACACCCTCCCCATGGTCCATTTTTTGTCCCAGGAGGCTTCAAGGAGGCCTGCTAGGCCCAAAACCGGTCACAGGTGTGTGTGGCACACAGACACCCTCCTCGTGGCCCATTTTTGGTCCCAGGAGGCTTCAGGGAGGCCTGCTCGGCCCCAAATCGGGCATGGGAGGGGTCGCATGCAGGTGTGGGAGAACGTAGGGAGTCCCGCGCATGCATGCGCAGAGGGGCGGGGCCCATTGCATTATGGGTGTGGGCACGCGCGATTTCGGCGTGCGAGGAGGAAAAAGTTTAGCCATTCCTGTCTTAGTGCCAGGACTCCAAAGAAACCCTCACTTGCTCCATTTTTTTCAATCGTGACTTCCACGGAACACGACTTAAGATGCCACAATTAATTTTTCATTGGAAGGAAGAAATCGTCTGTGTGAGCCAATATGCTGTTTATTCACAAGAAAAGGAAGAAAAAGGAGGAATCTTTGATTTTTATCGGGAGCAAATGTACTTCTTGGCAGTGTGGATTTTTTTTCCCCTTCCCTCATGTTGTTTCAGCGATACGTAAAGGGCCTGTTACAACATAGCGTAAGGAGAGGAATTAGCAGGGCCCAATCTTATTTTCGCTTTCTACCTGGCATCCGTTAAAGGAGGCCCATCCATTTCTTGGATAGCCTCTTTTTTTGGGGGGGAGGGAAGAGTTTTTTATTTTTTATTCTCTTACATACAATTATAGGTATACGTTCATAGAGTTATTCTTCGTCTTTACATTTGTCATTCTTATACATTTATTATTCCATTTAAAACAGAGGTTCCCAAACTTGGCAACTTGAAGGCGTGTGGACTTCAACTCCCAGAATTCTCCAGACAGCAGAGCTGGAAGGGACCTTGGAGGCCATCTAGTCCAACCCCCTGCCTAGGCAGGAAACCCTGAACCGTTTCAGACAAATGGTTATCCAACATCTTCTTGAAGACTTGCAGTGTTGGGGCATTCACAACTTCTGGAGGCAACTTCTGTTCCACTGATTAATTGTTCTCACTGTCAGGAAATTTCTCCTCAGTTCTAAGTTGCTTCTCTCCTAGATTAGTTTCCACCCATTGCTTCTTGTTCTGCCCTCAGGTGCTTTGGAGAATAGCTTGACTCCCTCTTCTTTGTGGCAACCCCTGAGATATTGGAAGACTGCTATCATGTCTCCCCTGGTCCTTCTCTTCATTAAACTAGACCAGTAATGGCTAACCTTTTTTGGCTCGCATGCCAAAAGCAGGGGGAGCGCAGGGGGTCGTGCGTTGGCTTGCCACACCCATAATTCTCCCCTACTTTTTGCGTGCTTTTTTCACCCTCCCCAGGCTCCAGAGGCTTTCTAGGAGCCTGGGGAGGGTGAAAACAGCCTCCCCCCCCACCTCCAGAGGCTTCAGGAGCTTCCCTGAAGCCTCCAGAGGGCGAAAAACCGCCTCAAAAGAAGGCCTAAATCAGCTGGCCAGCGCACACATGCACGCTAGTGCTGACAGGACAACGCCTCGCGGGCCCTAAGAAATGGTTCCGCATGGCACCCGTGCCATAGGTTCGCCATCACTGAACTAGACGTACCCAGTTCCTGCAACCGTTCTTCATATGTTTTAACCCCCAGTCCCTTAATCCTCTTTGTTGCTCTTCTCTGCACTCTTTCCAGAGTCTCCACGTCTTTTTTACATCTTGGCGACCAAAACTGGATGCCGTATTCCAAGTGTGGCCTTCTCCTCTCCTTCTTGTCTTCCCCTCCTCCTTCTCCTCTCCACAAATCCCACTCCCTTCGAACGCTGATGATGTTCCCTAGTTTGGTAATGAAATGTCTGCAAGAAAACCACCAAGCTCAGAGAGCCCCAAGGACCCCAACAATTCAATCCGGAGCTACAAATATTCTCTTCCGTTAATTAAAGCAACAACAACCCAGATCTCCTCTACTGTTTTTTTTTTTCTTTTTAAAACATCACATGCCCCATTTGCGTTCTATAATTAAACCTGCTCCAGGAGCAGGGCGCTAAACCGTGTTTGCAAGCGACACGATGATGCTCATCATCGTGCCCACCCCGACACCCTCCAGATTGAATAATTCATCGTCGGTTCTGAAGATAAGAGTATGCATCACTCAACTTGGAAGGAACGCGAGGGATTTCGCGGGAAGGGTTTTCCCTTTAGGGACGGCGGTGAAGTGCCGGTTGCAAAGCAGGAAACCAAGGCACGAAGCTGTGTTCCTTGCACCATGAATCAACACAGCGACCTGCGGGAGGTCTCAAGGCACCAACACGGCATGAATTTTTCAAGCCAGCTTCTAAATAATGGAAAATGTGAACAGCGGCCTCGGTAATGAAAAATGAAATGTTTTGCACACCAAAGACTCCATAGCTAATATGCCGAACCTGCCAACACATGTGGAAAAGGTGATTTCCCCCCCCCCCCCCCGAACGGAATGACATCCACCTCTTGCATAACCGACGTATCCCACGCTAGAAACCAGTGGTGGGTTTCTGCAGGCTCGCACCTACTCACGAGAGCCGGTTGGTGAAATTTAGAGAACCGGTGAGAGGGGGTTCCACCGGCGTACCTGGAAGTAAATCTGGCCCACTGCTGCCAGTGACCCAACTGGTAGGAAAGGAAAGGAAAGGAAGGAAGAAAGGAAAGAAAGAAAGAGAAAGAAAGAAAGAAAGAAAGAAAGAAAGAAAGAAAGAAAGAAAGAAAGAAAGAAAGAATTTATCATCACAATTGAGTCCAAAATTTTGGTTGCTAAGCAAAAGCGTTGTTAAATGAGTTTCACCACATTTTAAAAGGTGGCCACTCCCACCCTGTCACATGACTGCCAAGCCACGCCCACAAAATAGGCCACACCTACAGAGTAGGTTCTAAAAAATTTGAAACCCACCACTGCTAGAAACTCTTCCAACGTTTCAGAATTACCCCAAAGGTGCTTTTTTTTCAAGAGGCAACTTGGTGTTTTTTTCTTGGAAGACATTTCGCTTCTCCTCCAAGAAGCTTCTTCAGCTCTGATCGGATGGTGGGGAAACGAAGGATGTATACTGCTTGCGGACAGCTGGTCATTTGCATCCTTTTAGCGAGTCGTTGAGGCCACTCGGAGGTTGGTCTGTGTCTTCCAGGGTCACCTGAAGACCTGAATGGGTGTGTGGAGCCTTCTTGCAGCGGCTAAAAGGACTACCGTATTTTTCGGACTATAAGACGCACCGGAGAATGAGACACACCATGATTTTGAAGATTTCTTTGCACTGTGCAGGCCTCCCAAAGTCTCATTTTTTGCAAAAATAAAAATGGGGGGGGGGGGGGGCAAAAATGAGCAAAAAACAGTCCATTATTTGCAAAAACAGCTTGCTTTTTGCAAAAAAAAGGGGGGAGAGGGGGCATGCAGAGCTTTGGGAGACTTGTAGAGTGCTCCCAGGGGGTGGGGGCAAAAACGAGGAAAAAATGGGCCACTTCACAAACGTAGAAAGAAGAGTCGGAAAGTTAGAACAATTAATCAGTGGGACAGAAGTTGCCTCCAGAAGTTGTGAATGCCCCAACACAGGAAGTCTTTAAGAAGATGTTGGGTAGCCATTTGTCTGAAACGGTCTAGGGTTTCCTGCCTAGGCAGGGAGTTGGATTAGATGACCTCCAAGGTCCCTTCCAACTCTGCTATTGTATTGTATTGTGTCATAAATCACATTCACCAATGAGGTGCACCCCTCCCAAGCCTGCTGCAGTAATCTGAGATCCGTCTTTAGCTGAAAGTACGCGTGGAATGCATTCCCCCCCCCCCTTTCCTCACTATGGCCATGTTAGGAGTTGACACCAAGATTGTATTAGCTTTTTTTTTGGCAGTGACTGCACACTGGTCATAAGTGTGAAAAACATCCACAGATCACTTTTTTCCAGTGCCGGGGTAACTTTGAGCCTTCACGAAAGGAACGGTGGTAAGTCGAGAACTGCCTGCATCCATTTCTTTCCTTGTTTGGTTTATAACCCTGTGGTTTTCTCTTTTGGATCCTCTGTGGAGATGTTAGATAAACTGAAGGATCGCTGGCTGCACACGAGCTTGTGGGAGAAGCTTGAGCTGATTAAAACAGTCATCGTGGAACCCAAAGGAGGCGACAAAGCTGATTTTGATGAGCTGCTTCAAATATACTCCGATGCCATCAAGTCTCAAAATGGCAACGGTACGTGAAAAATGCAGGAGCTGTAAGCCTGGGTAGGGATAAAGATTGACTGGAACAAGATTCCACCATATACACAGGTGAACTTCAACGATGAAAGTTAGAACCGGATTTTCCGTTACCAAGGAAAATCCGGTTCTTAATTATACAATAGCAGAATTGGAAGGGACCTTGGAGGTCATCTAGTCCAACCCAGGCAGGAAACACTATACCATTTCAGACAAATGCCTATCCAACGTCTTCTTGAAGACTTGCAGTATTGGGGCATTCACAACTTCTGGAGTCAAGCTGTTCTACAGGACAATGAATCAGTGGAACAGAAGTTGCCTCCAGAAGTTGTGAATGCCCCAACACTGCAAGTCTTCAAGAAGCTGTTGGATAGGCATTTGTCTGAAATGGTATAGGGTTTCCTGCCTAGGCAGGGGGTTGGACTAGATGACCTCCAAGGTCCCATCCAACTCTGCTATTGTATAATTAAGAACCGGGTTTTCTGTTACCAAGGTGTTGGTCCCGATTTTGCAACCTTTTTGCCAGTATTGTAGAGTGGATCACCATTGTTGTTAAGTGCAGCACATGGTAGGTGAGGTGATAAGATGAGAAAACCGTTATGGTCATTTTCTACTGTGAGCACACCGGCGCCCATTAAAGCAGGGGTCGGGAACCTATGGCTCGTGAGCCAGATATGGCTCTTTTGATGGCGGCATCTGGCTATCTACAGTGTCTGTCTCTATCTATCTATCTATCTATCTATCTATCTATCTATCTATCTATCTATCTATCTATCTATCTACAGTGTCTGTCTGTCTCTATCTATCTATCTATCTATCTATCTATCTATCTATCTATCTATCTATCTACAGTGTCTGTCTGTCTCTATCTATCTATCTATCTATCTATCTACAGTGTCTGTCTGTCTCTATCTATCTATCTATCTATCTATCTATCTACAGTGTCTGTCTCTATCTATCTATCTATCTATCTATCTACAGTGTCTGTCTGTCTCTATCTATCTATCTACAGTGTCTGTCTGTCTGTCTCTATCTATCTATCTATCTATCTATCTATCTACAGTGTCTGTCTGTCTGTCTCTATCTATCTATCTATCTATCTATCTATCTATCTATCTATCTATCTATCTATCTATCTACAGTGCCTGTCTGTCTCTATCTATCTATCTACAGTGTCTGTCTGTCTCTATCTATCTATCTATCTATCTATCTATCTATCTATCTATCTATCTATCTATCTATCTACAGTGTCTGTCTGTCTCTATCTATCTATCTATCTATCTATCTATCTATCTATCTATCTACAGTGTCTGTCTGTCTGTCTGTCTCTCTCTATCTATCTATCTATCTATCTATCTATCTATCTATCTATCTATCTATCTACAGTGTCTGTCTCTATCTATCTATCTATCTATCTATCTATCTATCTATCTATCTATCTATCTATCTATCTATCTATCTATCTATCTATCTACCTACCTACCTACCTACCTACCTACCTACCTACCTACCTACCTACCTACCTACCTACCTACCTACCTACCTACCGGTAGGAACCTACTGTTTATGTGGGTGCTGGGCAGGAACTTTCTTTTGGGTGGGGAAATGGGGAAAACCTGGAAACATTCAGATTCGGGTTTTCCCAGATGTGCCAATATGGCATCCCTAATAAAATGGAACTTTCAAAGAACCTCAAGCCTTGGAGTCTTCTTTCGTTGGGGGTGTTACTTGGAATCCTGGCAGCTCCATTCCTAAGCAGGAACGGCCATATGTCACTCTTTTTTTTACTGCCGTTGTAGCTTCAAATGGTCACTAAATGAGTGGTTGTAAATCAAGGGCTACCTGGATGATGTTAGATGGCTGCGTTCTTTTGCTTCAGATGGAGCCCTGCTTATCGCTGTGTGCAGAGGCAAAGTCAGCGAAGGCCTGGATTTCTCCGATGACAACGCCCGGGCGGTTCTCACCATTGGAATTCCGTTTCCCAACTTGAAGGACCTTCAGGTAGGAGATGCTTAGAGTCACTGGAGGTGTACAGATAGTCCTCAACTTACAACCACAATGGAGCTCAAAATGTACGTTGTTAAGTGTGGTGTGGCCCGCCAGAAGCCAGCAGAGCTGGCAGCAGATTCAGATAGTGAGGAGGTTGGGGAGGAACATGGGCCAGTCCTGGAGTCTGGGGTAGGCTCTGAGGAGGGCTCTGTGTCAGAGGCAGAGAGGGGGCCAGGGCCGTCCAACATTTATTAGCTGCCTTTGGAGTTGGAGATCAGTGGGGCAGACGAACAGCTGGAGCCTGTTCCCAGTGTCCACATGCGCAGAGTTGCCAGAGGAAGGGAACAGCTAAAGAACAGGGGTCAACTTGGAAGTAAGGCCACAGTTGAACAATGAATGGCCCTTCCCAGAAGAAATAAAAGAGGAGCGAAAGGGGAGTGGAGTTTGCAGGAGACCATTAGTTCACTTCATTGGTTTGTGATTCTCTGAGGCTCCTTGCCAAGTTTTGCAGATCTCGGCCTGGCAGCTCTCCAAGCCAGATAAGGTCTGTGACCGTAAATCCTCCCTTGAAAAACTTTGTTATATGTGAATGAGCAGAATTCACAGTCAATTAATAAAAGGGTTTTTTGTCCGGGACCAGGAGTTTGTTTCAGGCTCTTGGGAAACTCAGTCAGAACAGCTGGCTGAGGAACTCTGGGAGTTGAAATTCACAAGTCTTAAAGTGGCCAAGGTTGGAGACCCCTGCTTTAGGGAATAGGTTGACCCCCTCTTCTCTGTGACAGCTCCTTAGATATTGGCATGCTATTATATCAAGTATAGAGTCTCAATATTTGAAGATTGCTCAGGGATCTTAGGCAGTCAAAGGGACTTTTCAAAAAATAACAGAGTTGGAAGGGACTTTGGAGGTCTTCTAGTCCAACCCCCTCCTCAGGCAGGGGACTCTATACCATTTCTGACGAATGGTTGTCCAACACCTTCTTAAAAACTTCCAGTGTTGGAGCATTCACACCTTCTGGAGGCAACTTGTCACACTGGTTGATTGTTCCCATTGTCGGGAAGTTTGTCCTCAGTTCTAAGTTGCTTCTCTCCTTGATTAGTTTCCACCCATTGCTTCTTGTTCTACCCTCAGCTGCCTTGGAGAATAGCTTGACTCCCTTTGGCCGATTCGCTCACACAGAGAGGGACTTCTCCGGGTGCCGTCCACTAGGCAATGCCAGCGGGCGACGCCCAGGGGAAGGGCCTTCTCTGTGATGGGCCCGACCCTCTGGAACGACCTACCCCCGGATATTAGAACGACCACGGACCTCCGCACCTTCCGCCAAAAAGTAAAAACTTATTTATTCCATCAGGCCGGTTTGGCCTAATCGACGCTTCTTGCCCCAGTCTGTTTTTTGCAAATTATCTATTTGGTTTTAATGGGTTATAATTTTAATGTTTTAAATTCTTGTACAGGGTAATTTAATTCGTTTTTAACTTTGTATGCCTTGTATGTTTTTAGATAGTTTTTTAATTTTCCTGTACACCGCCCCTTCGGGGAGAGGGGGGCGGTTTATAAATGTAATAAATTATTATTATTATTATTTGTTTTTTTGTGGCAGCCCCTCAGATACTAGAATATACTGCTATTATGTCACTCCTAGTGGGACGCTGTGGCTCAGTAGCTAAGATGCTGAGCGTGTTGATCAGAAAGCTTGGCAGTTCGGCGGTTCAAATCCCTAGTGCCGCGTAACGGAGTTACTTGTCCCAGCTTCTGCCAACCTAGCATTTCAAAAGCATATAAATCATGAAAGTAGAAAAATAGGAACCACCTTTGGTGGGAAGGTAACAGTGTTCCGTGCATTTAGTCATGACCACGGAGTCGTCTTCGGACAGCGCTGGCACTTCAAGCTTTGAAATGGAGATGAGCACTGCCCCCTCGAGTTGGGGGGGGGGGCTACCTCTACCTATGTCTCCCCTAGTCAATGGTGGGTTTCAAAAAAATTTTAGAAGCTCTTCTGTAGGTGTGGCCTGTTTTGTGGGAGTGGCTTGCCGGCCATGTGACCAGGTGAGAGTGGCTTGCCGGCCATGTGACTGGATGGGAGTGGCTTGCTGGCCATGTGACCGAGTGGGAGTGGCTTGGCAGCCATGTGACTGGGTGGGTGTGGCCAACTTGTAAAATGTGGTGAAACTCACTTAACAACGCTCTTGCTTAGCAACCAAAATGTTGGCTCAGGAACTCTGGCATTTGAAGTACGCAAGCCTTAAAGCTGTCCAGTTCCAAGACCCTTGTAACACCCCTCAGCCTTTAGAGAGAGAAAAACCCCAGGGGTGTTCATACTTGACAGCTTGAAGACTTGTGGACTTCAACTCCCAGAATTCCTCCTCTCGCTCTTCCTCTGGATGACGGGCGGACGGGCAGGGGGGAGGGAGCTGGAACCGGTTCTAAACGGCCCTATGAATTGGTGGAACCTCTTCTATAGAAGACGCTAGAAGTGGCAGGAACCCAGCCCTGCCTCTAGTCCTTCTGTCCATTAAACCAGACATCCCCAATTCCTGCAACCATTTTTCTATGTTTTTAGCCTCCAGTCCCCTGGTCATTTTTGTTTCTCTTCTTTCGTATCTTTGTAGAGTCTCAACACCATTTTTTATATCGTGGCAAAAAGCCTATCCCTCCCCCCCATCTGCGGGACCGCCTCCTACCACATCCCTCCCTTCGACCTGTCCGCTCCCACAGAGAGGGCCTCCTCAGGGTACCGTCTGCCGGACAATGCCGGCTGGCGACCCCCAGGGGGAGAGCCTTCTCTGTGGCAGGTCCTGCCCTCTGGAACGACCTGCCCCCCCGCTTCGCACCATCACGGACCTTCTCCTCTTCCGTCGAACTTTAAAAACACACCTATTCCATGTCGCTGGCCTAGCATAGCTTTTATGATAGTCCCAATTATAATAATTTTAATGGTTTTTTTATATTGAAAAAAGTTTTATTGGGTTTTTGAATTTTTTTACAAATAGGGTAAGGGTATAGTGTGAGAAAAATATAGTGAGAACTTTCACGACGAAGTCGTTGACCCCCTCCGAGGCTTCATAACAAAATATAGATAATACATAATTTTCAGTTGTACTACAAAGTGGAAAGAAATGCATACATATCATTGTAAAATCTATGCTAGCAATCATGTATAAACATCCAAACAAAAGTTAAGCTGTACTAAAATAAATCACTTTTGAGATCTAAGTCTTTTGGCAATTGTGTCTTCTTCTCCCTGGCCCCCAGTGGGCGGGGCCGCGGCACCCTCTGCTCCTCCATTTTCATCCTCCAGGATTGAGGAATGTTTTTTAAGAAAGGCTTCCGCCTCAGCAATTGTTTTAATTCTTACTCTTCCTCCCTCCCAGAACACCAACATTCCCTCCGGCATCACCCACTTGAACCAAACCCCTTGTTTAAATAATCTTTTAGACAAGAAGGAATACTTCCTTCTTACCTCTCTAATCTTTTTCGGGATCTGCTTCAAGATGGCAATCTCTTTCTGCTGGTAAATTAAAGGACTGACTCTCTGTGCCCTCAGGATCCTTTCCCTTGTCGACCTCCTTACAAATTTAATATGGATCTCTCTGGGTACTTCATTTATCCTTGCATATGCTGAGTTTATTCTATATATCAGATCTATGTCCCCCCCTAATATCTTCTTTAGGCTTTTGTACATAATCTGCTAAAATTGTGCACATAATTTTAATGGTTTTTAAGTATAAGTTTTAGCACCGACCCATTGTATTTAACGTATTTTTAACTTTTATATTATCATTGTATTTACTCCTTTTTATTCTTTCTGTGCACCGCCCTGAGTCCCTTTTGGGAGATAGGGCGGTATAAAAATCCGATTAAAGATAAAGATCACATTCACATCCAGATTCTTTTACTAAAGAATCTGATCTCCTCTTGGTCTTTGCTTGGATCCGTAAAGACCTTTTCTTCTAAAGCTGGCTGGAGAAGTCTGGGAACTGAAGTCCTTCAGACTTAAAGTTGCAAAGGTTGGGGACCCCTGCTTTGGAGAACGGACCCCTTTCGAATAAAATATCCATGCAAGGAAGAAACTTTTCCTTGGGGAAGATTCCTTTTCGGATTCCAGAGGGAGGGGAGGAAACTCCAAAATGGTGTGTGTCTCTGTGTCTCTCTATCTGTGTGTGTGTGTGTGTGTGTGTGTGTTTCTCCCTGTGTTCAGCTTGTCCTTAACAAGTAGCGGTGACCTTTAAGTTTTTACTTGACTGTCAAAGTCTGTTGGAGGCTTTAAAAAAACGAAGCTATCACCAGGGGGACTTGGAAGGGCGGCTGACACTTACCACTTCACCTTAGACGCTGTTCCAGATGCACATTGTTCCTCCGGGGACACCTGTTTTTATTTTTATTTTATTTTTTTCCCTCCTCCTCCACTTCTGGTTCAGCGGAAGTGAATTGGCTCTGCAGAGGAGAGGCTGGCTTGCATCTGATTTTAATCGAGGGGCTTCTTTGCAGCCCTTCAAAGGGTCCCAGAGGATCCTGGAGGAGGAGTGGTTGGGAGGGATGAGAGACTGGGATGCGCTGCTGTGTGTTAAAACTTGGGTTGCGGAGGGCTCCGGGTGTCGTGGCTTGACGACTCTGGAAAGGGCCTCCCCTGCTTGGGATGTTCCTGTGTCTCTGGGTCCTTTGCCCCTTGGATGAAGGGTGCAGCAGGAGGAGAATGGAGCCTTTAAGGGGTGTGATAGATGGATAGGATAGGATAGGTAAGAGAAAGAGAGGGTTTAGAGAGAGAGAGAGTTGGAGAGAGTTGAGAGAGAGAGAGATAAGAGAGAGATTATATATCGAATTTATGCGCCGCCCTGGGTCCTAACAAGGAGAAGGGTGGGGTATAAATTTGAATAATAATAATAATAATAATAATAATAATAATAATAATAATAATAATAATAATTATTATTATTATTATTATTATTATTATTAGAGAGAGAGAGAGAGAGGTGAGAGAGAGTTGTGATAGAGAGAGAGAGATAAGAGAAAGAGAGGAGAGAGAGAGAGAGAGAGAGAGAGAGAGAAATAGTAGATAGAGAGATGAGATAGGTAGATAAGTAGATAGATAGATAGATAGATAGATAGATAAGGTAGGTAGGTAGGTAGATAGATAGATAAGTGAGAGAGAGTTGTGATAGAGAGAGAGAGATAAGAGAAAGAGAGAGTTGAGAGAGAGAGATAAGGGAGATTATATATATATATATAGGGTTGAGTCTGGGTTGAGTCGAAGGGCTCAAAATTTGCTCCTGGAAGTACCAAGCCGGAAGCACCAGCCTGAAGATGATGAATGAGACTTCATCAAAACGTCGTGAAGATACTTCCAATTCTACGCGGGAGAGAACCCGAATAACCAAAGACATATATATATATATATATATATATATATATATATATATATATATAGAGAGAGAGAGAGAGAGAGAGAGAGAGAGAGAGAGAGAGAGAGAGAGAGAGAGAGAGAGAGAGAGAGAGAGAGAGAGAGAGAAATAGTTGAGAGATGAGAGAGAGATACTGTAAATAAATACAATAGAGAGATAAGAGAAAGAGAGAGAGATGATACATAGGTAGATAGGTAGATAGATAAGGTGGGTGGGTGGGTGGGTGGATAGATAGATAGATAGATAGATAGATAGATAGATAGATAGATAGATAGATAGATAGATAGATAGATAGATAGATAGATAGATAGATAGATAGATGCGAGAGAGTTGTGATAGAGAGAGAGAGATAAGAGAAAGAGAGTTGAGAGAGAGAGATAAGAGAGAGATTCTCTCTTTCTCTCTGTCTCTCTCTCTATATAAATATATATAGAGAGAAATAGATAGAGAGATGAGAGAGAGAGAGATACTGTAGATAAATATGATAGAGAGATAAGAGAAAGAGAGAGAGATGAGAGGTAGGTAGGTAGGTAGGTAGGTAGGTAGGTAGGTAGATAGATAGATAGATAGATAGATAGATAGATAGATAGATAGATAGATAGATAGATAGATAGATAGATAGATAGATAGATAGATAGATAGATAGATAGGAGAAATGACCATGGAGGGGACCTTTACCTTATAGTTGTGCTGTTGTTGTTGGGTTTTTAAAAAAAAACAACTCTGTTCTTTTAAGCATTCCTCCGCTTCAATTTTGCTTTTTGGATAGTTTTCCTGAAAGATTAGTTGGTTTCGTTTACCCACTTTAGAATGCTTTTCTCTCATTCATTTTTTTTTTTTTTTTACAGAGAGAGAGATTAAGCAAAGTCGCCTCTCCAAACAATGAAAGTAGGCAATTTTTTTTAAAAGGTATTTTGCTAATAAAAAAATGAGCTTCTTCTGATCATTTGCTTTATAGCCTGCTAATTCTGGATGGAAAATGTTTCTTGCACATCTCCCCACCCCCCTACAGTGGGCTTTTATTTTAAATGGGTCGAAAGTTTGCTGCTTTGGCTAAAGATAAAACTTTTATGCGTGAGTGTCTGGCAGACGGTGTGTTTATTTTTACTGAGGCAAAGGGGTTTTGGTTTTCTTTTTTTAAATGGTTCAGATCTGTGCTGTTTTAACAGGTTTAGCCCTGATATTTATTTAATGGACTGAACCTCTGCTCCTAAAAGGCCTTATCGCTTGGGTAATGAAACAGTGACATGCCAATCTTAACGTTTTGTTTATAGCAGGGCACTGTAATCGTTTTAGAGGGCCCAGCGCCATGGACTTCCAAAAATCCATCATTTCTGTATTGAAATAATAACAGAAGGAGAGTAACAGAGTTGGAAGGGACCTTGGAGGTCTTCTAGTCCAACCCCCTGCTCAGGCAGGAAGCCCTACACCACTTCAGACGAATGGTTATCCAACATCTTCTTAAAGACTTGCAGTGTTGGGGCATTCACGACTTCTGGAGGCAAGCCGTTCCACTGGTGAATTGTCCTCACTGTTAGGAAGTTTCTCCTTAGTTCTAAGTTGCTTCTCTCCCTGATTACAATACAATACAATAGCAGAGTTGGAAGGGACCTTGGAGGTCTTCTAGTCCAGCCCCCTGCCTAGGCAGGAAACCCTACACCATTTCAGACAAATGGCTATCCAACATCCTCTTAAAGACTTCCAGGGTTGGGGCATTCACAACTTCTGGAGGCAACTTCTGTTCCACTGATTAATTGTTCTAACTGTCAGGAAATTTCTCCTCAGTTCTAAGTTGCTTCTCTCCTTGATTAGTTTCCACCCATTGCTTCTTGTTCTGCCCTCTGGTGCCTTGGAGAATAGCCTGACTCCCTCTTCTTTGGGGCAACCCCTGAGATATCGGACCACTGCTATCATGTCATGGACCTTGGAGGGTTACTCTGAGTTCTAGTTCTTCCTTAGGCATGACAACCAGTTGGGTGATATTAGACAATCACCAGGAAATTGGGAGTTCTAGTCCTGCCTTAGGCGTGAAAGTTGGCTGGGTGACTTTAAGTCAGTCCCTTCCTTTCATCCCAACCCACCTCATATGGTTGTTGTGGGGAAAATAGGTTGAATGTATGTTTGCTGCCTCAAGTTACTTTATTAACTAATAAAGGCAGGATAAAAATCTAATCAATAAATGATTACAATTGCAAGAATTATTCCAGGTGTCAGGCCTGCAGCCCTTTTTTCTTTTGCCACACTTTCTATTATTCTACTAGGCCTTTTCTATTGTGGGAAAATGGGAGGGGGGATTGTACGGAGTTAGATGATAGGTAGCCATAACAACATTCTTTCTAGAAAGCCGAGGCCTGCAGCCATCTTTTCTTGTGGATCTTTGGCCTGCCACACTTTCTATTCTTCTGCTAGGCCTTTTCTATTGTGGGAAAATGGGAAGGGGGATTGTACGGAGTTAGATGAGATGTAGCCATAAGAACATTCTTTCTAGAAAGCCAAGGTCATCCTTTGTCTCTGCGCCTTTGCACCTGACCGGAACGGGATGGCTGGAAGCTGCCAGCATGGCAGTGGGGGATTGGACCATGGGATGGACTGGTGGGCGTGAGGGGCAAGATCCTGAACTTTCAACTGGGTGGGGAAAAACAGGAAGCCTTCAGATTCAGGTTTCCCCAGATGTGCCAACATGGTTCTCTTCATAAATTGGAACTTTGAGCAATACTTTGCCTCGGACTCTGATTTACTTTAGGAGACTATTTGGAACCCTGACATTAGGATCTTTTGGATCCATTTGATAAACGCTGTTCTCTTGCAATCCCTTAGGAATCACACAATTAACTGAGCCATTAAATTTGTGTGTGTGTGTGTTCACTTGTCTTGGAGTGAGTCTTGAAACTTTGGGACAGCCTGATCGAGTTCTTGCAGGTTTGGGGGCAACGTTTCTGGAAGTGGTTTGTCCTTGTTTTCTTTTCTGGATTGGGATGAAGGGACTGATTGGATTGAAGCCCTCATAGCTGATTGGGTGGAAAGCCGTAAGCCACATAAAGCCGTAAGGCATCCTTCTCCAACTTGGGATCTCTTGTTGGGAATGCAGTCTTTAACCCCGAAAACCTGCAGGTGGGATGCTGGGTTTGCTATAAGACCACTGTCAGCCTCCGCTTTCTTGCTTGCTTCGGCTGTCATTGAAACGGGGAGGGAGGGGCTATGGGGTCTGGGATTGGGATTATATATTTGCAGGAGGTGTTTTGGAGATAGTAGATGCTGTCACTTTCTACTTCACAAGCCAGGAGCTGGTACCGGCAGTAGCCAAGGTCAACGGTCTTGCATACCATTCTGATGATGCTCCTGAAGATGCAACCCACATGACATCAAGGTTTTTTTTTGCCTTGGACAGTGGGTTGGGGGGGGTTATGGGGAAAAGGGTGTGGATGCTGATTGACATGTATGCTTTTGGTTGCCACGATGTAGAAAAGACGTGGAGACTCTGGAAAGAGTGCAGAGAAGAGCAACCAAGATGATTAGGGGGCTGGAGACTAAAACAAATGAAGAACGGTTGCAGGAGCTGGGTATGTCTAGTTTGATGAAGAGAAGGACCAGGGGAGACATGATAGCAGTGTTCCGATATCTCAGAGGGTGCCACAAAGAAGAGGGAGTCAAACCAAGGCACCTGGGGGCAGGACAAGAAGCAATGGGTGGAAACTAATCAAGGAGAGAAGCAACGTAGCACTAAGGAGAAATTTCCTGACAGTTAGAACAATTAACCAGTGGAACAGAAGTTGCCTCCAGAAGTTGTGAATGCCCCAACCCTGGAAGTCTTTAAGAAGATGTTGGATAGCCATTTGTCTGAAATGGTATAAGGTTCCTGCCCACACAGGGGGTTGGACTAGAAGACCTACAAGGTCCCTTCCAACTCTGCTATTGTATTGTATTGTATTGTATTGTAAATATCTCAGACCTTGCTTGAACTTCACTGCATTCTTTTCGTAACCAGTAAAAGTACTCTTAAATCTTTCAAAATGGATTTGAGTGGATTCTTTCTTGGTCATCGTTAGAGGCAGGCCTGACAACCACACGGGGGTGGGGGGGGAGACATTCACTTCCACGACTGGGTCGCTCTCAGGAGCTTAGCATGGAACGGTGATAGGATGCCACCTGTGCAAAAAATCCAGTTGGTAGGGAAAAGTCAGCACGCTAAAGACTTTCCCCCTATACAGGTAGTCCTTGACCCCAAAGGTGCTTTTTCTTTTTTTAAAAAAACAGATTTTTTAAAATAGTTTTTTCCCTCTATAACATCTTACAATCGTCGCATGAACATTGTTACGTCATCATACCTGTATATATCAATCTTATATCGCGCCTATATTTATATACACTATATTGCCCAAAGTCTTTGCTCACCCATCCAAATAATCAGAATCAGGTGTTCCAATCACTTCCACGGCCACAGGTGTATAAAATCAGGTACCTAGGCATGCAGACTGTGGTTACAAACATGTGCGAAAGAATGGGTCGCTCTCAGGAGCCCAGCGAGGAACAGTGATAGGATCCCACCTGTGCAACAAATCCAGTCGTGAGATTTCCTCGCTCCTAAATATTCCACAGTCAACTGTCAGCTGTATTATAAGAACGTGGAAGTGTTTGGGAACGACAGCCTCTCAACCACAAAGGGGTAGGCCACGTAAACGTTCGGAGTGGGGTCAGCGGATGCTGAGGCGCTTAGTGCGAAGGGGTCACCAACGTTCTGCAGAGTCCATCGCTACAGACCTCCAAACTTCATGCGGCCTTCAGATTAGCTCAAGAACAGTGCGCAGTGGACCGAAGTCCTATTGAACCCTATGGATTAGGAATGGGACGTCACTTACTGTAAGTTCATATGCAAGTACAGGCAGGTGAGCAAATACTTTTGGCAATATAGTGTATCTGCAAAAAAGGAAGAAGGAGGTGCATTAGCTGTGTTCACTGGCTTGTGGTACTGGTGTTCTTTATCCAAGAAGCGAAGGGCAAAACATTGTTTACAACCCTTCCTTCCCTCCTTCCTTCCTTCCTTCCTTCCTTCCTTCCTTCCTTCCTTCCTTCCTTCCTTCCTTCCTTCCTTCCTTCCTTCCTCTCTCCCGCTTCCTTCCTTTCTTCCTTTTCTCATGTAATCCATCCTCCCGCTCCCTCCCTCCCACTTTTTCCTTCCTTGATCTTTCCTCCTTCCTTAATCTCTTCCTTTCCTCCTTTTTCATTCCTTCCTTTCTCCCTCTCTCCTTCTTTTCCCCTTTCTTTTTCATTTTTCCTTCCTCTCTTGCTCCCTCCCTTTCACTTTTCTCTTTCCTTTCTTGTTCTTTCCTTCCTCCTTCTTTCTTCCTTTTCTCATTCCTTCCTTCCTTCCTTCATCTCTCGGTCCCTCTCTTCCTTCCAGCTTTCTCTTTCCTTCCTTGATCTTCCCTCCTGCCTTTTCTTTCTTTCTTTCTTTCTTTCTTTCTTTCTTTCTTTCTTTCTTTCTTTCTTTCTTTCTTTCTTTCTTTTTGCTTCCACCCTCCTTTTCTCCTTCCTTTCTTCCTCATTTTCCCTTCCTTCCTCTCTTGCACCCTTTCTCCCTCCCATCCTTCTTTTCCCCTCTCCCTTTCCTTTTTTCCCTTCCTTCCGTCTCTCCCCACCCTCTGTTCCATTTTTAATCTTCCCTACTCCTTTCCCCTCTTCCTTCTTTCCATTTTTCCTTCCTTCCCTTCTTCCTCCTTTACATCAAAAAAGCAACCAGGGCTAGAACAGCAGGTAGGGGGGCTGTGGGAATAAAGAGGGGAAGAGGAGAAGGAGGGAGGGAGGCAGCAGGCGAGGTCCTCCCAGCGCAGCCTTCCAGGAAACGGCAGTTAAGAGGTATTCCGCTGTGAGGCTCCATCTCATCTGGATGCGTCTCTGACCTCCCAGATAGATCAAAGCTTCATCTCTCTGACAGCGACAAGACGACGACGTGGCTTGCCACGGGCTTTCTGCCTCTCCCACTGAATCTCTTTGTCTCTCAACTGCGCCCGATAGCTACGAGTATATTTTCAAGGCTGAACAGGTAGCCGGGAAAGGGCTGTCTTTTGACATTTTCGCTAATCCCGTCAGGCCTGTGGTTAAAACGGCGCGATGGCGGGCCCCTCGCGCCAGCAGAGAGCCTGCCTTCTCCACATATGCATCCTGTCAGGTCCAGAAGATGCCCGATGGTTGACATGTGATTCAGTGAAATGGATGCCAGAGCATTAAGCTGACTTCCTAACCTGCTGGTGGCTCAGTGGCTAAGTCGCTGAGCTTGTTGAAGGTCGGCAGTCCGGCGGTTCGAATCCCTAGCGCCGCGTAACGGAGTGAGCTCCAGTTCCTTGTCCCAGCTTCTGCCAACCTTGCAGTTCGAAAGCAGGTAAAAAATGCAACAGGAGCCACCTTTGGTGGGAAGGGAACAGCGTTCCGTGTGCCTTCGCTGTTTAGTCATGCCAGCCACATGACCACAGAGACGTCTTCGGACAGTGTTTAAGTTCTAAGTTTATTATATTTATATACCGCCCTATCTCCCTGACGGGACTCAGGGCGGTGCACAGGGAATAATAAAAACATAGGAAAATACAATAAATATTGAAAATAGATTAAAAGTAAATTAAATTTAGAACCCGTCCTAAAAGTTATCATTAAAAACCCTATTAAAATCACATTTAAGACTATACCAGGCCGGCCGCATGAAATAAGTGCGTTTTTAGTGCCCGACGGAAGAGGCGCAGATCCGTGATGGTACGAAGGTCGGGGGTCAGGTCGTTCCAGAGGGCGGGGGCTGCCACAGAGAAGGCTCTCCCCCTGGGAGTCGCCAGCCGGCATTGTCCGGCAGACGGCACCCTGAAGAGGCCCTCCCTGTGGGAGCGGACAGGTCGAAGGGAGGTATGTTGTAGGAGGCGGTCCCACAAGTAACCAGGTCCCATGCCATGGAGTGCTGGCTCTTCGGATTTGAAACAGAGGTGAACACTGCCCCCTAGAGTCGGGAATGACTAGCACAGTGATGGTGCACGTGGAGCCATTTGGCAGGGTACGCGAAGCGTTGCCCTGTCAGCTGGCCAGTGCGCATGTCCACGCCGGCCAGCTGATTCAGCCATTTCTAAAGCCGTTTTTCGCCCTCCCCATGGTTTATAGGAGCCTGGGGAGGGCGAAAAGAGCCCCCCCTTCCTGAGGGTCCCCGAAGCCTCCGGAGGACTAAAAAAGACCCTAAGAGCAAACTGGAAGTCACTTCCGGTTTGCTCATAGCATCGTGTTTAGTCCTCCTCCTGAGGCCTCCAGAGGGCATCCAGGGGGTGGCTGTTTTCACCCTCCCCAGGTTCCTATAAAGCCTCTGGAGTCTGGGGAGGGCGAAAAAAAGCTTGCAAAAAATGGGGAAGCACCTGTCATGCGTGCATGCGCACTGAGGGGATGCACATTGCATTATGGGTGTGGCACGCCAGCGCACGACCCCCCTGGCTCCCCCCCCCCCTTTATGGCATGCGAGCCTAAAAAGGTTCGCCATCGCTGGACTAGCACTTATGTGCAAGGGGAACCTTTACCTAACCTATTGAAATGCCTCACCCTCCAAAGAGCTAGAGACTAAAACATATGAAGAACGGTTGCAGGAACTGGGTAGGTCTCGTTTAATGAGAAGAAGGACCAGGGGAGACAGGATAGCAGTCTTCCAATATCTCAGGGGTTGCCACAAAGAAGAGGGAGTCAAGCTATTCTCCAAGGCACCTGAGGGCAGAACAAGAAGCAATGGGTGGAAACTAATCAAGGAGAAAAGCAACCTAGAACTGAGGAGAAATTTCCTGACAGTTAGGACAATGAATCAGTGGAACAGAAGTTGCCTCCAGAAGTTGTGAAGGCCCCAACCCTGGAAGTCTTCGAGAAGATGTTGGATAGCCATTTGTCTGAAATGGTATAGGGCTTCCTGCCTAGGCAGGGAGTTGGACTAGATGACCTCCAAGGTCCCTTCCAACTCTGCTGTTGTATTGTATTGTATTGTATTGTTGTAAGCTCAGGCCAAACCTCCGCCACTATTGTGCAGAGGTCAAGATTTAGAGGTTGTGTGCTTTTTCCAGAATTTGTGACTCAAAAATCTTCGCATCTTGCGGGCAGATGCTAAAAGCACCAGCAACATAGCTCGTCCCTCAGAGAAGACCTCCCAAAAAAAACCCTACATGTCGAAGGGATCATGGTTAGATGATAGGCCTGTCTAGGGGAGGAGCTCTTGGAAAACTGGGTACTTAATATGGAACTGGGCATGTCTAGTTTAATGAAAAGAAGGACCAGGGGAGACATGATAGCAGTCTTCAGGGGCTGCCACAAAGAAGAGGGAGTCAAAACTATTCTCCAAGCACCTGGGGGCAGAACAAGAAGCAATGGGCAGAAACTAATCAAGGAGAGAAGCAACTTAGAACTGAGGAGAAACTTCCTGACAGTGAGGATAGTCAACCAGTGGAACCGCTTGCCACCAGATGTTCTGGCTGCTCCAACACTGGAGCTTTTTAAGAAGAGACTGGATAGTATCCAGGAGTGAAATGCTCCCTTTTCAGGCCAGTTTGCCTGAACCGGTAGTAAAAAAAATTGCTAGAAATTGTGTGACATAGCTCAGGGGTCCCCAACCCCCGGGCCGTTCGACCGGTGCCGGTCCGTGGCTTGATAGGAACCGGGCCGCAGGGCCGGAGAGGAGGAGGAGGGAGGAGGGGGAAGCCCCCTGGGCAGAGCGCGTGCCAGGGGCAGGAGAGCACAGACGTGGCCGCTTGTGCTGTTGGGGGCCCTAGAGTGGCAAGTGAGCCGACTCACCACCACACCGCGTGCGCATGCGCCGCCTGTTCCCCCTCCCCCTCTACACCAGCCGGTCCGCGGAATTTTCTTTAAAATGAAACCGGTCCCTGGTGCAAAAAAGGTTGGGGACCCCTGAAATAGCTAATTGTCGCACAGCTGATCGGCGAAACTTTTTTTTTACAAACTTTTTTAAAGCTTTTTTTTTTTCCACCACCGGTTAGGGCAAAGTGGTAATTCCAACGATCAGCTGTGCCGCGCGCTTTATGTTAGTTAGAAAATAGGAAATCCTGCTTTCTTGCAAATCTAAATCGTGCGGCAGAGTTGTCTCTCTCCCACTCACCCCTCTGTTCTACTTGCCTTTGCAGACTCAGAAGGGGCTTCTTAATCTGGTGCGCATGTGTGCAAAACATGCGTTTGGCACACATGCGCACGAAGCAGACCAATAGCAGACTTCAGAGCATTTCACCACTCTTCATATCAGTATCCTGTCTGAAATGGTGCAGGGGGTAGGTTGGACTTGAAGTTTTTAGTTTGTTTGTTTTTTAGTTTTTTTTTTTATTTATATACCGCGCCTTTTCCATCGAGATGGACCCAGGGCGGTGCACAGGGTCCATCCAATAACCAATAAATAATAGAAAATACAATAAATATAGTTAAGAAGAATTAAATTAGAAGCCTGTGCTAAAATTCCCAATAAAAACCCAACGTCCATTTACTAATTGGCAGGAGCTATATCACAAATAAGATCTAAACGTTAAGCTAGACCAGCTTGCTGGAAAAAATACGTCTTGAGTGAACGGCGAAAGAAGGGAATTTAATTAATTTAATTTAATTTAATTATTAGACTTATAAACCGCCCCCTCTCCCCGAAGGGACTCGGGGCGGTGTACAGGAAAAAATTTAAAAAACCATATAAAAACATACAATATATACAAAGTTAAAAACGAATTAAATTAACCTGTACTAAAATTTAAGAACATTAAAATAGAAACCCTCCTAAGCTAAAATTCCCTAAATCTAATATCCATATACGTATTTGGCAGATGTTATGTTATGAGAATCAATACTGTTTACGCAAGACCAGCTTGTTGAAATAAATATGTTTTAAGTGAGCGGCGGAAGAGGGGAAGGTCCGTGATAGTGCGAAGTTCGGGGGGTAGGTCGTTCCAGAGGGGAAGGTCCGTGATAGTGCGAAGTTCGGGGGGTAGGTCGTTCCGGCCCAGCCACAGAGAAGGCATTGACCGGCGGTTGGTACCCTCAGTAGGCCCACTCTGTGGGAGCGTATCGGACGTAGGGAGGTATGTGGCAGAAGATGGTCCCGTAAGTAGCTAGGCCCTGAGCCATGGAGCGATTTGAAGATGGTAACAAGCACCTTGAAGCGCACCCGGAAGGCCACCGGTAGCCAGTGCAGCTCGCGCAGGAGAGGTGTTATGTGGGAGTAGCGAGAAGCTCCCAGAATCCCCCGCGCGGCTGCATTCTGCACCAACTGGAGCCTCCGGGTGCACCTCAAGGGGAGCCCCATGTAGAGAGCGTTGCAATAGTCTAAGCGAGACGTCACGAGTGCCTGAGTGACAGTGCGGAGGGCGTCTCGGTCCAGGAAGGGACGCAACTGGCGTACCAGGCGAACCTGGTAGAATGCCCCCCTGGTCATGGCCGTCACATGATCGTCTAAGGACAGCCGGGAATCCAGGAGGACGTCCAAGTTGCGAGCCCTTTCCGCGGGGGCCAATGACTCGCCCCCAATAACCAGCGATGGAATAAGCTGGCTATGCCGAGACGCCGGAAACCACAGCCACTTGGTCTTGGAAGGTCCGTGATAGTGCGAAGTTCGGGGGGTAGGTCGTTCCAGAGGGCCGGCCCTGCCACAGAGAAGGCCCTACCCCTGGGCACCGCTAGCCCGCATTGACCGGCGGTTAGCACCCTTAATAGGCCCTCCCTGTGGGAGCGAATCAGACGGAGGGAGGTATGTGGCAGGAGACGGTCCTGCAAGTAACTAGGCCCCGAGCCATGGAGCGATTTGAAGATGGTAACAAGCACCTTGAAGCGCACCCGGAAGGCTACTGGTAGCCAATGCAGCTCGCCAGGAGAGGAGTTACGTGGGAGCATCGGGAAGCTCCCAGGATCCCCAGCGCGGCCACATTCTGCACCAACTGGAGCCTCCGGATGCACCTCAAGGGGAGCCCCATGTAGAGAGCGTTGAAATAGTCCAAGCGGGACGTCACGAGTGCTTGAGTGACAGTGCGGAGGGACCATGGAAGACCTCCATGGTCCCTTCTAGCTTGGTTGATGGATTGATTGATTATGTTTATGTTTATTATTAAATTTGTATACCGCCCTTCTCCCTTGCGGGACTCAGGGCGGTGAACAGGCATCAATAAAAACATACAAAAGACATCGATACATAAAATACTTTAAAATAATATTAAATTGGGGCCCGTTCTAAAATCCAGATAAAAACTCTTAAATAAAACCAATTAAACCAATTAAAAGCTACTACGCCAGGCCGGCCACATGGAATAAATGCGTTTTCAAGGCCCGACGGAAGAGGCGCAGGTCAGTGGTCGTACGTAGATTGATTGAAAAAGTCAGGATGTTGGTCCCAATCATTTGACGCTGAAGCCCTGCCCCCCCCCCTTTTTCTACCTGCATGCAGGTAAAAACGGGTGGGACTTTGGTCGCATGGATATGGCTGACTTTTTTGATATCCTGTGGAATAAGAAAATAAAACTTAAGCATTACATTTGAGGCCCATAGGAAAACTGTGATGCAGGCGCACCATCTTAATAATATATACCTGAAAAATCTATTTTATTACCGTGTTTCCACAAAAATAAGACAGGGTCTGACAGGTATGTTGCTTTGCACAGTGGCAATATCGTAGCCAATGAGGTTTATCCGAGGCGCGATTATTGCTCATTGAAAACTTTTCCAATGTTGCAACATTTACAACTTCTGGTGGTAACTTGTTCCACCGATTGATTGTTCTCACTGTCAGGAAATTTCTCCTTAGTTCTAGGTTGCTTCCATCCTAGATTTGTTTCCTTTCATTGCCTCTTGTCCTGCCTTCAGGTGCCTTGGAGAATAGCTTGACTCCCTCTTCTTTGGGGCAGCCCCTGAGATATTGGAAGACAGCTATCCTGTCTCCCCTGGTCCTTCTTTTCTTTAAACTAGAAAATAGCTTGACTCTCTCTTCTTTGGGGCAGCCCCTGAGATATTGGAAGACGGCTATCCTGTCTCCCCTGGTCCTTCTTTTCTTTAAACTAGACATGCCCAGTTCCATATTAAGGACCCAGTTTTCCAAGAGCTCCTCCCCTAGACAGGCCTATCATCTAACCATGATCCCTTCAACATGTGGGGTGGGTGGGTTTGGGAGGTCTTCTCTGAGGGACGAGCTATGTTGCTGGTGCTTTTAGCATCTGCCCGCAAGATGCGAAGATTTTTGAGTCACAAATTCTGGAAAAAGCACACAACCTCTAAATCTTGACCTCTGCACAATAGTGATGGAGGTTTGGCCTGAGCTTACAACAATACAATACAATACAATACAATACAACAGCAGAGTTGGAAGGGACCTTGGAGGTCATCTAGTCCAACTCCCTGCCTAGGCAGGAAGCCCTATACTGTTTCAGACAAATGGCTATCCAACATCTTCTTAAAGACTTCCAGTGTTGGGGCATTCACAACTTCTGGAGGCAATTTCTGTTCCACTGATTAATTGTCCTAACTGTCAGGAAATTTCTCCTCAATTCTAAGTTGCTTCTCTCTTTGATTAGTTTCCACCCATTGCTTCTTGTTCTACCCTCAGGTGCTTTGGAGAAGAGTTTGACTCCCTCTTCTTTGTGGCAACTCCTGAGATATTGGAAGACTGCTATCATGTCTCCCCTGGTCCTTCTTTTTATTAAACTAGACATACCCAGTTCCTGCAACCGTTCCTCATATGTTTTAGCCTCCAGTCCCCTCATCCTCTTTGTTGCTCTTCTCTGCACTCTTTCTAGAGTCTCCACATCTTTTCTACATCGTTTTGACCAAAACTGCAGGCCATATTCCAAGTGTGGCCTTACCAAGGCCTTGTAAAGTGGTATTAATCCTTCACGTGATCTTGATTCTCTCCCTCTGTTAATGCAGCCTAGAACTGTGTTGGCTTTTTTGGCAGCTGCTGCCCACGGCTGGCTCCTATTTAAACAGTTGTCCACTAGGACTCCAAGATGAGGTGCCTCCGTCTGATAAATAGAAAATAATAAAATTAAACGAAAAGGTTCCCTCCACAAACTTCAAACAGAGTTGGGGCGGCGGGGGAGAGAGAAACCTTTTGCCCGAGTTCATAAATTCTGAGTGACAGAAACCAATATTAGATCTATGGGATCAAACTGAATTTATTTTCTGCCCATGAAGTTTGAATTTGTGAATTTGACAGGTTGTTTTAAAGGGCACGGGCACATAAAATAACATGAAAAGAAAAGACTTTTTTAAAAAACCTAAACGAGAGTTGAAAGTTACCTGTCAGAAGCTGTTAGGAGTCGGCTGTGTTCTCTCTTGAAGCATGTCCTTTCAGCTGTCAGTTTTAAAAGGTTAATACCGAATAAAAGAGCAGTGAAATTAACCTTCCATTGTGTGGCTTGGTGCCTTCCCTTTCAAAACAACAGATTTGCAGGATAAAATAAACTGATTTTCTAAATTACCATTTGTTGCACTCTTGTTCCCAGGGGTGAAATCCAGCAGGTTCAGACAGGTTCTGGAGAACCGGTAGTGGAAATTTTGAGTAGTTTGGAGAACCGGCAAATAGCACCTCTGGCTGGCCCCAGAGTTGGGTGGGAATGGAGATTTTGTAATATCCTTCCCCTGGAGTGGGGAGGAAATGGGGATTTTGCAGTATCCTTCCCCTGGAGTGGGGAGGGAATGGGGATTTTACAATATCCTTCCCCTGGAGTGGGGAGGGAATGGGGATTTTGCAGTATCCTTCCCCTGGAGTGGGGAGGGAATGGGGATTTTGCAGGATCCTTCCCCTGGAGTGGGGAGGGAATGGGGATTTTGCAGGATCCTTCCCCTGGAGTGGGGAGGGAATGGGGATTTTGCAGGATCCTTCCCCTGGAGTGGGGAGGGAATGGAGATTTTGCAGTATCCTTCCCCTGGAGTGGGGAGGGAGTGGAGATTTTGCAGTATCCTTCCCCTGGAGTGGGGAAGGAATGGAGATTTTGCAGTATCCTTCCCCTGGAGTGGGGAGGGAGTGGAGATTTTGCAGTATCCTTCCCCTGGAGTGGAGAGGGAATGAGGATTTTGCAGTATCCTTCCCCTGGAGTGGGGAGGGAGTGGAGATTTTGCAGTATCCTTCCCCTGGAGTGGGGAGGGAATGGGGATGTTGCAGTATCCTTCCCCTGGAGTGGGGAGGGAATGGGGATTTTGCAGTATCCTTCCCCTGGAGTGGGGAGGGAATGGGGATTTTGCAGTATCCTTCCCCTGGAGTGGGGAGGGAATGGGGATTTTGCAGTATCCTTCCCCTGGAGCAACCATGTTTTGATGATGTGACCGGGGTGATACTACGATACTCATCAGTGCCAAGACTGGTCTTGGATCCCTTTTTTCAGCAGCATCATAACTTCGAACGCTCATTAAATAAATGTTCGTACGTTGAGAATTACCGTATAAGGCACACCGTTTTCCCTCAAAAAATATGGGTGGATCTTATACACTGAATACAGTATTTTGTATCTCCCGAAACCCCGCCCCCTTCACCAAACTGGCTGTGCAGAGCCTTTAGGAAGCTTCCAGAGTGCTCCTGGGGGATGGGGAGGCTAGAAATAAGCAAAAAACGGGCCGTCCTTTGCTCAATTCCCCCCCCCCCAGCCCCTAGGAGCACTCTACAAGCCTCCTACAGGCTATCCATGCCGTTTTTTGCTCTTTTTTGCCACCCCCCGAGCACTCTTCAAGCCTCCTACAGGCTATCCATGCCGTTTTTTGCTCTTTTTTGCCATCCCCCGAGCACTCTTCAAGCCTCCTACAGGCTATCCATGCCGTTTTTTGCTCTTTTTTGCCATCCCCCGAGCACTCTTCAAGCCTCCTACAGGCTGTCCATGCCGTTTTTTGCTCTTTTTTGCCACACACCCCCCGACCACTCTTCAAGCCTCCTACAGGCTATCCATGCCGTTTTTTGTTCTTTTTTGCCCCCCCCCCCAAGCACTCTTCAAGCCTCCAACAGGCTATCCATGCCGTTTTTTGCTCTTTTTTGCCACCCCCCCCAAGCACTCTACAAGCCTCCTACAGGCTGTCCATGGCGTTTTTTGCTCTTTTTTGCCACCCCCCGAGCACTCTACAAGCCTCCTACAGGCTATCCATGCCGTTTTATGCTCTTTTTTGCCACCCCCCGAGCACTCTACAAGCCTCCTACAGGCTATCCATGCCGTTTTTTGCTCTTTTTTGCCACCCCCCGAGCACTCTACAAGCCTCCTACAGGCTATCCATGCCGTTTTTTGCTCTTTTTTGCCACCCCCCGAGCACTCTTCAAGCCTCCTACAGGCTATCCATGCCGTTTTTTGCTCTTTTTTGCCACCCCCCGAACACTCTACAAGCCTCCTACAGGCTATCCATGCCGGGAGGGCGGGGGGAACGGGCCATTTTTGGAAGATTTGCAGAGGGCAAAAACTTTTTTTTTTAAATTTGCCTTTTCAAAACCTTGGTGCGTCTTATACTCCGGGTGCATCTTACACTCCGAAAAATACGATACCTGTAATTTAGTCCAACCAAGATGGATTGCCGTGGGGAGGTATCATTTTTATTTCCCCGTTTCAGGTATTGTTGAAAAAAATGAATTCCGTTACGATCAACCTTTCGCAGAGGACTTTACTGTAGTTGTAATTTCTCCAGGTGGAACTGAAAAGGAAGTATAACGATCAACACTCAAAAGCCAGGGGTCTTCTGACAGGAAGCCAGTGGTATGAAATCCAGGCCTACAGAGCTCTGAACCAAGCCCTTGGCAGGTGAGTGAACCTATTCCGGAAAGGTTATTCCTTCAGCTCTCCATCCGCAGAGTCTTTTTTGGATCAATGCTGACCATTCCTTAAAGCAAACACTGCTATCACCTTGGAACTTTGATTTTAGCAATAGACTTCTATACCGCTTCACAGTGCTTTACAGCCCAATCCTAAGCGGTTTACAGAGTCAGCCTCTTGCCCCCAACAATCTGGGTCCTCCCTTTACCCAACTTGGGGGGGGGGGGAAATGGCCCATTTTTGGCTCATTTCTGCCCTCCCCAGCCTCTAGGAACTCTCTGGAAGCTTCTATAAGGCTATGCATAGCCATTTTGGTGAAAGGGGCAGGGTTTCGGGAGGCAAAAAATGCTGTATTTGATGTATAAGACGCACCCAGATTTTCAGCCACTTTTTAGAGGAAAAAAGGTGCGTCTTATACTCCGAAAAATACGGTATATACCATTCATAGTGCTTCACAGCCCTTTCTAAGTGGTTTATACAGTCGGCACATTGCCCCCAACAATCTGGGTCCTCAGGGCCTGGTTTGAAAAAGGGGTCAAAGAGGCCATCTATGTCCCAATTGAGCAGCCCTCTCTCAACAGAGGGGGGAGGAATATGACACCACCTATGGGGGGGTGTTTACAGCACACTCCTTTTGACAGTTTCAAGAAGGCTCCATACCGATTTGCATCACTCAGGTATAATTCTGAGGACACAGATAAACCTCCAAGCGGCCTCAACGGCTCTCTAAAAAGATGCAAATGACCAGCTGTCTGCAAGGAGTGTCAATCGTTCCATTCCCCCACTATCCGGTCAGAGCTGAAGAAGCTTCTTGGACAAGAAGCGAAATGTCTTCCAAGAAAAAACCAGAAAGTCCAGTTGCCTCTTGAAAAAAGCACCTTTGGGACATCCGATTCGCTTCCTTTCCTGAAAGATTTAAGACTTGTGGCCTGCCAGTGGCCAGCAGAGCTGGCAGAAGATTTAGACAGTGAGGAGTTTGGGGAGGAAGATGGGTTAGTCCTGGAGTCTGGGGAAGGCTCGGATGAGGGCTCTGTGTCGGAGGCAGAGAGGGGGCCAGGGCCATATAGATTATAGATTATAGATTTTATTTTTCTATACCGCGTCCTCTCCCCAGGGGGACTCGGAGCGGTGCACAGGGAAAATTAAAACAGCATAAAATATATACATAAATAAATACAATAAAAACAAATTAAATCAACTGTCCCTGTACTAAAATCCCCATTTTAAAATTAACATTCCCTAACCCCTGAGGTAGAGACTAACCTAGGCCGGCCAAGCAGAAAAAGTGAGTTTTTAATTTCTGACGGAAGGAGCGGAGGTCCGTAGTTGTTCTAATGTCGGGGGGAAGGTCGTTCCAGAGGGCTGGGCCCGCCACAGAGAAGGCCCTTCCCCTGGGCGTCGCCCGCTGACAAAGTCTAGTGGACGGCACCCGGAGAAGTCCCTCTCTGTGGGAGCGAATGGGCCGGGAAGATGTATGAGGCAGAATCCGATCCCGCAGATAGCTAGGTCCCGAGCCATGGAGCGCTTTAAAGATGAGGACTAACACCTTGAAGCGCACCCGAAAGACGACAGGTAGCCAGTGCAGCTCGCGCAAGAGCGGTGTTACATGGGTATACCTTGCGGTACCCATTATTGCTCGCGCGGCTGCATTCTGGACCAGCTGAAGTCTTCGGGTGCACCTCAAGGGGAGCCCCATGTAGAGAGAGTTACAATAGTCCAGTCGGGATGTCACGAGAGCATGAGTGACTGTGCGAAGGGCGTCCCGATCCAATAGGGGGCGCAACTGGCGAACCAGGCGAACCTGGTAAAACGCCCTCCTGGCCACGGCTGTCACTTGATCTTCCATGGACAGCCGGGCATCCAGGAGGACACCCAAGTTGCGCACCCCATCCACAGGGGCAAGATGTTCGCCCCCTATGGCCAGCGATGGAGTCAGCTGGTTGAATCGGGCAGCCGGAAACCACAGCCACTCAGTCTTGGTCGGGTTGAGTCTGAGTCCGTTACTTCCCATCCAGATCCGTACGGCTTCCAGGCACTGGCACATCACCGCTACGGCATCGTTGGGGTGGCTTGGGGTAGATATATACAGCTGAGTATCATCAGCGTAGAGATGGTACTCTACCCCAAAGCCACGGATGATCTCACCCAGCGGCTTCATATATGTGTTGAACAGGAGAGGCGAGAGGACCGACCCCTGAGGGACCCCACATGTGAGGGGTCTCGAGGTCGACCTCTGCTCTCCTGCCAACACAAATTGCGATCGGCCAGAGAGGTAGGAGGAGAACCACCGTAAAACGGTGCCTCCCACCCCCAACCCCTCCAGCCGATGCAATAGGATACCATGGTCGATGGTATCGAAAGCCGCCGAGAGGTCTAATAGGACCAGGATGGAGGAGCAACCCCCATCTCTGGCCCTCCAGAGATCATCGACCAACGCGACCAATGCCGTCTCGGTGCTATGCCCGGGCCGAAAGCCGGACTGGGGCGGGTCTAGATAATCAACTTCCTCCAGGTGACGGGGAAACTGTTGTGCCACCACACTCTCAACAACCTTCGCCAAAAAGGGAAGGTTGGAGACTGGACGATAGTTGGTTAATAAAGCTGGATCCAAAGAGGGCTTCTTAAGGAGGGGCCTCACCATGGCCTCTTTTAGGGAAGCAGGTAAGGCACCCTCACTTAAGGATGCGTTGACAACCTCTTGGAGCCAGCCTCGTGTCACCTCCCAGGATGCCAGTACAAGCCAGGAGGGACACGGGTCCAATAAACATGTGGTGGCTCGCAGTCGCCCACGTAACCTGTCCATATCCTCGGAAGTAACGGAGTCAAACTCCTCCCAAACAAGATCTGTCTCGTGGCATCCCACTGGGCCATCAATGGAGGCTAACTCATTCTGTATCTGAGCGATTTTCTCCTGCAGAAAAATCACAAATTCCTCTGCTCTACCCTGCAGCGGGGCTTCCCGCACCCTCTGTTGAAGGAGGGAACGGGTCACCCTAAACAGGGCGGCAGGGCGGTTTTCTGCGGATGCTATGAGAGTGGCACAATGATGACGTTTGGCCACTCTCAGCGCCACAATGTAAGTCCGTAACTGGGCTCTTACCTGTGTCCGGTCAGATTCAGAACGGGTAGCCCTCCATCTTCTCTCTAGGCATCTCTTGTGGCGTTTCATCACCCTCAGCTCCTCGGTAAACCAAGGAGCCAGGGTGTTTCGGCGCCACAAGAGAGGCCGCAAGGGCGCGACCCGATCCAAGGCTCCCGTGGTCGCAATATTCCATGCGGCCACGAGGTCCTCCATCGGGGCGCGGGTCAGAGGTACAGGAAGTGGCCCAAGCGCCGTCTGGAACCCATCAGGGTCCATCAGACGCCTGGGGCGGAACCAAATAGGTGACTCAGGTTCCGCCTCCCCGCGGTGAGGGGCAGCGGTTGGAAAGTCGAGCCGGAGAAGTGAGTGGTCTGTCCATGACAAGGGCGTGATGACTATATCCCCTATACCCAGATCACTCTTCCATTGGCCTGAGACAAAGATGAGATCCGGTGTATGTCTACCCTCGTGAGTGGGGCCTTGAATTAGTTGGGTCAGGTCCATGGCCGTCATGGAAGCCATGAACTCCCGAGCTACCCCGGATGATTCGCCCACCGATGGCAGATTAAAGTCCCCCATGACTAAAAGTCTGGGGGTCTCAACTGCCATCGTAGCGATCACCTCGAGGAGCTCGGGCAGGGCTGCTGTTACATAGCGGGGGGCCAGGTATACAACTAGCAAGCCCAACTGCCTCCCTAGGCCCCACTTCACGCAGAGGGACTCACAACCGGTAGTCTGTGGCACAATGGTCTCTCTCGGCTCTAGACCTTCCCTAATAATAACCGCTACCCCACCACCCCTGCCTAGGGCCCGAGGCTGATGAAAAGCGCGGTAACCTGGTGGGCACATTTCAACGAGGGGGAGTCCTCCCTCGTGGCCCAACCAGGTCTCCGCAATTCCTACCAGGTCCGGCTCCCCCTCTGACACAAGGTCATGGATGAGGGGGGCTTTGTTGACCACGGACCTGGCATTGCAGAACATCAGCCGCAGGCCCTGGCTCTGTACTCCCTGACCACCTAGCCTGCGGGGGTTGTGGCACTTGACCGTTTGTAGCCATCGGCCTCGTGCCCCCAACCGGGAGGATAGAACTCGTCTCCCATCGGATCTGCCTCTCCCTGCCACCCTCTCAATGGGTAGGCCCTCCATGGAAACGACCCCTGTATCCCCCCTCTTAGCGGAACCATCCGCCTCCCTCCGTCGTCTGCTGGCTCGGCCCGGCTATCAGCTGCCTTCAGAGTCAGAGTGAGGCAATGAACAGCTGGAGCCTGTTCCCAGTGTGCACATGCACAGAGTTGCCAGACGAAGGGAACAGCTAAAGAACAGGGGTCGACTTGGGAGTAAGGCCACAGGTGGAGGATGAATGGCCCCTCCCAGAGGGAATGAAAGAGGAGCGAAAGGGGAGTGGAGTTTGCAGGAGGCAATTAGTTCCCTTCATTGGTTCGGGACTCTCCGAGACTCCTTGCCAAGTTCTGCAGATATGGGCTTGGCAGCTCTCCAAGCCAGATAAGGTCTGTGACTGTAAATCCTCCCTTGAAAGATGTGAATGAGCAGAATTCACAGTCAATTAATAAAAGGGTTTCTTTTGTCCAGACAAGGAGTTTGCTTCAGGCTCTCGGGAAGCCTCGGTAAGAACATTAAGAAAGCAGATCACGGAGGGTATTTTTTGCTGACATGTTCTTTTGTTACAGATGCATTCGCCACCGAAGCGACTGGGGAGCACTTATTTTAGTCGATGACCGTTTTGGAAAGAACCCCAATAAATACACAGCTGGTAAGACATCTGATTATTTGAAGGAGACATGTTGGCAAGGCACCGGGGGGGAGGGGGGTAACATACTCTCATCTTAATTCCTTTTTCAGGGTTGTCATCAGGGATGTTCCCAACAGATGATCAGAAAAGTCAAGTCTATGTATCTATGTATGTGTATGTATGTGTATCAGTGGTGGGTTTCTGCAGGCTCGCACCTACTCGCGAGAGCCGGTTGATGAAATTTAGAGAACCGGTGAGAGGGGGTTCCACCGGCGTACCTGGAAGTAAATCTGGCCCACCGCTGCCAGTGACCCAACGGGAAGGAAAGGAAAGGAAACGAAGGAAGAAAGGAAAGAAAGAAAGAAAGAAAGAAAGAAAGAAAGAAAGAAAGAAAGAAAGAAAGAAAGAAAGAAAGAAAGAAAGAAAGAAAGAATTTATCATCACAACCGAGTCCAAAATTTTGGTTGCTAAGCAAGAGTGTTGTTAAATGAGTTTCACCACATTTTAAAAGGTGGCCACTCCCACCCTGTCACATGACTGCCAAGCCACGCCCACAAAATAGGCCACACCTACAGAGTAGGTTCTAAAAAAAATTTGAAACCCACCACTGATGTGTATGTATGCATGAGTAGGAGGTTGGACATAAACAATAAGACTTAGTTAACCACATAGGAATGTTGATGGATGTTGTTTAACAAAATAGGGGAGAATTTTAGCAAACTAGACGAGGTGTCTAAAACTCAATTTACCTGGGGGCCGCTGGAGGCAGAGGCTGGGTGAGGCTGGGATTCCATTATATTGGATATTATACTTTCATATCACTAATATTATACTTTCATATCACGGTGGGGGCCACAAGATACCATCCTGCGGGCTGCAATTGACCCGCGCGCCGCTTGAATGAGACCTCTGCTCTAGACTGTTTTAGATTGTTATTGAAGAACTACCAGTTAATAAACAATGAGTTATAATAAGAGCAATGGAATAATAATAGATGATATATACATATATGTGTAAGTATGCATGCATGTAGGTATGTATGTACGTAGGTATGTAAGTATGGGAATGAGTATGTTTATCAGGCTGGATATAAATGGTAAAAGATTTTTAGTTAACTATGAAGGAATATTAATGGATATTGTTTAATAAAACAAGGAGGGCTAGAAACAACATGATTTCTATGCAGAATACGTTTCCAGGTTGAAATACCAGGGAAGATATTATTTTTTTTGGAATAGACAATGAACGCCATTATGTGGTTATGTTTAAGTGAGATTTGTCTGAAGAAGAAGATAGACCAGGGGTTCCCAAACTTGGCAACTTGAAGACTTGTGGACTTCAACTCCCAGAATTCTCCAGCCAGCTCTGCTGGCTGGAGAATTCTGGGAGTTGAAGTCCACAAGTCTTCAAGTTGCCAAGTTTGGGAACCCCTGAGATAGACTAAATATGGAAAATTAGAGGAGAATTCTGGTATAATGATATTAAGATATATGATGAATTTTTGGATTTAAAGTCTGTAAGTTGAGATCATTTATGAGCAACGATGGTTCTAGAAACTCACAAGAGTTATTGTTAACCTGTCAACATGCTTTCCAAAGGATACAACGTAGAATGATGGTTTTTCCTTTTTTGTATTTTTGTTTTATTAAAAAATATATATATAATTCAAAAAAAGAAAAGAAAAGTCAAGAGGGCAACCTCATCTCTGTGATCAAAAACCCTGCCTCCTTTTTTAATTGATGTCGACATTTTTTTAAAAAAAAAATTCCCTTTCCCACCCACCCACCACGGATGACCTTGCCTAACTCTTGTTACTGCTTTTCAGGAAATGGTCTTTGTTGGGGGATCTCTCCTTTGGGAGACAGAAAGTTGTGCAGCGGAATGTGCAGCTAGAGAAAAACCCATTGCTAGTAGACACACGAATAGAGTCTCAGACACTGTTAGTAAAAACAAGTAGCTTTACTGGTGTGTAAAACTAACCTACTGCTTCACAAGCAGTGATCGTAGATATCGAATAAAACAAAGTCCTTAACAATTGCTTACAGTCGCAATTCACGAGTCTTCCTTCTTCAATCAGTCAGTCAATGTCAGTCAGCAAGCGAGCAGAGAGCAATCGAGCAGAGAATGAGCTCTCCTGACTTCCTCTTATTGCTGAGTTAATTACAGCTGCTAATTATATTCAAACGTTTAAAGCAACAAAGACCATTTGTCATCATGGTATATATATGTGTGTGTGTGTGTGTGTGTGTTAGTTTTTATGTGCTGATCAATAAATTTATTTAAATTTGAGAGACCAAGATAGATCTATTTCGAGCTTATTAGCTCTCATCAGTTGGCCACACTCCACTGGGATTCAAACCGGGGCTGCAATGCATCCAAGGCAGAAGCCTAGCAATTCAGCCTAATTGGTTCTACCCATTTCATCAGCTAAGACAGGAGTATTTAGTATAGATAATTGTTTTTCACAACTTCCAATATATAATATATATATATTGCCTACCCAACACTAGGAGTATACTCCTAACAGTCTTTGTAGTCCTGGTAGTCCACGCCTTACAACTGCAATTGAACTTTGATTTTGGGTTTCACCGATTAGACCGGCGACGGCAAACCTTTTCGTAAACGCATGCCAAAATTGTGTTTGTGCATGAGATAGTGCATGCCCACGTGCCCCACACCCACAATGCAATCACCCCCCTGTTCTGACCCCCCCTTTCTCCGACTAATACAAGACTGGCTGCTTGCCACTGATTCTCTTGGCCGCTTGCCTGAATGACTCTGAACAGATACGAAGCTTCCTAACTTGACTAAACACGAACCTGAAAATCAACACAAATAACCACGAACCTAGAAATCCAACATTGTTCTCTGCAAGGACTTCCTTAGCAAAAACTTCCTTTTAAACCCTCTTGGGAGAGGCCAGTCATTAGGCAGCTGGGACTAATTCAACTCCTTCGAGTTCACTTCTGATGCAATTGAAGCCTCCTTTTTTCAGCCCTTCTCAATCGAGCATCAGGGACAAACTGGCCTTGATCCTCCTCACTACTCCAAGCCCCAGGTGCCTCCTGATGACCAGCCGGGCTCTCTGCTCTCTCAAGGTCGCCCTCCTCCTCCAGAGCAGACTCATAGGACGCCTCACTAGAGGAGTCCATCAGCAGCTCATCCGGAGCCGGCTGGGCCACAACACACCCCCCCCATCTGCGCATTCAACCCCATGCTTTTCTGCGTGACACCCCCCTCCCCCCCATGCATGCACATACGATAAACGCACACACACACACTCGCGTGGACGAAGTTTTGGCCCTTCCCAGGCTCTAGGAAAGTCTCCGGAGTCTGGGAAGGGCGAAAATTGGACCCAACGAGCCAAGTGGAAGTTTGCAAACGATTCTGAACTTCTGGTTTGCACGTTGGGCAGTTTTTCGCCCTCCAGAGGCTTCAGGGAGCCTCTGCAGGCTTCAGGGAGGATGAAAAACGGCCAAAAATCAAGGTCGAAAATCAGCTGTCCAGCGCATGCATGCGCACTGGAGTTGACAAGGCAACACCTCCCGTGCCCTCAGAAATGGCTTCGTTTGCCACCTGTGGCACGCGTGGCATACTTTCGCCATCACAGGTATAAGTTCTTCTACTTCAACAAGGGGCTGAAGACCTCCAAGGATCCCTTTCAGGTCTAGTCTAGTCTTAACAAAGAGAATGCTTAGGAGTGATCTGATACCAATCTTCCAATATTTGGGCGGCTGCCACAGAACAAGTCAAGTCGAATAGTCAAGGCTGTGGTTTTCCCAGTTGCAATGGACAGCTGTGAAGGTTGGACCAGAAGGAAGGCTGAGCACCCAAGAATGGAGGCCTTTGGACTCTGGGGCTGGAGAAGAAGGCGCCTGCATTGGGTCCCTTGGACTGCAAGGCCATCCGACCGGTCAGTCCTAGAGGAGATCCACCCTGACTGCTCTTTAGAAGGCCAGATCCTGAAGAGGAAACTCAAAGACTTTGGCCACCTGATGAGAAGGAAGAAGGACTCCCTGGAGAAGAGCCTCATGCTGGGAACGATGGAGGGCAAAAGAAGAAGAAGGGGACGGCAGAGAAGGAGGTGGCTGGATGGAGTCACTGAAGCAGTCAGCTTGAGCTTCAATGGACTCCAGAGGATGATAGAGGATAGGAAAGCCTGGAGGAAGGTTGTCCATGGGGCTGCGATGAGTCGGACACAACTTCACAACTAGCAACAACAACACAGAAAGAGGCTCAGTTTAATCTCCATAGCACCTGAGGGCAGTTCAAGACGTAATCATTAAAGAAAGTTCCAACCTGCACTAGAAGTTCACCAAGGTCCCCTTCTTATTCTGCATTCTTCGTACTTTTTTAGAAAAAGCCTTCCTAAGCAATTTTATAAAAGAGACGCAGTGGCAAAGACGCTGAGCTTGTCAATCAAAGGTTGGCAATTCAGCGGTTTGAATCCCTAGCATAACGGATATTGGCAATGCTATTATATCATCCCTAGTCCTTCTTTTCATTGGATTAGACATCCCCAGTTCCTGCAACCGTTCTTCAAATGGTTTGGCCTCCAGTCCCCTAATCCTCTTGGTTGCTCTTCTCTGAACTCTTTCTAGAGTCTCAAGTATTTTAAGTTTGCTCAGGGATCTTAGGCAGTGAAAGGGACCTTTTAAGAATAACAGAATTGGAAGGGATCTTGGAGGTCTTCTAGTCCAACCCCCTGCTCAGGCAGGACTCACGGTTGTCCAATCTCTTCTTAAAAAGAAGAGAACATTCACAACTTCTGGAGGCAAGTAGTTCCACTGATTAATTATTCTCACTGTAAGAAAATTCCTCCTTAGTTCTAAGTTGCTTCTCTCCTTGATTAGTTTCCACCCATTGCTTCCTGTCCTCCCCTCAGGTGCCTTGGAGAGTAGCTTGACTCCCTCTTCTTTGGGGCAACCCCTGAGATATTGGAATATACTGCTATTATGTCACCCCTGGTGGGACGTGGTGGTTTAGTAGCCAAGACGCTGAGCTTGTCGATCAGAAAGCTGGGCAGTTCAGTGGTTCGAATCCCTAGCGCCGCGTAACAGAGTGAGCTCCCATGACTTTTCCAGTTTCTGCCAACCTAGCAATTCGAAAGCATGTAAAAATGCAAGTAGAAAAAGAGGGACCCTCTTTGGTGGGAAGGGAACAGCATTCCGTGCGCCTTTGGCATTGAGTCATTCCAGCCACATGACCCCGGAGACATCTTCGGACAGCGCTGGCTCTTCGGCTTTGAAACGGAGATGAGCACCGCCCCTCTAGAGTCAAGAACGACTAGCACATATGTGTGAACGGAACCTTTACTTTTTAAGCAATTTTATGGAATTGATAAAGCCCACACGTCCCTCGTCTTGACAGAAGGGGGCGCTCCATTTCCATCCTACGAACCTTTGGGCTGTGTCAGCGAAGGGGCGTAAGATGAAAGGATGACAGGGACTCTCGTTTAAAATCTTTCACGGTAATTTTAGATGCAATCAACGGTGGGTGGGGTGTTTTCTTTTGTTTTCCTCCCTTCCCATTTTGGTCTCTTGCTGGAGCAGTATTTAGTTATTTTTTTCCCCCACTTAACCTCTTTCTTGTCGAAACAAGGCCCATTAAATCAGAGGAGGCACTAAATATTTATGAATTAACTAGCCGTTCCCGGTCACGCGTTGCTGTGGCCCAGTCTGATTAAATGGCCAACCGGTTAAGTGGCCAACCAATCTGTGTGTAGATCTACACCTGAACCCACAAACACATACACACAATCACCATATATCCCCCAACCTACCTAGCTACTGTATTTCTCCCTCTCCCTCTCTATCCCTCTACCTACCTATCTACCTACTGTATTTTCCCTCTCTCTTTATCCCTCTACCTACCTACCTACCTATCTACTGTATTTCTCCCTCTCTATCCCTCTACCTACTTACCTACCTACTGTATTTCTCCCTCTCTCTATCGCTCTATCTACCTACTTACCTACCTACCGACTGTATTTCTCCCTCTCTCTATTCCTCTACCTACCTACCTACCTACTGTATTTCTCCCTCTCTCTATCCCTCTACCTACCTACCTACCTACCTACCTACTGTATTTCTCTCTCTCTCTCTATCCCTCTACCTACCTACTTCCTGCATTTCTCCCTCTCTCTATCCCTCTACCTACCTGCCTACCTACCTACTGTATTTCTCCCTCTACCTACCTACTGCGTTTCTCCCTCCCTCCTTCTATCCCTATAGCTGCCTACCTACTATATCTTATGAACAGAGTATTTTATGTCATAAAGGATGACATAATACCTGTGGCCCACTGCTCTCTCTGTATCCATCTACCTACCTTTTTAAACTATTTTTTACATTTCTATTGCTTATACCTGGCACAGGTGTGACATTTACACAATCTATCTATATATATATATCATTGGTGCCGTATTTGAAAGGAACGTTGTGTGAAAATTTGGAAGCGATCGGTGCAGCACTTTCGGAGATTAGCGGCTTTGAACAAACTTTTGTTACATTTTTATTTATATAGATTGCATTCAAAAAGCAAGCGAAGAAGCTTTCGAAGGTATTGCTGGCTGGCGCCTCCTTTCACAGGTGCGGAGAACCTGTAACCATTCCCTAGCTATATACGAGACTGCCTCCTGCCCCATATATCCCTTCGTCCGATCCGCTCCCACAGAGAGGGTCTTCTCCGGGTGCCGTCGGCGGGGCAATGCCGGTTGGCGACACCCAGGGGAAGGGCCTTCTCTGTGGCGGGCCCGGCCCTCTGGAACGACCTACCCCCCGACCTTCGCACTATCTCGGACCTCCGCCTCTTCCGCCAACGTCTTAAGACGTATCTATTCCAACAAGCCTGCCTAGGATAGCCCCCCGTTTCTGACTTTTTAAGAAAAATTTATAATCTGGTAAGGGTTTTAACATTGGGTTTTAGCACGGGTTTATTAATTTAATACATTTTAATTGATATTTATTGTATTTTGTGTCTTTTAAATAATGCCTGTGCGCCGCCCTGGGTCCTATAACAAGGAGAACGGCGGGGTATAAATTTAATAAAATAAATAAATAAATAAATTCCCAGTATTGTGGATCCTCAGCTCCCAGTAACTCACCCCGGTATGGCCAACGGCCAGGAAAAAATATATACCGTATTTATTCGAGTATAACGCGCAAAATTTTCTACCAAAAAAAGAACTCAAAGTTTGGGTGCGCGTTATATACGAGGGTGCGCGTTATAAACGAGGGTGCGCGTTATAAACGATTTTTATCATGGCCGCACGTGTTCAACAACGTTTGTCACTTACAATGCTTGGTCTGAGCCGAGAAAAAGTGAAACAAAATTTTATACCGATTTTAAATCGAAAATTAGGGGGTGCGCGTTATACACGTGTGCGCGTTATACTCGAATAAATACGGTATATGGGAATTGTAATCCCACATGTGGAATGTCTCCCCTTCTCCTCCTCTCTCCTTTGGCTTGTGCATGCCTGTCTATGCACACATCCAGGCACTCTGGGTGTACACAAGGACATGGATCCCACGTAATTTTCACACTAAATGTTTTGGCTGATGGGAGCCTTGTGTAAATTATTTCTGTTTTTATTTTATCATGCTCTTCTGGCATGCTGTCCCAAGAGGAGGCTTTGGGGTGTTCTTCAGAATAAAGCTGCAGGACGCAGAGTACAGGAAGTCCTCGATTTACAACTGTTTCTTCGGAGTGGCCACAGCACTGAAAAAAAATGCCTTCGCACTTAGGAACATCGAAATTTGGGCACAGAGCAATCGGCGTGTGTTTATCACGGTTGCACTGTCCTAGGGTCATGTGATCATGGGTAAACGTCTCAGCTGCCTTCCGACAAGCCAAATCAACAATGGAAGCAGATTCACTTAATGACTACAACTGCAGTGATTTACTTAACTAAAACATACGAAGAACGGTTGCAGGAACTGGACATGGCTGGTCTAGTGAAGAGAAGGACCAGGTGAGACAGGAGAGCAGTCTTCCAATATTTGAGGAGCTGCCCCAGAGAGGAAGGGGTCAAGCTATGCTCCAAAGGCCCTGAAGGCCAGACAAGAAACCATGGATGGAAACTGACCAAGGAGAGATTCAACCTGGAAATAAGGAGAAATTTTCTGACAGTGAGAAACAATCAACCCATGGAACAGAAGTTGCCTTTGGAAGTTGTGGGAGCTTCATCCCTGGAGGCTTTCAAGAAGAGACTGGATTGCTATCTGTCAGAAATGGTGTAGGGTCTCCTGCTTGGGCAGGCAGGGGTTGGACTAGATGACCTACAAGGTGCCTTCCATCCTTCTGAGGTGGGCAAAATGAGGACCCGGATTGTTGGGGGCAAGAGGCGGACTCCGTAAACTGCTTAGAGAGGACTGGAAAGTACTGTGAAGCGTACTGTTTCCCCTGGTCCTTCTTTTCAATAGACTAGCCAGGCCCAGTTTCTGCAACTGTTCAATGTATGTTTTAGCCTCCAGTCCCCTCATCATCCTGATTGCTCTTCTCTGCACTTCTTCCTACAGTCTCAATATCTTTTTTATAGTGTGGTGTAGGTCTTCTCTGCGCATGCGCTAAGATGGAGTCAGTTCCCTGAGCACAGCTCGGGTCCGGGGGCTATGTGAGATCGAGGAGGTCGCTGCTAGCCCCGTTGTCCATCTCTGGGGGGCTAGCTTTAGCAAGCTGGATGCTCTGCCACCAAAATGGGACAAGTCCGGTCCCATTCGGTGAAGCGGACGTTTTGGACGGCGCGGAAGATGCGGAAGGCGTGGGCGCGGAAGCCCCATCGAGGACTTCCTCGCATCCTGCTACCAAATACCTTCCTCCAACCAGTCCGCTACCACAGAGCGGGCCTCCTCAGGGTACCGTCGGCCAAACAATGTCGGCTGGTGACCCCCAGGAGGAGAGCCTTCTCTGTGGCAGCCCCTGCCCTCTGGAACGATCTGCCCCCCGACCTTCGTACAATCACCGACCTGCGCCTCTTCCGTCGGGCCCTGAAAACGCACCTATTTCTTCCGGCCGGCCTGGTGTAGTTTTCTTTTAATCGATTGTAATTTTTTAAATTGATTTTAGTTGATTTTATTAACTGTTTTTATATGGTTATCTGGTTTTTAGAAGGGGCCCTTAAATTTAATTAGTTTTAATGTATTTTAATGTATTTTTGTATCGGATGTTTTACTGTTTTATTATGCCTGTTCACCGCCCTGAGTCCCGCAAGGGAGAAGGGCGGTATACAAATTTAATAAAAGTAAAGTAAAGCTCCAGCACACATGAGCGTCCTGGCCAGCTGATTTTCGGCCTTGATTTTCAGCCATATTTTGCCCCCCTGAAACCTCCAGAGAGAGAAAAATGGCCCAACGGGCAACCTGGACGTCCATTCCTGAACTTCTGGTTTGTGTGTTGGGCCTTTTTTCGCCCTCCTCAGGCTCCTAGAAAGCCTCTGGAGCCTCGGGAGGGCGAAAAATGGACCTACCAGGCCCACCGGAAGTCAGAAAACGGGCCGTTTCCTGCCCCCAAGAGTGCAGGGTGAGGCCATTTTTGTCCTCCCGGGCTCCAAAAAAGCCATGCGCAGGGCCTCAGGGGGTGCCAAGCGTGCATGCTTAGGGGGCATGGCATGAGAGGCATTACTTTTACTTACTTTTACTTTACTTTTATTAAATTTGTATACCGCCCTTCTCCCTTGCGGGACTGAGGGCGGTGAACAGGCATAATAAAACAGTAAAACAAAGATACAAAAATACATTAAAATACATTAAAAATACATACATCCCTTCGACCGATCCGCTCCCACAGAGAGGGCCTTCTCTGGGTACCGTCGGCCGGGCAATGCCGGTTGGCGATGCCCAGGGGAAGGGCCTTCTCTGTGGCGGGCCCAGCCCTCTGGAACGACCTACCCTCCGATTTACGCACTACCTCGGACCTCCGCCTCTTCCGCCAGCGTCTTAAAACGTATTTATTCCAACAAGCCGGCCTAGCATAGCCCCCCGTTTCTGACTTTTATTCGGATAAATTTTAATTCATAGGGTTTTATAAGGGTTTTTAGCATGGGATATAATTTAATAGTTTTTAATAATGTATTTTTGTATTTATGTATGGTTTTTTAACATTGCCTGGGTCCTTGTTAGGAGAAGGGCAGGGTATAAATTTGAAAAATAATAATAAAATAATAATAAAATAATAATTAAATTTAAGGGCCCGTTCTAAAAACCAGATAACCATATAAAAAATAGTTAATAAAATCAACTAAAATCAATTTTAAAAATTACAATCGATTAAAAGAAAACGACACCAGGCCGGCCGCACGAAATAGGTGCGTTTTCAGGGCCCGACGGAAGAGGCGCAGGTCGGTGATCGTACGAAGGTCGGGGGGCAGATCGTTGCAGAGGGCAGGGGCTGCCACAGAGAAGGCTCTCCCTCTGGGGGTCGCCAGCCGACATTGTTTGGTCAACAGTACCCTGAGGAGGCCCTCTCTGTGGGAGCGAACTGGTCGGTGGGAGGTATTCGGTAGCAGGAGGCGGTCCTGCAAGTAACCAGGCCCCATTTTTTCGTTTCATTTTATTAAATTTGTATAACCGCGCCTCTCTCCCCAAAGGGACTCAGGGCGATGCACAAGAAATTAAAATAGAAATATATAACAACAATAATAAATACTAAAAAAACAATTAAATACAATACCTTGTGCTAAAATCCTTAAAACTCTTACCCATTAAAATCCAATAAAAACAATTTAGGGTTCAGTCTATAAACTCGATTGTGGGGATTAGGCCAAGCCGGCAAGATGGAAGAAGTACGTCTTCAGATGTTGGCAGAAGGAGCGGAGGTCCGTGATAATTCTAAGTTCGGGGGGTAGGTCGTTCCAGAGGGTTGGGCCCGCCACAGAGAAGGCCCTTCCCCTGGGCGTTTCCAGACGGAGCTATGGAGCGCTTTAAAGGTGGTTACCAACACCTTGAAGCGCACCCGGAAAGCCGCAGGCAGCCAGTGCAGCTCGCGCAGGAGAGGTGTCACGTGGGAGCATCTTGAGGCTCCCAGAATCCCCATTAAATTATGGGGTGGGCATAAGAGCGCACACAGTAGCGCAAGTGTGTGTGCTTTAGGCACCCGAGGCAAAAAAGGTTCGCCATCCCTGTTCTAAGCCCTGCTCCACCATAGCTGACTTAAAAGCCGTCTCGCTTAGCCATGAAAACCGGGGGCCTCAGTTGTGATCGCAAGCCGAGGACTACTTCTACACCAGCAAAAGTTTCAAAAAAGGATCGTGAGATATCTTACATATCAGTTGTGGTTTAGTCTTTGCTTAATTCAAACATTTTGCCGTTCAAAGTTCAGCTCTTGGACCCGACCGAGGCCGAAAGCTTATCGTTGTTCTTCCACAGGCAGACAAAGGCTGCTGTCTTCCCTCCACATCTGTGAAAAAGCCAGCCTTGGCCGACTGCTCTTTCCCGTCACATCTCTGGGACACCTCTTCCCAGCTGCTTCTATCTTGCCTTGGCATGAGAACAAGCGTCCCCATTGCAGATCAGACAAAAGTCCTCTAATTTCCCAAGGTGTCCTTGAGTGAATAGCTGAGGGTTTAAGGACACGGGAATCTTTCCAAAAACTTATTTTCCCCCTGGCCCTGGAGAAGTGGGAGAGGAAGGGAACAGGGTAAATAATTTTATTTTATTTTTTTGGGCCAATTGCATTGACGCTACGAGAGAGATATAATAATGGTGCATTTAAACAAACAAACAAAACCAGAACGTGAATCCTTGGGCTGTCTCGTTTAATGAAAAGAAGGACCAGGGGAGACAGGATAGCAGTCTTCCAATATCTCAGAGGCTGCCACAAAGAAGAGGGAGTCCAGCTATTCTCCAAGGCACCTGAGGGCAGAACAAGAAGCGATGGGTGGAAACTAATCAAGGAGAGAAGCAACCTAGAACTGAGGAGGAATTTCCTGACAGTGAGAACAATCAGTCAGTGGAACAGAAGTTGCCTCCAGAAGTTGTCAATGCCCCAACACTGGAAGTCTTTAAGAAGACGTTGGATAGCTATTTGTCTGAAACGGTAGGGCTTCCTGCCTAGGCAGGGGTTGGACTAGAAGACCTCCAAGGTCCCTTCCAACTCTGCTATTGTATTATTGTATTGTATTATTGTCCTTGACCTTCTGCTGTTTTTTGTGAGATCGTATGACTTGGACTGAAAATTCAGCAGAACTAGATGTTACAACAAATTGGATGGCAACACTAAAGCCTGAAGATTGCCTTGATCAGGGGGTATTACTTGGAACCCTGACATTGGATCCAACTTACTTGCTTACTAATACCACTTTATAAGGTCTTGGGAAGGCCACACTTGGAATACGGCATCTGGTTTTGGTCGCCATGATGTAAAAAAGATGTGGAGACTCTAGAAAGAGTGCAGAGAAGAGCACCAAAGAAGATGAGGGGACTGGAGGCTCAAACATATGAAGAACAGTTGCAGGAACTGGGTAGGTCTAGTTTAATGAGAAGAAGGACCAGGGGAGACATGATAGCAGCCTTCCAATATCTACCCACAAAGAAGAGGGAGTCAAGCTATTCTCCAAGGCGCCTGAATGCAGGAGAAGAAGCCATGAAACATCCAAGAGAGAAGCAACTTAGAACTAAGGAGAATTTTCCTAACAGTGAGAACAATGAATCAGTGGAACAGAAGTTGCCTCCAGAAGTTGTGAATGCTCCAACACTGGATGTTTTGAAGAAGATGTTGGATAACCATTGGTCTGAAATGGTGAAGGGCTTCCTGCCTAGGCAGGAAGTTGGACTAGAAGACCTCCAAGGTCCCTTCCAACTCTGTTTCTCTGTTTCTAATAAGTTTAGCTTTGTGATCGCAGTTAGGTTTGTTGTTGTTAAGCCGCTAAGTTGTATCTGACTCTTTGCGACCCCATGGACCATAGCACACCAGACCCACTCCCCTTCTGGGGTTGCCACAAAGAAGATGGAAGGGGCGGCGGGGTAAACCTATTCTCCAAAATAGCAGAAGGCAGGACAAGAAATGATAGATGGAAACTAAAAGAGACGCTAAAACCTAAAAACTAAGGCGTTTTTTTTCCTGATAGTTACAGCAATGAATTAGTGGAATGGCTTGCCTCTATGGAGTTGTGGCTACTTCATCGCTGGAGGTATTCAAGAAAAGATAGCAATAGCACTTAGACTTACATACCACTTCATGGAACATAGCAATGTTCTCTTTACAACGGCTGCAAAAACGGTCATGAAATCGGTCACAATCACGTGATGACACGCTTAACAACCGGCATAACAAGTATTCATTGCCTTCCTAAACTGAGGATTATGTTATATTATTTATTATTATTTAATTTATATACCGCCCTTCTCCCTCTCGGGACTCAGGGCGGTGAACAGCCACAGTAAAAATAGAAAATACAAAAGTTAAAATAACATATTAATATATATTAAATAATTTGGCCCATAATTTAAAACCCAATACTAAAACCCTATTTTAAAACAAGGCTATGACAGGCCGGCTGCATGAAATAAATGTGTATATGTAAAATCTGATTATATGTATTATACTATTCTACTACAATATAATTATTACATTAGTATTAGAATTGTTAAAAAATACAAGAAGGCAGTAATCGAATAGTAAACCACAAAAGCAGAATATGCATGCTGATACTGGAAGCTGTAAAATTATATTATATTGTTGTGTTGTTTGTGTTTTTATCTGTTTTGTATTTGTTTCTGTATTTTTTCTTGGTTTCCTTTCTTTTTCTGTTTTCTTTTTTTTACTTGTCCATGTAAACTTGAAAATGTGCAATAAAAATTATTTAAGAAAAAGAATGGAATGGAATAGAATAGGATAGAATATGGAATAGAATAGAATAGATCCAAGCAAAACAGAATAGGAATAGAATACAATAGCATACCATAGAACAGGACGGATAGAATAGAATAGAATAGAATAGAATAGAATGCATCCAAGCAGAACAGAATAGGAATAGTATACAATAGCATAGCATTCGACAGGACAGGACGGATAGAATAGAACAGAACAGAATAGGAATAGTATACAATAGCATAGTACAGGACAGGATGGATAGAATAGAATAGAACAGAATAGGAATAGAATACAATAGCATAGCATAGAACAGGACGGATAGAATAGAATGGAATGGAATAGAATAGAATAGAATGCATCCAAGCAGAACAGAATAGGAATAGTATACAATAGCATAGCATTCGACAGGACAGGACGGATAGAATAGAACAGAACAGAATAGGAATAGTATACAATAGCATAGGACAGGACAGGACGGATAGAATAGAATAGAACAGAATTGGAATAGAATACAATAGCATAGCATAGAACAGGACGGATAGAATAGAATAGAATAGAATTGAATAGATCCAAGCAAAACAGAATAGGAATAGAATACAATAGCATAGCATAGAACAGGACGGATAGAATAGAATAGAATAGAATAGAATAGAATGCATCCAAGCAGAACAGAATAGGAATAGTATACAATAGCATAGCATTCGACAGGACAGGACGGATAGAATAGAACAGAACAGAATAGGAATAGTATACAATAGCATAGCATTCGACAGGACAGGACGGATAGAATAGAACAGAACAGAATAGGAATAGTATACAATAGCATAGGACAGGACAGGATGGATAGAATAGAATAGAACAGAATAGGAATAGAATACAATAGCATAGCATAGAACAGGACGGATAGAATAGAATGGAATGGAATGGAATAGAATAGAATAGAATGCATCCAAGCAGAACAGAATAGGAATAGTATACAATAGCATAGCATTCGACAGGACAGGACGGATAGAATAGAACAGAACAGAATAGGAATAGTATACAATAGCATAGGACAGGACAGGACGGATAGAATAGAATAGAACAGAATTGGAATAGAATACAATAGCATAGCATAGAACAGGACGGATAGAATAGAATAGAATAGAATAGATCCAAGCAAAACAGAATAGGAATAGAATACAATAGCATAGCATAGAACAGGACGGATAGAATAGAATAGAATAGAATAGAATGCATCCAAGCAGAACAGAATAGGAATAGTATACAATAGCATAGCATTCAACAGGACAGGACGGATAGAATAGAACAGAACAGAATAGGAATAGTATACAATAGCATAGGACAGGACAGGGCGGATAGAATAGAATAGAACAGAATAGGAATAGAATACAATAGCATAGCATAGAACAGGACGGATAGAATAGAATAGAATAGAATAGAATAGAATAGAATAGAATAGATCCAAGCAAAACAGAATAGGAATAGAATACAATAGCATAGCATAGAACAGGACGGATAGAATAGAATAGAATAGAATAGAATAGAATAGAATGCATCCAAGCAGAACAGAATAGGAATAGTATACAATAGCATAGCATTCGACAGGACAGGACGGATAGAATAGAACAGAACAGAATAGGAATAGTATACAATAGCATAGGACAGGACAGGACGGATAGAATAGAATAGAACAGAACAGAATAGGAATAGTATACAATAGCATACCATAGAACAGGACGGATAGAATAGAATAGAATAGAATAGAATAGAATATAATGCATCCAAGCAGAACAGAATAGGAATAGTATACAATAGCATAGCATTCGACAGGACAGGACGGATAGAATAGAACAGAACAGAATAAGAATAGTATACAATAGCATAGAATAGCATAGGACAAGACGGGATAGGATGGAATAGAATAGAATAGAATTACAACAGAATAGAATTGGAACAGAACGGAATGAAATGGAATTCCTCTCTGATTCATTCTATCATTTCCCCAGGGTTGTCCAAATGGATTCGTCAGCAGATCCGTCACTACGAAGACTTCGATTGTGCCCTTAGCTCTTTGGATGCCTTTGCTAAAATGAACCAGAATGGCACTGAAGCTGCCCTTCAGGATCCCAACAGCTCTCTGCTCCTGTCTCCAAGTTCAAAGATTTTGACACCACTTTCTGCTCCGGAGGGAGCGCTTCCTTTAACACCAGGCCCTCTTCATGAAAGGGAAGCGCAACTTTCAGCTTTGGAAACAGGCACTGCAGAACGCATCGCGACTCACCCAACAACCTCCGGTTAGTCATGAGGTTCCCTCTCCAGAGCAAAGTTAATCTCGCTAAGATTTTTAAAAAACCAAATCCTTTTGTCATTGTGCTTATTTCTGGACAGCCTTCTGGGTATGACCAGCGTCCAAGGAATACAGTACCAGGAGCTGTTTCATCCCAAGCCATCAATCAGGAGCTACAGTAGTTTTCAGAGTATAAGACGCATCTTTTCCCCTCTCTAAAAGTGGGTGAAAATTTAGGTGCGACTTATAGACCGAATAAGGGACACGGTGGCTGAGCTTGTACAATACCATACCATACCATATACAATACAATACCAAATACAATACCAAATATAATACCAAATACAATACAATACCAAATACAATACAATACAATACCAAATACAATACAATACCAAACACAATACAATACCAAATACAATACAATACAATACCAAATACAATACAATACCAAATACAATACCAAATACAATACAATACAATACCAAATACAATACAATACAATACCAAATACAATACAATACCAAATACAATACCAAATACAATACAATACAATACCAAATACAATACAATACAATACAATACCAAACACAATACAATACCAAATACAATACAATACAATACCAAATACAATACAATACAATACAATACCAAATACAATACAATACAATATAATACCAAATACAATACAATACAATACCAAATACAATACAATACCAAATACAATACCAAATACAATACAATACAATACAATACCAAATACAATACCAAATACAATACAATACAATACCAAATACAATACAATACCAAATACAATACAATACAATACAATACCAAATGCAATACCAAATACAATACAATACAATACCAAACACAATACAATACCAAATACAATACAATACAATACCAAATGCAATACAATACAATACCAAATACAAATACAAATAATAAAAATACAATACAATACAATACAAATACAATACCAGAGTTGGAAGGGACCTTGGAGGTCTTCTAGTCCAGCCCCCTGCCTAGGCAAGAAACCCTATACCATTTCAGACAAATGGCTATCCAACATCTTCTTAAAGACTTCCAGTGTTGGGGCATTCACAACTTCTGGAGGCAACTTCTGTTCCAGAGGTTAATTGTTCTAACTGTCAGGAAATTTCTCCTTAGTTCTATGTTGCTTCTCTCCTTGATTAGTTTCCACCCATTGCTTCTTGTCCTACCCTCAGGTGCCTTGGAGAATAGCTTGACTCCCTCTTCTTTGTGGCAACCCCTGAGATATTGGGAGATTGCTATCAAGTCTCCCCTGGTCCTTCTTTTCATTAAACTAGACATGCCCAGTTCCTGCAACCGTTCTTCATAGGTTTGAGCCTGAACAAAGAAAGGATGGGTAGAGGGAAGGAGAGAGAAGGAAGGAAAAAACAATGGAAGGAAGGAAGGAGAATAGAAGACGGATGGAAGGAAGAGAAATAGGAAACGAAGGAAGCAAAGGGGAACGAATGAACAAAGGATGGGTAGAGGGAAGGAAGGAAAAAGAAGAGAAGGACGCAAAAATGAGGACGGAAAGAAGGAGGATAGGATGGAAGGAAGAGAAATAGGAAGGAGGGAAAATGAAAGAAGAAAAATACAGACGGAAAGAAGGAGGGAGGGAAGAAAATGAAGCAGATAAAATCTGGACGGACGGAAGAAAAAGAATGGAAGGAGAAGGAAGAGGTTCTTTTGCTTTTCAGGAGCAAAAGCGCCATCCCCTGATCCATGGCTGGGCAGATTTAAGGTGGTGGGGGTGCTTTGAAGCCTAGGTGGGCATTTGCACAACCCCTCTGCAGCTCTTTAAAGCAGCCGCATCTCTTCCTGGGATCGTACAGCCGCCTTCCATGGCTGTGCTGCAAGCCCAAGAAAACACGCATTGCCTTCTGAAGCCTCATCCTGAGCTGGCGGAGAGCGAAAAAGCTGCCAATGGGAATGAAAGTCCAAACCCCCCACCCCCACCCTCACCTCTGGGCATGCAGGGATGTGTCGGCCCACCCACAGGGCTCCCTTTGTTCCCGGGTGGAAAGAAGGGATTAAGCCCTATCTTAACAAAATGTTCCACAGCAGTTCCTCCCCATACTTAGTTGTATATACACCGAAGGCAGGAGGTTCTATTACGGCACGTCAATCTGCTTGCTTGAGAACTAGTCACACAGTTCTACAAAAGAGAGGAAGCTTCCGGAAGATGGGAAGGCTGGTTCGGTTTGGTAATACCCCAGAACCAGCTGTGTGAGGTGTTGATGCAACGCTGGGCACAGGGTGGCATTCCTTATTGGCCACGTTGATATTTTTAATCCTGTATCCCTTCCTCCGTTCCCCTTCCTTTGTTCCTCCCTTTTTGCTTTCTTCCTTCTCCCCTCCTTTTTCCTTCCTACTTCTTTTTCTTCCTTCTATGCTCCTCGGTTCCATCCTCATTTTTTCCTTCCTTCTTTCTTCATTTTCCTTCCTTTCCTCCACTCATCCTTTGTTCGTTCGTTTGTTCCAGCTTCCTTTCTCCCTGGCCTTCCTTTCTTCCTTCTCCCTCCATGCCCTCCCTCTCTTCCTCCTGTCCTCCATGGTTTTTCGCTCCTTCCTCCTCCTATGCCCTTTCTCACCCTCCCTTCCTTCCTTCCTACTACCTACCTACCTACCTATTTTTCTTCCTTCCATCCTCCTCTATTCTCCTCCGTTCCATCCTAATTTTTTCCTTCTTTCTTCAGTTTCCTTCCTTTCCTCCACTCATCCTTTGCTCGTTCATTTGTTCCAGCTTCCCACACTGGGCTTCCTTTCTTCCTTCTCCCTCCATGCCCTCCCTCTCTTCAACCTGCCCTCCATGATTTTTCCTTCCTTCCTTCCTTCCTTCCTTCCTTCCTTCCTTCCTTCCTTCCTTCCTTCCTTCCTTCCTTCCTTCCATGCCCTTTCTCACCCACCCTTCCTACTACCTACCTATCTATTTTTCTTCCTTCCATCCTCCTCTATTCTCCTCCGTTCCATCCTCATTTTTTCCTTCTTTCTTCATTTTCCTTATTTCCCATGTCCATCATTTGTCCGTTCATTTGTTCCAATTTTATCCCTCCATCCTATGCTACCTCACTGACCCTCCTTTCTTTCCTTCTTCTCTCTCCATGCCTTCACTCCCTTCCTCTCTCTCTTACTCATGCTCTCCGTGTTTTCCCCTTCCTTCCTTCCTTCCTCCCTCCCTCCCTCCCTCCCTCCCTCCCTCCCTCCCTCCCTCCCTCCCTCCTTCTATGGCATATGCACTCCCTCCCTCCCTCTCTGAATTTCCTTCCTGTCCTCCTTCTCTCTCTCCATTCTCTCCCTCCTTTCCTCCCACTCTCCAAATTTTCCTTTCCTTCGTTTCTCTCTCTATGCCCATCCTCCCTCCCTCGCTTCCATCCTCCTCCTTCCCTTCTCCTCTTCCCTTACTTGCAATGTTCCATGGACACGTGACCACAATTTACAACTCCTTTTTTTTTTTTTTTTTTTTTTTTTGCCGAAAATTGATGTTTACTTCCAGTTTCTGGCCAAAAAAAAAAAAAAAAAGTCCCACGCAGACAGTGGCTTTACTTAACAATGATTGCGTTCACATAACATCTCCTGCATTTGCTTTGTTTTTTTAAAAAGTTGGTTGGAGCTTTGTGTTCTAACTTTTTTTAAATAAAATGAAAAGTTTTAAAAAAATAAGTAAGGGTGGGATGGAAATCTATGATTTAATCGACTTTCCTAGTACTGACTCCTGATGGATATGCTAATCGCAAGAAATAATCATCTCTCCTTCTGTCTCTTTTATCTTATTTGTCAGGGTTCCAAATAGCATCCAAAAGTAAATCAGAATCCAAGGCAAAGTATTGCTCAAAGTTCCAATTTATTTAGAGAGTCATGTTGATGCACATCTGGGAAAACCCGAATCTGAAGCCTTCCCGGGTTTCCCCACCCAGTTGAAAGTTCAAGATCTTTCCCCCATGCCCACAAGGCCATCCCATGGTCCAATCTCCCACTGCCATGCTGGTAGTTTCCACCCATCCCGTTCCGGTCAGGTGCAAAGGCGCAGAGACAAAGGATGACCCTGGCTTTCTAGAAAGAATGTTGTTATGACTACATCTCATCTAACTCAGTTCCTGCAACTGTTCTTCATATGTTTTAGCCTCCAGTCCCCTAATCATCTTGGTTGCTCTACTCTGCACTCTGCACTGTTTATTTATATTTATTTTATTATTACATTTATATCCCGCCCTTCTCCGTAGAGGACCCAGGGCGGCGCACAGGAGATTTAAAAAACATACAAAAATAGAACATAGATAAATAATTTAAAATATATATTAGATCCCAAACCTGTGCTAAAACCAATTATTAATTAAAACCCAATTTAAAACTTTTCTAAAAGTCCCCATGGGAGGTTAGGCTAGGCCGGCTTGATGAAAAAAGTATGTCTTTAGACATTGGCGGAAGAGGCGGAGGTCGGTGATGGTCCGGAGTTCAGGGGGTAGGTCGTTCCAAAGGGCAGGGCCCGCCACAGAGAAGGCTCTTCCCCTGGGTGTCGCCAGTCGGCATTGTCCGGCCGACGGCACCCTGAGAAGGCCCTCTCTGTGGGAGCGTATCGGTCTAAGGGATGTATGGGGCACGAGACGGTCTTGTTATGGCTACCTAGCATCTAACTCTGTACAATCCCCCCTCCCATTTTCCCACGATAGAAAAGGCATAGTAGAATAATAGAAAGTGTGGCAGGCCAAAGACCCAAAATAAAAGATGGCTGCAAGCCTGACATTTTTATTATCTGCTCTTTCTCCCCAGATACAACCTTCTCCACGAAGCAAAATAAATTGTCAGACTCCAGCCTCGGAGGTTTCACTGCTGAAAACAGGAGGAAGAGAGCCAACAGTCAGTTCTCCGCTGTCAGCATAGAAAGTTACTTCACTAAAATGCAGAGTTCAACCCCAGCAGTAAAGAAGAATTACGTCTTCAAGGCTACCGGGCCAACAGAAGCAGCAGCGGAGGAAGACGGTCACTCTGTTCCTTATGGACCCCAGCAGGATATTTTGCGGGTCGAAGAAGAGCAACCCATAAGACAGTTGCCAGATGGCGAAGCGCCTAACGGTTCTCCAAGGACAGAGATGACCGTGATGACTGAGGAATGTCCCCACGAAAGGCAGCACGCTGGACATCAAGGCTTGGAGAAGGTGGCGTCTTCTCCGAAGAGGTCAGATCCAGGTGTCGAAACCGACGCTGGAGATGACAGGCTCTGTTTTACACCTGAACTGTATGATGATGATGATGAAGAAGAAGAAGAAGAGTTGCAGGCAGAGAAGAATGAAGGCACGATTCACAGTCACAATAGTACTTTGGTTTCCTTTGAAACCGCAACCACCCTTCTGGTGGAGGAATTTTGTCCACCCAACGCTCAAAAACCAGGAGAGGCCACCTCCAGGTTTAACGTTGAAGCAGGAGTGGGCGCAGAGTGGTGGGGCCCCCTGAAGCACAGCCAGAATGACAGAAGTGCCATTGAGGAAGCTGGGCCTAAGGCCAGCATGGAGGAAACCAAGCAGGAGGCAGAGGGAGAGGGAAACCAGCTTCCTGCATCACAAAGGAAAGGTGTGTCTTGCAATCCGTTCACTTAACCAGCCAAAAAAAAAAAAAAAACCTCAGATTTGGAGAAAAATAGGGATCACTGTTTCTAGTTAAAGTCAGGAATGGGTTCAGAGAACCCATGTTCCGGAAAACCGGAGGGACAACTCATACTCCAGAGGAAAAGTTGGCTCAGGATGGAGATCGGCCACCCCTGTCCCAAAACGTCCCACCTCTCCTCTTGTTCACTCCTGCAACATTCCGGAAGACAGGTGGATGCGATGTGTCCTCAACCATGTTCCTGTCTCTACAAGTGTTGACGAATGAAAAAGAGTGTTCGTTGAGATGGCAGGTGTTTCCAACCATTGAGGGATTGGGACCCATTCTGATTACAGGACCTTGCAGGGAAAACAGGAGGCGATGTAGGGGAAGGGCAGGCAGAGATGGGGCAGAGTCAAGAGAGGAATTAGCCCAGGGGACGGCAACCATAAACACTCAAAAAGCCACAACAGTCCTAATCGGAAGCCCCCCCCCCCCCACCGTTAAATTCTGGAGCTGACTGGAAGTCTGGTTCCCCCATCATAGAGTCTCCTCCTAGTGCAGCATCCTTTTTCCTCTGCCGACCGGAAGTCTGGTTCCCGTACCATAGAATCTCCTAGCGCAGTGTCCTTTTTTTTTCTGCCGACCGGAAGTCTGGTTCCCCCACCATAGAGTCTCCTAGCGCAGCGTCCTTTTTCTTCTACCAACCGGAAGTCCGGTTCCCCCCACCATAGAGTCTCCTAGCTTAGTGTCCTTTTTCCTCTGCTGACCGGACGTCTGGTTCCCCTACCATAGAATCTCGTAGCGCAGCGTCCTTTTTTTCCTGCCGACCGGAAGTCTGGTTCCCCCACCATAGAGTCTCCTAGCGCAGTGTCCTTTTTCCTCTGCCGACCAGAAGTCCAGTTCCCCCACCATAGAGTCTCCTCCTAGCGCAGCACCCTTTTTCCTCTTCCTGTCCTAACCGAAAGCCCTATCAGTTGTGGAGCCGACCAGCGACAGGGAGCCGCAGCAGTGGGATAAAAGAGCCACATGTGGCTCCAGAGCCAACAGTTGCCAACCCCTGAATTAGCCTGGAAGCCATGTGTGGGAATGTAAGGACTCCGGGCTGATTGCTCACTTGACTCCGCTGTCTGTCTCTGCCTGTCCTTCTAAAAGAGGCTGAACTATTTTGGCAATATCCAACCTATGATGGAGAACAACGGATGTAGTCTAGGGAGAACTTTAAAAGGACAGGGAAACCATTTGGGTCTTGGTTTCCTCTGCTGCAAACCGATCATCCCATCCTTGTTTTATTATGATTTCTCACCAGCCTATTTGCAGAAGAAATCAGGTTTATATGAAGAGGTCAGTGAGATCATTTCCAAACAAATGCAACAGGGTCTAGTTCACTCGCTACTTTTTTTCCTGGGGTAAGAAGAACATTTTGGGGTTATATGAGTGTAATTTGATCAGCAAAACACAATGCGTGCAAAGAGATCCATTGTGGAATTAGTTTAGCAGCTACTAGCTTAGGAAGGCTGATCAAAAAAACGTGTTCGTTTGCTGAAATTTTGGAGACTACGTTCCCCTTCCCAATCCTTCGGCCTTTTTAACAATCATGTGAACTTCACATTGGGCCTATCATAGGAAAGCTAAACCAAACCAAGCAGCTTTTTTACAACAAATATGCAAACAATTACGCACTTTTATGTGCCATCGTTCACCATCAGAACGGGCAAAGCAGAATATTGTGGCTTAAGCGGGTAAAAATAATTAAATATCATTGCATGAGCTTGTCACCAACATATTTTTTATTACGAAGATATCTGCAGGCATTATTTTGCTAGGAAACTATGCAGCATGAATCTAATGTTGTGCTTCTCCACCAGGACTTTATTGCATCATGACTTGATTTGTGTCAGATATACCGTATTTTTGAAGTATAAGCCGCACATTTCCCTCCCCTAAAAGAATGTGAAAATGTTGGTGCGTCTTATACACTGAATACAGCCATTTTTGGCCTTCTGAAGCCTCGTCCCACATGGTGCATGGTTGGGGGAAGGCAAAAATGCCCCCATTTTTGCCAAAAATGGCCAGTTTACTGCCCATTTTTCACAAAAACGAGAGCGTTTTTGCCTTTTCCTATCCCCGCTGAAGCCTGCAGAGTGTTTCTGGGAGCCAGGGAGGACCAAAACCTTTTCTTCGCACTTACCTCTTTGAAATCTTGGTGCGTCTTATACATCGGTGTGTCTTATAGTCTGAAAAATACGGTAAATGCATCCTTAAATATTTTTGGGAGACAAATCAGGTCTCAGGCATCGAATCACTTTTACTTAAAGATGTACAGTAAGTCCGAGGGCCAAGAAGTCACATCAAGACGGATGAGACCATTAGAAATTAATCTTATAATAAGTAACGCCATCCCATATCCATTGGTTAGCCAGTAATGTCCATCATGTCATACGTTTCTTCTAAATAGAACAATTTGTAAAAGAACATAACCATATGAACTTATAAATCCATTAGTCACAATTTTATAATAGCTTATTAACCATGTGGTATAACTTTTCCACAAAATGTTATGGGTCTTTTTCTTTCTTTCTTTCTTTCTTTCTTTCTTTCTTTCTTTCTTTCTTTCTTTCTTTCTTTCTTTCTTTCTTTCTTTCTTTCTTTCTTTCTTTCTTTCTTTCTTTCTTTCTCCCAAACTGGGTCATATGTCTTCTTTTTAACCCACAATCTTTGGGACAAACATTCTTCATCCTTGTCAAATAAATGATCGTAGCATGTTAGATATTGACTCACGAGGTTCATCATTTTTCATTTACCTATGAAACAAATTAATAACAGTCGAGTCATTGAAGGAAGGCTTAGGAAACAGTCGAACAGGGGTGGGGAACAATGCCTCTTTGATGACTTGCGGACTTCAACTCCCAGAATTCCTGAGCCAGCCCTCAGAAATGGTGGCTTAAAAAATATTGGATAAAAATATGCAAGTAAATACGATACAACAACATATTGACTTGAAACCTGAAATATTCCTGTTGGGGATCTTACCAGACACTTATAGTAAAGAAAATGCATATTTGATTATTCGTGTACCGTATTTTTCGTACTATAAGATGCACCGGAGTATAAGACACACCGAGATTTTGAAGAGGTAAATTTTAAAAAAAAGTGTTTGCACCCTTCAGGCCTCCCAAACCCTCTACACGCCTCGTTTTTTGTGAAAAACGGGAAATGCCGAGAGTTTTGAGAGGCCTGCAAAGTGCTTGCAGGAAGGTGGGCAAAAATGAGCAAAGAAATGGCTGTTTTTCATGAAAACCGGCCTGTTTTTTGCAAAAAAAAACCAAAAAAAAACAGGGCATGCATAGGCTTTGGGAGGCTTGTAGAGTGCTCGGGGGGGCAAAAACGAGCAAAAAAATGGGGGTTTCAGGAGGCCAAAAATACTGTATTCAGTGTATAAGACGCACCCAGATTTTCACCATCTTTTTTGGGTGGGAAAAGGCGCGTGTTATACTTCCAAAAATATGGTAATAACTGCAGCTAGTATTTGTACAAAACTGGAAAAGAGAAGAGATTTCTGCAGAGGGGAATATGATAAGGAAAATATTAGAATGTGCAGAAATGAATAGATTAACCCTGGCAATTAAAGAGGACAATCTGGTCATTATGCGATATGGGAAACATTTTATCAAAGGTTAGAGGATCAAAATAAAAATTAGATATAAAAGTAGATGAGTAAAATATAGAAAATAGTTAATAAGAGTCCATAGAGTTAAGCTAAACTAAGAAGAGGATGTAAAGTATGAGATATTTAATGTGTTGGTATTAAGCTAAGAATAGATTAAAAAATTTAATATGATCATACATTTTAACTGTTATTGCACAAACATTTGTGCAATACCCAGACAACACACTGTTTAATGGAAGATGGATTATTTGTACTAAAATAAAACTTTAAAAAATTGGGGTGGAGGGGAAAGAGAAATGGTAGCTCAGGAATTCTGGGAGTTTGAAGTCCGCACGTCCTAATGGGGGCTGTGGTTCCTCATTTCTGCATTAGAACAAAGTCGTCTTAAATAATGTCATTTAAATATAAGCAAGGGAGGGCTTGGGGGGTTGTGATAACTAGAATAAAAAATATTAATCTAATCCTGAATCTATTGAAGGGCTGAAAGTACAGAGAAGGTATAAGCGAAGAGCGAGGAAGGCGTCTAATAACTGAAAGGCACACCAACAACAGGTAACCTTGAAAGAATGTGTAGATCGAAGAGCATGAGTGGAAATACCGGTTACCCAGTGAGGTCCGTGTTGTGTGAAGCCTTCGGCTCCCATTAAATAAAGATCTCAATAGATAAGGTGACGTCAATTTGCAAGACCCCCTTCTGATGCTCGTGAGCGTCAACATTGGCTAGAAACATCTTCCTTCTACATTGTTCAAGGCCAGACAGATGAAGTCACGACGCTCATGGTGTAAGCTTGGTAAGAGCCATCATGCTAGTTCTTCTCATGTGACTAACTTCCAGGTAACCAAAGGTTGTGGGAACGCTGACAATCCCCAAGGTGACATCTTGAGAAGAAACGTGATTTGTGAAATCCAGCAATATTTAAGTGCTGGAGACTATTTGCTCTTTCCCTTTTCAACAACACCATACAGCTAACCTAGGAAGGGAGACCTGCCATTGCTACACCCATTAGTGACTACTTCCCCCCTGGGTTCTGTCACGTAGAACAGTCACTCGGTTCCAAAATGGTGCCTTTGCAGTCGACCATTTGGCTTCTGCAAGAATTGAGGTTCTCACCTTATAGAAGTGAGCGGAGAATGACACGGGAGGACATAATTAAAGGCAAGAACTCTATGATTCTTCCTGGATTTCACTCCCATTCAATCAATCTACTGAGGAGACTCCCAAAGTTGGCCCACGTTCATTTGTGCAGCAAGCTTGGATCTATAGCTTTCTAAGGACGTCCACGCGGATGTCCAACCTTGGCTACTTTTAAGATTTGTGGACTTCGACTCGCAGAATTCCATTCTGGCTGGGAAATTCTGGGAGATGAAGTCCACACGTCTTAAAAACTGGACACCCCCTGCATTTTAAAAAATCAGGATGGTCAACGGAATCAAGTAAGTGAAGTCTCCCAGCTTTCTTAATGTGTGTCATATATGCCACACACCTAAAAATGGGGCAAGACCAGACAGTTATGGCCACCACTGATGTTTTGACCGCTGTGCGGTCATCCCTGCTTTCACCCACATGTCTTCAGAATGACCCTTCTGCTTTGTTGAGGAGGCTACCTGTTTCTTAGCCTTTTCAAAAGCCTTATTAAACATGCAGATGTTTTAATAAAATATGTAATTTGTTGATAATTTTGTATACGTATGTGCACCTCTGTATTTTAATTTGGTTGGTGTTTTTTACTGTAAAGGTCTATGAGACTTTGAAAATCAGTGGAATAAAAAATCTGCATTTTTTTTTAAAAAAAGAATTAAATCTTGTTGGTTTCCTCCAAAAGTCTAACCATAAATACCGTATTTATTCGAGTATAACGCGCAAAATTTTCTACCAAAAAAAGAACTCAAAGTTTGGGTGCGCGTTATAAACGAGGGTGCGCGTTATAAACGATTTTTATCATGGCCGCACGTGTTCAACAATGTTTGTCACTTACAATGCTTGGTCTGAGCCGAGAAAAAGTGAAACAAAATTTTACACCGATTTTAAATCGAAAATTAGGGTGTGCGCGTTATACTCGAATAAATACGGTAATATAGTTTGCTGATTGCTTGATAAAATTTAACAATTCCACTTATTGCTTGATGCACAGTAATATATCAAGGACAGAAGCAACTTGGAGCTAAGAAGAAATTTCCTGATGCTTAGAACAATTAATCAGTGGAATGACTTGCCTTCAGAAGTTGTGGATGCTCCAACACTGGTGGTTTTCAAGAAGCGACTAGATAACCATTTGTCTGAATCATCTATCTACCACCTATCTGTCATCTATCTCTTTCATGTCATTTATCTCTATCATCTGTCATCTTTCATCTGTCATTTATTTCTATCATTATCTATCTCTTCTATTAATCATCTATCATCTGTCATTTATCTCTTATTTCATCTGTGTTTATCTATATCTGTCATTATCATCTATATATCTATCTAATTGTCATTTATCTGACGTCTTTCATCTGTCATTTATCTCTATTTCATCTATATCTATCTATATCTGTCATTATCATCTATCAACTATTTTTGATGTCATTTATCTCTATCATCTATTTATTTCATCTATCATTTATCTGTCATTATCATCTATCTATATCTACCTACCTACCTACCATCCATATCTATCTATCTATATCTATCTATCTATCTATCTATCTATCTATCTATCTATCTATCTATCTATCTATCTATCTATCCATACCTACCTACCTACCTACCTACCTACCATCCATATCTATCTATCTATCTATCTATCTATCTATCTATCTATCTATCTATCTATCTATCTATCTATCTATCCATACCTACCTACCTACCTACCTACCTACCTACCTACCCAGGAACTGGGTATGTCTAGTTTATTAAAAAGAAGGACCAGGGGAGACATGATAGCAGCCTTCCAATATCTCAGCGGTTGCCACAAAGAAGAGGGAGTCAAGCTATTCTCCAAAGCACCTGAGGGCAGAACAAGAAGCAACTGGTGGAAAACTAATCAAGGAGAGAAGCAACCTAGAACTAAGGAGGAATTTCCTGACAGAGAACAATTAATCAGTGGAATAGAAGTTGCCTCCAGAAGTTGTGAATGCTCCAACACTGCAAGTCTTTAAAGGGATGTTGGATAGCCATTTGTCTGAAATGGTATAAGGTTCCTGCCGAGGCAGGGGGTTGGACTAGATGACCTCCAAGGTCCCCTCCAACTCTGCTATTGTATGCAGTGAACCATTTCCGAAACAAGATGATGGCTGCCCCAAATCAGTTTATAATATTACAGCAAAAGGAGATTACTCTTAAGCTCTTACCAGCTACTTTAGGTTGGTTATGTTCTTACCAGCTGTGATTTTCAGCTCCGCAGAGAATACAAGTCAATCCTATTTTCTAAATCTGGACCGTAAACGAATAACAAAACTAACCTTCCAAAGCCTCCTGGGTCTAAAAATACAGACACCGCTCTTATTTTAAGAGAGATAATTTGTTATATCACTCGGTCCTCGCTGATCACGCTTGCGATAAACCACGATTGAATCAGGCATAAATTAGGCCTTGTTATTCAAATCACTGGTTGGGTTCGGTGTTTTGTTGCTGGTAATCTTACTCAAAATATATGAATTGTTTGCTGAATAGAATAGAATAGAATTCTTGATTGGCCAAGTGTGATTGGACACACAAGGAATTTGTCTTTGGTGCAGATGCTCTCAGTGTACATAAGATGAATAAAATACATTCATCAAGAATCGTACGGTACAACACTTTGATGGACTGGCTGCTAAGGCAAGGTCATGGCACACACTTGAAAGTAAATCAGGAAGACTGTAATGGGGGTGGTGGTCTGTCTGTCTGTCTCATAAGAACAAAGAATAATAATAATAATAATAATAATTTAATTTATATCCCGCTCTCTCTCCCCGAGGGGACTCGAGGCGGGGCACAGGCAATTAAAATACAAATGAACCACAGACAAATACAAAATACAGAATTAAAAATAGATTAAATAAATCCTGCGCTAAAACCTATAAACTAAACTAAAAATTACCCCTAAAAAACCCTAACCTAAAAAGAGACTACCCAAGGCCGGCCAGACGAAAAAAGTGTGTCTTTAATTTTAAGCGGAAGGAGCGGAGGTCCGTAGTTGTCCTGATATCGGGGGGAAGGTCATTCCAGAGGGCTGGGCCCGCCACAGAGAAGGCCCTTCCCCTGGGCGTCGCCCGCTGACAAAGTCTAGTGGACAGCACCCGGAGAAGTCCCTCTCTGTGGGAGCGAATCGGCCGTGAGGATGTATGGGGCAGGATCCGATCCCGCAGGTAGCTAGGTCCCGAGCCATGGAGCGCTTTGAAGATGGTAATTAACACCTTGAAGCGCACCCGGAAGACGACAGGTAGCCAGTGCAGCTCGCGCAAGAGCGGTGTTACATGGGCAAACCTAGAGGTGCCCATAATTGCTCGCGCGGCTGCATTCTGGACCAACTGAAGCCTCCGGGTACACCTCAAGGGGAGCCCCATGTAGAGAGAGTTGCAATAATCCAGTCGGGATGTCACGAGAGCATGAGTGATAAGCAATGCTTATCAACAGGAAATATGCATGTGTAAAGCTTGTAGCAATTATGGGCAGTTGGAAAGTTGATAAAAGCAACAAGAATTAGACAATTTGCAGTCCTCGGCTAACAGTTAGGAATAGAGATGGCCGGCAACAAATGAAATGTCTATTAGATCAGGGGTCTCCAACCTTTTTTGCACCAGGGACCGGTTTCATTTTAAAGAAAATTCCGCGGACCGGCCGGTGTAGAGGGGGAGCGGGGGGGGAGGGGGAACAGGCGGCGCATGCACACGCGGGGGTGGGTGGGTCGGCTCACTCACCCCTCTAGGGCCCCCAATGGTGTGAGCAGCCACACCTGCGCTCTCCCGCCCCCGGTGCGCGCTCTGCCCAGGGAGCTGCCCCGTCCTCCCTCCTCCTCTCCGGCCCTGCGGCCCGGTTCCTATCAAGCCACGGACCGGCACCGGTCCGCGGACCGGGGGTTGGGGACCCCTGTATTAGATAACTCCTGGGGCACTCATTAGCTAAGGCTTAGGAATGGGGCAGCTATAGACCAAAAGAACAAATTGTAGAATTAGTGCTAAAATGTTTATTAGAGGATATTTCTTATTGTTTCACCTTGTCCCGCCTTCGTCTTTAGTGAAAGTGTATAAAGCTTTCTTAATCCTTGGTTCTTGGTTCTTGGCCTTTTGACCAGGAACCCTTTTCCTTGGAGTACTCCAATAAAAAGCAATCAGAAAACCTTGTGTCTGGCGTCCATCATTGGCTTCGGCACCAGGCTCAGACCCGAATTGGGGACAACAACTTAATGATAGTCATAGGGTACAGAGAAGAGCAACAAAGATAATTAGGGGACTGGAGGCTAAAACATGAAGAACGGTTGCTGGAATTGGGTAGTTTAGCTTAATGAAAAGAAGGACTAGGGCAGACTAGGGACTGCCCCAAAGAAGAGGGAGTCAAGCTGTTCTCCAAGGCACCTGAGGGCAGGACAAGAACCAAAGGATGGAAACTAATCAAGGAGAGAAGCAACTAAAAAGTAAGGAGAAATTTCCTGACAATACAATTAACCAGTGGAACAACTTAAGTTTAAGTTTATTATATTTGTATACTGCCCTGTCTCCCTGACGGGACTCAGGGCGGTGCACAGGAAATCAATAAAAACACAAACAATAAATACAATAGAAAAAATAAATTAAAAGATATATTAAATTTAGAACCCGTGCTAAATTTACCATTAAAAACCCTATTAAAATCACATTTAAAACTACCAGGCTGGCTGCGTGAAATAGGTGTGTTTTTAGTGCTCGACGGAAGAGGCGCAGATCCTCTTCCGAAGGTCGGGGGGCAGGTCATTCCAGAGGGCGGGGGCTGCCACAGAGAAGGCTCTCCCCCTGGGGGTCGCCAGCCGGCATTGTCCGGCAGATGGTACCCTGAGGAGGCCCTCCCTGTGGGAGCGGACAGGTCAAAGGGAGGTATGTGGTAGGAGGCGGTCCCGCAAATAACCAGGTCCCATGCCATGGAGCGCTTTAAAGGTGGTTACTAACACCTTGAAGCGCACCCTGAAGGCCACAGGTAGCCAGTGCAGCTCGTGCAGGAGAGGTGTTACATGGGAATATCTCGAGACTCCCCAAATCCCCCGCGCGGCCGCATTCTGAACTAGCTGGAGCCTCCGAGTGCACCTCAAGGGAAACCCCATGTAGAGAGCATTACAGTAGTCCACGCGAGAAATGACGAGGGCTTGAGTGACTGGATAAGGTGCCACGATCTAGAAAGGGGCGCAACTGGCGTATCAGGTGAACCTGATAAAAAGCCCCCCTGGCCACGGCTGTCAAATGGTCATCCAAAGACAGCCGGGAGTCCAGGAGGACACCCAATTTGCGAGCCCTTTCCGCGGGAGCTAATGACTCGCCCCCAATAGTCAGAGATGGAACCAACTGGCCTCCAGCATTTCAATTCAATTTCAATTTTATTCGATTTATAAACCGCACCAATCTCCGTCGAGACGGACTCTGGGCGGTGCACAGGGAAATTAAAAACAACAATACATAAATAACAACGTTACAAAAGTTAAAAAGAAATTAAATTATGTGCCTGTGATAAAATTCCCAGTTAAAACCTATCAAATCCTTATTCAAATGTAACTGAAGCTCTATCGGACCAAGACCTGAGTTCTAAGCTAGTCCAGCTTGTTGGAAGAGATGTGTCTTGAGTGAGCGGCGGAAGAGGGGAAGGTCCGTGCGTAGTTCGGGAGGCAGGTCATTCCAGAGGGCAGGCCCTGCCACAGAGAAGGCCCTACCCCTGGGCGTCGCCAGCCGGCATTGACTGGCGGTCGGCACCCTGAGGAGGCCCTCCCTGTGGGAGCGAATTGGTCGGTGGGAGGTATGTGGCAGGAGGCGGTCCTGCAAATAACTAGGCCCTGAGCCATGGAGCAATTTAAAGATGGTAACAAGCACCTTGAAGCGCACCCAGAAGGCTACCGGTAGCCAGTGCAGTTCGCGCAGGAGAGGTGTTACATGGGAACTTCGGGATGTTCCCAGAATCCCCCATGCGGCCGCGTTGTGGACTAACTGGAGCCTCCGGATGCACCTCAAGGGGAGCCCCATGTAGAGAGCGTTGCAATAGTCAAGGCGGGATGTTACGAGTGCTTGCGTGACTGTGCGGAGGGCGTCCCGGTCCAGAAAGGGACGCAACTGGCGTACCAGGCGAACCTGGTAGAACGCCCCCCTGGTCACGGCCGCTGACCGTGTGTTGTGAATGAAGTTGTGAATGCTCCAAGACTAGACATTTTAAAGAAGATGTTGGATAGCTATTTGTCTGAAGTGGTGTAGGGTTTCCAGCCTTGGCAGGGGGTTGGACTAGAAGGCCTCCAAGGTCCCTTCCAACTCTTATTATCTGTGGGAGGAGATGGGTGATAGGAAAAATGAGAAGATTAATAGTTATGCATGACAGGGATGAGAGAATTAGTTGTTTAGCAGAGTGATGGCATTCAGGAAAAAACACTGGCCATGTGTCTAGTTGTTCTGGTGTGTGCAGTGCCCTATAGCTTCGATTTGAGGGTAGGAGTTGAAACAGTTTATGTCCAGGATGTGAGAGGTCTGTAAATACTTTCACAATCCTAATGTATACATAACATGAGAGGATATTTGATGGCTAAGCTGCATCCAGTTCTGATCATCCTGATACCAGAAAAAAAAATGATGTTGAGACTCCAGAAAGAATGCAGATTTTTTTTTTTTTTTAAAGCAACAAAGATAATGGAGGCTAAAATACGAAGAATAGTTGCATGAATTGGGTATGTCTAGTTTAAGAAAGAGGATTATTAGAGGTGGCACGATGGCAGGCTACCAATATTGGAGACAGATGCCTGCAATGATCTGTCATTAAAATCATTTTATTTATTTTTTGGCACATGGTGTCCCTTTGCTTCTATGGGATTGCATGGTTGACGTGGTAAAAAGAAACAGAAAGGGTTAGAAGGCAGGAATTTCCAACCTTGTTGACATGTTAAATTGGCTTCAGGCTTCCCTTTCTTAAAAATTACGTTAGGGTGAAAAGGTAGCTCTCTTCTATCTACCTACCTAATAATATTTTATTTTATATACCGCGTCCTCTCCCCAAGGGGACTCATAGCGGTGCACAGGGAAAAATTAAAACACATTAAATATATATACAAAAATAGATGTAGTAAAGTAAAAACAAATTTAATTTAATTGTCCCTGCACTAAAATCCCCCTATTAAAACTAATGTTCCCTAAACCCTAAAAAGGTAGAGACTAACCTAGGCCAGCCAAGCAGAAAAAGTACGTTTTTAATTTCTGGCGTAAGGAGCGGAGGTCCGTAGTTGTTCTA